>CM076681.1:64444728-65084728 GCA_038501925.1 Xenopus petersii | reverse complement strand
GTGAGTGTATGGATAGGTCAATGTGAGTGTAACAATGTGTGATGGGTTTCATTTGGAGGGGTTGAATATGATGGTCTTTTTTCAACTCAAATTAACTATAGACTGTTTAAAATAAAATATAAACCCATTTCTTAAGTTAATTAACAAGTAAGTGAGGCAATCCTGTTATCCTTTCCCCACTGGTGAATGTCAAGAACAGTACTGTACCAACAGATAATGCTAAACATGGAAACAAAATGAAAACAGATAAATATAAATAGGTGACTATTTATTTGACCTTACTCCCAACCACAACCTGCCTAAATTTACTAAAAATTTTGACTGAAATAGTATATGTGGGAAAAGTCTCGACAAAATCATGTGACAATTTAAACTGTGCAACTTTTTCAAATTATCACCAAAAAAAAACTAATTTATCAGATTATTGAACAAAAACCACAAGTCTTTTGGATTATTAAACGAAAAACAGCGTCAAACAGGCCAAACTCTCGGCAATCATGAAGGCAAAAAAAATGTTCCGATTGGAAAAAGGACCATCTGCCATTGACTATTACATGACTTCAACAGATTTTAGCTGTAACATTTAATAAATCTCAAAAAATTTAAGGGGACAAATTCACTAAAGGTCAAATGATATGCCACACTCCGCGAAACTTCCTCCAAAAATTCACAACATTGCGCTAATTCACTAAAATGCAAAGTTGCCTCTGGGCATCCAAACACTGGCAAAGTTTTGCTAGCGTTAATTTGTCAGCGCGGCCATTTAATAGTGATCTTTTGCTGCCATTTGTTTTTGCCTAGCAAAACTTTGTTAGTACTCTTATGCTTAGGTTAATTTGAATTTGTATGGTCATCTTTCATTAGAGATGTTGTTGCAAATGCTTGAAGTGGCCACTTTTATTTACAAATGTCCAAGGAAGCCTAATAAAGACAAAAAGATCCTCTATTTCCTAAAACAAATATGGCATGCCCCTCAAATGGTTGGGAAAGAAATGTTAAAATGTTAAAATCTTTAATAAATAGAACTTTGAAGGCAATTCCGCTTTAAAAAAAAAACTTTTCACAACTTTTTGTTGTGAATTTCTGGCATATACAAGATATGAGGTCACTGACATAAGATTGAGGAGGATGTAGCTTCATCTTATCAGTTTGCCCAGTCTAAGGTGGCAAAGGTAAAGTTCTGCAAAATTTGCACTTTAGTGAATTTGCAGAGTAATGATTGTTCGGCTGAGTGAAAATTTTGATAGAGCACAAAACTGCAATAGTAACGGCAAATTGTCATCTACACCTGTTAGTAAATTGCCGATGTCCCTGTGGATGAGATTTCTGTCAAATTTTTGCTAGAGACTGCCACTTTGCCCTTTTTTGTAAATCTGCCCCAAGGTTTTTTTCCTTCTAAAAATTCTAATGTTTGCCCTTAAAAACTCTACCAGAAAAATGTGAGGTTAACAATATAGTGATAACAAATTAATCTGCTCTACTGCTACTAAAAAGTATATGTGGATGAAGGAGATTTTGTAAATATGCTCTATGATGAATCAAGCAACTCCTCCTTCCTGATACAGTCTCTATTACAATGACTGAGCAAATGATGCTACAAAAGGTGCCACTTTTTCTGCTTTTCTTGTCTGTCAACTAAATGATCAGTGGATTTTCCCCTCCAGTCAGACAGCTATCACTAGTGATGGGCGAACTCTTTTGTCAGGCATGGATTTGCGGCGAATTTCCACATTTCGCTGCCTGCAAATTGTTTCACAAAATTGCTGTGAAAATTCACCGGCGAAACAATTTTATAAAAAAGTCACTCATATAAAAAAAAATGTTGTGTAATTTTGACGCCCATTGACTAATGCATTTGGGCAAAAAAGTTGCACGTGTAAAAATTGTCGAGCACATAAAAATTGTCGGGTCAAAATTATTTTGACGCCCATTGACTTTAATGCATTTGGACAAAATAGATGCTTGTGTAAAAATTGTTGCACGTCAAAACAATTTTGACACCCATTGACCAATGCATTTCACAAATTTTTCGACATTACGCTTATAAAAAATAATAAAGTAAAATGGGACAGATTCGCCCATCACTAGTTATCACTAGTTTATCATAGAATCAAAAAAGAGGAGACACTTCAGTTCAAAACTGGGTAATAACTAGTTCGAGAAAGCATACAAATAACCATTGATCGTTAAAAAAAATTGCGAAAGAATTATCAAAGATCCATTACAATTTGGTGCATGTTTGTAGAAATGGTAGTTCCACTTTAAGCATTATATTTTATTCTAGTTACTTTAAATTATCTATTTACATCTCTTAATTGTTTACAATAAATAAATTAAAGGATGCATGGTTGACATGAATGACATATTGGTACACAGATTTGTGTATCATGTGTGGTTTTCATTTTTCCCATAGTTACAAAGCCAGTGTGGTTTATAAAAGAATCAAAAATGATATACGGTAGGAAAAGAACATCTGCATTAAAAGACTGTAAAACTATATCTGTCCCTGAGGTAGAGAAAGCACAAACAAGTTGCTGGAACATTCAACCAGAAAGTCAAACCAATTAAAGTGCTAAAGAAATAAATCACAACCATTACTTCAAAGTTATGTCTCCTATTGTCTGTGAGTACAGATAACCGCAAATATCTCATTGCTGGTCTTTTGTCTGACTGATTTAACCTAACTATTTTGTTTTTTTATTATTTAAGGGAAACTAAAGAAAACAGGAGAATGTTTTTAAAGTAACTGTCATGGACACAAGATTGCAATTAGTACATATGTATATGCTTGAAAATATTCAGTTTTTCTGCTTTATAGACAATCACATTTGTTTTATGTTCTCTGAATTTACAGGCATAGATAGGTATAAGGGAGGAAATGATAACCAAAAAAAACAAAATTAGTTGTTTAATTTGTTTAATTAAAAAGTCACTTATATGACCCAGTATTTTTTTTGTTGCTTTTTTCCTGTCACTCCTGCTTGCCTAAAACTGTTCCACATATTTAGTTTTGTGAACCCATAGCTCTTTAGTAGTAAAAAAGATTGTGTACTTTGTGCCACCATGAAGTGAATGCAATAAGAAAAATTACACCCTTCAAAATAAATGACCACCTTTAAACATAACGGGGTTATTTATCAAAGTACGACCAAACTAGAATTCATGATTTGCCCTTATCAATAAAAAAAACATGAAAAAATCAGACTGGGGAAAAAACAACTTTTTTGGCTTGTTGCGTGAGTTTTCACGGAAAAATCAGCAGCACATTTTTAACATTTTAGGCCTTTATTTATCAAAGTCTGATTTTTTCTGATTATTTTAATCCAAAAAGTCTGACCAAAGTATAATCCATGACTGGACCTTATTTATTAATAAAAAAAAAATCACAATTTAATTGGATTGGTGACAAACATGGAAAAATCGAGCAAAAATATAAATCAGATTTTTTTCAGTTTTTTTCGCCAATTGCTCAATTTTGTCAGGCTTTTTCCTGAAAAGTCAGAATTTTTTGGATTTTTGCCCAAAAAGTCCAAATTGTCCTAGAAAGCCTGCTCGGTAAGTTTTAGGTGGTGAAGTAGGTGGTCAAAGTTTTTTTTAAAGAGACTGTACTTCGACTATCGAATGGTTGATTAGTCGAATGATTTTTAGTTTAAATCGTGCGATTCAAAGTCAAAGTCGTAGTCGATGGTCAAAGTAGCAAAAAAAACTTCGAAATTCTAAGTATTTTTTATTCTAATCCTTCACTTGAGCTAGTAACTGTGCCCCCTAGACTTTTACATGCTCAGGTTATGATAAATCTCCAAAAATCTGAGGGTTTTTTCCCACAAAAAAAATCAGATTTTTCAGGGAAAAAAACTAAAATGTTTTGAGTTTTGGCTTTAATAAATAAATAGTAAGGGTTAAAACCTCTTTAAATGATTAAGGGTTCATCTGCCATGGACTTTTACATGAATTTGGCATGTTTTACATGGAGTATTTTTGGATGCATTCTCAGCAAACAAATGACCTCAGCAATAATAAAGCCAACAAACGATTTGTTTATTTATTTATTTATTTTTTCAATTACTTTCCAATAGGGATCAGGGAATCTGCCGATATTGTTATAGCAAAGCAATTAATATAAATGAAAAGAATGAAAATCATTTTAAACATTGTGAATCATTGTGAATCATTAATATAAGTGGACAAATAAAAAGCAGCAACATGTGTACATGCTAAACCAGATACAAAAGCAGTCCCTAAGCCCAAAATAATTTAGAGAATTTTCTGCTTAATCACCTTGCTAGTCAGGCCCTCAGTCACTTGTGCTAACAACATAACATTCTCTGTGTAGGCAGGGAGGCCTCTGCAATGTACTTAAATAATGCATGGCCCAAGGACTAACTGTTCTCACCACTACACTTAAACAGACCAATGCACATACCTAACAGACTAGGATATTGGCAGATAAATGATTAAAAACAAGTGAATGATGTGGCTCTTGCACTGACTCATTCCTCTGTATTTAGTAAAGAAAAATGTCCTTGCCTGACTTTAACTAACTAATCTATGGCATTATTATAAAGTAGGCACTGGTTCACAACACATATTTCCACCTTTTTTTGTTTTTAAGTGTGTTTCTTTGTGATTGGTTTAGTTGAATATGCTCTTGTAATACTGTAGAAATAAGCTATTAAACCAATGGGTGCCACTATATGGTCTTATACACATATAAAGTATATGTATGTATATACAGATATAGGATCTATTATCTGGAATGCACAAGACCTGGTATTTACTAAAATATTAAACTTTTTTTTTTATCAGATTTTCTTTATTGCATTTTAAACATCCAGTTACATAGAAAAAGAAAGAGAAAGAGTCAAGAGAGATAGAACCTCAGGGCAAACCGAGGAAAAGGAAAGAGTAAAGAGGGGATGGGTCTTCCGTGTTCGGCTCAAAGTGAAAATATTAAAGTTTAATATAATATGATAGGGTCCCGGCTCTGTAGAGCTTGCAATCTAATAGATGTTAAGGGATAAAACACCCTTTTCAACTGGGTTAAAAGTTAGGCAGTCTGTGAATCACCTTTTATATTTGTTTTCCCTCAATAATCAAGCCATTTTTTTTTCAAAGAAGATCAGCAGAATAGAAATGGAATGTTGATGCCACAAGCAGTGAAACATTGATTAAACTTGTACTGCTGCCTGTACTGTTACACTACAATTATTTTAAAAGGTTTCATTAAAAGGTAACATTGCAGAAGCAAGACATGACAGAAAAACGATAAAATGCCAGCTAAAAGTGCTGCAACCTATCAATGTTTGGTTTTATTTTCATTCTGAACCCAAATTAGTGAAATGGGCTGCTGATCAAAGTCAAATAATGTGTGGTTGTTACAGGAATAATATTTTTTACAGAAGACAATGTTTTTTTAATACTATGCACAGCTAACTTTCACTCTTTCCAGAAAACCGATGTAATATTATCTAAAATATATGTGTTTGACAATTTCTCTCTCTTTTCCACCCACTTTATTCTATTTTTACTGAATGCAGGGCATGTCAGGAAAAAGTGTTTGCAAGATTAGACTTTTTAATGTGGTTTTAACAGGTGCTTCAATTGCAGTGGTGTTTTTCTATAAATGTGTATGTTATCAGTTTATTGTTGCAAAACTTAACAAGTTATATAATTCTGATGTCTTTCATGAAGTCACTCTTATTTGGTTTGGCCCCAAATGATACACCTTGGGTGTCCACTAACAAATACTAATATTATGTTTGTATATGGTATCTTACACAATACAGCACAATGAATCTAAAGTAGTTTGTTGCAAACTGACTGTCTAACTAGTACATGAAGAATTCCAAATGGGAAAGTTCCAAGTATCTATGCACAAAACGAAAACTGGCCATTTTACTGTATAATTGTCTTGGTGTAAAAATATGGCTAATAAAGGCACTTTGAGGGGTCACTTTCACAGGCTGCTACTCTTATTGGCTCTCCTAGGGTTTCAGGTTACAAATAAGAAAATAGACCATGCAGTCTGGTCTATAGCTTCTGACATTTACACTTTGCCCACATCTGCAGATATTCTTTTTCCCTACTTCTCTGGAGAATCCCACACATGCTCTCTTCTAGCAATTCATGTGCTACTCTGCTATTATGAAGTCCTGACTCTCTGCTGTGTAAGTTCCCTATGTAGTGCTATAGCTTTTTTTCTGGATCTGTCCAATGGGATGAGCATCAAAGTATGCACATATCCTGTTGTCCTCTTTAAGCCTCTATCCCATGTTTGTTGCTAGGTAGAGTAAAATAACTTGCAGTGACATAATACATTGGAGTAGACAGTACAAGTTCCACCCTATTTACAGTAGGAACACTGGGAACACTGTTTGTTCACAGGTACTAGTTTATTAATATATGTCACATAGTCTAACAACTGCAATAAATAAAACAAATAAAAATACTTCCCTGCAGCATTGCCTCTCATCACAGACATCTAAACAATGAAGTAATAGGTACCATAATTTTCAGAAGACTCAGTATGCTGAATCAGTTGCCATGAGGTTTGACAAATAAAATATTTTTAGGAAAAATTTTTCATATGATTTATTAATCTGTATTATGGTCCTTGGAATACTAGTGGGAAAGGTTTCTGTTTTACCAAAGAATGTCTTGAGAGAATTAATAATTTTACCTTCTGTATTGTTCATATTTTTCTCTATGACTTCTTCAAAAAGATTGATTTTGCCACATTTAACAATCTGGCTGTATTATATAATAATTGTGTTTAACATTTTTCTCTGACTTTAGGCTTCTCGGAAGAATTTTCTTATTTGACCTATAGAACCCAAAGGCTTACTTTTCTGAAAATAAAGTTACTATTTGAGTAAAGGCAATTCATCAGAATATCTTTACGGTATATTTTAAAGTCACGTGTATGGCTTTCAGTTATGGATCATAGATTCCGAACACTGCTGCTTTGTTATTACCCTAGCTAGTATTATATATTTTCCATCTATTATCAGAGTGAACTGAAAGTTCATATTCCTTTTGCCAGTATTGTCAGACAAAATACATTTTATTATGAAAATCATAAAGCTGTGAGTTTTAATCAAGCCATTCTATGCCTTTCAAAGTAGTAATCATGAAAAATATCATGTAGACTACCAAGCTCGAATATTTCATTACTGTATGCACATTTTAACTTTACCAAACTCCACTATCTAATAGAAAGATTTTTCAAGGGTATGAAATGAAGCTTTCAATTTCAATTTCAAACATACTGCATGTAACTTCAATAAAACCTCATTTTACCATTGCATGTTAAATTTGATCATTTCTGTAGTTGATTCTATGTTAGTTTACTATTTCATTTTCCATTAAGACAATGCTTGACTGTATTTTTTGCAAAGTAGTTTACTTTGTTAAATGTTTACCAAAAAAGACAGACAATGCATTTGCAGTGGTGGTCAGGTATTTCTGCTTTAACACATAGCATCCTTTAATATCAAGCTCTAATTTAGATATCATCAGCCTCCAGAGAACGTTATTATACAGAGGCATTTTTTATTTTGAGAATCTGAAGACTGTCACATGTCAACTTACTGTAAATGGTTACTGCCTTGTAATTAAGCAAAATAAGACGTAACTATCTTGTTGGTGTGTTCAGTACCAGATTTTCTGGGTGGATGCCAATAGGCAGCGAGGTCCTAGTGCCCGTCTGCATTACCCCCGCAGACGCATGAGCGCAAACACCAGAACACTGGGGATCTGCACGTCCCCAGTGCTACCCAAAGAGCAGCTGGCGGCATGCTGCCCTAGGCCTTTGTGGCCTCGCCACAAACCTGGGCCTGGGTGTGGTATATAATGGTAAGCATTTTAAAAGTTATTGGTGATGAGCTAACATTTTCACCAGGTTTCAACTTTAAAAAGACACCCATAGACTCCAACTGGTAAAGAAAATTGTCGGTCATAGACTTCAATGTGTTTGACAAATTTTTCCGCTGTTTTGCAAATTTTTGAATGGGTCAGATTCTCCCATCACTACTATTGAAATACTATTGTAATAATAATAATATATGTTTCATTACTCATTTGTGTATTCTGCCTCAACCACCCTACCTATATTTGTATGTGTGTAGCAAGAAACCTGCACATCACTGCAACTAAAGTTTTGTTCCTTAGGTATAGAATGATTTTCTTCAATAGTAAGTGGAAGCCACAGTATAGCTGGGAAAGGACAAACCCCTTAACAGTCTCCATGTTTTTGATGTCCATGTTCATTTGGAATCTATTTAAGAATTTATTTTAGCAGACAGCATCTTTGAATTGAAAAACTATAAAATTATTTGTAATAATAAGAACAATATGGTACAATTTTTACTGATGTATTGGTATTTAAAATACAGAAAACATTTTAGTAAAACTTAATGTAGGGTTAGTTTTATATCATTTTCTTCACTGATGCCAGCTATACACAGTAATAATTCCAACTTTGTTAAATATACTTTGTCCTTTGCAGAATTCTAGTTTTGAAACAAAATTATATTTGGTAAAACAGAACATTTTACATAACAGATTCCTGTAAATACTGTCTTTTTAAAAGCATCTTTCCATTTTTTGTTATTAGTAACACTACAATGGTGCTCCTTTCTCTAGCATATCACTCAGCAGTTTCTAATCTTCTTGCTTTCAGCCTGCCTGGACATTAATTACTTTGAAAGCTAAGGTTATTTTAAATTAAATTCACATAGACCCAGCTTTCTTATGTATAAAGAGAGGGGTTTATAGCAATCTCTTATAACATGATGTCCAAGTAATTATGTGAATACAAGCTGATACCTCAGTAAATAGATACAGAAATTAAACAAACCTCACACATGCACAAATCAAAATAAGATTAAAAAAAATTAGCATTTGGCTAATCCCAAAGTGATACCTACAGTTATGTGTCTCTATAATTCCTATTAAGTATACATTATAGCAGTGCCAATCATTATCTTTCCATTCATATAGAAATTATACTGTGTACTTTCTTTTTGATAAGCTACACTTTCTTCGTTACCTCTCTTGCACTGAATTATGTATCCCTTATTATCCCTGTCCAAGTTAACCATTAATCACATTTAATTATTATAAGAATTGTTTCCTTAGCAAAATCATATGTGCATTATGCCCAACTACAATTCCATTGCACTTGTACAATGAATTAGTACAATCTGCAACATGGTTTGTATGAATACATATAAATCGCCTGATTGCTCTACTAGTATGTCCAAAGTGAGCAGAAAGTTAGAGAAAAAGAGATTGAGAGAGAAAAACTGAGACAGAAGATAAATAGAAACAAAGCATTATATCTAGTCTTCCACTTACTGCTAACTTTATAAATGACTATATATAACTAGATAACTAGATATTGAAGGATTTAATAGCACTTTCTGTGTAACTTCTATTCTTCTCTCCTTTAGTATTATATTTTCATGCTCGCTCCAGCCTTTATAGATTACATTTTTGGCCAACTAACTATATTAGAAACATATTTTATTTTGCATAGCCTATCTATTTATCCAGTTTTTATTTTTACACTAAACTGTTTCTTTAAGATTAAAAACAGGCTCCCAATGATTCTTTAGACTAAGGGGCACATTTGCTTAGCTCGAGTGAAGGATTAGAAGGAAAAAAACTTTGAATTACGAATTTTATTTTTGGCTACTTCGACCATCGAATTGGCTACTTCGACCTTCGACTACGACTTTGAATCGAATAATTCAAACTAAAAATCATTCGACTATTCGACCATTCTAGTCTAAGTACTGTCTCTTTAAAAGAAACTTTACCACCTACTTCGCCACCTAAAACCTACCGAGGTACAATGTTAGCCTATGGGGAAGGTCCCCACAGGCTTTCCTAGCTTTTTTTGATCGAAGGAAAATCGTTCGATCAATGGATTAAAATCCTTTGAATCGTTCGATTCGAAGGATTTAATCGTTCGATCAAACGATTTTTCCTACCGTAGTTCGCATGAACGAATTGCGGTAAATCCTTCGACTTCGATATTCGAAGTCGAAGGATTTTACTTCAACAGTTAATTAACATTGATATTCAACCCATAGTAAATGTGCCCCATAGTGTGATTGTTTAGTACATTGATCCAAGGGAAATTAGCAGAGATACTGCACAAGAAACCTGGTTCGATTATCACTAAGAATATGAGTCCTGCTTTATGGGAACAAATGAGGTTTTATTATGCATACAGTTCAACACTAAACAGTTTAAGAATTAACATGGATATAAAGATAGAGGAGGTGGAAAGATGATTTGTTATGATACACTATGATTGAAACACTTTGTTGTATAATGTATACTGATGTTGTCAATGTTAAGAAGCTCAGACCATGCCCACCAAGTATGTCACTCAACCCTTGGCGCCATTTTGGAGAGGGGTTAAAATAGGTATGTTTGTTATGCACAATTTTCTAGTCCTGAAGATGGCTCAATTGAGGAGCCGAAAGGTTGAATAAATATTTTTTCACTTTTTTTTCAAGACCTGATTGGTGCGGTCTTTTCATTGTGGTAAATATGGGTTTTTCGACCTGCACACAGGCATGTCATTGAATGTATACTGAGTGCACCATACTGGATCTCTGTGTGTGTGTGTATGTATATATATATATATATATATATATATATATATATATATATATATATATATATACACTTTTTTAAAACCAGGATGCACGTTCAGATGTTTTCTAACTGCAGCTTTCCCAATAAAATTGATTATAGCCCAGAAAAAATACAGGGTCACAAGAGGCCAGCCATGCTATCAACTCACAGATTCTATTAAGCAATATATCCATCTATTGCTCTTTTTGATCTTGTTTCCTACTTAGTAAATCAACCTACAATTGTATGTGCTACAGTATGTATGTGCTGGCATCCCTTCGAATGTATATATATAAGAAAACTAATTACTGGTGCAGGTGCACACAGCGAAAAGCATTTGTGCCTGTGTGCAAGGTCAAAAAAAACATATATAAAGTTCAACTCAAAGAACCACACCATCCAGGACTTTCAATGTTCAATAAAGTGAAAAATCATCAACGTTTCGGCTCTGCTTCTTGAGCTTCTGAAGACGGCTCAAGAAGCAGAGCCGAAACGTTGATAATACATTTTTCACTTTATTGAACATTGAAAGTCCTGGATTGTTTTAGTTGAACCATATATATATATATACAGTGTATATCTATATCTATATATATATATATATATATATATATATATATATCTATATCTATATCTATATATATATATATATATATATATATATATATATATATATATATATATATATATATATATATATATATACGTATATGTGCTTTGAATAAGCAAAAAAGAAAATGGTAAATAAATTACTGGGAGTACTTTGAAGGAGCTTTTCTAGCCTAATTATCTCTTAAAATTTAGTTTGCATGTATATTCTAGCCTACGGAAAGACACTAACACCAGTATTTCTTTTTCAGCAAAACAGTCCCTTGACTAATACACACAATGCACCTTGTCAAGAAAACTCTTAAAGAATGTATTTCAAACCCAGTATTTGGAAAATACTTTATTTTTACAAACACACACCAAAATGACATTAATTACAACTTGTTTGACCCAAATCCATCAACAAACAGGTTCAACAACCAGCTGAAATATGTAAAGCAACTACTTAAAAACCTTGCCAGAAGCTTACAAATCCTATATTGACCTATTTGATAAGCTTTCATGCTATCAAGGATGCACTTGTCCTATTGATCTGCTGCCGGGGGCAAAATACCCATTGGCAGAACGTATATTGTATTGTAAGCTGAACTAATAGTCTTTCAAAAATCCCTTCGGGAAAACATTCATTTGTCCTTCAACATTTACAGCCACTATACAACTATCTTTATAAAGTGGGAAAAGATACTTTCTTTCTTCTAGCATATTAGCTAAATATGTTTGATAAATGGTGTAATGAACCATAACAGTTTTTTTTTCATAAACATGGATATAGTATCATTCAATAGCCTGAATTACTGTATAGCATTTGAAAGAAAATATTTTATTTTTATCACATATAGAGTATCAAACAAACCAACAATCTGGAAACAATTAACACTTTAGACCACCCTTCTATTCTCTTATTTTGACATCCTATAATTATACAGACAAGAACAAACTGCTCACACTTTAGTAATTAAGATCTAACTAATGAGTATTCGCTTTTCATTATGCTTTTCATATGCTTCCCACCATAAAAACACCTACATCATGAAGCAAAATCCTTCATTCAAAAACTATAGATGTAAAATAGTAGAAATTCAGAGCAGTGAAATGTAATGCAGTACCTAAGAATCCAGCTTCCTAAATGTAGCTGATTAAATTCTGCAATCTAATAATGCAGAAGCTGAATCTGTTTTTAGCTTTAGCTTTCGGGCAAGAAGATTATGTTCAGGCATCATGAAAAAAGGAGAGTCTGATTTCCTATCTCTCTTCTAGAATATTAAATATGTTATTCTGTGTAACACTGTCGAATAGTGTAATGAAAAAAATAATATGGATCTTAATACCCTTTTTCTAAAATGCCAACTTGAAGTATGTTTTAGAGGTGCACTATACATTCGTTAATTTCTCTTTGCATATGTGGGATGGAAAATCTTGAATTGCAAAAAAAATCAAATGTTTCTAATCTGCCTCTAAGATTCTGATCATTTGAACATTTTGGGACACATCCTTAAATTGCAGTTTGTGTTTATATGCAATCACACTGTGATAGGTGCAGCCTTGCTATGTGATTTCATAAGTGGGCTTATTTCTCAGAAATTGAAGTCAAGTTATAATTATTATTCACATATACCTGTCAAGACCCTGAGGGAGAAGTTGGTGGAACACGGTTATATCATTATTTTTATGACCTTTCATATGTATTCACATAAATAAAGCAGATAATTGTATACACTCTGTGAAAGTTTAGCACTGCTACACAACATTAGACCACTTACCTGATTATCATATTTCCATGAGAATTTCAATGTTTCACGATACCCTAAATATTAGTTTTGCTTATGATTTGATACAAACTTGAAAGCACCTTTTGTGAGATTTATATATATAAATTATACATAGTGATGGGTGAATTTGTCCCATTTCCTTTCGCCATGGAAAATTTGCAAATTGATTTGCCGGCAGCAAAACGGGCTAATTTGCCATGAATTTGTGCCTGGCAAATAAATTCGCCCATCACTAATTATACATCATAAACATTATACCCTGCCCCAGACAAGTTTACAATGTAATCACAATCTAATCAATTCCAATCACATTGACAGTATGCTTAGTTATGAAATATTATTTGATACTTAGATAGGTAAATCTAAAAACAACTGGACTTGCTGAGTAATCAATGAAGACGTTTCACTACTCATCCGAGCAGCTTCTTCAGTTCAACTGACTGGTGTGGGAAGTTCTCGGCATATAAACTCTGGCCGAGAACTTCCCATACCAGTCAGTTGAACTGAAGAAGCTGCTCGGATGAGTAGTGAAATGTCTTCATTGATTACTCAGCAATAGGGATGTAGCGAACTGTTCGCCGGCGAACTAGTTCGCGCGAACTTCGACTGTTCGCGTCTGCCGCAAGTTCGCGAACGTCGCGCGACGTTCGCCAATAGGCGTTCGCGTCAAAATCGTTCGATCGTTCGACCATTCGACCGCTAAAATCGAAGGATTTTCGTTCGAATCGAACGATCGAAGCATTCGATCGAATCGATCGAATGGCTTCGATCGTTCGATTCGAATGAAAATCCTTCGATCGAACGATTTCAATCCTTTGATCGTTCGAATCGAACGATTTTCGGATGTTCGAAGTTCGCGAACAGTTCGCGAACTGTTCGCAAATTTTGCCGGTGTTCGCGAACGGCGTTCGCGAACACATCGGCGGCGGTTCGCTACATCCCTACTCAGCAAGTCCAGTTGTTTTTAGATTTACCTATACTAGATATACCATGACCTGGATGAATGAAAATCTTCATAGTCATTATTTGATACTAGCCAACTGAAGACATCCCATTTTTAAACTTTTATATATTAAGGTTTGGTTTACATTCTATTCAATATATTGTTTAACCTTGTGCGAAGGATTCTGTATTTGGCTTAATCCAGACAGTTGTACTGTATGTACAGATGCAGCCACTTTGGTTTGTCTGTTTGACACAGAATAACTAAACACAGATATCCCATTTATCTCATTTAACACAGAAAACTGCGTCACAACATCCCATCTAATTAAAGCATTCACCATTGTGAACAATGGAGCTTTGGTATGCTAATGAAAAGGTTACATGCATTAAATGAGTTAAGATGACTTAAGATAACACAGTTTCTTCAATTACCCCTGAGTCATGACGCATTTAACTCACAAATCCAAGTGGCTTCATCTGTACTGTTGTAGTATTAAGTATGATAAAGCAGCATTATTGATTGGTTATAAAACATTTCAACTAATAATGGCCATGATAACCAAACCTGTATGAAATAAAGGGTATTGTTGGCTTTAAGGTGAACTTTTTATGATGAGGTGTAACACATCATAACTAGTGAGGGGTTAATAAATTTGCCTGGTGCAAATTCACTGTGAATTTCCATGTTTTGCCACCAGCAAATAAATTCGCAAAAATTCACTCACGTCAAAATCACAGCGCATCAACACTATTCGGCGAAAAATTTGCGAAACTTGTTTTTGACGCCAGCATCCATTTTTTTGATGCCGACGCCCGTTTTTTACACTGACGCCCGTTTTTAACGCCGGAAACAATTTTTTTTTGATGCTGGCGAACTTTCTGCAGTGAATTTTCGCCGCTGGCGAATCGCGAAAATATGTCGCGAATTCGCGCCTGGCGAATAAATTCGTCCATCACTAGTGAAAAGTTATGTCTTTGTGAGAACAAGTTTTCCTTTGAAATTTTACCTGGAAACTGTTTAGCGACCACTTCCGACAGTGGAAGCAGGTTTGTGAATTTTATAGTTTGCAACAGTGTACAGTGAATGCAACAAAACTTCTTACTGAAAAAGTAGTTATATTTGCTCCAAAAGATTACGACCCCTTCAAGCACTGCTTAAAATTAAAATTCGCATGGACATTTAAAATTTGCAATGCAATAACTGTTTAAGGAAGAGTATTACATTACGAAATGGGAATTTATATTCTTATTTGTGCAAATTGTTTTGCTCTTTGGGACTTTTATTACATTCCCCCATTAGACATTCTCCTCTAGATCATGGATTAGGCATAAAAGTGTAATGGTTTATGATAATAATTAAAACATGTACTTATTGCTTTTAAATATTTTGCTTTCAGGAAAGGTATCATCATATAGTTGTAGATTGATTCTATGAAACAGTCAGGTCATGGACCCATTGTCAGTAAATAGCCTACTTTTCTCTGTAACACATTATTATGCATGCAAAGGGACTGAAGGACAAGTTTTTCCACTATATCAAAAACTGGCAGCATGAATAAAATGTATAATACAATTAGTAAGGTAGTTCTTGATACTGAAATATTGAAAAGTTTTATATGTTGAACTGTTTTTATATATTGTACTAGTTGGGGTCTATAAAACCGGTATGGTAATTTACTGTGTCTGTTGTTTTAATGGTATCAATAGGGTTATGCTTTTTACTGTATGAATAGACAATAAACAATTGCAATGAGTAATTATGCAGTAAACAATGATTTGTCTGAATTTATTTTTCTTCAAAATAAAATATTTCGTAGTCATGCATGTCATCAAATTTTAAAAGCTAGAGGAAATACACTTTCAGGCACCATATTTGTTTTTAGAAAAACCTACAGTTCAACAACTGAACTGCTAAGGTCAGAGTTGTGATATGGGAAACTCAAGATTTTTCATTTAACTTAATGGAGGATACATTGACTTCTAAGTAGTTTTTCTTGAAAGAACTGGATCTTTGAGTATATAATTTGTGAAACTCTAAAAACTAACTGCAACTCTCATAAAATATAAGACATTCAGTTCAATTAGGGAATGCTAGTCCCAGACACAACTCCAAAACAACGCTGAAGATGAAGTGCAACTTCCCTCTTGGCATAGAAAATTTTAGCATAGTATTTCATTATAAGCACCAGAACCATAAGAGGTAATACTGATTTTATTTATACACCACTCTTGTTTAAATACACTATCCCAAAAAAAACCCACAGTAATAGGAGAGGCCCCTCAGGTTAATACAAATAGCCTATGCCCATATATGACCAGTGCTTAAGGCTTGGGAAAATTGCTAAATTGTTGTTTAGCAGCTGCAGCTGGAGTAGGAGTAGTGTTAGAACTGGCATATCTGTATAGTATATCATTTTTTTTCTGAAAAAATGTCAGGAACTCCAAATTGATCACAGGATGTCTCCCATTGGCGTAAACAGCAATTCTGCAGGTTTTAAGTGGTGAATAGTCAAATTCAATTTCATAAAGGGCCAAAGTATGATAAATCTCGAAAATCAATTACATTTTTTTTAAATAACTCAAATCAAATTTTAAAAATACCCTAGTCAAATTTGACAGATTTGGCCATAAAAAAAATAGAAAATTTTAATTTTCGATTTGACCATTGATAGATCTGCCCCTCAAGGTACGGTGGAAAGATCCCTTATCTGGAAAGCACTAGGTCATGCTCATTCTGCATAACAGGTCCCCTGCCTGCATACAAAAGTGTATACAGATGTGGTTAAGATTTACACTACAGCACTAGCTGCTTTGTAAATCAAATTCTGTTACATCCTTTTTTTCTCCTAATTCTTGACCTTTTATTTAGGATCAAGACATCATGCAGCTAGTTTATATACACAGCCAGTAACTTTATACTTAATTATACTCCTAAGACTTCATTTAGTTCAAAGCAACCAGACTAAATAGCCAAACATCAGAGATCAAGTCATCAGCTATATAATAGCAGTACATGTAGGCCTGGCAGGGTTTAACTATATCACATTTAAAGATATTTTCCATATAAACCAGTGTAACACATTTTACTACTCTTAAAATTTAAAATTAACCAATTTTGCGTTCAAAATATCTGGAAAAAGTCAAGGAGCCTTGAATAGAAAGTACTTTAAAATCATGTTATGAAATGTATTGTGAATAATACAAATATATGGTGTAGATAGCTGTGATATAACAACTCTGGGGAGACAGATTCCAAGTGAAACAGAGCATAATAAGATGATTTTATGCATGCTCAGTAGCACAAATGAAAAATAATTCTTCCACAGCAAATAGGAGACGCAGCTAAGAAGCAGAATACCCAGTATAAAAGAGAATACACTTTAAATAGACTTTTTTTTTAGATCTGTTATGTTCATTTTTCATTTAGCAATGTTTGTCATATATGCAATTAACTGTAAGAGTAAAATAAATAGCAAATACATAAACCATATACAGTAAATAATCATCTGTCTGAAAAAGAAGAAAGTCTTGTAATTTGATTGGGACAGCATTCTGCATCTCTGGGATGTGCTGAAATAGGTTTCCTGCAGCTGCGAATCCATGGCTAGCTTTGTCAGCACTCAGCTGGACTCAGTATACTTTTCTGTTGTAATGCACAGAGTGGAACACATATGCATGAATCTTTTTAAATTGAGCTGTAAGTATCCAATCTTGTTGGCACATAAAGGGACAATTTAGTGTATGGTGGGGTGCTGGACAGAACTGAGCATATACAGTAGAAAGAGAGAAAAAGACAGAGGGATGTGTAGCTATACTTCTTTTACAACATGGAACCCATGGATGCAAATGATCTAACGTTTACCAAAGAAAAAATATATAAATTTTTTTTAGATAAATGTTTTTCCTTTCAGGTTGTTGTTAAGTGAGACATTAGCTCTTAAAATTCTGAACCAGATTTGGTGTAGTCAAACCCTACTCATCTTATGATTTAATATTCAATGTGCAAGTTTTATAACCCACACAGCACTAACCCTTTACTTAGGTGGGTCCAGGTGCGAATGCCTCGAACCAGTCGCCTTAACACTGGGCATTCAAATGCATTTAATAATGGCAGGTTATTCACCTCTCCAGATCCCTGACCCGGGTGCAGCGCCCCAAACCATACTCTTCCAAATCAGCGCGCACTTAATGGATCAGCAGGAAGCATGAGTAGGTATGGGATCACACTAAATGCGTTAGGAGTGATAATCGGGAAATAAAGATTGCTTTTTAATATTCACCACTTCCTGCTGATCCATTGAGTGCGTGCTGATTTGGAAGAGTATGCTTCGGGGGCTCTGCACCGGGGCCAGGGATCTGGAGAGGTGTACAGTTCTGAGACTTCAGCTCTACTTCATGGATTAAATAGATTTCTAGGCTGTTATGTGTACTCTTCTGGAAGTATTGAGAACCAGATGATGTGATCTTAACGTTGAACAGCTACAGTATACTGCATAAGTTAGGTCCAATGCTTTAATTCATGGCATACAAACACTGCATGACCTAATTGAAGCAGGTACTACTTCTAAAAGTTTCAAATTCAAATGAAGCATGACATCTTCGTAACAGATCACACCTTAATATAATAGAGTTCTAATCAGACTTGTGTAAGTGTAGAGGTTCCTCATTTGCCCTAAATAAAATTGATTACCTTGTCCATTAAAGTGTCTCTTCCTGATGAAGCCTGTTATCCATAATTACTGTAACTTTTTAGGTTAACCAAATAGTTGACCCTGTTTTCCCTATAATGACAATGAACGGCTACAGGAAGCCTGCTTAAATTTTTCTTCTCAGGCACTATTTGTCCTGTAACCCATTTAAACAAATATATTACTGGATGAGTAAGGTAGAATTACGGGAAAATGACTCAGCATCTCTGCATTACAATTGCAATTTTGTTTTACATTTGATCAAAGTGAATTAATTTCAGCATTGGTATTACATTTTATAAATTATACCTTGGCAAGATAGCAGCATTTACACATTTCAAATGCTCTCTTTCCTGAAAATGTTCATAGTCATTAATGTGTGTTCTCCAGAGAGTAGTTAGATAAAACAGAGGAAAAGTTTTATCTGATCATAATTCATGCAAAATCTTTCCATGTCAGGGTAAAAGAGACTCTTAGCACCAGAAAAACACTGTCAAAAGAAAAGATTTTGCTGTGGTGTTAATCGTGTTTTTGAAAAGATATATGATAATAAGGGTGTTATTGTGCTAATTACTGTGGCTGTGAGGAGATAAGGGAATGCAATCACAGCTGAATTGCAGAACTTTAATTTGTTCCTTCACATTTTTTTTTTAATTTGCACTTCCGTCACATGTGCATTTTTTAACGGATTATGAAAATCATCGTATATTTCAAAAATGCATGAACTCAGCACTGAATAATATGCTCATAAGACCAGTTGGATTGATACCTTTGTTCATTATGCTGGTTTAAACAAATAAGTTCAAATTAAAGTTCAAATAACTCTTATAGCTCAGTGAACAGAAAACTAAAATGTCAAGATTATGTTTTCTTCATTACAAATAGCAGTAAAAAATGTAATCGAGGTTGAACCAACTGGATATGTTGACGGGGAGTCAAAATCCTAGGGTCTATTTATAGAAGAAGCAAAGTAAATAAATAAACTAAATCATTTATATAAAAAAAGTCCACTTGGATATATAAGATACAGATTCCCAACTGAGCATTACCTAACAAATATTAGCATTACTTGGCAGTAAACAGGGCAGGACATTATCTCTGCTTATTACTTTAATAATATTGTGTGGTTTGTATTATTTTTTGAACTAAACATGGCAAAATCTAGAAATTAAGAAAAAAGTCACATTCTACAAAACATATACGAATTCCTCAAGGAAGTCTCTGTATAATCAGCTGCTGTATGTGTAAAACCATAACTGCTGTATTATCATTGAGCAGTAGTGATTTTAATGTTGTACAGCATTTAAATATTAAGAAGAAGTATAAACTTCAAGAAATCTCAATGGCACTCTTTTTCTATCGGATTTTATTATTCTCGGGTAAAGGTTACTATTTTGTACAGTCACAAATTTATTGTGGGTGTTTTTTTTTTATATTTTTGTATACCTATACCTATTGTAAGAACACAGTATTTTCAGTAAGTGTGGTTCCCTCTTGATCAGTATTTTGGAGAAATTTATGGTTAAACTACCCATGTCTATATGAAATTGAGTTTACAAGTTTGGTTTATTAAACGTATTAAATACGTATTCAAATTGATATTTCTTAATATCTTGCTGTATAATAAAGAAAAAATTAATATACAAATAGGGGAGGTAAAAATGCTATGAACATTTAAAAGGTGCCTAAACGGTTAACACAGATTTCTGAGAGAAACTTATGTATAATATAATACTTGACAAATGTAGATATTATGTTTTACATTTCTATTTGGAAAAACTAAATAAAATCCCTTATAGCAATGCAAACATAACATTTGAAAAGGAAATGTTACATTTTTGCATTTAGTGGTTGGGGTTGTGATATTAAATGAAGCACTTTATCTAGCCCTAAAATAATAAAACCTCATTCTGTGTTTATGTTTTTTATAAAGCATAGTCCAACACGAAAAGGAGTGCAACCGTAAATAAACCAATACAAGTGTTTCAACAAGCATACAGTAACATGATGAAAACAGGATTGCTAAACAAAAAAAAAGGATCCCAAAATGATGCCTTACTACTGGCGATAGATAGATTCGATTTTTCAAAATCCACCAATTGACTTCAAATAGGTTCTAAGAGGTTCTCCATAGGCTAAAACAGCAAAGCGGCAGGTTTTAGATGGCAAATGGTCAAAGTCAAATTATTAAAGAGACAGTACATGATACATTTCGATATTCAAATTTTCCATGTTTTTCAAATTCAAATCGAATTTGGAATATTCCCTAATCGAAGTACACAAAAAATAGCTTGAAATTCTCAAAATTTTTTCATTCAAAAATTCACCACACCACCTTTGATAAATCTGCCCCTAAGTCTACTATAAAATCATGTAAACATTAAATAAACCCAATAAGCTGATGTTGCTTATTATGTCTATTATCTAATTATATCTTAGTTTGGATCAAGTGCAAGGTACTGTTTTATTGTAACAAAGGAAAAGTAAATCATGTTTAAAAATTTGGATTATTTGATTATATTGGAGTCTATGTAAGACACCCTTTCCATAATTTGGAGCTTTCTGCATAATCTGGGTTTTCTGATAACAGATCCCATACCTGTACCTATATATACATGAGACTGCATTCTCAAGGTACACTTTTTGAAACACATTAAGACATTTTGATTGGTAATGCGTAATGCTGACAAATACAATATTTTTTTTAATCATACATTTTGATTAGAGATGGGTGAATTTGAGGATGGACATCGGGTCCCCCATTCTGGTGCACAAACAAGATTCTGAGATGATGCAAGGCTTGTTTTAATAATAGTGTGCACAAAATGGCTGCTGCCTGTTTGCTATAATTATGAATTCCCAGACTGAAGGAAACAAGATTCAAATAATTTATATAGTGTAATTAAAGTTAATTTTGCTTAATGTGATAAAATAGGATTTTGAATATTTTTTTTGGGTGACGGGTCCCCTTTAATTCGGCAGCACAGGTAACAGACTGTAACTTTGGCATATGAGTATGATTCTGACTAAGGACTGTTTCAAGTAGCAGAAAATGCAATACAAGTACAATTAACAAAGAGGCTATATAGTCCATAAAAAAGGCTATATAGTCCATAACTGGTGATATCACATGACCATGCAGTCATGGGTCAAGATTACTTTGCATGCATATCTGGCAATGGTTACAGTAATCATGTTATGTCTATAAAACTATGAGATTCTAAATAACTTTCACAACAATGAAAATCTTATTCAAAGCAGCCAACTCATACTTTTAATACAATGTATAATACTGAAAAGTAATAAAGAATGTACATGGTTCAATAAGTAATGAGGGTTATATTGGCCAATTTGTTGCAGAATCTGCTTCCCAAATATCTAATATGATCTGATTTTAGGGACAATGCTTGTATTTATAGAGTACATATACAACTGGACCCAAATAGTACCCATTATTACTAATTTAAAGGATAGTTCTAATTTCAATCAGTTTTAAAAATAAAAAAAGATCATTACAGTGGGAAAAACGGTGTCAGGAAAGCCAGCAAAGCATCCAGTCATAAGAACCCTGTCATGTATTATTTCAATATACTTTTAATTGTGCATTAATTTTCTATTTTCCAGTGCACAAATCTTCTACTGTTCATGATTTGATGACTCAAAGTTGTTAATATCCAGCATGTGACCAACATACAGCACCACTAGTATCTCTTTTTTGATGTTGTTTAAGAGAGAGTGAAGTGTAGCAGAAAAAAGAGTTTGGAGCAATTTATGAAAAGTATAACAGCATACTGATTTATAGAAACATAACAAGAAGTGGAGCCACGAGGAAAGGCTTTAGGGTTGATGGAGAGAGTTCTGACCACCTGCTGCAGTCTATAAGGCCTGTCAAAAAGGGCCAGAGCGCTGGAATATAGCCCCCAGCTCAAAGGGCACATATAACAATTTCAAAAAACTATATGCCAAGGCATTCAAGAAAAGTTAAAAAATTATACTATTCATAGGCATGCCTATGAATAAGTATCGGTTGAGTACAAAACGCGTAAGGCGGAGCGTCAATTGGTCTGTATGCCTACTTTTTAATGTTTGATGTGAAATAAAAACTAATGTTTTAACTTCTATAGAATGCCTTGGAATATATTTTTTTGAAATTGTTACATTTTCTACTATAACTACATAAAGAAAGTATGTATGCTATGTTATGTTCCAGTTCTTCAAGTTACAAGTTACACTATTTTCTATTGTACTAAGGTACATTTTCTACTATAACTAAATAAAGAAGTTGTGAGCTGTAGAATTAATTTTTGTTCCATAGAGTAAGAGTTTAGCTGTCATTTTAGGCTCAGCTACAGTATATTTCAAACCTTCCACAAAAAAAAGCACATTGTTCCAAGTAGGGCAGATTTTCTGGCCTGAGGTGATCTGCAATATGCAAAACTTTCTATTATTTATTTACTATGGTGAAATTCTATAGTATGCTGCAAATATTCCAAAGGGGTACAACGAGAAATTATTTAACAGATTGAACAAATAATTTATAAAATGCTTGTTCTAGATAAATATTATTCATTCTGAAGGCATGTTACAAATAGGACAATCAAATAGCGTGAATCAAGCAAACCTCTTGCAGCATTTTATGATATGTTACAACAATATTAATTAGTCATGAAAACATTTTAGATTCATTAAGTGATAACCTCCACTTTATTTATGCCTTTCTGTTCTTACCCGATATGGTCAACAATCATGCATATGCCAGGATATGGTGTGTAAAAAAGTTATTATTCTTCCTTGTCGCTCATTCAGATATTCTGTCATATAACAGTAAACAGGGACCAGCACAAATATTTTGAAAAGTAGCACTTTAGTTACTAATATATATTGCATTTAATAAGTTTAAACTAAACTGTTCAGCATCAGGATATGTAAAATTTTGACACTTTACTGCTCTTTTATTTATTTATCTATCTATATTTCATTTATATATCCATTGATAAATATTTTATTTGAGTCAAATTGCTTGTTTTTAAATGCAAAAAGTATATTTGTCCATACAATATGGATGCTTCTCGATTGTGACATTTAATTATTCCGTTTTTAGGACTAGAAGAAAATTCTTTGCATGCCTCCCTATGATTGTAGAGAGACATCTATCACACCAGCCGAGCTGAGATGTACATACATGAATGATGTGGCAACCTTACTCTTCAATACTTTTGTATCTTTAGGGTAATTCCAAGAAACCAATGCTGTCCATAGACTAGTAGACACACAGGTATACTATTTTAGCGTGTGATGCAGCTCATCACACTGCTTAGCATAATCTTCACCAGTGTTATAACTACACCATGCTGCCCCCCCCCCCTGCAAAAAACCTTTGAAAGGGTCTGAGACATACTGCAACCCTACCTGGCCCGCTCGCAATTAGGCAGGAGAATGGCTGGGGAGGCAGATTTCTCTACAGCTATTGAAGAAGAAGAACCCGGTGGTCTGAGTCTTGCTTCCTCTATAGTTAGTCACTGTTTGTCATCTAAAAATAAAAAGGAGACCCTGCTTTAACTATAAAAGAGTTATCTTTTAAGAGATGCAAAAATCCATGTAGTCACCTATAGTAACCAATCAGCAAGTAGCATTTGCTGGTATCCAGTTTAAAAGTAAAAATCATATTGTTTGCTATGATTTAGTGTAATATTTACCTTTAATTACATCAGGAAGTTGATTGTATAATGTACAGCATTTACCCTCATTGCAGACATGAAGACTTTTTCCACACAGTAAGTGAAATTTGTTGGTCATGTTCCACATGTATAATATACAAAGCCTAGTTTGGAATGTATAAAGTTTTTAACATCATAAATTCTTTGACTCAGACCAGGCGAAGTGCAGTGGAGTGTATAGGGCTTCCTCAATTTTTTGTTGAAAAATCTTCTAAGTCCCAAAAAATGCTGTCGTCTTTTCCCTTTTTCAGGGTGATAGTCTGCAAAAGTCTGCAAAAATTTTTTTTGAGTACCCGGGTTCCACTATACATTTCCTACCATATGGCACATAAACTATACACTGGGCACATGTGTAGGGCAATATAACAAACTCTATTTTATTTTATTAAGGTTCCCTGGGCTTGTGTAATGAAATGTATTTGCTGCAACATATACTGTACGTGCTTTGTACTTTCACTTCCCGATGTAGGCAAATTACTCAACGCTAGCTCAACTTTGCTTTGCTTGCCGAAGTAATGCTAGCGAAAATTCGCCAGTATTCGGCGCCCTGGACACAACTTCGCATTTTTATTCTAGCCACTCTGGCTTTGCAGTCTTCAGTTTACAGAAGTAGGGTTAGGGCCTTTTTTTCTGTACGAATAATGATGCTTATGAGGAAAGCACACATTTACTTTCAGGCTAGATCCAGACTCTCACAGCTTGAATTCTTCCATTTTGCATATCTGCGGGTTATATAGTTCTTAAAAGGATAAAAAAGGAGGATGCTTATTGCCATTTTAATATGCAACAGCAGCACCATGGGCAGATTTTATTTTAATTAAAGATTTTTGGCTGTGGTCCTAGAACAAAGTAGATTTTATCCAAATGTCTACATTTAAATGAAACAAAATCCATTTCATTAAGCCTATATGACACTTCAAGGCAATCATAAAATTTCCCTAAATAAAAGCAAATTAGAGTGTTTTCGAATATGTATGATAACAAGCTCAGGAGCCATTAAGTATTTTGTGCAAACTTTTAGGGATGTCGTTAAAATCTACTATGCTATTAAAACCAAAAAATGCTGAAACCTGTCAAATTACTTTTCTAATGTATAAGGAATTAATAACCCATTATCCATTTTGATTAAACGTTGGATAACTCGATTGTTTTCTGAATTGCCACAGAAAGAACTGTGCCCTCATTTTTCAATTCATAAATAGTCACTAATATGCAAAAGTGTTCTGGAATGTAGCAATGACTTACGTGATATAAAACACATTTAACTCATGGAAACTGATCTAAATAGCTGGCATCCATATGTGTTCTGGGTTTTTGCCAAGCTATAAAATTAGATCAGCCACAGGTAGGAAACTCTGTCTTTATATTTTGAACACTGAAGTTGTTTCAAAAACATAAGTGCTAAACTGCACTAGTGTAGTTGCCCATTGCAAAGAGAGATTCGTTTTGACAAGTTTGTGTCAAGTAAGAACTTGCTACAATAAGCAACTTACTAGTAAATAAAAATCCACAGTGCCTTGCATATGTATTTGATCTTGATAGACTTTTTCATATTGTATTAAAACAAGATATTATCAATACAAACTTTTGAGCATTAAAAACCCATGATATTAAAATTAATTAACTATGATTTTTACTAATTTATTTATAGAACATTTTTAAAACTTTGAAGATATAAAATATTTTTTAATATTATTTTGTTATTTAAAAACAAAAAACAGATGCTGGGTCACAATAGGTAGCAATATCGAACGGAACCCAGCCGATACTATAGAGAATCCTGAAGATAAAAAACATGTTACAACTGTTATAGGGAGCATCTGCCATCGACTTCTACATGATTTCAACAGGTTTTAGCTGTAGTATTATTGGATTCAGATGTTTAGCATTGTTAGAGCATAATATAGTATCTTGAAAATTTGAGAAAAGTATTAAGTGCATTTAATAACTATTAAGGCAATTTCTGTTTCCAGCATGCATCTGCATGTTTCTGGAGGTAATAGATTTTCATGGATGCCAACAATTTGTTTGCTTGATGTGTAATACTGGTTCATTTTTATTAGTACAGAAACCCTGATTTGTAAACTATAAAAAAAGAACATACCATTGGTACAGTGCACATATGATACAAAAAAATGTATCATACTACCTTAAAATATATACATATGTCATTTGTATTTGATGTTGTTTTATAATTTCAATTACATCCATACTTTGCAAAGCTTCATCATGTAATACTTAAGATACATATTATGGCCATACCACTTTCAATTTCAGAATACAGAATATATGCCTACCTTTACAGGGCTGATTCTGAAAAATCAATAATATCCATCTGCAGAAGCAGGTCACATCACTATGTAGTCTGTAGCAAAGCCAGGGCTGGTAACAATTCCAGTGTGTGTGCATAGCAACATCTGTTAGTTATTCATGAAACATGACAGAGATGGTTTTACTAAATAGAATTCAGAGATACATTAATAGGGCTATCAGTAAAGTACAAATAGCAAATTCAACAAGGAAGAGAATAATCTATAATTATAAAAGTTTTCTGGAGATAACTGCAGACCCCATGCCCTCACCTTCTTGTCAAGAAATCTTAGTTCACTTCTTGGTCTTATTAATCCTAGCTGCTTGGTCATCTTGTGCTTGCCATTAAAAAAATATGGAATGTCTCCAGGTTCATTCAAGGTTAATTCAAGGTTAATGCTGCACCCACGATGGTCATCAATGGAAATTGACTGAAGGGCAGACCCTACTAAATGGACATAAAATGTTATAGATCGATATATTGAAAGTAAGAAGAGCCCTGGAAAGTATGATTGTCCAAAAAATCATCCATGCCTCTTTTAAAGTCTTAGGGGGTTATTTGTAAAGGTCCGAATTTATCTCAATATCGGCTGCTACAAACTTTGACCTAACCCACTTGGGTTTTAAACGCTTATTTATTATTCCATTTTCCCGAAAATTTGCTTTGCGGGAAAAGCTCAGATTTTCACGATTTTTTTGTGAATTTTCCCCGAAATCTCTGAATTTTTCTGAGTTTTCACCCGAAAGCTCCGAAAACATTGTGAAATTGCCCGAAACCCCCGACACAACCAAAAATCAATGAGACTGTTCCCATTGATGCAACCTCGACAGGTTTGAGATGCCGTGTTTTTATATTCGGGCTTTTTAGCCCTCGGGGTTGAATACATTTTTTAAAAGTCAGATTTTATAATAAAAAAAAATCACAAATTTTTCAGATTTCGGGGAATTTCAGGTATTCAGAGCTTAGTAAATAACCCCCTTAATGTAACAGTCCCAATTTCATACATTTTATTTGCTTTAGTAGTCTTCTGTTCTACAAAAATCCTCAATAGTGTCCCTAACACACTTCCATTTATAGTATAACTCTAATTTATACTATTTTTCCAATTTTTTCTGAAAAAAATATTGTGTTGGGGAAAAAACCCCATAAAATCATGAAAAAATCGGAATCATACAAATTTTCAGATTTGATGCCCGAAACCTGCAAATTTTTCAGATTTGATGCCCGAAACCTGCAACTTTTCTGGATTTGACACCCAAAAACCACAAAATTGTTGTATTATTGAATGAAATCCAGTGCAGCTCAGGATATAAATGGGAATATGCTATTAATTTCTAAATGAAATCGGTAGGTCTGAGTTGGAGTACTTTTTGATTCAGACTTTTAACACAATCAGGGTTTAATAAATCCGGAAAATTCTAGGGTTTTTTTCTACAAAAATATGGTGTTTTTCCCCTTGAATCTTGTTTGAAAATAGGCTGTCCAGGCACCCAGTTTAAGCAAATCAAATATTTCTGTGACATCATACATGGAACTTGCATGCCCTTGAACAAATTAGTTTCATCAGCAAAGACAGAGACGCTGCTAACAATACCCACTTCTAGGTAATTTATGAACAAACTAAAAAATGAAAGAAAGACAGAAAAGGACAGACCTGGAAGTGATCTGCTAAAACACTGGTTCAGTTAGTAAGGTTTTATTTTTCAACACTCTTTGCAATGTACCTTTCAGTCAATTCTCTTTAAAAGCACACGTATTATGTTTAAAGTCAATATTCCTTAATTTAATAGTAACATTCTGCATGGTACTGCATCAAATGCTTTAGGAAAATCTAAATAGATCACACATATTGCCACTGATGATATGTAGAACATGAATTAACTGCATTAGAGGGCTTTTTTTAAAAAAATGTGTGTTCACTCATTTTTTTATATTCATATTCATATTTTATATTCAGTTTTTTCATAAACACATATTTGTGTTGCCCCTACACACCATCAAAACAAATAGGAAAACTGCTAAATTTAAATAAAAAATGCATCAAATTCAGCTCTGCAACTTAGCTTAAATAATTAGGAAAGATACAGTACCATGGTTTTTGAAGTTCACCAAACAAAATTGAAAGGTAAAAAAACTAGGGGAGGATATAGAAAACCTCTCAGCAAACCTCTGAAACATGTTAATTCTGAACTGGTGCAAAAACTTCACCTAGCAATGGGAAGTGTATGGCTTTCCATAAATTAAATATAAAGATTTTATGTTTATATTTTTGTAAAATATCAATTGGTTTTACATAAAGATTTTTTTTTTGTAAAATATCTCCAATTAAATCCAAATTAAAGCAAGGAAATCATATAGGTATTCCAGGTCATATTACCAGCTGTAGTAAGCCAAACACTAAAAAGATATGAATAGTAACCGTATTGATTAACACACCCATAAGTTTTTTGTACTTTAGTACTGTACTGTACACCAGTCCTATGAACAACATGCTACAGCTTATTGTTGTAGGAGATTTACTTGCCCATTAACTGATGATTAGAAGCCTTTATCATCAGCTCCTTAAAACATGCAACACTTTAATTTTCAGATATTTCAGCATTTCCTTTTTCACAGGAAATACCAATAATACAGTAATTGGCAATAACATAAAGATAGTTCACTCCCTATATTATATTAAATAATTAAACAATACAGTTTTATGTGAAAAAATTAAGGCTTTAAAACTCATAAATGATCACATATTTTTCAAAACATACAGTAGAATCAACTTTTCAACTTTGTTTAACCATATGTTATAGCAGTTTTAGATTTAAAAAGGGCTTTATTTATAGCTCTTATAAAGAACATTGAACATTCATTTTATTGCTTTAGGAGTACAAAACCACAAAAACAATCCATACTTTAATACAGATGAAGCCACTTGGATTTGTGAGTTAAATGCGTCATGACTCAGGGGTAATTGAAGAAACTGTGTTATCTTAAGTCATCTTAACTCATTTAATGCATTTAACCTTTTCATTAGCATACCAAAGCTCCATTGTTCACAATGGTGAATGCTTTAATTAGATGGGATGTTGTGACGCAGTTTTCTGTGTTAAATGAGATAAATGGGATATCTGTGTTTAGTTATTCTGTGTCAAACAGACAAACCAAAGTGGCTGCATCTGTATATAGACTGCCTTATTTCAAATCAGACAATCAATTTAAATATCAATATAATGTATGTTCTCAAACTGGCTTCTGTAAATATTCATTGCATTTACAGTTACATACACTATTATGTTACACTTTATTTTACCTTTTTAAAAGGGAACTGTCATATTTGTTATATAAAAAATCTTCTATAACTGTCATTCCTCAACCCAGCCATTTTTGCACTACCACAGACTAATTGACAACTGGGAAATCATAAGTTGTGAGAGCAAAAATTACTGTATGCATTGTAATAGACTGTGGTTGGTATCAAGAAAAACAACTATTTTAGTGGACCGTGTGTGAAAAGTGTTTTACAGAATGAAACCAGTAATAAATCATTTAATATCACAAAATCTATTTACAAAATATGACATTAATAAAAGTTATATATATATTTAAGACATAAGATTACCATAGTAAAATGTAAAGAAGGCTCTTTTAACTGATTAATCCAAGTGGTATGCTTTCTTGACATTGATATTTTGTTGCATAGTTCTGTTTAAAGCAGCAAAAACATATTTTCAGAACAAATCCGCTCCAGATCTCGATAAATAAATTAGTACATTTGTCTGCTGCAACATTTAAATTTTAAACCCTTTGAATTAACCAAACAAGCTCTATAACATATATTTGTTAAGAGCAAAAAATGTGTTCAATATAACTTTCTAGATTTCTATAACGTATTAAGACCCACTTTAAAAATAACTTGATGTGAGCACTGACAATTCTCTAAATTTTAATGGTAGATAAAAAGGAATAACTAAACAATAGACTGATATACTTGCAGGCTAACCTTTGAGATTAGCTGTTTCTTAGATATAATTCCTAGCAGCATCAGACAGAGCATGGTCACCAACCTGCAAGGGGGGGGGCACAGGTTAGCCATTAATTACAGAATATCTGTAACATTTATCACCAACACAATATAAAGGAACATAATTACAAAGTATAATGAATAAACTGAGAAAATAAATAAATCCATAAAGAAAAAAACTATATACAGTATTTGACAAATAACCCCCTAACTCTCTGTGCAAGATAGTGAAAAAAAAAGTATTTTTTCCGGTTTCAGCTAAAAACTTTTGCCCATACTCATATGTTTTAATTGGTTATATTCCTAAAAATAACAAATAATTACACAGATATTTGAAAGAACTTGTCTTAAATTATCCAACATTGCTTTTTGCAAACAACATCTGTGCTTGTAAATTATCATCTGTTTCAGTGAATATTGTAATGTTATTTAATCTGTGTTCTCTGTATTATTTATATACCCTTCACTAAAATTATCTCTGTTCTAACAAAGTTAAATTGTTTTCATTTTAGAAAATCAGCTTTTATTTACTATGTAACATATTTTTGGACTATCCAGGCCAACGGGTTAACATCTAGCTAGTATACTATAGCATTGGTTATACTGGACTCTATCTTTTAAGGCAGGGACTTCGCAAAAGGGAAGTATTGAAGGTGTTCTGTAGTTTTACTACAACTCCCACAGGCTACTGTGCTTTAACCAATAAAGAAAAGGGCGCCAGGAGGTTCTCACAAATCAAACAGAACAAAATAACTTTATTTGTCAGAGACAAATGATCTACAGGTTACTTACATCAGTAAAGAGGTATCTGCAGAATATATAGGCACACAGCTCAGACAGTATATCAGAGGTGGATGTAATCCAGGCAGTACAGCATACCTCCAGGCAGAAATACCTTACACGTGGTCTGTATCTCACTCAGTAAAGTGGTCAGGGAGGAGAATCTAAAGCCTGAAGCCCTATACACTGTGGTCATTTCAATGTAGGCAAATTTTACAGCCTGAAAAGCTACTCCGTGCTATACCTCATTGATAGAGCACAAAGCTGCTCTTTCTATCTTCCCTCACTGTCTTACTCTCCTAGAGAGTCTATAACAAATATATTCCTGCCACTCACTAGCCTCATTCACAGGGTCCCTGCTCCCCAACTTCCTCACTAGAAGTTCAGGTCCCTCTTGGGCAAACTGGCTTTACTGGGCCTTGGTATACCCAGGCTCCCTGGAAATATCCAGCTGGATTAGTAACCAGAAGCCAAAGAGGAAGATCCACCCCTTCTCATGCATTATAACAAAGTATGAAAGGAAGTGGTCACAGCACAGCTCCTGGCTAATAATATAACTATCCAAATTACAACTAGATACATGGGCATTTGCCTAGCAACTAGAAAGATCAGGAAGTGTAGGGATTTAAAGCCATAGGGGTACATTAACCCTATGGGTCCCTACAACTATGTTATAACTATAAGTATATCTTTATTGTATGTACATTGTAAGATTTACAACATATACTGAAATCTATATTTCAGATGCAGCCACCAACCTAAGGTGTTAATGCTTACAGCAGTGAGCTGTCCATGCTGCTCTAGAATGTTCTTTCTTATTCTCCTTTCTCATTTCTCAAATCTAATTTTGGGCTAGACATGATGTTAGCTTCCCAGTCATGTGACTTGTTCACTGATAATCTTCAGTCACTCTTTACTGCTACGCTACAAATTGGAATGATATCACCCCTCCCTCCCCTCCCCCAGGTTTTTTTTCAGAGTTTATTGAAAATGATGAGTAAAGTTAAATTCTAGTTTATTTCACAGTTTTTAAATAAACACACAAACACTCAAGTTTGAGAAAATTTCAAGTTTATTTGAATTGAAAAAAAAAGCTCTGAAATTCACAATTTTGAACATTTTTATCCTGTTTTTATCTGTTTTCATGCACAAAACAGTTAAAAACAAATACATGAACACAGCAGGGTTCCTAAGTGTTTATATTTGAAGTAAGCCTGGCTGGATTCTCACATTTTAATTGCTTTCTGCCAATAGGATCTCTATCTCTGTGCAGTTATAGGTAGCTGGTACTGTCAGATGTAGGAATGAAAACTAAAAGACAATTGGTAAACTACACTAATATATATATACATATATACCCCCACATACACACACACACACAACGCACGCACACACACACACACACACACACACATATATATATATTATATATATATATATATATATATAAATATATACTGTGTATGTATGTATATGTATTTTTTTTTTTAAATGATTAGTATGGTTATTTTTATTATTATTATTATTATTATTATTATTATTAACATGTATATATATAGCGCCAACATATTGCGTAGCACTGTATAGATGTTCATCTACTCTTACAGCTTTGCAGTTCCTATAATACCTAGACTGAAATTAGTAATACTGATTTTCTGCCCAGAGGCCTTAATAATAAGCCCCCATGTGCCCCTTAAATGTGCACAGCATGATACAAAGCCTTTACTGCTTCACTGATATTTTAGCCTATAACTGCTTTTCAATGTGACAGCACATTTAAAATGAATAAAGATCTTCAAAATATGAGAAGATTTTAACAGTACAAATATGATAATATATAATAAATATTGCCTGGTTTCTTCTTTCCCTCTGTGTTTATGTTTCTGCAATATTGCATAAATAGTGACACATATAGTGATAACCTTAAATTATCCACAAGCAAGTAAGATGCACACACACAAAAAAGAAAATGCAATTCATTGACTGCAAGCAAAAATGCTTATTTTATTTGAAAGTCTTTGCTTCGGGCATTATGTGCTTGGTTAAAACCCAGACTCGCTTAGCATTATATTTTCAGTTGGCAATAAGGCAAAAATATTCTGCTATATAACAATGAATGCTAATATGTTTTGGGGCATATAGAAAGCAGTGACACAATGCTTAGGCCAACTACAGTTAAAATGGGGACTTTAGAAATAAAGTAACTGGTGACTTTTAGAATGAATCTTTATAAACTTTTATGTGTATTGTATATATGTATTTATTTATTTATAGCAGCACAATTTATTACGTGCTTTTAATCCTTCTGATCTACTATATGTACATTCTCAGCATCTTTTATTATGTTTTTGATCATCTTCCATGGAGAACTAGGTGAAATTAGGGGAATAGTTTAATGGAGGCTTTTGATTCCCTTTAAGATGGTGTTTATTGCCACACAGTGTTTCTTGGCCACTATATATAATGGTGTCACAGTGGTCACAGGATGGTATTCCTAAAGTCTTTCCTAAATTTATTTTTGCACACATTGCTGAAAAGGAATTAGAGGGAACATTGTGTTGTGGAACTTCAAGAACTGGAGACCACTTGAGGTGTAAATTTAAAGTTTATTCAACACAATTTCCAAGGATTCTGAGCTCACAAAGAGTTAGAACCCTGAACAAAGAAATCACAGAGTTGCTATTAACTTGGGACACCTATGACATAAGGACTTATGGGTGTAAAAGGGCAGTGCCATTGCGAGAACATAGAGATTGCTACACAGCACAGAAAAACAAAGAACTGCTCAAATAACCAATGGGATGGTTCTTCCTCAAGTTCAAGGTGATATGACCAAGCTAGCTTGAGACAAGAATCCATCCATGTCAGCGGGTGCTCCCAGTGGAATCTGCATACACAGAATTTTATTCTTTCTTAGGTGCATACTGAAACACTATTACCAGTAACCAGATGCTTTTATTCAGTTATAACAACTTTATGATCCAAATTCCTTCACTTTTTTTACTTATAGTGCCTTTTGAATTAACTAGTTGATGCTGCAATTACTCATTCAGCTGTTCACAGATTTTTCTTAGGCCCCCAAAACCCAACTTCAGAATGCAAAACACATCCATATTCAATATGCTGTTAGCTGATCTATACTGTAGATATTATGATCAACTAAACTTTTTGCAAATATCACAGTGGCATACACCAAACACCCTTGTATATCTTTCCAACATCTTAGGTGATTATTTTAGTAAGAAAGTGAACATATTTAAAGCTATATCACTTGTTTTCAATGTTAAAAACATACTTCAGTCTTAGCTTCAGTCTTTTTATACAATTACATACTTTATTTAATTGAATTCGTATTTATGAAAAGTGATTTTCACAAAGTAAATTACATAACCAGGGCATACATTATACTCAGTGGAAGCAGTAAGTGGCAGAACCAAAAAGGCTGTGAGCTTAGTAACATACAGTAGACATAGTTCAGTTTACTAATGTTGCCACATGCCCATGATGGTCTCTGTTTTATTCTTTCTAAATGTATAACAGGATGATATCTGAGTTTTGTTGTGAATGTCCAATTCACCACCAAAAATATATAATTCACCACCGAATTGTGGCTGATCATAAGATAATAATTCTGGGAAAGAAAGACATGTGCTTTGAATATGTGCTGTTTTGTCATACTAACAACTAGTCAAGAGCACAACTGACCTATTTTGCTTTGAATGAGGCAGCATAAACATTTTTAAATGGCCAAAATGCATTGTAGTTACAGTGGAATATACATTGTCCTCTATTGTTGAAAAAGCTCCTTTCAACTATGCTACATCTGTTCTTCATAGAGAAAAAAACTGCCAACTCCTTAGAGAGAAATGGAAAATAAACCCTGCTTATATATAGGACATGTTTTGCTTTTAAGCAAGAAATTTAAATGCATATGTTTTATAGTAATATTGGTCTGAAATACTATTACTAATGATATTGTTTATTGCATAGTAATACTATGCTTATAGTGTAGAAAAATAACTTCATCAAAATCATTCTGTACAAACTACAAATTGAAGTTTCTGTTATTGACTGCTGTATTACAGTTGCACAATTGTTTAGGTATGCATTGTATCAGAATAGATCTCTAAAAAAGAAACACAAACCACAATTTCTCTTAAATGTGCAACAGACATTGATTTATTTCTGTTCTATTAGGGGAGAGCTACATCACTGAATGAAATGTGTTTAATTTAGCAACAGGTCTTATTAGTATTCCCTTAATAAACCTTTACTCTGCTATCTTTACCACTGCAATAATTGAATGTTGTAAATCTTCTGAGACATAAACTAGGTAGTAAATTAATGAGCTTTCAAGTTATTATGTTAGTGTAATTCTAATTCACCATGAATGATCTGTTAAAATACAATGACCTGTTACATATTTTACTCTTTTGAGTTTACCTGGCCTGGTTGTGCTAAACCCCATTGTAAACTTCTATTTTTTTCCATGTTAATACATATTGCTTGTTACTTATTATGAATATATAATAAAGATATATTATGAATATTATTGCCAGTTGAAGATATAGTATGCACAATTTAAAAGGAAGTATGAACAATTATTCTTTAAATTAAGAATATATTTCCACAACATTAAAAATGTAATATGGTTGCAAATATAGTAGAACTTGCTAAAATCGACTAAAACTAAAGAATTAGAAATATTTACAGAAGATCACACAGCAGATTTATCAATGTTTACTCTTGGAATTCTTCAGGAAATATTTCAACTTTGAGGGGTTTGTTCAAAATGTTCGGATAGGATAACTCAATTAATCTGACAATTGTTTAGGTTTTATAATCCCAGGCCAGCAAAATGAAAGACTGATTTGTGATATGATATCCCGTAGAGGGTTATGGGCAGTAATAACTATTGAATTAAAAATTGCTTAGACTGGAGGTTATATCAATTCAGAAAAAGGAACAAAAACAGAATTCAGAAGGAGAAACAGAAAAAACCCACAAGGTTTATGTGGTGTTTATACAAATTGCCTGTAGATGTCACTGTGCTCAGACATATACTGTGCATATTTCCTGACAGCTTAAAAGTGAAAGTTACTGTTGTGTAATGCCTGCATGAGCCTGCTAATAAAGCACTGTTATACGCTACTCATCCTCGGCTACATAAAATAGTTTATTTTATAAAAAGTATTTCTAAGCATGAAACGTCATCTTAAAGAGTTGGTTCACCTTTACGTTAACTTTTATTATATTAGAGAATGGCCAGTTCTAAGCAACTTTTCAAATGGTCTTCATTATTTATAGTTTTTTAATTATTTGCCTTCTTCTTCTGATTCTTTCCAACTTTCAAATAGGGGCCATTGACCCCATCTAAAAAACAAATACTCTATATAACACTATCATCTTTCTATTCAGACCCTCTCTTATTTATATTCCAGTAACCAGCTGCACTTCTGAATAACTAAAAAACCTCAAGTAATAAAAAAATAAAAAACAATTACAAATTGTCTTAGAATATCACTCTATACATCATACTAAAAGTTATCTCAAAGGTAAATAACCCTTTAACTTAAAGGAGAAGGAAAGCTAAGGAGGCATTTTATTGCCAATAGATTAGCTGCAATAGTGCAAGCTAGAATGCTATATTTATTCTGTAGAATGTTTTACCATACCTGCGTAAAAAGCTCTAGAAACTCTCTGTTTGTTTAGGATAATAGCTGCAGTATTAATGTGGTGTGACATCACTTCCTGCCTGAGTCTCTCCCTGCTCTGGGCTCAGATTACAGCAGAGAAGGGAGGGGGTGGGGGAAGAGGAGCAAACTGAGCATGCTCTTGCAATAAGGTTTAAGCTGAAGGCAGGAAGTCTGATACTGAAGCCCACGTGTATACAATAGAAGGAAAGAAATGCAGTGTTTCTTTTGACAGGGGACTCAGAGCAACATTACTTTGGGGGTTTACTGGTATATTTAGATGGACCTTTCTGATAAGGCTTACTTAGTTTTAACCTTTCCTTCTCCTTTAACATTGCATGATAACTGGTTCTACCCTAATTAATGAACTTGAGTGTTTTGACCAAGAAAAAATATTTTGTAGTTCAAAAAATTCTGAGAAATATTGGATTACTTTTATCTTGAATAGTGCTAGAGGATCTTCAATATTTCTATATGAATATGTATATGTATCTAGACATGTGGGGATGGAGTCCACAACAAATATTGACCCCAAAGCATCGGTTACCATTTTAATCCTAAAACCTTGATGAGAAATCCCAGCTCAGCTTTTATATTCACCAGAATACTCAGGAAGATGAAGCAGCATAACTTATGTAGGTCACAAACAACCTACAGTAAAAATTAACTATATTTGAGGCTGTGCCATAATCACCAATGTACAATTGTACCTCTTGTGCTCAAATATAAACAGAGAGCAGCATATATGTACTCTCCAACAAATAACTTGATTCATCCAAGGCTAGGTTTCTGCATACCCCAATCTCTTAAATCTCTTGTTCCATAACCTCACATTTTTGGTTGTCCCATAACAACCTGATCTGTTCAAATGATGTAACAATTAAATAGATAAAACAGGGGCCGTTTAATCATCAGCAAAATATATCTCTTTATAATACATTTACACAGATGGGGTACTGTCCTCCACAAAAATGTATACAGCAATTAAAAATTGAAAGTGTAACCAAATAATACTGTCTCATAAATCAAATAAGTTACTACAAACATCCCAGTAGTCCTGACAAATGAAAATGATTGGCTAACTGAAGATGGCAAGTTTGTGTGCCATATTTTCTGCAGTAGAAAATAAGCACATTATTTCTTGAAAATGTTCTACCAACACTGATTATAATATCTGGAACATGTTATCTTTTTTAAATTTACAGGAAACATCATAATGAGTATTCACGATCTTTCTACTCAAGAGGTTTCACTGTTATTTTTTTCAGCAGTCACCCACTTGAGTACTGAACTTTCTGCAGCTCATTTAAATAAGGGGGAAATAATCACTTCTGTGTTCAAAACATTATCATAGTAGACTTGGAAATTTGATGTCTCCATTTAAATTCTGTTTGGGCAGTAAACTCTTTGCATGTCTGACAGATTTTTGAAACTACTTTATTTTTGCTTGTCATTCAGCTTCTATCCTATTTTTTAACATCCTTGTCTCATACCAGCAGCATTCCCTTCTGGGGTGCCTATGGCACAAGTCAGGCAGACTAGAGCTGATTCATTTGTGTATATAAATATAATGCGTTGAACAGTAATAGAGTTTCTGAAAATATAATTTATGTGAAGAAATCCATTTTCTCTAGACAAACACATATTTTACATTAAAGGGATACTGTCGTGGAAAAACATGTTTTTTACAAAATGTATCAGTTAATAGTGCTACTACAGCAAAATCCTGCGTTGAAATACGTTTTTCAAAACAAGAAATGGATTTTTTTAATATCTAATTTTAAAATTTGCTATGGGGCTAGACATTTTGACATTTCCCAGCTGCCCTCAGGTCATGTGACTTGTGCTCTGATAAACTTCAGTCACACTTTACTGCTGCACTGCAAGTTGGAGTGATGTCATTACCCCTCCCTCCTACAAACTGCTGTAATGTAAATAGAGCCTTGTCTGCTGAGCCTGTCAGTTGAACAATAGGCAGGTACCAAGATAAGCTCCCACTGACACCACTTCAGAAGGACTAATAATATAATATAAATAATAATATATATATATATATATATATATATATATATATATATATATATATATATATATTCACAGGATGTGAATCATTACACACACACACAAGAAATGGCGCCAAACCATGAAGTATGACGTCATCAGTAAGTGACACCATCAAAATCCACCCTTCGTGTGTACTTATTAACAAATTCAATATTGTTCACTAATGAAAAATATGCATATTATTTGGTGCATATATTAAAGTCCATGTTTGAAAAAGTGCCCAATCATGAGTCATTACAAGTGACAAGTTTAAAAAGACAAAAGATGCCTTTTCACTCGCTACCCTCATTGCGAGTGAGAAGGCATCATTTGTCTTTTTAAACACATGGTCACATGTAATGACTCACGATTGGGCACGATTTTTTCACTAACAAAGTCCTTGGAGTGCGGTCTTTTAATATTTATATATACATATATATATAACTCACAGAAAGGTCCGCACTCTCAGGACTTACTTGAAAAATAAAAAATGTTTTAAGTTGCAGACATAATAGGGGCCATTATTGATATGAACCCTATAAAAGGCTGCCAACTGTAATATGCAGAAATATTTATATAAAAAAGTACAGATAATTTCTTAGAAAAAGGGCTTGTTTGGACATGCAACTTTCAAAAAAGCATGAACCATTCATTCACATTTTGTTCAGTGGAAATTGATTTCACCTTAGGGAGGGGATGTTAAATCTATGTCATGTAATCCTTATAATCCATTTTGATGGTCCCAAGGATGAGGGAAGCATAAAAAATAAATCACTTACATTTTTAAAAGTGTGAAGGAAATGTTTCTCTAAATTGGTACAAAAATTAGAACTGATGGCTTTAATCAGTTGTATATACCCTTATGTTTTGAGCATTAAATAAAAAGTATGATGTAAACTAACATTTTGGAATATGCAGATATAAAATACAGAGAAAACAGATTGATTCATATTAGGAGATATTCAGGAAGTTCTGACTGATTCATAAACAACGACAAACAAGGTTAAACAGGTAATAGATAACTCTATAATATGTAAGGATTAAATGCACATAACTTTGCAAGAAAGGTGATATAATATACTGCTTGCTTATAAGACATATTTACATATTTAAACTTGTGTAGTTCTCTTTAAAGTATATTCCTTCTCTGAGATCCAAATATCAAATCACCAACTAATAGTCAGTGTACATTCATCATCATGCAGAGTTGGTAGTACTGTCATTTTATGCATTTTATTTATACTTGTTACATTCATATCTATCTTTTTTTTTACTGTGAATGTTTTTTTGTTCTTTGTGCTTCAACTGATCAATGTCCATATAACATGCTTTAGGTTAAACCCCTCTACTAAACAATGTAGATTGTTTGTTCACAAATTTTTAAAAAATTTAAAATGATGCATAGTTTTTTATTAAAAGACATCAAAAGTGATTTTGTTGGTGAGACTTTTGGATTGCAGACCAGTAAGAAAACCTTCCATATGAGTTTAATCCCTGTGCCTAAATGATTTCTCTTCAGGGACACTCCTGATCTTAAACAGGAAATTTGGCTCTTCAATAGCAGAGAACTTGGGGATTCTGCTCCCCCTTCCCATACCTACTCTGGTGCTGGAAAGGTATCAAAGGTGGGTGAAGAGGTGGCATTGTGAAAGCCCTATGTCTTTGGTGGCAATTATATCTTCTTACTTTATGTTTCTCTAGATGACAGGTGCTGCAACATTGGTATATTCTGTTTTGAGTATTTTAGCGTTCACTTGGATTTGGCAATAGGATTTACTCTGTGTCGGTTTATAGAAAAAAAAACAGTTGAAAATGTCCAGTGCCGCATATCCAGATGGCATTATGGATATTTAATAAACCTAAAAATTTAAGAAGGATTTTAATGAGCAGGAAAATGTATATAGACATTCAACTAAATAAGTAAAAGGCATGGAAAAATGTATAAAAAAATACTGAAGTTGGGATTATTTTCTCTTGAGAAAAAGGACGTGTGAGAGGTCTTTACTCTTTACAATCACATAAGAGGATAATAATAAACAGATAACTGGATAACTTTTTTCCACACAGAAAAAAAAACAAACAACCAAAGTCCATCCCTTTAGACTTGAGGAACTGAACCTTTATTTGAAGCAAGGTGGTACTTATGTTAAATACTGTAGTAACATAGTTAAGTTGGGTTGAAAAAAGACCAAAGTCTGTCACGTTCAATCCCTCCAAATGAAACATAGCATATATACATATAAATATATACATATATACTATATATACCAATAGCTATATTAAGTGTAGATTTTAGTATCACCATAGCCATGGTACTATGCTTGTCCAAGAAAACATCCATTAACAAAATCCAGCACAACATCATTCAGCAGTTTATTCCACAACTTCACTGCTCTCACTGTGAAGAACCACCTTTTCTGCTTTAAAGGAAAGTTCTGAGTTTAAAGGGGGGACCTCTGGTGCTGTGATCCTCTTTATATCCATCCCAGAGTCAAGATTCCTGCTCACTAAAGAGAACTGAATTTTTTCGCCAAGTTTCACTGTAAAAATGACGCCCATAGACTCTATTGTGTGAAAAAAAATTGTCCTGTGCCAAAAATATGTTGCGCATCAAAAAAATTGTTGCCCATAGACTTTAATGCATTTTAGGGAATTTTTGCCATTTCGTGAACTTTCAGAAAAGTGAAACAGGTCAGATTTGCCCATCACTACTGCTCACCTTCTCATAAAAAGCAGTTAAATTAGTCAAGATCTATTACACATGAACCATGGTGGCACAAGCTCATAGTATTATTATTTGCAACCAAGTCAAGTATTTTATCCCTTAATACCCCTTCCAAAAGCTTTCCTACCACTGGCGTCAGACTAACTAGCCTACAGTTTAGAGGCTGAGAACGGGATCCTTTTTTGAAAAGTGGCTCCACATTAGTAATTTGCCAATCTCTTGGAACCACGCCAGACCTCAATGAATTCTGAAAAATTAATTAAAGAGTTTTGACAATCACAGAGCTAAGCCCGTTAAGTACCCTGAGATGAATACTATCCGGTCCGGGACCTTTGTTTATCTTTCAATGTTCTAGTCTCTTTTGAATTTCCTCTTGCCTGAACCATGTATATTTTGTTGTATTACTAGAATTGGGACAATTAGGAAGTAAACCTTTATAGCTAGTTCATCATTTGTGTAGACAGACAAAAAAAATTATAGTTCAGGATGTTTTTCCTCTACTCTCATCAACCAGTAAACCTCTCTCTGATATTTAGGGTCCAACTCCTTCCTGCTTATTTTTTTACTATTCTCATAAAAAAAAATTTAGATTATTTTTACTCCTAGGTACAATACCCCTTCCATCTCAGTTTTAGCTTTTTTGCATGGTTTATTGACCTCCTTGTACCTGATAAATGTTTCAGCTGACATAATTTCTTACCAACCACAACACCAACAATTCTATAGAATCACAGAGGTTTTGCTTTGCAGCAACTTTCCTTTCTTACAAGGGGCATATACTGACATATATTTATCAAGAAGCATTTTAAAGATATGTCATTTTTGTTCTGTGTTTAATCCTGTACAGTAAGGTTGTGGAAGGTCCTGCTGGGTGATGTGCTGATTCTATTAATGCCTTTAAAAGTGGATGGGAATCATCTCAACTGGCTTATTTTTAATTATGTAACATTAATTCAGATGACTAACTTCCAGGGAGCCAAGAAGACATGGAAATATAAAATTTATTTTGCAAAACTTATTTTTGTTCATTGCTACTCAAATCACAAGTATCTGACTGATATAGGGTCAAAATCAGTCAGGGGCCTCTAAAAAAGCAAACTTGTTTAATAAAAATACAGGTTTGAGTGCAGGTTGAGTTGAGTGCATTTTACAGAACTTTGCACAAATTCTTTGCCACCTGATTTTTCTGTAAAAATTATTTATATTTTCGGTATTTGTTTGTCATAAAGACAAAAACATGCACTTTCACAAGTCGATTAACTTTTTTAAGAGACCATTTATAATTATTTATTTTATACCAGGTTTAATACAGTCTTTTACATGAAATATTTTACAGACTATCAAAATATGACCTCCAAGCATTTTATTTAGGAGACTAAAATTTCTAGTGAAAGATAGGGCAGGCAAAAATTCTGACACCACTTTGCTTTTTATTTACTGATGTCTTCTGACACCACTTTGCTTTTTATTTACTGATGTCTTAACCAAAGAGACAAATTTACAAAAAATATGAATTCAAGAATCCTAAAGTAGCTTGGTAAATCTGACAACAGCTGTATTTTTTTACTATTCAATAAAAAAGTACTGATGCATAATAAACCAGTAACTTCATCTAATGCAAAAGATGGCTGCCTTGTCTACTATACAGAGAGCTGAGACATCAATATATATTAGGATAAAATACCACTTTCTGTAGGAATTGTGGGCCAGGCAAATATAAAATCTTTATTCATCATGCCATGGCAGCTTTATACTACAAATATATTATATGTATTTTGTGGGAAAAATAGGCAGCAAGGAAAGAACATTTCATTGCTAAAAACAAAAAAAGTTAAAATGAAAAAAAAAAATAAACATTCAAACAAGGAATGCATTTCAAGGAATACTTGCCAGAAAAGCTTTTAGCAATGCTTTTGCCATGTCATGGAAGTGTACTTTTAAGATAAATACATTTCTACAACTTTATACTTGGTTGATCCTTTATTTATGTGCTATGAATTGGCCAGGAAATGTAAAGTATTTGTATTTCACATAGTTTTGTTAACAAAATTTGAAGCAACATGGGTGGTTCTTCACAATCAGGACAGTAAGGTTGTGAAATGCACTCCTGAGTGATGTTGTGATGGCTGATTCACTTAATGCCTTTAAGAATGGCTTGGATGATTTTTTGGACAGACATAATATCAAAGGCTATTGTGATACTAAACTCTATAGTTAGTTTAGATATGGGTATAATTAATTTATTTGAAAGTATGGAGGGGTGTGTGTATGGATGCTGGGTTTTCATTTGGAGTGGTTGAACTTGATGGACTTTGTCTTTTTTCAACCCAATTTAACTACTGTATGTAACTAACTGAGTAAAAACACCATAAAATGGTTTTGTAAAACTGGTAAGACCATCACCATTAATGGTCCTATAAGCTAAATAAATTGGACTGAAAGAATCAGTAGTTTGTAAGAAAAAAAAATTCATATGTGTTCAAATTATTTATTTTTATTATTTGCAAACATGTTTTGATCCACTTTTATCAAATAAATTGGGATAGTAGCTACTGCATATGGTTTGGTAAAGCTGAAGACATACTGCAATATGTGCTACTTGGGCTTGTCATAGGAATGGTTTTTGAATTAAAAACTTTTGCAAGGGTTTTACAAAGTTCAAAGATAGTTTTTATACAAGAAAGAAATTGTAGGTACTGTAAGTAATACAATCAGATAGTCTAGTATCACTGAATTTGGAGGGCAATGTTGCTGAATTTATGCTCACAGTATGCTTTAATACTTATGGGCAGATTTATAACGGTTTAAAGTGAAAATTTGAATTTTCGAATTAGAATTTTTGAGTTTTTTAATGGCCAAAACTGTCAAATTCAACTAGGGAATTATTTAATTCAAATTTAATTTTCAAAATTTATCATACACTGGCCCTTTACAGAACTGAAATTCGACTATTCGCCACCTTAAACCTGCCGAAATGCTGTTTTAGCCTATGGAAAATGTCCTTGGATCAATTTACTTTGAAATTCAATTCAAATTTGAGGGTCAATCCTATTCAACCAAGTTTCAAAAATTTGATTTTTTAAAATAAATTGCAATTGGTTGAATTTTGAGTTCATGGGAGTTTTTTTAAATAACTCCCATCAACTCAAAATTCAACCCTTGATAAAACTGCCCCATAATATTTTGAAGTAAGTAGCAGTATTAAGCTCACCATAATATTGATTGAACCATATAAAGTATGTGAGGGAAGATGATTTTGCAGTATTCTTTCTCCATTACCTTGATTAGGGTTATGGGACCAATGCTCTAAAGCTTTCATTATACTGTCTACTATAACGCAAGTGTTAAGTAATGTTTTGTGTTCTCTGGGGCTCACTGGGATCTCAATTATTAGCACAAATAAAATACAGATAATGATATCCCTGCCTTGTACAGGTAGGATCTATTATCTGGAAACCCACTCCAGAAAGCTCTGTATGATGGGATGATCACCTCCCATATAATCCATTATAATCAAATAATTTTAAATTTTTAAAAATGATTTCCTTTTGCTCTCTATTAAACAGTACCTTGTACTTGATCCTAACTAAGATAGAATTAAAACTTTAAGAGGCAAAACAATCGCATTGGATGAATGAAAAGATTTGTTACGGACTTAAAGTATGGATTATGGAAAGGCCCCTTATCTGGAAAAACCCAGGTCCCAAGCATTTACGATAATTAGTCTAATACATGTACCGTTGTAAATGGCTAATTCTTATAATATTTTTAAGATGTTGTCTTGAAGTTTTTGTGAGGAAAGAAAATAAGTGTGGAATCAAGTTTGACTCCAAAATAGTGGACCTAGAATTAATAATAGTTTTGTTTACATCCTGTAGTCATTGTTTGACCCCTTTAGAAGCAAAACTTAAATCACCACAAACCATTAATGTAATGCAACAGCCTGTTAAAAACTGTTTCAGGTGAATATGTCCATTAAAAGTGAGGACTTGACACTTTAATAGATACAACAGAGATCGTTACAGGGTCTGTTTAAGAGTTATTTTTTATTCCACCAGAAAATAAATATGCATCTACATTTCTATAACAGTACAGCAAATGGATGAATGCATAAACTAGTGTTGTCCAGCTATTTTTCTGAGTGTAAACTTTCATACTTCAAACTACTGGAACAAAAGCTGCTGCTGTATCTAGGATATATTTATGGCCAACTCATGTAAAATGGTAATTCTCTAAAGAGCTTTACACGGTACATCAATCACTAGCTGAACTGGTAGAAAATGATAGTCAAATAATCTATCAGCAAAACAGTTGTACCTCTGCATGACTTTCACACGGTCATAAAATGTGTCTTCCCATAGGAAACAAGATTGTGTCTTTTGGATTTCTTATGTATCGGTTGGAGCTTGAGGGCTCTGGCTGTAATTCAAAAATGAAAATCTTTGCAGTAGCAGAGAAAGAACTTAGTTTGATTGTGGTTTACATTAAATTGACCACCAAAATGTCTTCTTTAGCTGCAAAGCTTCTAGTTTACCATTTATGGTGTAAATTGTACAGAGAAAGCTGAACTTTAAAGATAGGTAATTTTTTTTTCAGTAAATTCTATCAATATATCCTTGCAATGAACTCCTACTGTAGGTCATTTTTGTATTTAATGGTTGTTCTATTTGCCACCTTATTAGGAATACTTAATTTGACTATATTATTTAAAAACAATTATAAATTTGAATTACTTTGCCTTAAAAAAAAAGAATGTGCAAACACTTTAACAATTAGGCCAAATATTTATAGATATAGATATATAGATATATATATATATATCTCAAAATATTTTGAGATCTATCTATATCTATATCTATCTATCTATCTATCTATCTATCTATCTATCTATCTATCTATCTATCTATCTATCATCTATCTATCTATCTATCTACAGTGTCAAACTGGGATGCCAGGGGCCCACCAGAAAACCTTATTCCTCCTCTCCTCACTCTAAATTATTTTCCTAGTCTTTTATATTTACTTACTATACTCTATTCTTCCATTATTAAGACCCTTAAGACCTGGGCCCACCGTGAGTTTTCCTGGTATCCAGGTGGGCCAGTCCGACACTGTATATATGTACAATATACAGTATGTGTATATATATGGATACACACACACTTGCTGTATATACACATATATCTATATATATATATATATATATATATATATATATATATATATATATATATAGAGAGAGAGAGAGAGAGAGAGAGAGAGAGAACGGTGGGTGAGGGCTGCACACCTTGCAAACCTTTGTCCTTGAGGAACCAAAATGTCAGATTAATAAACCTGATCTTTCATTCACAATATCATCTGTTTGACATTTTATGCAAATCCTGAGAGTGCCGGTACCACTGACAGACTGTATATATATATATATATATATATATATATATACAGATGCAGCCACTTTGGTTTGTCTGTTTGACACAGAATAACTAAACACAGATATCCCATTTATCTCATTTAACACAGAAAACTGCGTCACAACATCCCATCTAATTAAAGCATTCACCATTGTGAACAATGGAGCTTTGGTATGCTAATGAAAAGGTTAAATGCATTAAATGAGTTAAGATGACTGAAGATAACACAGTTTCTTCAATTACCCCTGAGTCATGACGTATTTAACTCACAAATCCAAGTGGCTTCATCTGTATATATATATATATATATATATATATATATATATATATATATATATATATATATATATTTTTTATGTAGTAAGAATATTGCCATCCATATTGCCTTGATTCTATAATACAGTATACAGAGGGTGAATAATACAAAACAAAATACAAACAATTAAATATATATTACACATTTACAGGGTTATGGAGCAATTTCCATTTCTCATGCAATTTGATTTTTTTTGTGCTAAAACTCAACTCAAAGGTAAATATGTAAATATAAAGGTGCAGAACCAGATGGTATTCATCCAAGGGTACTAAACAAGCACGCACAGTGATCACCAAACCTCTTTACTTAGTTTTTCATCGTGCCAAGAGACTGTCGTATTGCTAATGTGCCTCTATTCTCAGCCTCAAAACTATAGGCTGGTTAATATGACATCAGTGGTAGGAAATCTTTTTGAAGGGGTATTAAGGGATAAGATACTAGACTTTATTGCAAATTATAATACTATGAGTTTGTGCCAGCATGGTTTTATGCGCAACACAGCTTGCCTTTTATGAGGAGGTAAGCAGGAACCTCAACTCTGGGAAGGCAGTGGATGTAATGTACTTGGACTATGCTAAAGCATTTCATACAGTACCACATAGATGGTAAATGGTTAAATTAAGGAATATTAGCCTGAAACATATTATTTGCACTTCGATAGAGAACTGGCTTTATGGTAGATCACAAAGAGTGATGGTAAATACATATAGTAACATAATCGAATTAGACCAGTTTTTTTAGTGGAGTATCGCAGGGGTCTGTACTTGGTCCCTTGATTTTTAACTTATTTAATAATGACCTGGAGGTGAGCATTGAAAGTATGGTTTCTTTCTTTATTTTGGTATTTTACTTTAGTATTTGTGTTGATGATACTTAAGTGTACAGGTCTGGGTCTGTATGGAGAGGCATTGGGTTTCATTTGAAGGGGTTAAACTTAATGGACTTTGGTCTTTTTTCAACCCACCTTAACTACTGTATGTAACTATGTTCAATATTCATTAAGTGAAAATCCAAAACTTTCTGATAATATTTGGTAAAATAGTCCAACCAAATTTCACACAGATTTATTCCCCTTATTTATCAATACATTTTTGTGAAAAAATTAGAATGGTACAAATCTTTTGGATTTGATGCCTGAAAACTGAGATGTTTTCATATTATTGCCCGAAAACCACAAAATCTTCAGATTATTGCGGGAAATCTATCCCAGATCAGGAATATCTTCGGTACTTCTACCATTGACCTCTACATGAACTCAGCAGGTCTGAGTTGGAGTACTTTTTTATTCTGACTTTTAACACCCTCAGGGTTTAATAAATTTTCAAAAAAGTTTAGGTTTTTTTTCCCACTAAAAATTTGGATCTGGTAGTATGTTGTACAAGTGGTGTTGGGTTCAACACAGACTTACAGTATACAGAAAGGAGGCTCATAGTCCCTGGGAATGACAATTGTTTTGCAGTATGCAATTATAGGTGATATTTTATGGCAGGTCACATCAAGTTTAAGGGAGACAGTTACATGTCGTGGTCACACTAACCCCTCCAAGTTATGTCAAACGTATCATGCACCCCCCTCGTTTCATGTCAGTTTTATAAGAGGCATATCTCCATCCACCAGGCATCTTTAGAAGGTTAGGGTGTGGGGAGTGCCTTCCATCCAGTGCATGATCACCACTTTTTTAGCATAGAACAACAGCGTTCATAACCAAACTCTGGCCACATTAGGCAGAACCTCATCAATTATCCCCAGCAGACAGACCATTGTATCCACCATCAGTGGCGTCCCCAGTTCATGTAGTTCATATACTGTAAGTGGTGTAGCAGTGAGTTGGCTCAAAGTGGGAGGTGGGGCGAGAGAAGTGACCAGGGGTGGTGCAGGGTCTTCAAGGCCATTGACCATGTTTTGTGTGGGTCAATAGGTTATCTGGCAAAGTGATCATATCTGAATGGTGCCTATAAGGGTAAGATCCTAAGCCCTCTATTGAGTGAAGGGTGGATGCTTACAGCGTAGTATTAGGATTTTAGGGGTTAGGAGAAAGGGACCAAAGCAACTAATAGATTTGAGAGGCTAAATAATAAAAGAAAAATTGTTGGAGGGTCAGGCCCCCTTTTTAAATGGCTGCTGTTAGCCTTTTCCATAAAATACGAGAGGTATAGGGAAAGGAGTATTGTGAGATATGTAGAGACATTTGAGAGATGTATCATCTTAATGATATTCACCCTTCCCCAAAGTGAGTGGTAGTTTGGCCCAACTCTTAATAGCTTGAGACATGGAGTCAATTGCTGGGTCCAGGTTAAGTTGCAAGAATTGCTGAGAATCCAGGTATATCCATATCCCCAGATACTTGAATGACGTAACCCACTTCAGTTGTTTTATGCGGGGGGAGTGGGGTACAAGGGGTGGGGTCGATACTGAATAATTTCAATTTCTCCCAATTGATCCGGAGGCCAGAATATTTGGCAAAGTCTTGGACAGTGGTTAGGAGAGTGGAAAGGGATTCTCAGGGGTCCACAATATATATATATATATATATATATATATATATATATATGTGTATGTATGTCATCAGCAAAGATGGACACTTTTTCAGTGTCATTGGGAAATTGAAGCCCCTTGATGGTTGGGCACTCCCTTATCATGATGGCCAAAGGCTCAATTACTAGTGCAAAAAGGATTGGGGAGAGGGGGCATCCCTGCCTAGTCCCCCTGCCAAGTTGTGGCAGCAGCATAAATGTCAGCAGTGGCATAAATGTGTATTATAGTAAACACCACATATAAAAAAAAAGGAAAATACATTGACCTTTCATATGTAATAAAATTCACTGGGGCTCATTTATTAACACTGGGCAAATTTGCCCATGGGCAGTTACCCATAGCAACCAATCAGTGATTAGCTTTTTAAAGCCAGCTGCAAGTAGAACAATGAATGCAACAATCTGATTGGTTGCCATGGGTTATTGCCCATGGGCAAATTTGCCCAGTGTTGATAAATGACCCCCACTATTTTGGCCTTTTGCAATAACCCATAGCAACTACTAATACATTGCTTTTAGGTGATCTGTAAATGCTACCTACTGATTGTTGCTATTGACGAGTAGACATTGTGAAAACATATAGCCCTATCTGTTAATGATTACAACAATTTTACAAACAAAATGGGTTGAATGTCCAAAAATGATAACTGCACAATATTTATGTTTATATTTATTTGCATATATGCTTTTATATACTTATAACTGCAATTAATTCAGCCTGCATACCATTAGCATAATGAGATTACAGTATATTAACCAATTGGTTAACCAATATATTAATCAATGTGCAAAGTTTGCACAAGGTCAAGTAACTCACAGCAGTAAATGTTTGCTTTCTAATAGCGTATCTTGACAGCGCTATATAAATGAATGATGATGATGATAACAGGTAATGAGTAAATTCAACATATTGATTGGTTGCTATGAACTTACTTAAACTTTGTGACTTTTATATATTACCCCCTATGATTAATTTTCCCTTCTTTACAATTTTAGAGTTTGTTTCATCTAATAACCTTTAGCAACCAATCCACAAGTAGCATGTATTCATTTCAAAAGCATTCTTATGGATTACTGCAATTGTGCAAACATTTGCTGGCAGTTGCATATATGACATTAGTCTCATATATAATTCACAGTTTCTACCTACAGGTCCTATAAATATATCACAAGTCATATTTGAAGATTAACTGAACAGCAGAGATTAAAGCATATGGATGAAGAACTGAAGAGGAAAGAGCAGCACATAGTTGCAGTATTAAACAAGTCATGGCCCAGCTGCTCTAAATCATTATAGTTGAACCCATAGATGCTCTTTAGTAGTCATGGGATAACAGTCTGATAAATTACGAATTGTATTTCACCCCCATTACTAGAGTCTGGTTTAACAGGATGCATTTTTCAATGAAAGTGCTTTTAATAGAATTTACCGTAATTGGAAGACAAGATATAATTGCCTTGAATCAGAAGTAATGCTGTGAGTGAAATCCTTTTAAGTAGTCTGGAATTTACACAGTTTTATTATACTCAGCCCAATAGATTGTCTGAATTAGACCTTGATAAAGGACATTAAAGTGCCACAGCAATATACTCTACGATGAAACCAAACAGCTCAAAATATATGATTTTAACTTTGCCCTACAAAGATCATAGTAACAAAGTGAGGTCTTATTTAAAATTAATGATTAAAACCTGTTAGATTCCTTATAAATTTCGTTTTTTATCAGTTACAATTTTTTCATTAACAAGCCTTATGTACTTCTTATGAAAAATGACAGATTTTGAGAGAAATATTTTATGCCTTTGGTGATCTCTCAAATACATGGAAAAATAATGGGAACAAATTGAAAAACAGCTCTTATTTTGCTGTTGTTTTGCTACTGAATTAAAAAAATACTTTTTGGGAACCTTCAAAACTACATGTTCATGGCCTGAATACAGTTAAATAATATGCTCTAAGTCTTTTTTAAAGTGATTTTTTGCACCTGTGTCTAGATGGTAGATAATAAGCTATAGGGCAGGAACCTACTTTCTCATAAGACCCAAAAATTAACTGATATAAACTTACTGAAATGCCTCGCTGAGCACTTTTGCAATATACATCGAATGATATTATATTCTATTTTTGTATTCTAATTTTCAAGTTTTAGTGATTTCTGAAATATTTACAGCTTTAAACTGGTACAGGTATGGGTCTGTTATCCAGAATATGCAGATCCTGTGGTTTTCCAGATAACAGATCATTATTTAATTTGAATCTTCTACTAGAAAATCATATAAACATTACATAATCCAAATAGGCTGGTTTTGCTTCCAATACGGATTAATTATATCTTAGTTTGGATCAAATACAAAATACTGTTTTATTATTAAAGAGGAAATAGTTTAAAATTTGAGTAATTTTATAAAATCTATGGGAGATGGCCTTAATTTGGAGGTTTCTGGATAATAGGTTTCCAGATAACTGATCCCATACCTGTAATTCAAGATGTTTGCCTTAGCAATTCTCTTTGAAGTCAGTGCCAGTGACACTAAGGAACCCATTTATGTACTAACAATTGAATTGTGATCTTTTTTTTTTTACACGAATCCTGGTTCCTGGTTTTCTAAAAAGCTCCAGTGAAAAAACCACAAAAGCCTTTTATGGCAAACTTCAAGTAAAAGTTGTTGAGGTGCTATAGAAGTTAATGCGAGGAGTGCTGATCCCATTGGACCATTTTTTTCCTTCCACTTCGAAACTCGCTGATCGATCGTACTTTTTATAATAAGACCTTTAATAAATGCAATGACAATCATGGTTTTAGAGTTTGTGGGTTTAGTCAAGGTTTCAAAAACCTCTAAAACCACTAAAATGTAGCCTTTAACAATTAGGACTCTTTCTGACCAAACACCACCATCACAGTCACACTAGGCGAACTGATTCTGAAAGGTAGCAACTGATCTGAAATCCAGGTAATAGTATCTAAAAAGGCAAATATGTTTTGGGTTTAGATCCCCTTTATCATTTACACTTAGAGGCCTATTTATCAAAACTCTAAATTTTGTAATTTTTAGCAGTTTTTTTTTCTACTCGAATAAACTTAAAATGTAAAAAAAAAAACCTTGATTTCTTATCTATTAAAAAAATCTGAATATAAAAAGATTGAATTCTACTTCTAGGTCAAGTAGGAAAACTATTTGAAAAATTAAAAACAGAACCTGAAAAACATTTAAAAAACTTCTTTAAATTTGCAGCTTCCATTCACTTACAAAGTTACATAGTTAAATTGGGTTGAAAAAAGACAAAGTCCATCAAGTTCAACCCCTCCAAATGAAAACTAAGCATCCATACACACCCCCCTCTACTTTCACATAAATTCTATATACCCATACCTATACCAACTATAGAATTCAGTATCACAATAGCCTTTGATATTATGTCTGTCCCAAAAATCATCCAAGCCATTTTTAAAGGCATTTACTGAATCAGCCATCACAACATCACCCGGCAGTGCATTCCACAATCTCACTGTCCTGACTGTGAAGAACCCCCTACGTTGTTTCAAATGAAAGTTATTTTCTTCTAGTCTAAAGGGGTGGCCTCTGGTACGGTGATCCACTTTATGGGTAAAAAGGTTCCCTGCTATTTGTCTGTAATGTCCTCTAATGTACTTTTAAAGTGTAATCATGTCCCCTCGCAAGCGCCTTTTTTCCAGAGAAAACAACCCCAACCTTGACAGTCTACCCTAATAATTTAAGTCTTCCATCCCTCTAACCAATTTAGTTGCATGTCTCTGCGCTCTCTCCAGCTCATTTATATCCCTCTTAAGGACTGGAGTCCAAAACTGCACTGCATACTCCAGATGAGGCCTCACCAGGGACCTATAAAGAGGCATTATTATGTTTTCATCCCTTGAGTTAATGACATTTTTTATGCAAGACAGAACTTTATTTGCTTTAGTAGTCACAGAATGACAGTAACCAGAATTAGACAACTTGTTATCTACAAAAAACCCTAGATCCTTCTAATTTAAGGAAACTCCCAACACACCACCATTTAGTACATAACTTGCATTTATATTATTTTTGCCAAAGTGCATAACCTTGCATTTATCAACATTGAACCTCATTTTCCAGTTTGCTGCCCAGTTTTCCAACTTAGACAAATCACTCTGCAAAGTGGCAGCATCCTGCATGGTACCTATAGTTCTGCACAATTTAGTATCATCGGCAAAAATAGAAACAGTACTTTCAATGCCCACCTTCAGGTCATTAATAAACAAGTTGAAAAGCAAGGGACCTAGTACAGAGCCCTGTGGTACTCCACTAACAACACTGGTCCAATTAGAAAATGTCCCATTTACCACTACTCTTTGTAGTCTATCTTTTAGCCAGTTCTCTATCCAGGTAAAAATACTATGTTCCAGGCCAACATTCCTTAATTTAACCAGTAACCTTTTGTGTGGCACTGTGTCAGGCTTGGCCACAGGTGAGTGGCTTACAGGTAAGAGCCTAGGTGCTGTGTAACATGGAAACAGCGGGTATTTGAGGTGCTGCAACACAGAAAACATGTTGTAGCATGGAAAGATTTATTAAAGTTAAGTGCAGGCAACACAACTGGTTATTTGCAAGAAAAACAGAAGTCTTATTACCGGTTCAGTGGTCAGAGGCAGGCTGCAGGCAAGGGTGATCCAAAGAATAGGCAAAAGGTCAGAACTGGCAGCAAACTTGGAGATCTGGCGGAGGTCAGGGGCAGGAAGAAGGCAGAGAATGGTCGAAGAGACAGGCCGGGGTCAAATACCAGGAGATCCAATAGTTAATGGAAGCAGGGAGCGGAGAACCAGGCAGGACAAGGACAGGAACAGGGAAGGAATCAGGCACAGGAGTCACAGGATCAAGGAGTCACAGGAACAAGGAGTCACAGGAACAAGGAGTATGCTGGATCTAGCTTGGGAGCTTCAATGTTCAAGCACCGGGGTATTATTAGCAACAGGCTTATAAAGCCCCTTATTTAACAAATTACCAACACCTGGTAGAGCAAGGAGGAGGAGGAGGAGGTGAGCAAACGTACAAGGTAGAAAGTCTTTAATCATACCAGTAGAATCAGGTTCCAAAGATCTCCAGTGGCTCAATGAAATAATGCAGGAGCTTGTGAGTGTATAGTTCAGAGTTTGATTCCAGGTAGCTCCTGACACACTGTATCAAATGCTTTAGCAAAGTCTAAGTAAATCACATCCACTGCCATCCCAGAATCAAGGTCTCTACTTACCTTCTCATAAAATAAATTAAGTTAGTCTGGCAAGATCTATTACACATAACACCATGCTGGCACAAACTCATAATATTATGATTTGCTATGAAGTCCAGTATCTTATCCTTTATTAACCCTTCGAAAAGCTTTCCTACCACTGACGTCAGACTAACTGGCCTATACAGATGCAGCCACTTTGGTTTGTCTGTTTGACACAGAATAACTAAACACAGATATCCCATTTATCTCATTTAACACAGAAAACTGTGTCTCAACATCACATCTAATTAAAGCATTCACCATTGTGAACAATGGAGCTTTGGTATGCTAATGAAAAGGTTAAATGCATTAAATGAGTTAAGATGACTTAAGATAACACAGTTTCTTCAATTACCCCTGAGTCATGACGCATTTAACTCACAAATCCAAGTGGCTTCATCTGTAGTTTTGAGGCTGAGAACGGGATCCTTTTTTGTATAGAGGCACCATATTAGCAATTCGCCAGTCTCTTGGCACTATGCCAGATCTCAATGAATCCTGAAAAATTAAGTAAAGAGGTTTGGCAATCACAGAGCTAAGATCGCTAATTACCCTGGGATGAATACCATCTGGCCCCGGACCTTTGTTAATCTTAACATGTTCTAGTCTCTTTGGAATTTCCTCATGTGTGAACCATGCATCATTAGTTGTATTACTAGAATTGGGACTATTTTACCTTCATTTACTGGTTCCTGAGGGACTATTTACCTTCATTTACTGGTTCCTCATTTGTGTAGACAGATGAAAAATACGAGTTCAGAATCTGCTCTTTTATTTTGTTTTCATCAACCAGCTGACCCCCCTCTGATAGTAAGGGTCCCACCCCTTCCTGCTTAATTTTTTTACTATTGTATTTAATAATTTTAGATTTTTTTTACTGCTTGCTGCAATATCATTTTCTATATCAATTTTAGCTTGCCTTATAGCTTCTTTGCATGATTTATTGGCCTCCTTGTTAGGGATGGGCGAATTTGACCCGTTTCGCTTCGCCAAAAATTAGCCGCAGGTGAAATGACGCAGACGCCCATTAAAGTCTATGGGCGTCAAAAAAATGTTGTCGCGTGGCGAAATTGTTTTGACGAGCGTCTTTTTTTTTTGGAACACTGATACATCGGTATCTTAACCTTGTAAATTGTATATAAATATGGATTTATTCCCTCTCTGTTAGGTTAATGTATTCTATGAATGTTTTGGTCTGGGTATACAAATATTTCTATATGAAAATAAACATACATACAAAATATGCATATGCATACATACAAATGTATAAAATTTTAAATTATACCACAAATGTGAATGAACAGTTAACACTGCTAAACCCAATAGAAACACATTGAAGGAACTAGATGTCTGAGGGCCCTATTTCTGCATTGTATTATTCAAATACAATTTGCTTTACTTTAATTTCACGTTAATATTCTCTGTAATGTCTCTCAATAAGTAATTTGTTAACAGCAACTTAACTTGGTTGCATTTTTAATCATATCTGTAGCAATAAATAATACTAGAGCCTTTTAAATATTAGATTAAATTAGATTAAATTAGAAATGTGGTCATATACCATTAGTATTAGATGCACATAATCTTCTTTTGGAAATCTTATCTTTAAAACTTTAAGCTTCTATGAACTTTGATACTCACATTTAATAAACAAGACGCCTGCAGGCATATTCCACAGTATGCTTTTCTGAATCAATGAGACATACCATATACATGTTGATTCTTTACTAGCATGTCAGTTTGACTTAAAAGCTCAGTGCCATGCCACATCTATGTATATAAATTAGTCGTTAATTTATAATTAAATAATATTTTATAGTAAGCTCAAAATACCAGGTTTACTATGGAATGATATAATACTACAATAGGGTTCTACTACTATCATTGTCTCTACTATGAGGCACTAATATTGCCTAGTGTTCAGCACTGACTACCGTATATACCCGTGTATAAGCCGACCCGCGTAAAAGCCGAGGTACCTAATTTTACCTATGAAAACCAGAAAAATGTATTGACTCGCGTATAAGCCTAGACACAACTCAGAAAAGTCTCAGAAATATCAAACAGTCGGTTTAATGTTAAAAATCAAGCCATGATGCTTAAAACATTAATTCATCGTACAATGATACCTCTGGTAGATGAAATAGATATATTAAGAAGACAGCTGCCTTACCGGTAAATTTGCTCCAATGGGAAGGGAGAGTCAGGAAGCTGCTCCCTGTAGTAGGCGCTGATCTGGAAACAGGATTTGTTCTGCTTTGTTTTTTTTTGTATCACTGGAAATCATCACTGCATCACTGAAATGTATTACCTGGCCCGAGAAATGAGCAACCGAAGCAGGAAATAACCCTTAAAATAACCCTTAACAAGTTCAAGTTCAATTCAGACTGAGAGATTGCTTCCTGCAGCCGGCGCTGAGCTGATGAAGTCAGCGTGCGCACACACTTGCGCCGTTGCTCTTTCTTCGCGGCTGGGATGCCTCACTACAACATGCAGGAGCCGTGAATGCGCTGGTGAAAGTCATAGCTGGACAACAGATGGGCCGCAAACATGACATCCCTGCAAGTGCGGCCCATAACAAACACAGCGCGTCTCAACTGGCCTGTTCCCTCCCCCCTCATCCTCCTCACCCGCAGCCTCGCTTACCGGTAAGGCAGCTGACCCGCGTATAAGCCGAGGTAGGATTTTCAAGCACATTTTGGGTGCTGAAAATCTCGTCTTATACGCGAGTATATACGGTAATCCAAACAGGTTATTACTTAATCAGAGTATGTGCTGCTGCTTTAAAGTAATTTTTTCATGCGTATTTCTGGCCATCAATCTTCTGAGCTACAAAGCATTTAAAAATATACCAGATTATGCTGAATGTGGAAGTATTAACAAATGCGGTGAAAAAACATGTTACTCTTTCATCATTATAAGTTTTTATTTAATGTTTTTGGCACAAAAGGTATTCCACCTCCAGCTTCTGCTATATTGGAGCAATTCAAATGCATTAAAGTCAATGGGCATTTTTTCTTATGGCAACTTTTTTTGTCCTAATGCATTAAAGTCAATGGGTGTTTTTTTCTTATGGTGACTTTTTTTTTTCCAAATGCATTAATCAATTTGCATTTTTTCTTGGCAAATTTTTCCACTGCAAAAAAAAAAAACAGTTTTGCAAAAAAATTCCCACATGGTGAAATGCGGAATTTTGACACAAATCCACGGCTGGCAAATAAATCTGTTCATCACTAGTTACTTCCAATGTATTTTAATATTTCCCCCTTAGTGTTTTTTTACTAAAAATTAATTTTTTTATATTGCTCTTCCTACATTTTATTTTAAAGATTTTGTTATAAGACTTGCTGGTCCACTAACTTCTTTATTATCCCCTAAGGACTGCTATTATAAAGCTGGCCATAGACGCAACAATCTGATCGTACGAATCATGTATTAGTGCGATTTTCGGACCGTGTGGAGAGTCCCGACATTTTTCGTCCAGTGGAGTTTGGTCGTTTGGTCGATCGGACAGGTTAGAAAATTTCTGTCGCCTACTGATAATATTTCTGCGTGTATTGCCGATCGTACGATTTTCAGTGGTAGACTGTCACTAGCTTTGTCAGACATAACTATCATACGATTGCTGCACGGGGCAGAACATTGACTGATCTGTTATTTTACTACTTTATTTGATTGGAATGGTAAGACTTTGATCTGAATAGTTAGTGGCGGTATGGGAGATGGGAAAGTCCGATCGTACGTTGATTTGTACGATCGGATCTTTGTGTCTATGGCCAGCGTAATACTGCATGAAGTCAGGAGGCATGGCCTAGCTGTCCATTGGGCCTAACATCAAACAATTGAGTTCTAAAAACCAAATCGGCACCTAGAAATGTATCTCCATTACTGGAACCACTCTGCATTTTTCTCATAACCTATACAGAATGATGTTCAAAACCAAGGGTTTACCATTTTACTAAATTGATGGAATAGTGTCCCTTTATTAAAGAGTGACCCAGCCAAGAATACATATTTTAGGAGGAGGACATACAGTATGCATGTTGCAATTGCCACCAAAATGTAAACTGTTTTTTGCAACTTGTTTTTTTTCTTTACAAAAACAATATATAATAAATAATAACATAAGATTTAAGACTTATTTGAAACACTGTACATTTTGGGACAGATACTGTATAATTTAAGTTTAATTATATACATTGTGAATTGACTGTCACAAACTATGACATGCACATGTTTTTTTCCACTGCAGCGCGATACACAAAATACTTTTAAAAGTTCACAAAAACTATATTAAATACATTCAAAGGAAAACCTGTTCATAAATAAAAAAAAATTGCTCACATTGTGCTTTTTTGTGCCACTTTTATAACATTCCCCACTGGTCACGGGTATTCTCTCACATTGTGAATACTCTTTCTCTGCTAACTTTTCAAATTTGTGAGGGCTAATCTGCATTGGCATTTGAATCATGGACATTTGGTCAGTGTGTTTCAATTAATATAAATATGTTTTGATACTTAGCAGCTTTCATCATGCAGTGCCATTGTAAATATAACAGTAACTGATGACAAAGTGGATATACTATAATAACATCTATCAACATCTACTTCCAATGCACAGTTGTCAGTCTTAAATACCAGAGTATAATATTATTGAAAGCAAGAGTATATTTTCCTGCTTTAGCCTGTTATTAGAAATCAGCAGGCATTTTTCCTCAAAGACTTAAATAATTATGCCCCTGTTTATTTAAATAAAATAGGTTATTGTTTACAGTGTATGTAAATAAGCTGGAACATTATAAACACTTGCTGTTTGATTAACATATTGTGTTAAAAAAAAGTAGTAATGGAGGTATATGTGGTGACCAAAATAATAGAAAAATCTGTGGCTTTAGCAAAAAATGTTAATATGGTGAGAGACCATTTGCCTGTAATATGCCTGAATTGTATGTGGAATAGACACACCTTCAGTACAGTGAATGTTTATTTGTGTGATGCTGGTGAGGCAAAGTTTTCTGATCCCAAGCCACAAAGACTGGCTTGATTTGGCTCTGTACTTTTGACAGGAGACTTTGAAATGTATTTTTATTTTCCTCAAACACAGAAAATATTGTATTGTGTGTATCATCCTCTTCAATGTCAACATAGTGATTAACATTTGTCCTTTAAAAAAAGGTCCTTAGTAATACCAAAATATTGCTGCCAAGAACCCTGCAGAACCTCCTTCATTTTATTTGCTGGAATGAGGAATGATTTCAATAATGCTTTGCTATTATATCCTAAATGAAAGGTTTAGGTTGATCATGTTCTATAATTAACCTTTTTAAGCATTATGTTCTACAATGAGTGGTTTGGCAATGAAAATGTTACCACAAACTTTGCTTTCTGAAGATGTTACCCATATAAATATTTTGCTGGAAAATGTATCTTTCCGGTGAATATTGAGTTCAACTGTTTCATTAGATATCTTACAAATTTATATTGCACTACTTTTCAATGTCCTTAGCATAGGCACTTGCCATCCTCTGGTAATAGTGTCACAACTTTGGCTACAACACCTCTGGATACACTAAAAAAATCAGAAGCATTCTTATTCCCTGTGTTACAGTCTACAATTTTTCTGTTGGAGTCCTACGCTGTCCATTTTTTGGGACCCGAACCTGACCTGTACCTGCAACCTGCAATCCACAACCCGGACCCGCAACCCGCATTCTTACCCGCTTGGACCTGCTACCCAACCCGCAAGTACCTTATCCGCAACCTGGACCCGCGACCCGCTGACCATCAAGAATCAGGAAGTGCTGTCATTGTAAACCAGAAGTGATGTCATTGGAAGTAGACATGATCAAAAAAAAGAGTGAATATCGATATTGAGAAGACCCACTGCCTGACCCATGACCCACAAACCCGCAGAACCACTGACCCGCATCTATACGCGCACCTGGAACTTCTACACGTAACCCGCAGTGTACACGACCCGCTGCAGGACTCTATTTAGAGGTACAACGCATTTCACAGATAAAATATTGCTCTCTGTGTAGTATATACCACACACAAACAATTGTGAAGCAGGTTATTCAATAGATGAAATATAAATTAAACTGGTGTTAAAATGACACAAATTTTTTATCCTTATTTGGTAATGTTGGTCTTGGTTCTCCATATAGCTAGCAGTGCTGACTAGCAGTGACTCCCTTTCTGAACAACAAGCAACAAATAAATGTTAGTAAGTACAAAGCCCTTTAGTTGTGTTTGTTTGAATAGAACAGTAAGGTGAAAATACTATGTCATCTCAATGAGATGCCATTTTTATTATTCCATCGTCTATTAGCAACTATTTTTCATGTGCATAAAATTTCATATATATTCAACTAGTGTGCTATTTTCCCAGATTATGCCGTGATTTTAAAAATTATATAATACATATATGGTTCCAGGTAAAGTTGTTTGTACCACGTTAGCTCGTTGAAAAAGTTAGAAGGTAGAATGTTTGATATGAAGCATAGCAAAAGTGGTGTAAAGGTGATACTTTTATTGGCTAACTAAGATGATAATTATAGCAAGCACTGTGAATATCATCTTAGTTAAGGGCACCTATCACAACCAAAATCAAACACATGTTAACAACCTGGCCAGTACAACCTAAAAACGTTTAATCAAACTACATATATAGTTTTTTTTTTTAAAAAAAAAAAACTACAGGTTTTAAAAAAATCCCTTACTTTATCAAAAGGGTACTTTCACTGAGGGAGTCCATACAGTGACTATAACAGTGACTATAACATGCAAAGCAGGAACATGCTCAGATTGTAGCATTGCCTCGAGTACCCAGAATGCCTTGTTTTAGTAAACACCTCCACTAGAAGTATCACAAGATTTCCCTATCTTGTCCCCTGCTGGTGATGTTATTATGCAAATGAAGGGCACACACTAACTTCCAGCAGGTGGCAGCACTACTGAACAGCAGCTAACACAGATGTTTGGCTGATTTAAAAATAGCTAGGAAGGGTTGATAAGCAACAAGGCATTTCAACTGAGCATGTGCGAGATTTCAGAGCTACAGTTGGCTGGGAAGATATAGGTAGGAAAAGACAGTGAAATCCAAGATGCCTGCCTCAGCTAGAACTGAAGTGGAAATAGGGGAGATTTTGCAGAAGGTTTAGTGAGCCGATGATTTATACATTATACAAACAATTCTAACTGTTTTAAAAATTGGATTTCTTGAACTTTCACATAGTGTCTTTACTTAATGATTTTAGTTATGATTGATGCCCTTTAGCCAATAAAGGTATCACCTTTACACCAGTTTGTTATGCTTCATATCAGACGTTCTACTCTATAAATAATACATATATTAAAATCTATATCTGGAGACCTCTACTGCTGTATACCTATGCTATCCTTGCTTTAAATAGGAGTAATGATCATACCTCCCAATTGTCCCTTTTTCAGCCCACAGTCCCTGGTTTCTTAACGAAATGTCCCAATTTGATCTCCTGCACTGACACCATAAAAAAATAGAAATTTTCTGAAACTAAACACCTGCACTAAACATATGTAACTATTTAAGATAAGCAAAGATACAATTGTAACTATTCAAGATAAGTAAGTCTCTTGGGAGAGACACACAGCTTAAAGGCGATTTGCTTTCATCAGCAAAATTTTTAAAATACATAAACCATTGCACTAAATCTCCCAGAAATGTGTTCAGACTTCCATAACCTGCCTTTTTTGTAAAATAGACATGGAATTTAGGAGGTGTAGGTATAAAATGGAAGTGGCCAAAAATCACCACACTGCACATGGCACGACATTATGCCCCTCTTTCTATTTTTCAATTGTTGGGAGGTATGGTGTGAATGGTCTGATTTCTGCATGCTAGCTATTACTGATATCAGGCTGAGGTAGAGCAGCAGCTAAAATTAGCAATTTTTCTTATCCAAAATGACCCTTCCTGTAAACCATTTTGTTTTCCTGCTGGCCCCTGAGATCTTACTTACATTACTTAAATGGCACGCATTATATTTATTATATTAGCGCTTATTAAGATGTATCATTTGATAGTTTAAATATATGATAATAATAGACCAAAGCAAATCAATCAAAATGCTATTAAAATAGAATATTGTTTTATAAACCTCATAAATGGCTGCATGGCTTAAAAACTTCAAAGATTCATGGGAACCCCCAGAGTAAATTAGCCTGGTTCACAATCCTCTGGGAAGATGACACATCCTAAATCAAAAACAAAAAAGTACCAGCACTCAAACACTCAAAGCCAAATACAGCAGGGAACTACCCCCTCACGTTTATTATGTCAAATAAATTCAGAAATACTATGAATGATATAAAAATGCAATACAATACAGAAATTTTAATGCACAAAATGAATATGAATGGATAAAATATAATTCTCCAGACCACTTTTCACTAACTCCATAGAAGAAATAGAATTTTTTTTTCCACATTTCTTTCAATGCACAACTTAAGCCGTAACATGTTTAATGAATGAATGCATTGCTCTAGAGTAAATACATTTCACTTTCCCACACAAATAGGCCTGCCCTATATAATTTATTTAAATCAATTTTAAAGTGTTTAAATAGGACAGTAAAGTAGCATCAGACACCCATCTCAGCAGGATGCTTTTTATGACTGGGAAGGAGTTCTGCAAAGGCATTTTTTTAAATCTCCCAATGATTCTTATAAATATTAATTCCAATGCTATATATTTTGCATTAAATTTCTCATCTAAGACTGTTGCCACCCTGGATAAAAATGAATAAAAATGTTGCCATATTAACCTGTTTAAATGTTAAAGTGGAAAAGAATAACTTAACTACAGTATGCATTAACCTTGTGAAACATGTTCCCAGGTGCTTGATTGCCACTAATGTGCAACTTATTTAACATTGGACTCTTTAAAGGAAACTACAGTGAGTGTTCCTCTGGAATCTCTCTATACATGTCAATAATAATAGTTTATTTGTTTGTTCAGAAATAGAATTAGAGAACTAGTATAAACCTATTATTACAAATTACAAGCATCAACATTCTGAGAGGCTATCATAGGTCCTGCCCAAATGCAGAAAGAAACATCGCAAGAGACCATATTGGTTTATTTTTTACACATTTCCCTTTCATCTTCATTATGTTCATAGGCATTAAGTGACATGTATTTCCAATCTGTAGCTCTACAGCTGTTGACTTCATGCATATTGTCCATGAACTGGAACCAGAAGAGAATGGAGGTATCACAACATTTTTCTAGATGTGTGTTTTTTAATGACTATGTTCATGTGATATAAAAATCTTTCAATGCAGTCATTCATAATCCCATTATTACACTAACAATCCTAGGTCACAAATATTCATTGGATAGGCCTAAATATGAATCATTCAGCTGTAATATACTGTAAAACTTTGTGTAGATACCAGTGAACATTAGTGCAAGACACAAAGGTATACAGAAAAACATGCAATGAAGTGATATGCATTATTTGTAGAAACCCATAATATTGATGACATATCTTGATCAAGAAGTCTCTAACATCACTATATCATTTGAGATGGAATACAGGGTAACCAAACCCTAACCAAAAGTATAACTCCAAATAATGTAGGTCTCTATAAAAATATATTGCATAAAACAGCTCATATGTAAAACCCTTCTTCATGTAAATAAAAATGTAAAATCTTCATAAAATATACAATTTTTTAAGCAGTATAAGCCATTGGGTAAGCGTGAATAGAAAATGAAGACAAACCACGGGCACACATTCAAGTTAGGTCACATGGACCAACTACTGGACAAAGTTTTGTCTTTTACTCCCACACCTCTTCCTGTTACAATTAGAGCTTCATTGTTTCTGATAAGGTGATCTCTAAAGGAATAAATAGAATATCGCTGTAGCCCAACCAAGGGCAATAGTAGTGCTACAACTGTGGTGACACATAAAGATTCCAAATACATACAACCATAAGCAGAAAGTGAACCCAGATTTATTACACAGGAACTGGACTGGAACAGACAGCTAGATAAAAAATTTACATTTCAAGTCATTCAAAATTTTCAAGTTTTCTACACTTTGCAAATCTCGAACATTTGAGTTTTGGAAACTCTAATTTTGAGTCCATGAGTTTTAGAACAAACAAAACCACTAAAATTTGGCCTCTTATAAATAAGCATCCGTATTTGTTTTTAACACTACTGTACATGAACATCTGGACAGAACCATAAAAGAAGATCTAGAATTAGAAGATAGTAGTAAGACAAAACAGAGGCGCCAAAAGGATAAAAATAGCTAAAAGCACTTAAAAACCCAATGGGTAATTCAGAGGAGGTAGTAATGAACTTACCTCCTCCAAGCAGACACCAACGAAAGTGGTAATTTTCAATAATAGTTTATTCACCAAACTGTTTGGTGAATAAACTATTATTGAAAATTACCACTTTCGTTGGTGTCTGCTTGGAGGAGGTAAGTTCATTACTACCTCCTCTGAATTACCCATTGGGTTTTTAAGTGCTTTTAGCTATTTTTATCCTTTTGGCGCCTCTGTTTTGTCTTACTACTATATCGAGTCCACCCCGAGTGGAGGGGTATCATCCCCTTTTTCTTTTTCTACAGAGAGCGACGTTTTATTCCTGAGTGGGGTCAGGATAATCTCCCCACCTGCCTATACAGTGGTTGCCTATCGGTAACCCTGGTTTGTGAGTATTAACTTGTTTACTCTACCATTACTCCCTGTAAAAACATATTACACTATTGGGGCTCTTGGTGTTCCTTTTTGTCTCTAGAATTAGAAGATGATAGCAGAGTAAAGCTCCTGCATCTGTTCCTGGTAGATTAACTTTTTAGAAAACAGAATCACTGACAGAGGTAAAAGGTAAGTTATCAAAATCAGTGGGGTTAGAAACCCCCCAGGGATTTTCCCTTTACTTTTTCCCTTTGTATTTTCTAGCAGTTAAAATTTGTGCTCCACATTAAAGAGTCCATATCCGAAGACACTAGCTGCCAAGCATTCCATATAATACATTGTAGATCCCATACCTATACATAACACACGTCAACATTTTCAATCACACTTTACATATCAGAATTGAATTAATAACCTCTAAAATATACCACATCAAACTACACAATATTACTGCAATATTTTTATTCCCTTTACATTTACAGAAAAAGGGTCAAAAAGGTACGTGTTTGAATAGGTCCGTATTCGGCCGAATTCGAATCGTACAAATTGAAGGAATATCGCATTCGATCTAATTCGATTAGAAGTTTTTCCCCAAAAAAAACTTAGATTTTTCCACCAATTGAATCCAAATAGGTTCTATGAGGTCCCCCATATGCTAAAACAGCAATTCAGTAGGTTTTAGATGGCAAATGGGTGAAGTCAAATTTTTAAAGAGACAGTACATAATAAGTTTCGATATTCTAATTTTCAATTTTTTTTCAAATTTTTGGACTATTCCCCAGTTAAAGTACACAAAAAATAGCTCGAAATTTTAATTTTTTTCATTTGAAAATTCACCTCAACCTTTGATAAATCTGCCCCTAAATGTTAAAATATGTAGTAAGTCTGTGAAGCAGCAAGTAATGCCTAACTTTTGTCTTTTAAATAGTGTATTTGCAACTAATAGATGCTAAAATATACATTTTCTGACATTCAATTTTCAATGCTTTGAAAGAATAGAGATAATTTGCATAATTTGTTGGTTTTGAATTTGACTTCAAACACGGAAAAAAAGTCACAGACTAATGTTTTTGTAAGACAAATTATAATTGGCTTCTGTCATACTGAGATCATACCTACATGTTTTTCATTAATCTGAAGGCAAAGTGTACATATTCAAACTCACATTTTTCAAACACAGAGAATACAAAATTAGCGAGTGACCTTTATTATAGTTTATGTTTTTTTAATGTTCAGAAAATATTTATAACTCTTAAAATTAATTCAATCTTTCTGAATAACTTAAAACATTATTTTTAACTTCAAAAGAAACTTTCAATCATTAACTCAGTTTAACTTTGAAAGCTGCCAACCTAAAGATGATAATGATAAGGTTAAGCAGAAAAGTAGTAGAATATTTCATGATATTAATAAATAGATAATATAGCTATACTATGCATTGCTCAGTAAGATAAAAATTTAAGAGGTAAGGAATTAGGCTTTATCTATTAAAAGTTTTACCTCTATTGGTATTTCTAAAAGTTAGACCAAAAAAAAATAATAAAAAAATATATATACAGGTATGGGACCTGCTATCCAGAATGCTCGGGACCTGGGGTTTTCCGGATAATGGATCTTTCCGTAATTTGGGTCTTCATGCCTTACGTATACTAGAAATCCATTTAAACATTAAATAAACCCAATAGGCTGGTTTTGCTTCCAATAAGGATTAATTATATCTTAGTTAGGATCAAGTACAAGCTACTGTTCTATTATTACAGAGAAAAGGGAAATAATTTTTAAAAATTTGGATTATTTGGATAAAATGGAGTCAATGGGAGACAGCCATTCCGTAATTCACAGCTTTCTGGATATCGGGTTTCCGGATAAGGGATCCTATACATGTAGTATTTTAGATAGATAGATAGATAGGCACTCACAGGACTTAATAAATCAAACAGTGGTTTATTGAATGGTGACTGATGTTTTGGCTAGCAATCTAGCCTTTTTCAAAAAGCCTTTGTTTCAAAAATCCACTGTTTGATTTTTTTAGTCCTGCGAGTGCTGATCTTTTTTCTGTCTACTTAACCATTGTGGCACTGCACCCAGGCAACTATCATTTTCTTTATGACGTGAGTGCCAGCATTTTTTCAGTTGAATAGTAGGGTAGGGCTGATCTAATTTTTAAATATGCCATAAACATGATATACTATATATAAATGTTATGTTTATATACATAAACACAGGCCAGCCATACTAGGCTTTAAGGCTTAAAGGAACAGTAACACCAAAAAATTAAGGTGTTTTAAAGTAATGAAAATATCATGTACTGTTGCCCTGCACTGGTACAATTGATCTGTTTCCTTCCGAAACACTACCATAGTTCATATAAAAAAGCTGCTGAGTAGCAATGGTGGAAATTGAAAAAAGACCATATGGCACAGGATAAATAATGGATAACAGATAACATTATGTTCTACAGAGCTTATCTGCTATCTGCTTATGCCTTTTCTCCATTGAATGGCTGCCCCATTGCTAGACAGCAGCTTATTTATATAAACAATAGTAGTGTTTCTGAAGCAAACACAGCAGTTTTACCAGTGCAGGGCAACACTTTATTATATTTTTATTACTTTAAAACAATTTTATTTTTTAATGTTACTGGTCCATTAAACATTATTTTATGGGATATATTTATTAAACCTTGATTTTTTTTCTGGTTGAGTTTTTAAAAGGGGAAAGACTCAAAGGGGGAAAGACTCAAAAGAGGAAAAACTCCTCAAAAACTCATAGGCTAAAACAGTAATTCAACAGGTTTAAGTTGGCAAAAAGTTGAATTTGAATAATTAAAGGGACAGTATATGATAAATTCGAGTTCAAATTGTTTTAAAAACTCAAATCAAATTTTAACTATTCCTTATTGAATTACACTACAATAAACGTGAAAATTTTAATTTTTAAATTCGAAATTCAAATTTTCACTTTGACCCTCGATAAATCTGCCCCTAAAAATCTTTAAAGCATGTTTATTAAATTAGAATTTTAGAGTTTTTTAAAATCCTAATTAAGTTGAAAATGTACAAAACTGAAATATATATATTTATGAAAGAACTTGAACAAAATTATATTGGTTGGAAACAGAATAAAATTCAAATGTGTATTCTACTCATCATTATCATTTGGTTTATACTCTCTAAAAAAATTAGAAAGCAATTTATAAGCATTTGTGCACTGCTGAACACCTAGAGGAATATTTATCAAGTGGCAGATTTATCAAACGTCGAGGTGAACTTTCAAATGAAAAAAAAAAATTAATTTCGAGCTATTTTTTGTGTACTTCGACTAGGAAATAGTCCAAATTCTATTCGAATTTGAAAAAAAAATTGAAAATTCAAATATCAAAATTTATCATGTACTTTATTTTAAATATTAGACTTTGACCATTCACCATCTAAAACCTGCCAAATTGCTGTTTTAACCTATGAGGGACCTCCTAGAACCTACATTGAAAAATGTACATTTTTTTTAGGAAAAACTTTGAATCGAATTCAATCAAATGCGCTATTCCTTTGATTTGAACGATTCAAATTAATCCGAATACTTACAAAAAACAGACCTTTGACTTAATTTCGGTTGGTCTTTTTGAATTCTAATTTCAACGTTTTTTCAATTCGAAAGTCCACCAATTGACTCCAAATAGGTTCTAGGAGGTCCCCCATAGGCTAAAACAGCAATTCAGCAGATTTTAGATGGTGAAAGGTCGAAGTCGAATTTTTAAAGAGACAGTACATGATAAATTTAGATATTCGAAATTTCAAATTTAATTCAAATCGAATTTGCCTATTCAAATTACATAAAAAAATAGCTAGAAATTCGCATTTTTTTCATTCAAAAATTCACCTCCCCCTTTGATAAATCTGCCCCTAAATGTTAAAAAACCCTGATGAATGGATATTATGCAATCCAAATGTTGTTCCATTATCCATTTTATTCATGTATATACAGTGTATGTTATTATTATCATGTATTTATATAGCGCCAACATATTGCGTAGCACTGTAAAGTAAATGTGATTATACAACTAAATCACATGAATTCTATACGTAGAACATATGGAGTTACATACATCAATACTGGTACAAAAGGTGAGGAAGGCCCTATGCAAAAGAGCAAACACTCTTAAGGGAAGGGAGTAATACACAAGGTGTGGGAGTGAGCAAGATCGAATTAAGTGGGTGAGGAATGAGGTACTGTATGTGGTGTTGCATTTGGTAGTTAAGCAGAGTGAGGGTAGGCTTCTCGAAAGAAGTGCGTTTTAAGAGATTTCTTGAAAGTAGAAAAGTTGGGAGAAAGTCGGAGAGACCGTGGGAGAGAGTTCCAGAGGAGGGGTGCAGCCCTTGCAAAGTCTTGAATGTGAGCATGTGAGAAGGTAATGAGAGAAGAGTTGAGTAGCAGGTCAGTAGAGGAGCGTAGTAAGCAGTTGGGTGAGTATATGAGATGAGTTCAGCGATGTAGGGTGGGGCAGAGTTATGAAGTGCTTTGAATGTCAGTGTCATTAATTTGAATTTGATTCTGAAAGGTAGCGGAAGCCAGTGCAGGGATTGACAGAATGGCGTGGCAGAGGAGGAACGGTTTCTGAGGTTTATGAGCCTCGCAGCAGTGTTCATTATGGACTGGAGAGGTGACAGTCTCTGGAGGGGAAGGCCAATTAAAAGAGAGTTACAGTAGTCTAGACGTGATATGACGAGTGAATAAGAATTTTAGCAGCATCTTGGGTGATAAATGATTGTATTTTGGACATGTTCCTCAGGTGGAAGTGACATGATTTAATAAGTGACTGGATATGAGGAGTGAATGACAGGGCAGAATCTAAGATAACCCCAAGGCTTCATAAGAATTTAGAAAAATATGCTATTAAAAACTCTTTTGAATGCAATTAAAGTCTTCATTATGCCATTGTTTAGAAACGTTATGTGCAATTTAAACTGACATTATACCCTACAGGGTTCAAAGATAGTCAGTGAATGAAAAATCAGCATTATACATGGAATGCAAAGGTTGACCCCACTGTTAAAGCATCTCCCAAAGGAAATGGAAAAACTAATATTACACAGACAATTTTGCTGAAGCTTCAGATTCATTGCTTTCAGGCTTAAATGTAAAGTACAAAATGATAAACACCTAGAGCATGCCTAACAAACCAAAATAAAAGCTTTTGAACTAAAAGTAATATATAGCAAATATAATAATATATAATAACAGTTAGTTGTGAGACATAAGTCCATTCAATGCATTTTCATATTTGATTAAGTAGTAACATATAATAACCTAGAAATACGCAGTAAACTGTGTAAATATATATAAACAGGGGTGTATGCAACCTAAATAAAACATGGATACAAATTTTAAAGAAAATGCAGTATTTGGTACATTTTTATATTTATACAAATTGGAAAACTATTTTTTTTTTTTCGTTTCAGGTACCATATACTTGAAAAATGAGACAATACATCTTTTATTACATATATTGTACTTTAGGTACCATGGAGGCTTACTTTTTAAAGATCGGATTTTAGAGGTTTTGGAAACCACAACTAAACTCACAAATGACTGTTATAGAATTTGTTAAAAGATCGAATATGAAAAGTAAGAACAAATAAGCTCTTAACAATGTGCTAAAAACACAAATGCTTCAATAACCTCTAAAGTCTGAGCTTTTTAGACAATTCCTAGCAAAAAAAAATTCTGAAACCAACAAAAGCCCAAATTGATTTAAAGTGGTCCAATAAGATCAGCATAGCTCTGATAGACTTATATAGCACCTTGAAAACTTTTACTTGAGAAGTTTTGCCTTGGAGGTTATCATGGTTTTTACACTTAATAAATCTCGGATTTTAGAGCTTTTTAGAAACATATGAAAACCTTAAGTTTGTCAATTGAAATCAAGATCAACTTCTACCAGAATGATGGCACGAAAAAAAAGTATGGAGAAGGTGTGGAAAAGCTCATGATCCAAAGCAAACCACATCATCTGTAAAACATGGTGGAGGCAGTGTGATGACTTGGGCGTGCATGACTGCCAGTGGCACTGGGAAACTAGTGTTTATCCATGATGTGACATGGGATAGAAGTAGCTGGATGAATTCTGAGGTATTCAGAGACACTGTCTGCTCAAATCCAGCTAAATGAAGTCAAATTGATCGAGAGGCATTTCATAATACAGATACAGACAATGACCCAAAACATACAGCTAAAGCAACCCAGGAGTTTATTAAAGCAAAGAAGAGGAATATTCTTGAATGGCCAAGTCAGTCACCTGATCTGAACCCAATTGAGCATTCATTGCACTTGTTGAAGATTAAACTTCGGACAGAAAGGCCCACAAACAAACAGCAACTAAAAGCCGCTGCAGTAAAGGCCTGGCAGAGCTTTAAAAAGGAGAAAACCCAAAATCTGGTGATGTCCATGAGTTCAAGACTTCATGCTGTCATTGTCAGCAAAGGGTTTTGAACCAAGTATTAGAAATTAAAATTTTATTTTCAGTTTAATTTGTCTAATTACTTTTGAGCCCCTGAAATAAAGTGATTGTGTTAAAAAAGGCTTTAGTTCCTCCCATTGTTATACAATCTTTTTGTTCAACCCACTGAATTAAATCTTAAAGTCTGCAGGTCAACTGCATCTGAGCTGTTTTATTTAAAATTGAATTATATGTATAGTTAGGGATTATTTATCAAAGTTGTTTGTTGATTTTAAGTTATCATGTAGCTCTGTAAAACTTCTGGTATTAAAAGCCGCAGTTACTTGGAAAATGCAGTGTAAAAGGTTTTTAAACAGCAACATGCACTTTACTTGCTACCTACATTGTTCCCATTGATTTTAGAAGCATACACTGATATATTATGAAGTGGTATAAAATAATGGCATAAAATAGGGTGGCCATGAGGCATAAAAGACAATAGACAATGCAAACCCCCTTTTTAAACATTTTTTTTCTGGCATAAATCATTTTAAACATTTTACTGGTACAACGGCTACATATGTAAATATCAGCAAACAAATAATAGTATATCAAGGAAATATAATCATTGCAGTCATATGTTACGGTATGTCCAGAAACAGTTTGGTTACACAATTCAAATAGAAGAAGTTTTACATGCTTTTTCAAGCTCAAGATGATAGTAAGTTAGAAAATGGATAAAATCTTCCATCTCTTGCTTCAACAAAGGCAGCTGTGACCTGTCCTCCAATTCCATTAAATAGGGTATCACACTTTACTTAAAATAGATTTTATTACAACCCTTTAAATTGCTTGTCTGAGTTTGAAAACAACAAATGATTGAAGAGTTAGGCTTCTAATACAACACAATAAACATAACATTAAAGGTATTTCAGAGGTCATTGCTAGATTATTTCTAACGAGACCTCTGCTACTGCAATACCAAGGCAAGTGATCAATCTGTAGTTCTATTTTCTAACTACAAATACACAGGACTGTGTCACAAAATCTTATCTACTTTGAGAATGCTACAACTTAAAAAGAAAGCATATTATTCTGATTCAGTACATTCTACTGTTTCCAAAGAATTTGCAGATCTAAGATGCCAACATAAAATAAAAATTGATATGCACACATCATTAATATGTATGTAAAAATATACAAGGGTCACAGCTAACACTGTGCATATTACTTGCAAAACTGAGTAGCATGCGTAAATATGCTAAAACAGATGTTCCTCAAAAAACATCTAGCACACATCGTACATCCGCAATAGAAGTCATGACTTTTTGCAAATATACAACAAAACAAAATTAATACTGCCTTAGGGTTAATCTGAGGTGGAATCTCTCCCCTTTCTGATGTGGCACAGATTTCTCTATACAATCAAGGAATGTACAGTGCAGCAGTAGCTGAATTGTGCATGTAGGCAAATCATTTACAAAAGCGCACAGGCATTTACAAACAGCACAGCAATCCTGACTGGACTAACAACTCATATATAATCAGCACATACCTGGGTGCTGTTTCATATACAGTATCATTGGTAAAGTTTCTCAACAATAGACATACTCCAGGACTTCATAATGTGGTGAAAATAAAGAAAAATGTATTGCCAAAGTTTCTGTCCCATTTTGGACCTTTCTCAATGAGAATTTTTTCTTTATTTTTTCTGCATTAGGAGGTCTTGCAGTTCGTCCTTATGAAACTTTGGGTGTGCAGGTTTATATATAAAGTTTCATAAGATTATCAGTGTTAAATCAGACAAATATTGGGAGACTTCACAAAATAGAAGGCAAGCTAATTACAAATGTTTCTACATACCAGCTTTTGCTTGCAATATGTGACACAATAAGAAAAAACTGTAATCTTTCAGGTCACTTTAATTTACCTGCTGAAAATGTATTGTACTTGTTCTGAGCTCCTTAGTATAGGGGATGGGGAGCAGCTCTACAGCATTTGTATTATACCAAAATATATACTTGAAGAGAATTGTCCTTCATTATAAGACTACTGTAATGTTATTTATGTCTAACTTGATGTCTTGAGAGGCACTTGTACATTTTAAATAAACACTTTCTCTGAGACTGCACATACAGTATAGGGGCAGATTCACTAAGGGTCGAATTTCGAAGTTAAAAACACTTCGAAATTCGACCCTCGAATTGAAATCCTTCGACTTCGAATATCGAAGTCGAAGGATTTAGCGCTAAACGTTCAATCGAACGATCGAAGGATTTTTCGTTCGATCGAACGATTAAATCCTTCGAATCGAACGATTCGAAGGATTTTAATCCAACGATCGAAGGAAAATCCTTCGATCAAAAAAAGCTTAGCAAGCCTATGGGGACCTTCCCCATAGGCTAACATTGACTTTGGTAGGTTTTATCTGCCGAAGTAGGGGGTCGAAGTTTTTTTTAAAGGGAAAGTACTTCGACTATCGAATGGTCGAATAGTCGAACGATTTTTAGTTCGAATCGTTCGATTCGAAGTTGAAGGTCGAATTCGAAGGTCGAAGTAGCCCATTCGATGGTCGAAGTAGCCCAAAAAAACTTTGAAATTCGAAGTTTTTTTTATTCTAACCCTTCACCCGAATTTAGTGAATCGGCCCCATAGACTGATTGAATTGACATGCTGCACAATCAGCAATCTCTCTGTAATAAATACATGATAATGCATAATTGATACATTAATGTGGGGGGGGGAGAAAGCCGAAAAGCTTAATTAGAGGAAAAAAATGCTGTTCAGCTGTTATGCTTAGCTAAAGATGTAGTAAGGAATTTACTACAACACAACAAATAAACATGGGTCTTGCACTCAAGACTTGTATTAAATTAACCCTGAGTGACAAAAGAGTTGCACTTTGTATGTCTGTATATTACCATCAAACCTTTTAAAATATTAAAGTCTGAAATCACCTCAATAAGCTAAGTATTAAATCTGTCTGCTCATTGCTAATCTGAATCAGGGTTCGCCATCCTGTTTGTGTTTTAATAGTGGTTTAAGCAATGCAGATTGCTGAGGATAGTCTAAAATACCGTATATACTCAAGTATAAGCCGAGTTTTTCAGCATCCAAAATTTGCTGAAAAAGTCTACCTCGGCTTATACTCAGGTCAGCGGGCAGTAGCTGAGATTGCAGTCACTTTTAATCATTCCTATACCAACAGTTCACTTGGGGAGAGACTGCAATATCCCACAATGCCCTCTGTTGGTTATATGAAAGAATAACAGTGCGCCCTCTGTTGGTTATATGAAAGAATAACAGTGACTGCAATATCACACAGAGCCATCTGTTGGTTATATGAAAGAATAACAGTGTGCCCTCTGTTGGTTATATGAAAGATTAACAGTGACTGCAATATCACACAGCGCCCTCTGTTGGTTATATGAAAGAATAACAGTGCGCCCTCTGTTGGTTATATGAAAGAATAACAGTGACTGCAATATCACACAGCGCCCTCTGTTGGTTATATGAAAGAATAACAGTGCGCCCTCTGTTGGTTATATGAAAGAATAACAGTGACTGCAATATCACACAGCGCCCTCTGTTGGTTATATTAAAGAATAACAGTGACTGCAATATCACACAGCGCCCTCTGTTGGTTATATTAAAGAATAACAGTGACTGCAATATCACACAGCGCCATCTGTTGGTTATATGAAAGAATAACAGTGCCCTCTGTTGGTTATATGAAAGAATAACAGTGACTGCAATATCACACAGCACCCTCTGTTGGTTATATGAAAGAATAACAGTGACTGCAATATCACACAGCACCCTCTGTTGGTTATATGAAATAATAACAGTGTTCCCTCTGTTGGTTATATGAAAGAATAACAGTAACTGCAATATCACACAGCGCCATCTGTTGGTTATATGAAAGAATAACAGTGACTGCAATATCAAACAGTGCCCTCTGTTGGTTATATGAAGGATTAACAGTGATGGCAATATCACACAGCAGCCTCTGTTGGTTATACGAAAGATTAACAGTGATGGCAATATCACACAGCAGCCTCTGGGCTGTAGTTGTGTCTGGGCTTATACTAGAGTCAATACGTTTTGTAGGTAAAATTAGGTACCTCGGCTTATACTCGGGTCAGCTTATAATCGAGTATATATGGTAAGTATAATTGATTCACTGTGCCAAAGTTCAATTATCCTATTGTTCAGATATGTGATTATAGTTCAAGCATTGGGTACTACAACTATACCTCAGTGTCCTTGTTATTCCTACATTTTGTAGCAGATGCAGGATGTTTCCAGTTTTCATAGGTATATATATATCTATATATATATATAGATATATATATATAGATATATATAAAACAAAAAGCAAGATGCGGCACTCACAGGGACTTGAAGCAAAAACAAAAAATCTTTATTGGAATCAATATTTCGATCCCCCACAAGGATCTTCAAAAATCTTTATTGGACTCAACGTTTCGATCCCCCACAGGGATCTTCGTCAGGAGAAGATCCCTGTGGGTGAACGAAATGTTGAGTCCAATAAAGATTTTATGTTTTTGCACCAAGTCCTTGTGAGTGCCGCATCCTGCTTTATGTTCTATATATCCTTTATGCTGGGATCCGGGCAAAAACCTAGTCAATGGTGTGCACTTTGGATTTGGGTGTATATATATATATATATATATATATATAGGTATGGGATCTGTTATCCGGAAACCCGTTATCCAGAAAGTTCTGAATTACAGAAAGGCCGTCTCCCATAGACTCCATTGTAATCAAATACTCTAAAATGATTTCCTTTTTCTCTGTAGTAAGAAAACAGTTGCTTGTACTTGATCCCAACTAAGATATAATTAATCCTTATTGGAAGTAAAACCAGCCTATTGGGTTTATGTAATGTTTACATGATTTTCTAGAAGTCTTAAGGTATGAAGATCCAAATTACGGAAAGACCCATTACCCGGAAAGCCCCAGGTCCAGATGATTCCGGATAATAGGTCCAATACCTGTATATATATATATATATATATATATATATATATATATATATATATATATATTTTTTTTTTTCTTTTCTTAATTATTTTAAAGGATTAGAATGGTATAGATAGTGGCATACAGGAAGCTATTGGATACAGTTATATGCGTGTTCCATGTATAAAGTATTTCAGTGTTTTCCCACCATGTCCTACTTGTTTCTGTTCTTTCACCCTTTTTATTCTTCTTCTTCTGCTTCACTTATTAACTATTTTTACTTCTACTTGGATTTACTTCCTTACTTTGTTTTATTTTATTTATTTTTCCCCCTCTGTTACACTGAATCTTTCACACCACTATCTTATGCCCCCCCCCTGCCATTTTTAGACCCTACAGATAAATAAAGAGCAGTGAAAGTTCCTGTCTAGTGTTATTACATATGCAAAGCAGAGACACGAACTGGGCAATTTCGACTCAATAGATTTTAAAGAGAAGAATAAAAAGGCAGGTTGGATGAACACATACAAATGGTAGCTTCTAAGCTGTCAGAATGGATCTGCAATGAAAAAAATCCTTTGTAATAGAATGTGGATGCATAATTTAAACTGTATGGAACCTGATTTTCAAAGCTAAATTGAATTCAGCTGATATATATACACAATATATTTGTTCTATGCATATCAGTCTGTGCATGGAATATGGGACAAAGTATATAAATCAAGCCAGTGGATGTAGTCTTTAACATATGTAAACTACTTAATGGAAGAACATACTAAATTAAATGTAAATGAGAGTGCTTGGTGGCTATGCTTTGGGTGGAAAGTCTTTTAAGCTGTACTACAAAACTATAGTTAAAAGAAATGGAAGTAAAAAATGTTTTTGCAAGGCATGGATTCACAGTAAAATTCCACACTTCGCCATCTGCAAATTTTTTCACGAACTGCAGCAAAAATCTGCCAAGAAAAAAAAAGTCAGCATAAGAAAAAACACCCACTGACTTTGCATTTGGACAAAAAAGTTGCCAAGACAAAATGTCACAGAGACTAAAAAGTAAAATTTTTTGATTTCAATGCGTTTTGCTTTTTTTACCCGCCCTTTTTCAGATGAAAACAGAATTTGTTCATCCCTAGTAGTGACTATGCTGCCATCTTCTTTTCTTTCCAAGAGAAAGGAAAGGATTTGGCACAAGTGCAGTAAAGTAAAATCAAAACGTAAAAATTTTAGCCTTTTAGTGTCCTTTAATATAGATTCATAACATTTCAGCAAGGTAACCAGGAAAAAGATGTTTCCCGGTGTTATAATAATAATCTGAAAATGTGTTTTGTTAGATTCAGGTATACAGAATCACTCATTATTCCAAAGGATAATCTTTTCTGTATTTGTTTTGGTTTGGGCCTACCATGAAGTCATATCAGCATTTCATCTGCATCTGTTATTTTACCTGCGGCCATAGCAGCTCCCTCAGCACATCCTGAAACACTGTAATAGCCTGGAGGACTGGGAAAGCTGTACATGCAATATTGATCTCTGTCTCTTAGAAACACTGCAAAATGTTTCTCATTTTGTGATTTTAAGATGGGCAAGGAAAATACATTCAAATGAAAATGCTGAGATGCTGCTGTTACTGTTTTTCTGTTGCAGTTTTAGTACCATTTATAAATAGGAGCATAAGTATTATGACACCCTTAACATTCATATTTTATATGGAGGAGCATTTCCAATAAATGGGGAAAGGTGCAACAATAGGTGCTGCAACTGCATACTGTATACTGTAGAAGTGGTAGGCAACCCATTGGTTTCCCCAGAAATGCCCCCACTGTTACATAGTTAGTTACATAGTTAAATTGGGTTGAAAAAAGACAAAGTCCATCAAGTTCAACCCCTCCAAATGAAAACCCAGCATCCATTCACACACCCCTCCCTACTTTTAATTAAATTATAGTTACATAGTTAAATTAGTGTACACTGTTCAGAATGTACAAGCTAGAGAGCACTGGAGGTGCCCAATATTTATCACCTGTCTAAATATTTATCACCTGCCTAAATAGAATAGAATAGAAAATAGAAGCAGTTCCAGAAAGGCTAGGTACCTTAGCTTACTATCTGAAGCTCTAAGGTTTGTGATTGCATTTGTACTCCTGCAACTGTGAATTGTGAATATGCCCTATAATAATATTTATTTTTAAAATTATCAATATGATTATGCTGCTTTCTATTAATGCTTAATTTATCCAATAAATATATTCCTTTAATATATATAATATTTTTATATAAAATTATTGATATGTTGTTTGTGTTGCTTTCTATTAATGCTTATTTTTTTCAATAAATATATTCCCTTATACATACTTTTTGTTTTAAGTAGACATATATCCTATTAGTATTTTTTCCTCTTTCTGAATCACTTGCCTTTTCTTTAGTTTTCTTTACCTTGAAATAAATGTAAAATTAATATTTGCTGGCAGGAATTCCCATCAAAGCAATATTTTACCCCATTTAGCAAAATTTTCCCAAACATTTGTCAGGGAATTTTTAAACAAATTGACAAATTTATCAACTATAATTCGTATGTGAAATAGTTAGACTGTGTGCAGCAGATGAACTCCATCCTGATCAGTTGTGTGAAAACTGATCTCCAGCAGCAGTGAGAACTATCACCTGTCTGAACCCTTAGCCCTCAATGAAAATTGTATACAGGTATAAAGTAGTTGCAAAAGTTATTGTTATTTTAGAGAGTAAAAAAATAAACGGAAAAGGAAACTCCAGTTTGTAATTCTTTGCTACTGACTATCCTGACTTCTGAAATCCTGCCCCTGCCTGGTAACCGACTCTTCTGTATCTGAATCACTTCTGATTGATCTCCTGGTTTGACCCTTGCCTGTCTGACTCTCCTTAAACTCTGCCTGCCCTGACCCGGCCTGATTTGTCTACACTTTCTGTCTACGCTTTATACTGTGACCTTCTGCCCAAAAGACTTTGCTTTACTGTTGTGCCCCGTTTCTCGTTCAGAACCCTTCGCTTGGCACCTCTCTTAATAAGACCTGGCGGCATCCGATTAGCCGAGGGCTCCTCCCAAGGTGAAAGGCGGCTGTTAAAGGCGGAAGCAAGAGCCGAGAACAGGGTGCTTAGCATTGGTTCTGAATTTAGGGTTCCGACCGTGACATTATTAAACTGCTGGGAATTTTGCTTTCTTTAATTAAATTACTTTGCCCCATTATAATCAGATTTAATAATTTTATGTGGACAAGTGTGCATTTTCCTCTGGTAAATATGGCCTTTATCTGAGAACTGACTATATCACACACAAGACTGGTGTATTGCCTTTAAGCTTACTTAAGGTGTTCAGATAAAAACATGATTGCAGATGTTTGTCTCAAAATGTAACCCTCAGATGGAATTAAACAGTTTTTTTATGACTCATTCATCCCCTTCCAATTAACATTACATCCTAATAAAGTGGTGCATGTTTACTAATGCAAACCTATCAAAATTATTGGTGCTATTCAACAATTATAGCTTTAGAGAAATGAGACTGGAAAATGGAAAAAGCACATTATGTTGTAGATGCTACCCTGTGTTATTAGATGTTCTTTAGATAGTAATCCTTTGTACTCATTATACTGCAACACGCACCATTTCCCATTTGCCTACATTGTAGTGTGGGAAGGTTATTTCAAAACAATTTTAATGTGTTATTAAACACCTTTTTTAAAATTTCAACTGAAAGTACAAGGCATAGCCATTTTTTCAAAATGTTTCAAGATTCCTTCACAATGGGACAAAGAAAAGTCCTCAGCAGATTGCATTAAGAATTGCATGTGAAATTTTGAATAGTTTGAGAGAAAATGTAGTATTGGTTGGAAGGGAACATTTTGCGTGGTTTTAATGGGCATCGGCGACATTTCGCCGGCGGCTAATTTTTGTCGAAACAAAATGGGTCAAATTCGCCCATCCCTAATTATTATTTTCCTGTAAATGAGACAATGAACGGTAAAGCAAATTAATGGCAACATACTATCAATGTTCTGGTAAAGAAGAAAAAAGTAATAAGTAAAGCTCCTTTTTGCCCTGTTTCTTTGGGCATTACACCCTTTCAATGAGGTCAACGTAATTTGATCTTGTACTAGTCCCATGAAATTTTAAAAATTGAATTGCTGACTATAACTGACAGTTCATCCAATTGAACTAGTTCATTATCCTAGTAATCCTCCCTATCCTCTTTAAATTTTTATTCTTCACATGTGGCTGCAGTTTTACACCTTTTGGGGTATTAGAGATAAAAAATAATAACATAAATTGCAAAATAAATTGGTTAGAGGGATGGAAGACTTAAATTATGAGGGTAGACTGTCAAGGTTGGGGTTGTTTTCTCTGGAAAAAAGGCGCTTGCGAGGGGACATGATTACACTTTACAAGTACATTAGAGGACATTATAGACAAATAGCAGGGGACCTTTTTACCCATAAAGTGGATCACCGTACCAGAGGCCACCCCTTTAGACTAGAAGAAAAGAACTTTCATTTGAAGCAACTTAGGGGGTTCTTCACAGTGAGGACAGTGAGGTTGTGGAATGCAGTGCCGGGTGATGTTGTGATGGCTGATTCAGTTAATGCCTTTAAGAATGGCTTGGATGATTTTTTGGACAGACATAATATCAGAGGCTATTGTGGTACTACCGTATATACTCGTGTATAAGCCGACCCGTGTATAAGCCGAGGTACCTAATTTACCTAAGAAAACTGGAAAAATGTATTGACTCGTGTATAAGCCTAGGGGCCCCATGTCAGATTTCAAAATGTGAATGTGACCCGGCCGCAACAATTGGGGGACACTGGGCAGGTACCTGTTACTGTCTGTGACTGACTGTGTCGCCGCCCGGATTTCATGTTTGCTTCCCTCTGCCACCCCTATTTCATGTTTGCTTCCCTCTGCCACTTCCCCCCCCTGCCCTCCCCATCTGTCGCTCTCCCCACCCCGGCCCTCACGTCTGCTGCTCTTCCCTCTGTCCTTCCCTCTGTCACAGTAAAACGTGACCCGGCCCCAGCAGGACTGCCTGTGACTGCCTGTGTCGCCGCCCAGAGCAGGTCCAGGTTTTTTTTTAGTTCACTTTATGTGTAATAATCTGCTTTTAGAGGCAGCTTGTTCACAGGAAAATAAAGACCTCCAACTTTGCATGATGTAGGTGCTTTCTAATCTCTGAAGGGGGGCGCAGGCAAACAAAGAGAACAAATATTCCAAATCTCAATTCTATTTCTTTACACATTGTAAATGATGGCGTGTTTCTACCCACGTGGCGGCCATGGGCGCCGCCATTTTGAAAGCGAACGCCGGCAGGGAAGGACGCGCCGCCCGGAGCTCCTGGACCTGCTCCGGGCGGCGACACAGGCAGTCACAGGCAGACCTGCTGGGGCCGCGGAAGGAGGTATGACCCGTGTATAAGCCGAGTTTGAGTTTTTCAGCACATTTTGGGTGCTGAAAAACTCGGCTTATACGCGAGTATATACGGTAAGCTCTATAGTTAGTATAGGTATGGGTATATAGAATTGAATTAAAAGTAGGGAGGGGTGTGTGTATGAATGCTGGGTTTTCATTTGGAGGGGTTGAACTTGATGGACTTTGTCTTTTTTTCAACCCAATTTAACTATGTAACTATGTAACTATAATATGTTGTTACTGATGGTATCAACCTAATATGTGACATGTATATTGTATAGCAACCTAAATCTTTTCAATAAAGATATGTTACAAAAAATAATAACATAATATTACAACCGAAAATAGTCTACAAAGTGGTTTAACCTGTGCTCCCTGCCTTAACTCAAAATACTTAATAGGTTTATAAATTGCCCTTATAATTTCATATCCCCATAGTAAAAAATGAAACCTGTAAAAATATTGTCTTGCAATCTTCATTTAGAACCACTGTGAATCATGTAAATGTACTAATTTTGTGGGTCAGGTACACTTCCCTAAGCATACAGAAAGTGGTACAGAAACACTTATTTAAAAAAAAATGGCACACACTCCAAGATGCCACTCAAAAATTTAGCTGTGTAGGATCAAAAATGTTTCATTACAAAAATAGCAACATAGGCTCTGTCTTATGCATTTGATGCTGTACCTAGCACTTACTGATGAATGAGTACTAGGTACAGCATGTACTGCTCATTGTGTTCATATCTTGCACTTGCAAGGCCACGGTCAAGTTAATAGGAGAGAAGTAACCCAGAGATGCTAATAGTTTAGTAAATGTGGTAATGTTTTATTATTCTCTACATGAGTAGGAAATAATCTTTAAATCGGATGATGTAGCAGTTGGCATGGCACATATTTAACTATTGATGCTCTCTACTTGAAAAAATACATTTGGAAATTGCTTCATTTTTCTCTTCAATTTGCTTCTGATTATGTTTGCAGTAGGCTTAAACATTTCATTTTGAAAACTGTATTTGCCATTTTTCCCTGTAGCTTCTGCCAACAGTGAAAGCCAGCATGAAATCTTTCTAACATTAGCAACATAAGAGCATTAGAGTGTTCTTATTGTAGACCAATGCTTAGCATCTGTTCTTTAAAAAAAATAGATAAATACTTAAATATGAAATCCTTAGGTTTGTCCCATGTGTTCTTTACTATTTAGTTTATTATTCAGACTTATTCATTTTGTATGCAGACTTTAGTGGGCAATACTCAAACGCTTAACAGCATACTAGATTTTGATCTCTGGTCTATCTAGAAGCCCATCTGTCTCTTTATAATTGTGACTGTACTGTGTACATTTCCCATATCCTTAAGGAAAACTATCAATAAATATAAGTTTTAACTAAAATAACTTCAATAAAGGAATGAAATTGGGACTCATGCAAATTGCCTGCCAAGACACCAACAGGAAGCTTTTGAAAAGTAACAGAGATCCCAAATTATACTGAAGTAGTGAAAGAAACACAATCCAATTATCCATGTAAAATCTGGCTTCTCAGATGATTATTGTTTTTATCAAGTATTTATAAATCTGTAATGTGATGTTCAGTTTGCAGTGCAAAATTATTAAGGCATGCTAAATACAATGAACATGATTGGAAAAGGAAAAATAAACATATGGGAGACAAAACCTAGTATATACTGTATATGTTTGTGTATGTATGTATGTATATATATATATATATATATATATATATATATATATTTTATTGTGCTTCATTATATCATTTTCATGGTAGTTGCTAAATGAGCCACACATATCTACAAAAAAACTATTTATTAAATAACTTTTTCTTGAAAAAAGCAGAAATAGCCTTGTGATAATGGGCAAGGCTACACAAGAAACAGCTTCTTAAGGTGGCCATACATGGAGAGATCCACTTGTTTCGCGATGTCGCCAAATGAGCGGATCTCCCTCCGATATGCCCAACGATGCCTAACGGGCGCTTGGATCACGGGACCGCATCAACAAATAGATGCGGCCGCGATCCAACGGGATTTTTTGTCCCATCTGATCGAGATCTGGCCAACTTTCGGCCAGATCTCGATCGGTGAAGCCCGTCGGGGGGCCCCATACACGGGCCAATAAGCTGCCGGCTTTTATCGGCCCGTGTATGGCCACCTTTACATTATACTATATAAAATAATTTAAGAATCAAAAACAACTGCTTGTTCCAGAATTTTAATGAACTAAAAAACATTGTATTGCTAAATACACTTTTAACCTGTCATCAGTGCATTTGAGCAGCAACATTGGGGGCATACCTAAGGATGCCAGTAAGTCAGTCTTTACTAGTTTCACCATTGGGCTCTGCTAGTTCTCACCATCACCAATGTGAAATGAGTATGGTAAAGTAGTTGCTGTGTTTTGTGCTGTAATGAATTCTAGTTATTACTTTACATCATGCATCATTACATCATCTCTCACTTCTTTTAAGAATATTTGGTAAACTTTAATAAATCGTTATTCAGTAATTAAGTCATATGTCTTCGTAAAAATCTCAAAGATATCTTTGAGGAAGAATGTTTCAGAATCTAGTCTAGTGCATAGCTTATACCTACATACCCCAAAAGACTGTTATTGCTGCAAAAAGGATACAATAACAATAATGGAACTGAAAAATTTTGCAGAGAGCATATCTCTATTTTTTTTCTTCTCGGTTTTTTTCTAAAATAAAACATCAACTGTTACATGTTTCAGAGTTTTAAAAAATGAAAATACTATAAAGAACAACGTTTTGGTGTATGATATGTTCCGTGCAAATAGAGAATTGATTATGCATATAAAAGGGATTTTTTTCAAGGCATACTATTAGAGCCAACATTGCTGCCATTAAAATGCTCAAATTGCTAAAAATTGCTCAAATTAATGACAAGGGTAATATAAACTTCAGGGATTTCAACTTGACACATCCTGAAAAATAAATGTCACCATGTTTGGCTTAATTTCTAGGACAACAAATGCTACTTTGATACAGAATTAAATGTGCCCTTTCAAAAGAAGCTGAGATTAAAAAGAGGGCAAGAGGGAGTTAGATTGTACTACAATATATTAATGGAGTATAATAAGTATTTAAATATCAAGCATTAATTAACCAATTCACTACATATATCATATTGACTCGATTCTTAAAATACTTTACTTTAAATATTTCCCCAATAATTTTCCTTATTAAGAAGAAGGTACATTTAGCTAGTAACTATAGCGGCAGCAAGTGATTAGGGATGTAGCGAACGTCGGAAAAAAAGTTCGCGAACATATTCGCGAACTTGCGCAAAAATGCGAGTGGTTCGCGAGCGGTTCGCGAACCCCATAGACTTCAATGGGAAGGCGAACTTTAACATCTAAAAAAGACATTTCTGGCCAGAAAAATGATTTTAAAGTTGTTTAAAGGGTGCAACGACCTGGACAGTGGCATGCCAGAGGGGGATCAAGGGCAAAAATGTATCTGAAAAATCTGCCTGTGTGTGCTTGGAAGAGATAGTGTAGGGGGAGAGCTGTTAGTGATTTCAGGGACAGATGATAGTAAGTTTGCTGGCTAGTAATCTGCTTGATACTGCTCTGTATTGGAACAAAAAAATAAATAAAAGCAGTCCTTACAAGGACTACTGTTATTGCAGCAGTCAGCAGATGAGATCAGAAGCAGGACAGCTGCCCACTGCAGCTACATACAGAGCACTGCAGTAGAAGGTAGATTACTAGCCAGCAAAGCTACCTAAGCTTAAATGTCCCTCAAACCCCTGCAGACTTCTGTCCCTCCAATAACAGAGCAGTATCAAAACGATTACTAGCCAGCAAACTTTCAACTGTCCCTGAAATCACTAACAGGCAGCAGCTCTCTCCCTACACTATCTCTTCAGCACACACAGGCAGAGTGAAAAAACGCTGCAGGGCTTCGGTTTTTATAGGGAAGGGGAGTGGTCCAGGGGAGAGCTTCCTGATTGGCTGCCATGTACCTGCTGGTCTGGGGTGAGAGGGCAAAAAAAAGCGCCAACAATGGCGAACCCAAAATGGCGAACGTCGCGCGGCGTTCGCGAACTTCCGGCGAGCGCGAACACCCGATGTTCGCGCGAACAAGTTCGCCGGCGAACAGTTCGCGCCATCTCTACAAGTGATCTCCATGAGGAATAGCCAGTAAAATATTGCCCTATGGTAAAAGGGGTGTAGACTCAAGTGAATAATTTGCTATATTATGCAGCTTCATGCTCCGTTTCACCAAAAAATGGGACACATACAGTAGAACCTAAGAATACCAGTTTAAGAGGTGGTTCCAGAAATGGTATTCTAATATGGTTTTTATTACAGAAGCAGATCTTATGGAAGATATGTATAATTACTAACTGTTCTAGAAATAAAATATTGAGCTTTGTTTGTTTTCACCCTTCACTTTTTTTTGTTACCAGGTTAGTAAAATACTTGCCAAATGAGAAACCTAGAGATATGAGTCTAGGACAATGAGAGATCCTGCTATTCAGCACACAGTTTCACAAAATGATGCCTTTTTAGAAACTCAGAAAACACATATGCCTAAATGATGCATCCATATATCACAACCACTATACATGGGGTAACCATTTCATATGAATAAACATACCTACTTTTGTCGATTGCAGTGAATGCTGTCCTCCCTGTCCTGCTTCTCCTCTACCTAATCTAACTAAAAAAAAAAGGTTCTTAAAAGTTACCTAATGTTTCAGGGTAGGAAAATCAATGTGATCATATATGAAATATGCTCCATTGCTTCAGAGTAATTAAACCTGTTGACCCACAGCTAATATTATTTTGCCTTTCCTGGAATTTCATTTTTCAAATGCAAATTAACATGTAAAGATGTTTGCATACATTTTTTTATATTTACATTGTTTTGTTGAGTTTTATTTTGAAAAAAAACTGGCAAATTTAGGGTATAGAAAATGAATAGCAGTATTTAAATATGAATCAGTGAGAAAATAAAAACAGCAGAGAGCAGGCAAAGTATATGCAAGTCTTTCCTCCGATATCATGAAGGTAATGCATTGACATAAAAACACAAATTGCTCAAAAATACAAGTTCTTGTTCAAATATATTACAGTTATTGTTGAACATGTTGCACATATTTCTATGGTTCAAATTTTAATGGAATTAAACCAGGTCAATTTTAACTAATTTACTTTTTACATGTCTTAAAAATGTAGTAGATCAGATTTTCTGAGACAGGTTCTGGCAAAATGACTTACTTTAATTATTGCATACTTCAACATTGATAAGCTCCTATAAATGCCATTTTAATCAAGTACTCTAATAGACTCTTCCAAATGTACCCATTATTTATAATATTCCACTTTTAGTACACCACATTTAACACAATTAATAGTGACAAACCACCTCATAAACATTGCATGGGAAAAGAATCCCAACCAGCATTACCCCAATTTATGAACAATTTATGTAATATAGATTAAGCTGTTATATTATAAGATTCATGTAGGTGTCCCTGTGAGGATTTTTCAGTAGATTGGATGATAAAGTATTGATAAAAGGGTATGCAAATTATATCCATTTTCTCAGAATTAAATGGATCTTTTGTCCTTATTAGTGCACAAATCAGTTTATATCTGTGAAAAATAGAGTCTAAACCACTACATACAAATAGGTCCCATCTAATTTGATATAAAGGTTAATAACTTAGCTAAGAAATGGGTCACTCAAAAGAGCATGTCGATTAGAAAATGTAACCAGCCAAGGTTAATCCATGGAGAAAAGCAGCATATCTTTGGTAGTGATGAAAATCAGAAATATATCTCATTCAAATTGCATTGGCTGATCCTGTCTATCGAAGTGAGTGCCTTTTCAGTATGGTTTACATTTTATAAATAAAAAATAATGTCCAGTTGCAACATAATCATCACAAATATGGCTAAATTTTCAAGAAACATCACATTCCTTTGTATTTCAAACCCAGCAACATCCTAAGACAGAATTTGGGGCACCCTAAAGACCCAACACCAAAACACATGAAAAGAAATCTGGTCTATGCTGTCAAGTGTAGTGAATGCTTCGATCTATACATTGGGGAGACAAAACAATTGCTTTGTAAAAGAATGGCCCAACATAGAACTCCTCAGGACTAGACTCAGCAATCTATCTAAATCTAAAAAATGGACACTCCTTTGAGGAAAGCAAAGTGCAAATTTTGAAAAAGGATGGTTTGAAAGAGGCATGAAAGAGGCTATTTATGCCAAACTGGAAACATAATTCCTGAAAAAATGAGGGGGCCTGCAACACAGATTGTCATTAACATACAATGCAGCTTTGACATCCTTACACTCGGATGAGTGGTGAAATGCTTTCAAGAAAAACTCAAATGTCAAGTTGCCTTTGGCTTATTTCTGCTAGATACTGTATATCAAACATAACCTGGATAAATGAGAATGTTCATAGACATGGTACCATTGTGACCTGATCACACTTTCACACATCTGTGACTTTGAGCCAATACCTTACTGAAGTTCAATAGAACCCTTGTGATTGAATGTCTGTAACTTTACTACTCTCAAGGGTTTAAATGCCGTCTAATTTCCCTACCACTTCAGTTGAACTGAAGAAGCCACTAGAATGAGAGGTGAAATGTTTTTTTAAAAAAATGCTAAATGTCCAGTGACCCTTTTCTTAATTATAGTTTATTGTATATCATGACCTGGATAAATGAGAATGTTTATAGACATACAGATGCAGCCACATTGGTTTGTCTGTTTGACACAGAATAACTAAACACAGATATCCCATTTATCTCATTTAACACAGAAAACTGCGTCACAACATCCCATCTAATTAAAGCATTCACCATTGTGAACAATGGTGCTTTGGTATGCTAATGAAAAGGTTAAATGCATTAAATGAGTTAAGATGACTTTAGATAACACAGTTTCTTCAATTAACCCTGAGTCACGACGCATTTAACTCACAAATCTAAGTGGCTTCATCTGTAAGTCTCTTTAGTTCTTACTTTGCATAACAACAACATATATTTAATTTGAAGTTATTGTAATTTATATAGTGTTTAATCCCAGTGAAGTGCTGCAAAACGTGTTACTATATAAATAAAGCATAACCACAACATTAATAAGAGCAAATACAGAGAGAGAGAGATGTAGAGAAAACAGTTGTGTAGGGTCAGGGTTATCTCTCTCATAGAAAAAGTTTCTTAATCCACAGCAATTAATCAGACAATTGCTTTCAAGCAGATGACTACAAGGTAATGGGCATACAGAGCATAGGCTCTGCTGCTCTCAGCCTGAGTATTTTTGATGACGTGCTGCAAAATATGTTACTATGTAAACAAAGCATAACTACAACATTAATAAGAGCAAATACAGAGAGAGAGAGAGAGGCCGTTGTGTAGGGTCAGGGTTATCTCTCTCATAGAAAAAGTTTTGTAATCCACAGCAATTAATCAGACAATTGCAGATGACCCTAAGGCCATGGGCAAACAGATCATAGGTTGAGAGAAACAGATTTGCTCCATGCCCCTGCTCCATTTATCTGAACGTGTCTGTGTAGTCACACGCAGTAGAGAGAAATTAAGGTCAACCTGAAGATGCCTCCTTTTACATATTCGCGCCGACCTCCACTTCGTGCAAGCACATACAGGCAGCTCAAATTCAAATCAATTTAGATGGGGCACAAAGCAGTTCTGATTCTCTCAGCCTGCAAAAAGTACACAGGCTGAGAGCAGTGGAGACTATACTCTGTGTGCCCATGGCCTTAGGGTCATTTGTTTGACATAAAGCCTAAAATGTATGTATATTTTTATTGTATAGCACTCCTTGAGGGCAAAGCAAAACAAAACAATACATTAATAGTAGCAAAAATGCCACATGCTGTTTGCTATGGGTAACTAGAATTGGTGAAAGTTGTGAGACTAACAGTGAATTATACAGGTATGGGATCCTTCTTCTGAAAACCAATTATCCAGATAGTCTCCATTATAATCAAATAACTTAAACATTATTTCCTTTTTTTGCTGTAATAGTTCACAGTACCTTGTACTTGATCCCAACTAAGATGTCATTAATCCTTATTAAAGGCAAAACAATCCTACTTGGTTTATTTAATATTTAAATAATTTCTAAGTAGATTTAAGGTATGGAGAACAAAATTACAGAAATATCCTTTATCTGGAAAATCACAGGTTCTGCGCATTCTGGATAACAGGTCCCATACCTGTAATACCACCAATGATTATTAACATGTGCCATTTTTGAATTAACAATAATTACTCAAAAAATTTTATATATTAGATTAACCTATGAGATAATAAACTAGGAAATCAATGGTTACTGTTTCTAGAAGCCATCTGTTCTCCTTAAAAGAAAGCATCCTCTGTCCAATAAAACCTGCTGGTGTTTTGTAGAATGACTCCAAGTTTTGAGTGCAGACTTTACTGCTTTCATATTTTGTCCTCAAACAAAAGCTAATTTTGCAGAATTAGTACTGGCCAAAATATGTTATTAACAAAATCATACAGATTTCCAAAAATGACAAGTAAAAACTGACATGGAAATGCAAATAAGAATATTTGATTCCTAAAGACATATCACACTAACCATAATTTGTGCTCTGAGGTTTGCATACTGTGTTTATAACTAGACTGTTTTCAATAAAATAAGAATAAATCATGTTTGTAAATGTCATGTGGTGGCTAAAGGAAAAGTTCAGTGTAAAGTAAGTTTTTAGTCCACCTTAACCATGGAAACGGTTCTAGATTGATACTTCCCCATCTAAAATCTGCCGAGTTCATATAGAAGTTAATGGCAGAGGTCTGTTGAACCATTTGAAGATGTTCATAGCCTTCCTGACATTCAAGTCTTTTTTGGAGGAAAGCTTGATTCAAATTCAATCCGAATGTTAGACGTTTGAGTTTTTTCATAAATAACCTCCCATTTGAGTTGTGAGTAGATTCCAATTTATTAGAGTTTATTAGAGAAAAAATGTATATAACTTCAAAAATCGACCTTTGATAAATAACACTCTAAATATGGAGGGTGTAAAATCTGCATATAATGTTCAGCCCTTGTGAATTGTTGAATTTATAAGTATTTTATTTAAATTTTGATGACCTTTCAGAGGCCTTTTAAAACAGGATAGTGTTATTAGCATTAGCATTGCTTGCCTTGCTGTTCTGCTTTATTTCTAAACTGAGGCCTATCTCCAAGGAGTTCATAAGTTCTCCCCTTATGGGCATGTGTTATAACTTGGGCACTTTAGTTTCCACCCACATTCTAAAGTTTCTCTTAGTTTCCACCCACACTCTAAAGACATATAGCCATGTTAATTGGCTTTTGATGAAATGATAAAATGTAACCAAGAGTGTAAAGTAGGACAGTGAATGAATTGAATGATACACATTCTCTGTGAGCTACTGCATAATATACAGATGAAGCCACTTGGATTTGTGAGTTAAATGCGTCATGACTCAGGGGTAATTGAAGAAACTGTGTTATCTTAAGTCATCTTAACTCATTTAATGCATTTAACCTTTTCATTAGCATACCAAAGCTCCATTGTTCACAATGGTGAATGCTTTAATTAGATGGGATGTTGTGACACAGTTTTCTGTGTTAAATGAGATAAATGGGATATCTGTGTTTAGCTATTCTGTGTCAAACAGACAAACCAAAGTGGCTGCATCTGTATAAGTGCTATACAAATAAAGGCCATTAACAATCAATAAGAAATGAAACAGCTTCTTAAGTTTAAAAATATATAGTGATATTAAATATATTATGCCAATGCATTTTGGTGCTGCTGTGTTATTTTTATTTCAAACCATTCATGTAATAGTATAAAATAGTGGAACATTTTGATTATATAGTGGCACTGCTCACTGTATATCAGTAAAATAATTTAAAGAAAGAATGGTGCCACATATAATGACATGACATGACATAACTACAAACAGGTTCTCAGACAAAGAGAAATTAATTACATTGACAAAAAATTAAAAGAGAGACAAATATTTTTTTGTTCTAAGAATTACTGTGTACTCCACAAAAGGTGTTACAATGGAACCATAAGGTGCTTTTCTGAAAGAACTATAGAATTACTAGAATTACCATTACAAGCTATATACGTTGCTGAGGTTAGAACACATTTAGTCTAACATATACCATTATGGGATCTGTTATCTGGAAAGTTGTTATCCAGAAAGTTTTGAATTATGGAAAGGCCATCCCCCATAGACTCTATTTAAATCAAATGATTCAAATGAATTCAAAATGATTTCCATTTTTCTAGTTATAAAAAAAAAAGTACCTTGTACTCGATCCCAATTAAGACATCATTATTGGAGGCAAGACAATCTAATAGGGTTTAATTCATGTTTCAAAGATTTCTTAGTACATGGTATGGGGATCCAAATGACAGAATCCAGAACCAAAGGACCTCAGCATTATGGGTAAAAGGTTCCATACCTGTGTATAGTATGTATGTGTGTGTGTGTGTGTGTGTGTATACACTATATGTGACTTTAAACTAAGCACTGATTTTCAACATAAAATAGGAAACTATCGTAATATAGTTTATGACAAAAAGTCTCTATGGCAACAGTCTCCGGGGAACTGTAAAAGTCTTAAAAGTTTCCATAGCAACTACCACCATATTTGTTGTTTTAATGTCACTATGACAACATGTTTCCATACTGAGCAGAATCTTGGTATAAAAAAGTTAGAAACCTGCATGTATTCTGCTGTATGTTTTTGAGGAACTCTCTTCAAATACGGATGAACAAAATTACATTTTCACTGCCATTTGGTGGAGATAGCTAGCATTTAAAGAAACGGATAGGTACAAATCATTTTGTATTCAAACCATTTTTTAAATCTCCTGACCCCCCTTTTTTCCCCTCATCCTCTCCAGGTTTCTCCACCTTCACCTATTCTCATCATCAACTCTCTCTCACTCTCTATCCCTTTATGACCTACTCAAATTCATCGTTTCTCTCTTTAAAGTAATTGGTATACAGAACTTTTGCCTTGTGATCGTGAAAATAGTATTCCTATTGCACTTTACTATCTGTTAAACTTCAACAAAAGATTATCATTTAAAAATAAAGGTTGGTCTGGGACCTAAAGCAATTTCTAATTACCCAAATTTGGTCTAGGCTGTCAAGTGGTTTAGAAAATAAAAATTTTATTTTCAATATTCAAAATAATACAGATAATACAGATAAGGATAATTAGCTTAGATAGAAGAAATTTGCCTTGACTGCTGTGACATTTTCTCTAATTTGGATGCAGATAACTAGTGATGGGCATTTCGATTTGCTGAAAAATTTGCGAATTTGCGAAACGGTGAAAAATTTGTAAAATGCATTGAAGTCAATGGACTTCAAAATTATTTATTTTGCATGACCATTCTGATGAGCAACAATTTTTTTTTGTTGCAGCTGATTTTTTGCCAGCAAATTTTCGCTGCAGTTTTGTACATTTATTTGCTGGCGGCGAAACACAGAAATTTGTTGCAAATCCATGCCTACAGATAACCATGCCGGATATTTTACATTATACTGCAATGAGAACATTTAATACTAGCAAATACAAATACAAGATTAGATCTTACTTACATAAACACTTAAAATGCAGTTTTTAAAATGAGACACATTAAAGATTCTTATCTAATACAAGAAATCTATTATACTGCATGATTAAGCAAAGCAAACCAACACATTTATCCTCTATAATTAGTAGACTTTGGTTGTTTATGAAGTTGGTTAATATATAATAAGGCATGTTAAAACATGAAACCTACTGTAAATGCTCTGTTTTTTCTTTGATGGTGGTAGAAGAAGGAGTTGGTGAAAAAAAGCACTTTATATAGAGAAAACTGGAAATTGCACAACAAAAATTGTAAAGATTTTGGTGGGGAACTAAAGATTTTAAAAGTACAATAATGCCTAAAGTTTCAACTACAGAACTGTTTCACAAACATACTCCACTGGAAAGTCTCACGGATGACTCAAGACACTTAGGGACATATTTATCAATTTCCAAGGTCAAGAAAAAAAAACATAATCACAGGGGAAAAAAATTAAAAATGCAAAAAAAACTTTTCCCATCACTTGATGTTTTTTTCTGCTTATTTTAGAAAATCTTGGCTAGGAGAGTCACTTTTTTGTGGATAAAAAGTTGCACACAAGTGAGAATCACATTCCTATATTCATTTTTAATGAGGCTGCAAATGTCAAATGCTTTAAAAAACTGGGGAAATAAATATCGTTGCTTGAGAAATGCAGAAAATGTGGATGTTAAAACGCACACTTTTGCCTAAATTTGCCCGTGACATCATAAAGGAAGGAATCAGATCAGTTTTTTCTCCGCCTGTGTTTGTCTGCAGGTGGAGAAACAGCCTGATGTGGCATTAGTATTAAGGGACAAAACAATGTAGTTACAATGGGCTCAAAAATGTTGGAGGCACACTATTTCCTTTAGGCATTCTTACTAGTGAAACGTATGTGAATAGTGCGGCTTTCAAGGTCTGAATGCATTAAAGCTATTTAAGTGCATTTCATTTAGCTACAATACCAGAGATGAAAAGTAACTGTAGCTTAACAATGTATGCCTTGTTTTATGTAGAAACCATACATGAACATATTGCTTTTGTTAGCAGAAACAGAGAAAAAATAACAGGAAAATGACATTGACGCAAAAGTTATTCAACCATAACCATTAATTACAAAAGTGCCAGAGCGTGTAATTGTTTAACCTTTTTCTAGCTTCTTAAAGTCTTTTCATCCAGCATTGCAGTAATTCATTAAATTGGGGTACTATTGCCAGTAATATTAAAATATTTTAAACCGTGCCTAATTCTGCCAAGGGGCAGGAGACGTAGAGGGCCTAATGCTGCTAATGCAAATTTTCATAGGCTGGTAGCAAAAACATCTCTTCTCACGTTGTTTTTGTTTGTCTAAGCAGTTTTTGCTATGTTTTAGTGGAGTGCAGGAAATCCAAGACCTAGATGATGATGATGATTATGCTTTTTTTAATGTACTTACAATAATTTAAGAGAATCGTGCATACAAGCGCAAAGATGATTCAAAGCATATAAAAGGAAATCAAATATATCTAAGTAATTATTTTTACTGTATTCAAATATTTAAATAAGAAAGGCACATCTCATATCAAATCTGAACCATTTGGGTAAACATTAATTATCAAACATTATTATCAAAAGCTACTAAAGCTAGAAAAAGGATATTTATAATAATGTCTGTATGTTAGCACCAAAGTATTTTGCATTTTGTACAAAAAAAAAGAACAAATTGCTGCTTTTGTCATTTGTTGCAGGTTCACTTTACTGAAATATTATATTGTTGTGGGAATGAGAATTAACCTTCTTAAAGGGTAACTTTGTAAAGGTATTACAATGTATTGTACTTTTTATACTATTTATTATAACTAAAGACTTCTATCCTTCTTGTGCAGTGGCGGGTCATGATTACAATTTTTAAGAGCACTTGGCTCCCCTCCTTGCTGGTTCAGAAAGGCAAATATGCCCCATGCATCATCAAATATCAGGAAGGTCTGGGGTTGTGCTTGGCATGTGCAAAACTTTGGCTGGCCTACGTTGCTTCAAATGAAAGTTCTTTTCTTCTAGTCTAAAGGGGTGGCCTCTGGTACATTGATCCACTTTATGGGTAAAAAGGTCCCCTGCTATTTGTCTATATCCTCTAATGTCCTCTAATGTACTTGTAAAGTACATGTAAAGTCATGTCACCTCGCAAGCGCCTTTTTTCCAGAGAAAACAGCCCCAATCTTAACAGTCTCCCCTCGTAATTTAAGTCTTCCTCCCTCTAACCAATTTAGTTGCAAGTCTCTGCATTCTCTGCATTCTCTCTAGCTCATTTATATCCCTCTTAAGGACTGGAGTCCAAAACTGCAATGCATACTCCAGATGAGGCCTCACCAGGGACCTATAAAGAGGCATAATTATGTTTTCATCCCTTGAGTTAATGCCCTTTTTTATGCAAGACAGAACTTTATTTGCTTTAGTAGCCACAGAATGACACTGCCCAGAATTAGACAATTTGTTATCTACAAAAACCCCTAGATCCTTCTCATTTAAGGAAACTTCCAACACACTGCCATTTAGTGTATAACTTGCATTTATATTATTTTTGCCAAAGTGCATAACCTTGCATTTATGAACATTGAACCTATTTTTCCAGTTTGCTGCCCAGTTTTCCAACTTAGTCAAATCACTCTGCAAAGTGGCAGCATCCTGCATGGAACCTATAGTTCTGCACAATTTAGTTTCATCTGCAAAAATAGAAATAGTACTTTTAATGCCCACCTCCAGGTTATTAATAAACAAGTTGAAAAGCAAGGGACCTAGTACAGAGCCCTGTGTTACTCCACTAACAACACTGGTCCAATTAGAAAATGTTCCATTTACCACCACTCTTTGTAGTCTATCTTTTAGCCAGTTCTCTATCTAGGTACAAATACTATGTTCCAGGCCAACATTCCTTAATTTAACCAGTAAACTTCTGTGTGGCACTGTATCAAATGTTTTAGCAAAGTCTAAGTAAATCACATCCACTGCCATCCCAGAATCGAGGTCTCTACTTACCTTCTCATAAAAAGAAATTAAGTTAGTCTGGCAAGATCTATTATGAAATACAAAAAACATGCTGGCACAAACTCATAGTATTATGATTTGCTATGAAGTCCAGTATCTTTTCCTTTATTAACCCTTCGAAAAGCTTTCCTACCACTGACGTCAGACTTACTGGCCTATAGTTTTGAGGCTGAGAACGGGGTCCTTTTTTGAATAGAATATCATTTCAAACTATTAAAAGCAACGTTCTAACTATTAAACACAACCATATAAATTCTTCTTTAACACATTACAACTTTATGATTTTGCCAGAATCTAGTTATCTATGAAATTTATGATATTTGATTAATGATAATAGTTTTGACATTAAACGTGTTTTGTAAATTGTTTCTTGGACTGTAATCTGTATAAAATATATTTGTAATCATTTTTCAGAGTTGTTAGGAAATTAAGTGTAATTTAATGAAGAAGGGGTAAACAGTTGTTCTAATTTTTTTTTTTAAGAAAATATTATTTGTGACCATCCTTCAAGTTGAATATTTAACTTGAAATCTGAACCTCAAATTATACCTATTATAATGATTATGAATTTTCTAATAGAATGGACCTAAGGTAAGGTGCATAATGTTACGTCATTGAAGCCAACAGGACTTTACTTTATGAGCAAGGCAGTAAAAAATGAATAGCTGATTTCAAGGACATGTGAGACCATTTTAATAAAATGATTGTATTATAGGGGTTAATGAAAGGTATCACCAAACTCTACATTTTCTGTATTATAGGCTAAGTTGTTCTTTTAAAAATAAGGAACTTTACATTTATGAGAGTATACCGAATAAACAATAGTACCACTAACTGCGGTCCAATTTGTCTAGATCCTAGTGTTTCTTTAAAAGATGTAATTGTAAATCCGATTTTTAAAATACCATTTCCTTTGAATTACATTGTTTAGCATCCAATTTAAGGCAGTTTGTATATATTTAACACTAGATATTTTCAGAAGGAACATGTGCATATACGTATAAGGGCATGTACAGTGGAATAACTTTTGAGCAAATTAGTTTGGTTCATACATAATTAGCAAGGTATGCCTTCAGAGATGTCAACTCAGATCCAAAGTGATGTGGATGCTACTGATGGGCGAATAAATTCACGAAAATTCAACAGATGGCGTCCAATTTTTTTGACACCGACGAATGTTCGCCAGCGAATTTACGTGACCGTTTCACTAATTTATTTGCCGGCAGCAAATCGTGCAAATCTGCCGCAAATTCGCTCCTGGCAAATAAATTCGCCCATCACTAGCATCCACATCACGGAACCAAACTAATTTGCTCAAAAGTTATTCCACTATACATGCCCTGATATATGCACACATTTATTAAGTTTTTGAGAAGTGGTTAGTTTTAACAAACTCACGATAATCATAGTTTAAAAAATTTATGAAATCAGATGCCAATTCTACAGTCTGAAATTATACTAACACAAATTGTGTGGAAAATGCATCCAATTGATTGCAACTTAACATGCTCACAATTACAGTGGAATTTTGATAAACATTCTGTATTGTGGGTAAAAAACTGAGATGTTTAAATTGTAAAATTGCACTTTGCCCTTTATGTGTACATGAAGCTTTTATGGGCCTATTTATTAAACCTCTAATTTTTCTGTATGAGTTATTAAAGGGGAAATACTCAAACTTTTAATGAAAAAACAACCTGAAAATTAAGATTTATTATACTCTAAAGCTGCTATAAAATCTAAAAATTGGAACATATTTTTTACCTTTAGGATTCTCAATGTGAAGGAAAACAAAAAAGGTTTAATTGTAAGTTACACCAAGAATACAATTATTTATTAAAGCTTGATGATTTTTCCCCATTATTTTAATAATAGAAATTCAACCAAACTCCCATCCATGATCTGGCTTAATTTACTAACAACAGTTACAAACAGAAAATGATTAGATTGCTAAACCTTCAGTCTTTCTCCTCCTGCCGGTCCAGACACAATTTCTTAATTTACTAACAATTCGGATCAAAAATCTTGTGACTATTCTGGGCCTATTTATTTGATTTTGACAATAATTATTGGTAACTTAAGGGGATACAGGTTTAAGTGTTTGGTCAAATATATTTATAGCAGAATGAGAAAAAGTTGAGTTTTGGTAAATACAGTAGGCCTCCCAAATTGTGCAGTTTTTTAAAACTGTCAACCATATAACTTGAATTATTCAGATCAAATAAAAAACTGAAATTTATTGGAATATTGAATGAAAACAGCCCACAACTTTCTACAATCATGAGGGCAAAAACATGTTTCAGTTGTTAAAGGGACCAATTGCCATTAACTTTTCCATAACTTCAACAGGTTTTAGCCTGAGTATTTTGAGTTTCAAATTTTTAGTAGCTTTGAAGTATAAGAAAATCTCGATTTTATTTTTGTTTTTTCCCCTAAAAAAAAATAATTCTTTCCCCTTTAAAATTCGAACAGAAAAATTTGAGGCTCATAAATAGGCCACTAATAGTTAGTTCTACATTTTAATGGAATGCTTATCCATGGATTACCGTTACAATTTATCATTTACAAAACAAGTGTTTTGATTAATTAGATAAAAACAGCTCCTATGTAAATCAAATGTCCCATCCAAGAATCTAATGACTTCTTTCTGCATTCAAAATTGAAAGCTTTTATGTAGTTCCCTAGAATGCTAAATACTTGCCAAAACAGAAAATTGGATACGTTTGATTTTTTAAATCTATAACAAAATAGATGAAAATATATGATTTGCATATAAATTATTAAAGCATGTCAATGGGATACTATTTCTGCCAAATATAATTTTATTGCCATCACATTCTAATTGTTATTTGCCATGGTGATCCTGGTCAGAATGTTTTCCTAAGGGAAAAAATACTCTCCTCTTTTTGTTCTAAAGGCATGCATATTTTGGTGGAATTGCCAGCCTTCCCCCAACATTTTTTAAGAGTGACATACTCATTAAAATGCAACATGTCAATTGAAGGCAGCTATTGAATTTTGGCAGGGTATTCAACCGGCAAAAAGCTATCCCTATACAACAGAGAATTCTTGGATTTCTCAAACTCGCAAGCACATGATTTGCTGTGCTGTATTAATCCTTCTTCCTTTTCTTTGTTTCTATGCTTTGCTCAGTTGCCTCATGATTTTCAGTTGAGGTTTTGAATACTTTGATATTCTGCTCTCGTCACACCAACCCATTCATTACCACTTAAAGTGTAAGGTCACAAAAGCACATTATTTATGAAGATTAAAGAGGCAGATTAGGTTTGTATATTTACAGTGCTGTCATATTTTCTCTTAGAAAAATGTTAAAGAAGTATACAAAAGGAATGGTAATATATAAAGACTAACAATTAAAACAATTAGTGCCCCAGTGTTTTCTCATCCCAGGCTGTCTTTCCAGATTTAATTATATACCATTAAGAGTAAAGAGATAAGAAATGTTTCAAGTCAAATTTTGTAAATTAATAGAATGATAGCAGATAAGGAAGCTGAACTTAGCGGAAACTCCTGCATAAAATCACATTTGTCTTTGATGCATTATGATTTGCCATATCTGGGATATAAAAGAAAAAAACATTCTAATTCTTGTGACATAATGTGCCCTGGATAAGCAAAGCAGAATGCCATTTGGAATCATTTGAATCATATTTTGTGAAAATTAATTAAAATAAAAGAAAGGCTAATACAACTCGATAACACTTTTAATTTATGTCACATAGAGAATTGCAAAAGTGCAGTACATCATTTTACCCTCCAAGTAAAAGCCAAAACCCATTACATGAGAAAGAAAGGTAAAAATCACTGTAGGCTCTAAGTGTCTATGCCCAGACTAAGTGGTTCTAATTGCTTGGTTCCAACTTCAAATCTTCTTCAAATACACCATCCCGTAGTGCTTTCTTTCATATTGGTTGGTGTATTAGTGGTGCTCATTAGAAAATACCCCGGGCTGGTGCATTTTTGAGGAAAAGGATCACTGGCTAGGTCTAGGGTGCCTAACAAATGAAGTGATAGATCAGTGCAAACATTTTAGTACAATACCTGTCTTTTTTACTAGATAGAGTAAGACATAATAGGCATAGTTTGCTGAAAACAGCATTTTAAAGGTGGAATAAAGTTCACTCTAGAATTTTCAAACTGAACAGAATCCTGCAGACCATGTGCCCAGTATACTTGTAAACACCTGCATAAAACCACCATTCACGGCTCTGAAAAGTCACCACCATCAAATTGCTGCCACCATTTTGGAATTCTGATGGTCATGACCAACTCTTGTAAAACTTAAAAATCTGCTAAAAATCTGAAAATACTCCAGTTAAAACCAATCAAAATCATGTAGGAGTCAATGGCAGGTGGTCCTTTTAAAAATTGGAACATGTTTTTTACCTTCAGAGTTCTCAAAAGTTTCAGGCTGTTTGAGCTGGTTTTGTTTCAATAGTGCGATAAATTCAAGTTCTATTTGTTTTACAGAACATAACACACATTATTATTTAAGCCTTATAGGTAGTGATGGGCGAATTTATTCACCAGGTGCGAATTGGCATCGAATTTGCGCGAAACAGCCGCGAAAATTCGCTGGTAAAAATTCGCTGGCGTAAAAAAATAAATCGCCGTGTCCAAAAAATGAGACACCGGCTCCTTTTCGTGAATTTTTTGCAAATTCACCCATCACTACTTATAGGATATTATAGGATTTTAGAAAAGGTAAATTCTACAGCATTATTCTTGCCTATGTTAGACTAAGTGCCCCAGAGAGGCACACACTATGTAAGGCTTCCTTGACAGATGTCATTTTTATACAATAAATCATTTTAAGCAGCAACCTTTTTGATTTGGATCCAGTTTTCTGCCAGCCTGCTTATTTATTACACATTGTTATGTTGTAGAATTCCTTGCTGGGCTTGTTTTCTTTGAATTCCATCTGCTCTCATTCTAATTTGTGGAAATTAGAAAGCTGAATTGCATAAAGTTTAAATTAATTTATTATTAGGACTGCAAAAATGTTTAGACCATATGTATTATGAATAATGTTTTGCAGTTTGGTTTATGAAAAAATACTCTACAAGCATCTTTATTCTTGTGATATAATATGACCTAGATTAAAATTTTACCCAATGCCCAAATAAATGTAGAATATGCCTAATGATTTCACATGAAAGAAAAAGAATGGGGGTTGGGCTCCTGTCAATGTTCATTTTTATGTGCAATGTTTAATCTTGTTTGAAAGAGACTGTTTTAAGGCACTGTATAGAAAATAGGAGAAATTGTTAAATTGTAGCTAAACTAAGATGTTTTCTGCTGCTCACTATCAAGTTGTTCAATAATAATGATCCAAAAACCCACATCAGAGAATGAGACATATAGACCATTTGGTTTTTTTAGCACATTAACAGCACATTGTGATTTATTATTCAATTGTAATATCATCAATCTCTCTTCTATTCAGAGTATATATTAGAAATACAAATTGTTGTCTATAGAAGGGCACTTAACCAAGAACATATTAAATATTTTGGCTTCATAGAAAAAATGTAAAAGTAAATAAAATACATATACATAAAAAAGGTAATAAATAGAATTGTTAGGACTATTAGGTCTAAGTTTAATGTTGTAAAAATTAAAATAAAATACTTCACTTGTTTTGCAAGTTGTTTAGCTATCTGCAACATTATGCCAGCCCCATGAATGAAACATATTTTTAAAAGTAAACCTATATATCCCAGTACTGTAAAGTACAACCTGGGGCTCACCAAATCAATAGACATTTGACTTTTTTGGGGCAAAGGGCTTTAACAATAAATTGCTAAATGTATTTTTTTTCTAATGGAAGATGGAGTAAAATTGGTTGCATTTTAAACAGTGGTCACTACTGCTCATATGCTGCAACCGTTTTTTTTTTTTTTCACTTTCTCCTCACCTCATAATTGGAAGAATGCTTATGGGCTGAGTTACAATTCCTTAGTATGTTTAAACAAAGTCCAAATCTTTAATCTCTTCTTACAATTTGCACTGGGGAGTAACCATTTAGACCGTTCATTCAAACACATTCTGCCAAACTGACACATCCATCTGTTTTGGGTAAATTCATCCAGATTTATCCCCACTATCAAGAGTTGACTTGAAATCTTATACCTCTGCCTATGATCTTGTAGTCTTTGGTACTGATTTTATATATTTCATGGGCTTAGGAACAGCTGAACTTACATGTTCATATGAATGTTTTTCAACTTCACTATATTTTAATGGTGAAAAAAATATATTTTTCTATGATATTTGAGATTTCCCCGATTCCCATTTTTTTTAATTTTGATTTGAAACTACTTCATCCAACAAAAAATGTAGTGAATCAGCATAAAATATTTTTTACAAAAATAATGCATTAGATCTTTTAGGGGCAGATTTAGCAAAGGTCGAATAATCAATTTGAATTTGAATTTTTGAGTTTAAAAATTCACACATTAGAATTTTAATCCCCCTATTCGAATGTAAATTTGAATGTGAGATTCATGACATTTCAACCCTGGAAACAGTCCTAATTTGAATATTCACCACCTAAAACCTGCCAAGTTTATGTACAAGTCAATGGCAGATGTCCATTGAGCCATATGAAGATGTTAATAGCCTTCCTGACGTTCAAGTTTTTTTTTGGGGAGAAAAATTTGATTTGTACAGATTGAATATGAATCGAATATGATTCAAATTTTTGGGTTGGAACCATTAGATCAAATATTAGCCATTCTAATTTTTCTTAAATAACCTCCCATTAGAATTGTGTGTGTATTAGAATTTTAAAAAAACTTACATGAATTCGAAATTCGAACTTTGATAAATGGACCTCCCCATGTTCCATGTTATTTCTTTAAGTGAACACTTCTCTAGTTATATTACATTTAAAAGTGTCAGTAGTTATAATTTTATGTGATGTACTTTACATTTTATACAGAATAGCTTAATAAATTACACTCTAGGGTTTTCTCATTCACATTTAAAAATATGCATTAGCAGAATACTGCAAAAATTAAATGTTTTAAATATGATCATCTAAAGGAAACATCAAAAACTCACATGCATATAAAGGGATCTGTGGCAGAATATAATAGAGAAAAGTTGTATTATTCAAATGCATATATATCTACTATTATTTCCATCAAAGAGCTGCTTTTCCTTACTAGGAGTTCAAAGACCCTGGGATTTCAATCTGCATGTTATTCACAGCTGCCTCATGCCATATCAATGAATGTACTGTAAAATAATATTTTGCACTGGCCCATCTGTTTGTTCAATGTTAACTCACCTGTTATATGAAAAAAATGAATCACTGTCAATGTGATAATTAAAGGTTTGTGAATAGCCAAGAACATCAAAAGTTGGGGAAAAAAATATGTATGCATATTTAATACTATATTTATTTGGTAGGCACAAAGACACTTTCTTTAAAGCAGCAGATGATGCAAACCTTTTTGAGACTGTTACTGTATCTTTGCTCAATGTACTGTATATAAGAGATAACCCAAAAATCCTGTGCACCACCTTCTAGAGTTACAGTATAAACAAGCATGTTTGCATACAGATGGTACACCTTTCTAGAATGCTCTACAGATTTCCCCTGTGGTTGCAAGAGACAGGAAAGTATTTATCAAAGCTTTTTTTTTGGTGGGGGGGAACTGCTAAATGTGAGTTTTCCAAAAAGACAATAAGCAGTGGCAATCGGAACACCAGTTCATGACATTCAATGCTGGAAACCAAACAACTGTTTGATTGCACCATAATACATGAGATGCAACCAACCATTTCATCTTACAGTCCCTTGCTTAAGTCAGAGGCCCAAAAACATATCCCATACAGTGTTCACTTATTTATGAAAAAATCCAAATATAAAAAACATATACAATTGTGAAAAAAATTGTCATTTATAGGCTTTAAAAACTCAAACTTGTGCGTTTAAAAACTAAAGCTTATTTTCTTAATAAATAATGCATGTTTTTGAAAGAATAATTACAATTTGTGAGTTTTTGTGCAAAAAAATTTGAATTATAGCAAAAATTCAAATTCAAACTTTGATAAATCACCCACTTGGTAATTGAATCAAAGTCATAGCATTGAAGTATAAGTTAGTTTTAGAAGAAACTTCAGTGTCCTATACCCTGTGACTATTAAAGTAAATGAATGTTAATTCTTTATTTGTTTCTTTTCTGAAACCCCCATCCCTTGAGCTGCCACATTGCACAGTATATAGATGACACATTTATATACAGGATTGATAACAGAGGATTAGAGAGCAAACTGTCAGCTATAGAATATGCTATATATCTGTTTATCCATAAATATAATAATCTAATGGCTTGCTATAAAGAAAACACACATTTGGGGAACAACCTGGGATCAATCATACACACATACTGGTCACACATATCCCCAGCAGAATTCATAATTTGATAATTCTCAATACAGTAGTTATTGTGATATTATAATTATAATTAGTTGTTACAATTAACTTTACACACAGGTTAGCTTTAATTTATATTTTAAGTATTCTTTGATTTAGATTTAATGTTTTATATCCTATATGCTATTTAAATATGAATAATTAAATCTTGTCTATCTCTTTGCTTTACTTATGGCAGTCCCACCCAGAGTTACTAGCACAGTGCCTGTATATGTGTGTAATATTAAATTAAACTATGCTTTGTTGAATCTCTGGGAAATAAAACATCCATTCTGCCTGAATATGCACATTGTGACTTATTCAGAGTCTGTAGTTCAAAAAAGAAAAAAGAAGGAAAATTCTGGTATCATGATAAACTTATAATAATATAATCAAAATATTGATGAAGTGATAAAAAGGGCAAGATTCCTACTCACTGTAGCATGAACACTGAGCAAGAAATTATCATGCAGGGATAGTTCAGCTGTGCAAATATCTGAGCTTCAACTGTAGAAAATTCATTTTAGACATTACTACTAAATATCTAAATGGCAGAGAAAGGCACTATAAAACCAAATCCCAAGTTTACAATTTGACAAAAGTTGCTGCAATCTGAGAAGGTTTTCAGATAGAAAAACTAATATTTAGAACTAATACTTTATTTAAGCAGATTTGGGAGGGATATTTACTACTTTTGATGGTTGAGGGGAAAAATCATGATCATGAAAAAAAATGAGAAAACACATGCAATTTTCTTTCTGGAATCATGGTTTATCCCTTGAGTGCTAGCTTAATAAAAAACTCAAACCAAAAATTTGCATTTGGGTTTTGACAAAGTAGCACATGGGAACATCATTGCAATTATTTTAAATGAGGCTGAAAATCTTGAATATTTTAAGAAACTAAGGAGATTAATAAATGTGTTAGAGATATATACCATTGTTTTTATAGAACCATGCCAGAATTTACATTCTGAGTTTTTTCTGGTGACTTTTCACTTTTTTTCCTTTAATAAATCCCATCTATTCAAGGTTTCAAAAAATACTTGCATGTATTTCCCCATGTTTTTTCTGTAAAAGGAGGAATCAATTTATAGCCCCTGGCCTGCACAAAGAATCAAAAGACCTATTAGTATAAAATACTTACTGTAACACAAAATTCAATTCAAACATATTTCATAAATAACCCATATCCAGTGCTTGAATTGAAGTGAAAAAAGAGGGATGCTCTGTGTGGTGAGGGTATCGCGGCTTGCTTAAACAAGCCCCTCCCACAACCATAAGCCACACCCACTGCTATAAAAAGCCTCACGCACCAATACTTTCTAGTTTCACCCACTTTAAAGCAAAGCCATTTTGTTATTTCCTTTTTGATATTTCCTTCTAATGCAAAGTTTGTTGCCCAGTATGCACAGATTTATGTATGTGACCAGAAGGGACCCCACAATGAAAATTGTGCATATGACTTTTCTTGGCTACCAGTTCAGCTTCTGCAAACATACCACCTTTTTATTATCCAAGATTATTTCATATATATAATTTTCTCATTATTCCTTAATCTGCACCTGTTCATTACCTTCATTTTCTCTTTTTGTTCCCCCTGTTTTCTTCGTTGCTCCTTTTTTCTATAACCCTCTCACCTTATTTATCTGTTTAACACTTCTTTATTCTTTTCTACTTCTCTCCCAGCAATATTTTCTCTCCTTTTATCTTCTGTATATTTAGCTATATTTTATTTTACCTCTGCATTTTATTTGCATGTAGAAATGGAGAGGGGCAAAAGAATGTTCCGGGATTCAAAACTCTTAAATCCCCACTGAGGGGATGCTATTTCACAGATAAAAAAGAATTAGAGGGATGGCATCCCTGTGCATCCTTCCCCAATTCCAGCACTGCCCATATCTGAAATATCCTGGTGACCACTGTAATAGATTTTAGTTTAGTATATTGTAAAAGTACCTAGCATATAAAAGACAAAGCTATAAATAGTTTGACTACCCTTAATTGTAGTTTATTAATTTCTATTGAGGATGAATTAATGTCACACATTGTGCACACGAAAAATCTTTAGTCATAATCCCCTACAAGAAATCATCTAAAAATGTATATGAAGTGTTGAAGCTTATTTTTATGGAAGACAAATGCCAACATTTATACCACTGCTTTATACCACTTCATGCTTGCTGTAAACTTTATTTGAAGTCAATGAAATAAATTCAGGCAGCAAAGAATTTTTTCCATAAAATGTGGTGTAAAATACTGCCTTACAAGTAATGATACACAAGCTCTTCAAGCTACATTCTCATAAAATCATTACACTATACATTTCATTACATATGGTTCCAGTGGTGTTTTTTTGTGTTTCAACATAATTTTTCTAAATCCGTATAGATACTGCATGCTTCTGACTGTAATGTGCAAAGTGAACAATTATATTTTATATGTTTTTCAAAAAGGAGAGACGCAATAAAAATAAATCATAGGTTTCAAACCTAAAATAGAATATTAACATGTATTAATAAATTATACATTCTAATGTATACATTCTAAGTATTTACTTAGTCCCACATAATCCATATAAATTGCTATATAAATATTAAATAGGAATGCAAAGAATCCAGGATTTGATTTGGAATTCAGACAGGATTCAACCTTGTTCAGCAGGATTCAGATTCCAAGTCCTGGCCTAACTGAATCCAAATTCTAAAAAAATCATGTGACTTTTTATCACATAGCAAGGAATTAAAGATTTTTAACCATGCTCATAGCACAGGTTTCTCTTTCGTCCTTTGTTTCCCTAATTTGCAAATTCAAATTAGGATTCAGATTCAGTTCAGTATTAGGCTTGTGAAGATTCTCATTCATCCAGGTCATGCTATGCCTGTAGAAATAGGTCAAATCAACTTGACTTGTGTTTTTCTTGAAGACGTTTCAACTGGCTTTCTCAATTCAGAATGACTTGTAAATGAGATCTTTCTGGCATAAATACCCTGGAATGTTGCACCAATCAGCAATAACTGTATGAAAACAGATTATGCTGATTGGAACAACATTCCAGGCTATTTATGCCAGAAAGATCTCATTTACAAGCCATTCTGAATTGAGAAAGCCAGTTGGATGACTGGTGAAACATCTTCAGTATTAGGCCAAATCCAAATCCTTTGTGTAAGATTTTGCATTCAGCTGCAAAATAGTGGATTTGGTGCATTGCTAATATTAAATGTTATTTTTTTAAATAAAATAGCTATGCAATACTGTCACCTTCTAATACCCAGTGATGTAGATTTCCACACAAATGTTCAGCTGTGTCCAAAAGGTCTTTTTTTTTGCTTTTTTCCACAAATCTGGAAACTTTTTTACCAATAATTTATAGTGCATTTATTAATAAACAAAAGATAACTAAATTAAAATGCATAAGTATGTGTTTGTATCAGGAAACTCTAGAGATAATAACGTTAACTTCCATTTTTCCAGCACTGACTCCCAATATATATATATATATGTGTCTTCATGATATAAGACCTTAGGCATTTACACACTGCAACAACCTGCAGATGTCACAGCCTTTTTATCCAGCTGATGGATGACCAGCCTTTTTCAGCAAGCAAAGAGAGATTGCATCTCTCAAATATCTAGAATGCAGTACTCAGTGCTACATCAGCTACATGTCCCAGGGTGATTTTATGTGCTGCCAGATCCTCTAAAGAATTATATTTGATGTGTATGTGTTTGCTGTAAGTTATATTTTATGATAAGGACACTTCTTATGATAATAACCTCTGATCTGTCTTTCAAGAGAAGTAAGTAAGAGAGGAACTGTTTTGTTTACTCTGCTCAACAAGGTAGCATCCAATTTATATGGGGTTTCAGTAAATGACATTTCAGACAATGCTAAAGAGTTTATTGTCATGATTAATTGAGGATACATTTAACTTTTTATGGCACTTTGATGATAACAGGGAAGGCTAACCTGTGCCCTCCAGGTATAGCTTAACTACAGTATATATGTTCAATAACAACTGGAGGGTCACAGGGGTTAAATTGCTAGTGTTATCATACTAAACACACAGTTAATTCTAATAACCAGATACTGAGCTGAATGTAATCTATATGAGATTGTTCATGTTTGCTGGAAACCTGCAAACATAATCATAACCTGCTCAAACTATTAATCTGTAGCCTGGCATGGAGCTGATTTCTGCAATAGAGACAACAGAGCAATAACTGTAAACTAGATACAACTTGTTAAGAGAGATGGAATGGTTCTTAGTTTATGCTGATTCACATCACCACCACATTTTTAAAATAAACTGTAACTTTCTATAAATGTTTATTAGTTAACATATGAACTGGATTATAAATAGTGCTTAACATAGCAAATATGTGAAAACCAGGCTTTCATAATATATATGCCTCCTGCACTCTTTGTAAAAATCCAAAATCTATTTGTAATTGAATCTACTTAGCTAAATTACAAACCTTTTTTTTTTTTTGGCAGAAATTGTATTCATTCAGTACAATTTATTCCGTACATGACTACAGTACCAATGTGGCATCCCAGCAATGTAGAGATATATCACAGCTTTTCCCATAGTGATGTTGCTTCTGCCACAAAACCACAATCAATTAAAACTACAGTAAAAGTGTTCTTCTAGTTTCTTTTCCATTTTTCATGAACATTGATAATGCATATCTGAGTGTTGACATTATATTAAACTGGATGAGCAAATGTGAAACGACAGATGCAATAGGAAAATGCATTAAAATAAGCTATCCTGCTATAACCCCCACTATAAGGTCAATGTGATAAATGTGTTACAGATATTGCATTTTGAAATATTAATGCAGTTTTGGGTCTCCTTTCTTGTTTGGAATAGAAATTCATACAAAATAAAAAAATTCATAAATAATAATGAAGTACTTCTTCTATTAATGACAAAATGGCCTTCGTCTGCCCTCCCAAAAAAATGCATCTCTTCAAACCGTAAAACTGAATGGAATACAGAAAGTATATATATCACTGTATGAAGTAGAATCTAAAACAGATATTCCAAGACCATTCTAATAATATTGCAATATATTATATATATATGTATGTATATATAGCAACTCACAAAATAAATATACTGTATAAATGTGTAGCTATAAAATAAGCTAGTCTTATAGTTAGTGCATACCTTGATAGTGATAAAATAGTCCAAACATGAGATGGACACAGGAAACACAGGAAAATTAAAAACAGAATTTAGTTAAGCATAAAAAATGGAAGTCAAGAAGAGACAGAACCTGCATCTTGCCATTAGAGGAATGCTAATTCTGGTGGCATGGCAGGTGCACATAAGGGAACAGAACACTAATCTGTCAATGTTTTACATCAATAGATGCAGACTGGGAAAAATTAGTGATGCTGTGTGGGAAGCAGCAAATTATAGTCTGGCACAGGATTGGTCTACAAGTCATACATAATAATATAGCCTGAGGGAATATGCTCAGAGAAGGTTTAAGACCTTGTGCAATGGACAAGTAAATGATTTGCCCATGTCAGGGGGCGAGTCCCTTCCACCCACTCATGTTTCTGTACCAGGCAGTTGTCGAATTCAGCTTTTATTGACTGGAACAGGAAGCTGCTGATAGAGAATTCAATAGAGAGAGTCTGTACTTTCCTAGTTCTTCTATAAAGAGACCAATGAAACAGTGTAAAGAATGTTGCAAGTCAGGGTAGTACATACAGCTGCTATCCAGCTTCAGTGCAAAAAGTATTTTTTACTGAATTCTACAAGTATGCAACAGGGCTGCTATACTAACCGGCAGCTGTCTGCTGCACGTTTATTGATCGTATAACCAGATTTTATTTAAACAAAACTATATTTTTCTTCTCTAATGATAGAAAGCTGAATCCATTTAGATATTGCACCAGTGTCATACTATATGCATTAGGCATAAACAAGCTATAGCCTAATGCGACACAATGAATTTATGCCTATGAAGATTACTTTGTATTTTAAAGTGTCTCAGTTGAGTGGTGTAGTGATCAAACTGAGTTTCTGTGTTATACGGTAGCACTAATACTACTTCTAAGAGCCTGAAAATCTGTCTTTGATTTCTGTTTGGTAAATTGGTAGAAGTAATGTCACAAAAGTGTATGTGAGAGAGAGATAAGGCTCAGAAAATTGGGTCATTGTAGTGCTCTACATATCACAGCCTTATTTTGGATTCAGAAGGATACAGAAATATCTATTATAACTAAGTGATTTTTTTTTTTTTAAAACATAGCTGCCTTAACCTCTGTCTTGACATTAGTCTTTAAAATATTAAAGTTCTATCACACAAATGTGAAAATTCTGTTTTTCATTATCCTTTATTAATCTGGCTCAGCTCTTAGTACATGTATTGCCCTAGTGATATTCCAACTAGTCTCCAAATGTATAACAGGCTAAAGGACTAAGGACCTGTTATCCAGAATGCTCAGTACCTGGGGTCTTTTGGAGAAGGGAACTTTCCATAATTTGGATCTTTATACCTTAAGTTTACTAGAAAATCATGTAAAAATGAAACCCAATTTGGATAATTTGCAAATTTGCTGTTGCAATTTTTATGTTATGAAACTTTAATACATATATACTTATCTGTAGCTATGTTTAATCACATTTTATTTGCTGGGTCAAGTCATATATATAATCTAAAGAAATATCACATAAAAATACATGGGTTTTTTTTTTCCAAAATGTTTTATGTGGCCTCTTTGTACATGATATGACTGTATAATTTGGCTAAGTGCATTAGCCATAGCAGACTAGTTCCCAGGAATTAATAATAACCTATAGCTTTCTCCTCTGACACTCATAGAGTTCTGTCTTGTGTCAGAGTGCCACTGAGTGATTTGTTAGAAAGATTTATTATAGATGAATTTAACAAACATTTACTGCTTTAAATTAATGAGCAGAGAAATTTCTGCCTATACAGCACTGAGTATGGGTAGACTTTACTGGCAAATTTGAAACCACTGATGCGAAGAACAGACTTTAACATGTATATTTACAGTATATATTATACTTAGCTTTCCAAACACAATATACTGTCATTTAGAAAGTAAAATCTTATTTGTAGCTACTTGTTTTCCATCTGTTCACCTCACTCCTTTGCTCCTTCTCAACTTGTTTAATTCCCATCAGCATATAGACATACTTTAACACTCGGATGCTGCCGTTGCAACCTTATTTGCCGCTGCCCCATGCTTTGTAATACAGAACCTTAAATAAAGCACAGAACACATGGACTAACTTACAGAGCCGCCAACAAACCCAAAATTTCTGGATTTGTGACGTAGGCATAATGCTGACGATGCATATTTTGATTAATTAGCCACTAGTGATGGACGAATTTATTCGCCAGGCGTGAATTCACCGTGAATTCCCGGGATTCGCTGCCAGTGAATAAATTCACAAAACTGGCGCTACAATTTGCCGGCATTAACAAAAATGGACGCAGGCGTCAAAAACGAGACGCCGTTGCAGTTTCGCAAATTTTTCGCCATTTCGGCAAAGTGAAACACCCCAAGTTCGCCCATCACTAATTACCACTTCAATACCATATATTAGACTAATTTTCCATTATAAATTGATGTCTTGTTTTTGTCTACATAGAGAGTAAAAAATATGCAAAACACTGAAATTTAAAAGATCATAATCCTTATATTATAGAAAAAGCATACCACTATTAAAGCTTTTGTATAGAACTATACAAAGTTACAAAAATTGGATGGTTTTGTGAAAACAGTCCTCCTGCTCATTTTAGAAATTTCAATGTACCCCCTACATCTCTAAAGAAAGTTCACAGCAATGCCTTTCTTTTGGCCATAAATGACATCCAGAAAGGAATTTGTTGCTTTCATTAGTATAGATTAGCAAATAAAAAAGAGATAAACAGACTGTGAGTGAAATCTTCAATAATATAGGCAAGCTATCAGTTAGATAAATAGTAGTTTTGTTTAATAGTTCTAGAGTACATAAATAAACCATACCCAAGCATTCAGATTAAACACCAAGGTAAGCTCTAGCAATTTAAACAAGCAATTGAAAGCAACAACCATTCTACCTGAAATAAGTTGATCCAGGGACTTGCCATCAACCTACAGTCTATTGAAAGTATACGAGCATCTCCAAATTTTATTTTGTGAAATATGTCTGAAATAATAAATAAATAAATAATAAATCTTTAACTATACTACATTTCATAGTGATCGCATAGCTGGTAAATAGCAATTGATGTTTGTGAAATTTCACTGATGAATTTGGTTACTCTTGCACTGGTTTTAAGGTTAGAACTACAAAATACATGGTAACATAGTAAGTTAGGTTAAAAAAAAAGACACATCCATCAAGTTTAACCTTTTACGTCCATATACAGATGCAGCCACTTTGGTTTGTCTGTTTGACACAGAATATCTAAACACAGATATCCCATTTATCTCATTTAACACAGAAAACTGTGTCACAACATCCCATCTAATTACAGCATTCACCATTGTGAACAATGGAGCTTTGGTATGCTAATGAAAAGGTTAAATGCATTAAATGAGTTAAGATGACTTAAGATAACACAGTTTCTTCAATTACCCCTGAGTCATGACGCATTTAACTCACAAATCCAAGTGGCTTCATCTGTATAATCTGTTTAACTGCTAGTTGATACAGAGGAAGGCAAAAAAAAAATTTGAAGAAGTCTCCAATTTGCCTCAGAAGGGGAAAAATCCCTTCCTGACTCCAAAATGGCAATCAGACCAGTCCCTGGATCAGCTTGTATTATGAGCCATTTAATTATTATTCATAATTATATTTTTACAGAAAAAAACGTTTTGTAATTAGTTATCTTGTTATTAAGTTAATATTTAAGTTCTATTTAAGAAGGGAAACTTTAATAAAAAGTATTTCAGAAGTTTGCAGTTCTGTCCTTGTTCTGATTCATGGCAATATTTTCTCTACATGCAATTAAAACAAATTTAAGATAATTGAATTTATGTCTAAAATTGTCCTTGTGTCTCACGACGCAAATACAGTATGTGGATCAAGCTGTTTGAAAAGAGCATTTATAAGCAGGATGTAGCAATATCTTTCAGAGTACAAAAATCCTAAATGTCACACAAAATCATTTGTTCTGTAACGTACGGAGTCCTGGTGATGTAATCTATAAATGCTATGTAAACAGCAGAAGCTTTAAAAAGTGTAAGAGTGAACTGTTCATTTCAATAAATTATAAGCAGCCTGAATAAAACATCAGCAGGATTGAGTCTTAAGTGAAATTTAATTTTCCTAAGAAGTCAAGAGTAACAACTGAAATTGCAGTACTGTCAACTGGCAACTGGAATTCTGTTTTTTATTTGTTTGTTCTTTATGGCAAATTGTTCCAGTAAAGTTCAGTATTTAAATTCTTTGTCCGTTTGATGAAAATACTGAAAAAAAGACAGCAAGGAGTGGTGCATAATATAAAAATTACATTTATTTATCTAATTATTTCAAGCATTTAAACAAGCATATGGGCCTATAAACCGAAGTTTACAGTTTGCAGTCGCCTTTCAGCTTGGTTGTTTTAATACACAAAATCAATATTCAGTAGGATAAAAAGTGCATAAAACATGCCAGCATTTTCTAATTCTTTCCTTAGGTCCCAGTAGTCTTGCTCCAGATAATACCACTGCAATATGGAGAACATAACCGCTTTTATTGCTTCTCATGTAGGTAAAAGAAAGATCTAACGCTGCAGGTATTTCAGCAATTAAGTAATAAGATAATCAATTCACAACATGAGTCCTGTAAATGGACACGGTTTAATCAACAGAAATTGCCTGAAATGGTAAAGGACTTGTAATGCTTAATGGTAACTTGCTGTTAAATGAAAAAGCAGACTTTTGCAATAATAAAAATATGAATTAAACTTTATTTTTACTTAATTTGAATGTCTTCATTTGTAGCAAACTGAAACCATTTGATCACTTTGAAGCTTTAATTGGTTAACAAAGCCAGGGCAAACTGTAACATACTTAGTACCTCCTCAGGGAAATATCTATAGACCAATGCATTTCATTACTCTTAACAAAACCACTGTCCTCTGAATGGTTTTTATGATAATAAACAGACAGGATTTAGGGTGGACACATTACCACTTTCAGTTTCCTTGCCAAACTGGTTTAAAACAGCAGAAATTTGTGGCTCATATACTGTTTTCATTGCATTTGTTTCATGATATAGTGTGAACACCATGGATTCCAGGACCTATTGTTATATTGGTAAAATTATTATGAATCCAGTACAAGTACAGTATATGCTGATAGCCACTCCAAGAATATTTATACTACTTGGAATGCGCCACACTTCAACTGCAACAGGAAGGCTCTGGCTAATGTACAGGGTATTTGTACACTCTTTTTGATTGTAATCATTATGACCCTTTTCAAAGAATATCACCAAGTATTTTATTTAGTAGTAGTTTTGTACTCTGTATAGCTACATACACATGCTCCACATGTTGGCAGTTGCCACAACATTGTGTGTTGCCATTTATTGTTACTGATTGAATATCTTGTCTGTTAATAATTCCCATTTAGTAGAAAGAATGTTCAGGAGAAATTAGCTATTAGAAGACTGTAGTTAATGCATCTCCCAGGGGCTACTGACGCAATGCAGTGCATTGACAGATGTGGCCAAACTGCAGACTGTTAGAATGTTTGGCCACCTGAATTGCACTGGGATTTGTGCAGTCATCTTGTAGGTATATAAAGTGCCTTAAAGAGTTAGTTCACCTTTAAAATAAATGTTAGCATGATACTGTAGACCAGGGGTCCCTAACCTTTTTTTACTTTTTTCAACATTCAAATGTAAAGGGAGTTGGGGAGCAACACAAGTATGAAAAATGTTCCTGGAGGTACCAAATACAGGCTGTGATTGACCATTTGGCAGCCTACAGGAGGTTCGGTTTGGTAGTACAACTGGTTTTTATACAACCAAAACTTGACTCCAAGCCTGGAATTCAAAAATAAGCCCCTGCTTTGAGGCCACTGGGAGCAACATCCAAGGGGTTGAAGAGTAACATGTTGCTCATTAGCTACTGGTTGGGGATCACTGCTGTAGACAGTGACATTCTGAGATCAATTGGTCTTCATTTTCTATTATTTGTGCTTTTTACATTATTTAGTATTTCTCCCCAGAGTTGGTAGATAGTGAAAAAATATAATTTCACAAATTTTTCAACGATTTGCAAATATAATGTCTCTTGGCAGTGAAAACCTACATCAACGGTTTAGAAAAGTAAATAACTTGAAAATAGTTAGTGAATCAAAACAGTTTACAAAAATATATTTACATTGCCAAGATGTTCGTTTTCAAGAAGCAGTCCAAAAGTTAGAATCCCCTTTAAATAAAGACATATTTGAAATTTAGCTTTCCTTGTGATTCATGTTTAAAAAATATTATGTACAATCTTATTTAGGATTGTAATTATATACATACATGATTAATCCATAATGAAGCTTGAATGCACAATTTTAGAATTATACTTGTAATGTCACTGTCATCCTATTGCTATAAGAATAGTGAGAATAGTAAGAATAGTGACTTTACAACAATTATAACAGATTGTCTGTAAAAGGGCTAAAGCATTCAATATATTATATTGTCAAATGATATTCTGCTCAGAGACCCACATTCTTTATATTCCTATTTATTCTTATTTTTCCTTGAGCAACCAGTTAAATCTCATCTGACATCTGTACACTTTAGTAAGAAGGTGTAGGGATGTAGCGAACTGCCGTTAATGTGTTCGCGAACACCGTTCGCGAACACCGGCAAAAAAGCGAACAGTTCGCGAACAGTTCGCGAACAGTTCGCGAACTTCGAACGCTCGATAAAATCGTTCGATCGAACGATCGAAGGATTTTATTCGTACGATCGAAGGATTTTCATTCGAATCGAACGATCGAAGCTATTCGATCGAATGATTTTAATTCAATCGAATGCTTATAATCGTTCGAACGAATGGAAATCGTTCGATTTTAGCGATCGAATGGTCGAATGGTCGAACGAAATTTTACTTCGAATCGAACGCGAACACCAATTGGCGAACGTCGCGCGACGTTCGCGAACATTCGGCGGACGCGAACAGTCGAAGTTCGCGCGAACTAGTTCGCCGGCGAACAGTTCGCTACATCCCTAAGAAGGTGTACTCCAGTGGCCCCAATGCAGTCAAAATGGTGAATGCTTGCTTAGTTTACCAAGTGATTTCTGCTAAACTCCTGAACTCTCAACGGCTTTGTATTACTGAGCTAAAATGCTTTACTTGATCTGTAAACTGTACATGCATTGCTGCTTGTATAAAACGAACATATAGCTACCTTAATAAATATTCATCAATGTTAAAAATATATAGATATACATTTTATGCTATGCGAAAGATGGATTTTAATGGCCTCTAGACTGCTCTGTTGACCTCATTTGATGACATAATTGGTGGAATGTAATAAAAGTTGGTAACAGAAAAAATATTTGCAATAGGAAAAGTTATGCCTTTGCGCAAACAAATTTTCCTTTGCGATAATGTAATATAGCTTTTGCGACCCTCTAAAATGTTTAGTGACCTCTTTTGACCAACTGTTGAAGAATAATTGCAAATTTTATAGTTTTGCAATTGTGATTGTAATAAAAGTTCTTACTGGAAAAAGTTATGTTTGCTCAAAAAGATTACAACTCCTTCAAGCTCTTCTTAAAAGTGTACAATTAAAATTCACAATGCGCGATTAAAATTCGCAATGCAATGACAGTTTAAGGAAGAATATTACATTACAATATGCTCATTTTTACTCTTATTTGTACAAATTGTTTTTCCCTTTGCAACTTTTATTGCATTCCCCCAAATGTTTCTTATAATTTATTCTCTAACAAAGTATAGTCAATAATTGACCCAGTTTATAGAGACAGTTGGATTTCACTGGCCAAGCACTACTATGGACCATAATACTTTTATTACTGCCAAATATATCTGTAACATGATCATAATTGTATGTCATAATCTGATTGGTAGATTTGTGTAAACAGTGCCCTTTTCTGTACCACTGGATACCAGTTGTACTATCCATTAATGTGTCTCATCAAAATATAAATATTAACTTCACTAAGGATTTTAGGCACAACGAGATGCTGTCTTATGTCAAAGAATGGATAGCCAACATGGCAAACACAAGCAAGACTGATGCTTCCGAATATTTCATTTGTCACAAAAGTTTTGCTGTAGAGAATTTGGAAAATGTTTCCTTTACAAAGGAGAACAAGATGTCTAAAAAAGGGGTCCCTAACCTTTTCTACCCATCAGACACATATAAATGGAGTTGGGGAGCAACACAAGCATGAAAAATGTCCCTTGAGTTGCTAAAAAATTGCTGTGATTGACTTTTTGGTATCCTCTCTGTGGACTGTCAGCCTATAGGAGGCTCTAGTTGGAGTGCACCTGGTTTTTATGCAATTAAAAGTTGTCTCCAAGCCTGGAATTAAAAAATAAGCACCTGCTTTGAGGCAACTGAGAGCAACGACCTAGGGGTTGGAGATTATCATGTTGTTTGCAAGCCACTGGTTGGGGATCACTGTTAAGCATTAACTAACATTGGCAAGGACAAGAAAAAGATATTGGCATGGCAGTTACTCCCCCATATTAATAGGTACACTTGTGCAATTCTTTTGCATAGATTAGGTAAAATGGCACTTGCTGCACATATGAGCAATTGCAAGGAACGTGTTTATGTGCAAGAACCTTTAATGAATGATGTCCATACAAGCAACAACTGCATCCATTTTTGTGGGGCAACAACTGAAGTTGTAGTGGTCAATAAGCCCTACTGTATTTATTCATTATAAGGTACCACTAGCTGCAGTTGGCTTGTTTATAAAAAAAAAAAAAGGAATCTTTATTTTTTATATAACTGCAACAATGCTTTTTTTTCCTGTAATGTCTTTCAGGTTCCCATGACAAAATAGAGATTAATACAATTTGCTTTTATAGAGAGGTGTGTGTATGCCTTTTCAGCCATTACCTTCTTTTTTTACTTGCAAGATTGTATTGCACAGATAGAAAAGAACTTGCTACATACATGTATTTCTAATTTTAGAAACAATTTCTGAATGTAATTTAGAAACAATTTAGAAACAATTTCTGAATGTAATTTATATACATAATTAAATTGTTTTCTGGTTTGCTGGTAGACAGGATTATTCTATGCTGCACTTACAATTTTATCTAATGTAACTCTTCCTGACACTAAGGGGCCGATTCACTAAATTCGAGTGAAGGATTTGAAGTAAAAAAACTTCGAATTTCGAAGTGTTTTTTGGGCTACTTCGACCATCGAATGGGCTACTTCGACCTTCGACTACGACTTAGAATCGAAGGATTCGAACTAAAAATCGTTCGACTATTCGACCATTCGATAGTCGAAGTACTGTCTCTTTAAAAAAAACTTCGACCCTCTAGTTCGGCAGATAAAAGCTACCGAAGTCAATGTTAGCCTATGGGGAAGGTCCCCATAGGCTTGCCTAAGTTTTTTTGATCGAAGGATATTCCTTCGATCGTTGGATTAAAATCCTTCGAATCGTTTGATCGAATGAATAATCCTTTGATTGTTCGATCGAATTTTCTGCGCTAAATCCTTCTACTTCGATATTTGAAGTCGAAGGATTTCAATTCCTAGTCGAATATCGAGGGTATCGATATTCGACCCTTGATAAATCTGCCCCTAACTCAGTCCTACTCTATTACAGAAATAGTTTTTTCATCTCTTTTCATGTTATTCATTGGAAATCACTTTTCTGTTCATGTTTCAATTAGTTTCATGACAGACTTAGGGGCAGATTTACATAGGGTCGAATATCGAGGGTTAATTAACAAGACGAAGGATTTAACGATTAAATCCTTCAAATCGTTCGATTTCAATCCATCGATCAAACGATTTTCTTCTACCTAAAAAACTGTTTGGGTACTTAGGGGTCTGGCTGACTGAAACAAGCATGTCTGTAGGTTATTTCATTTCTGGTCTGTTTCCACTGAAATTTACTTTCGTGCTACTATCTCGCAATATGTTATTGACCCAAGGCTGACTGTTCTGGTTTGTTTTATTATTTTCTCTTTTACCTCTATTACTCACTCATTTACCCCCTTTTCTTCCTCCTTCCCCTCCCCACTTCCTTTTCTGACCCCCCCTTCTCCTCTTTGCTTATCCTTTGATCCTGAAGGAGCCTCATGGACCCTGTAATTGTTCAACACTGCTAGTGATGACTTGTGTTATTTTGAATGGCTCATGATTCTGTATGACCTTTTTCTTGCTAATAAAAAATATGTTACAAAAAAAAAAAAAAACAGAAAGCCTATGGGGACCTTCCCTATAGGCTAACATGGCACCTCGGTAGGTTTTAGGTGGTGAATTAGCGGGTCGAAGTTTTTTTTTAAAGAGACAGTACTTCAATTATCGAATGGTCGAATGGTCGAATATTCTATTTTTAGTTCGAATCATTCAATTTGAAGTCGAAGACGTAGTCGAAGGTTGAAGTAGCCAATTCAATGGTTGAAGTAGCCAAAAAAACATTAGAAATTCTAAGGTTTTTTTCTTCTATTCCTTCACTCGAGCTAAGTAAATGGGCCCCTTACTGTTCTAATACAACCTTCCAGAGTAAACTTGTGTTCAGATTACTATTTATTATTCACTTTCATCATATTCACATTGATGTAATCATTGAATATCTATCTATCTATCCATCTATCTATCTATCTATCTATCTATCTATCTATCTATCTATCTATCTATCTATCTATCTATCTACCAACCCATTTATTGATTTATTACAGTGGTAAACAGGTAAGAAAAAAAGAAAAAGGTAAAAGGAAACACAGGAATAGATAAGGAAATTGGAGGGAAACACCATCAACTAAGTCAGTAAATTTGTTTATTGAACAGTGAAATTACTACAGTCGATAGTATCACAAAAAATAAGGTGATATTGTTGCAGTCCATACTCTGAAAAACAAATGATTTGCAATAAGTTGATTTATTATAAAAAAAATACCTCTATTACTTTAAAGCTGTAACCTTGTGTCTTGGATACACTTTGAAACCATGCTTTTAAGTATTTGTATACTTGCCATAAAATAACAGGGACCCAACCAAATATATAATCAGCAAAGGGTGGGGGAGACAAAAGCTAAAAAACTGTCCTTTATTGGATATATTGTATATGCATGTCACTTGGGTGTAAGGGCTTACCCTGGTGGTCTATTGGGGACTAGGGCCCAGCGGGGATGCCCACTGCAGAGATGCCCGCAGCCCTAGTCCTCCTCTTTTAGTGCCGGCCTCTTCTATGGTTTTACGCACCATGCATGTGCCATCATCACGTCTTTGGTGTGAAATTTAAAGGCATTTAAAGGGGCTTTAGGCTTGTAATCATTTCCTGATGTTAGGTCTAATCCGATTAGTTTCCTGTGTGTGATTTTTTTATGTGAATATTCCGGTTTTGATCCCTGCCTCTCTGACTATGCTAAACTCTGCCGATTCTGACCCTTGCCTGACTATTCTGAACTCTGCCGATATAGACCCTTGCCTGCCTGACTGTACTGACCCTGGCCTGTCTGACCTTGCTTGATCTCCGCCAGTGCCAACCACTGCCTGTCTGACTCGGATTGAACTCTGCCTGTACAGACCACAGCCTGCCTGACCACACTTATTGTCTACTCCTTGAACTGTTGCCTTCCATCCAACCTTGTTAACATACGTGCCCCTTCGCTCATTGAGGAACACTTGCTTTGCTCCTCTCAAGTTAAGACCTTAGTGGCATCTGAGTAGCTGAGGACTCCTCCCAAGGCCAAAGGTGACTGCTACAGGTGGAAGATTGACCGTACATGGAAATGGGATTTTGTGAACTGCACTCACATTCATAGCAAGTAACACAGCATTCCCTTTATGGTGTGTCTCATGTTTTGTGTGTTATGTATTGTACTAGCTTAGTATCCATGGGTATCAGAAGAGCCATTGTGGATCCATGAATCTGGTCCTAGTAGAAAATGTGAGTTATAGATTTCCCTGAAAATCAATAATGTTTCACCTATGGTCAGATAAAGAAATACTGTACAAGCATCTGCATATTACCACACTTTCAATCTTATGAGCATGCTTTGAAACGCCTAGATCAGACACTTCAAATGCCATGTCAAGAGGGTAATACTGATAAAGCACATTTATTAATTTATTCTGTGTTAAGTAGGATCTGGTTGTAAAAATGCCAGAACTATGAATCCAGAACCACTGGTTTATAGCACAGATACAGCCTAATAGTTCAGAGTCATATATCCAAACTTGCAGAGAGCCTGTTTTAATCTTGTTAGATCTCGTCAGTGCAAGATATTGGAAAGTAGGACTTGGAAAGTAGCGAAATAGAAACCGAACCTGGTTAGTTTTGGCTAAAGGGACATAAAGGAGTGATTTGCATGTATCCACCCATGATTTTGATATTTAGGCAGTGCTGTGAGTATGGCATGATTTCAGAAGGCTTCACTTTGTTTTTGATTTGTAAAAGTCTAAAGAGGAGTCCATGAACAGATAAAACCTCTTAAAATATTTTAAATGAAATAATTATTTGTAGTAGCTTATAATTGTATTAATGCTAACATTAAACAGAATATCCAACTTTTTAGGACCCAATATTACATGGAACCAACATCTTCTATATTGAAAGCTGCTAAGCACATGGCTATGCAATATAAGTATAAAGTATTGCAGTATATAGTATATAAGTATATAGCATATTATATACAGTGATGCACAATTCATTTCCAGATGGTATCAACTATTAAAGTACTGTAGGTGACAACCAAGTTGTGGTTACTGTAATTATTCATAGTCATTAGGCAGCTCATTAAAATATTAGGTACACTTGTTAAACAGGTGTTGTGTGCGGCATGGAAATCTAATGTCTGAATTACTGCATGTTAGCAAAGATGGCTAACTGTTTATATTCACAGTGTGCTTATTGATGCTAATTGTTGGCATGAACTTTTCATTCTTAGCTGACAAAACTAGTGCTTTAGGAAGCTTTCAATGTATCACTAACAAGCTGAAGCACTAACAAGCCACTTTATTCCATCTAGGGATGTGCAGTGATCCCTTGGGGAATGCAAACAGAAAACATGATATAAGCAATTAAGTGATTAAGGTTAATCCTTTCCCTTCTGCAATTAAAGGACTACAGAACCTTTACATTTTAACACACACATGCCACACAATATGATGCTGAAAATCCCTTGTATACTGGGAATACTGAAGCTACTCCTACTATGTTTGTACTATGCAAGGTAGATAATTAGATTACCTGCATTCAGTCCACTTCTTTAATACTTTGTTGTGAATGTTTTGTTAGCAGGAGTCTATTTTGCAAGGGGATTATCTGTGGACTGGTAATCCAATCATCTGCCTTGCAAGGATCAAATATGTTGTAGCTTCAGATACCTGCCATCAGCACTAAACAGTTTGTATTTTAGGAAGTCATACAAGTTACATCTTTGGGGTGGAAAGCCATTGGTTCAAGAATCGTGGTAAATAGTTTTTTCGTGTGAGGGCTGAATTGTGACTGGCAACTAATATCCTACTGGGTTTCTGGGATATACCCATCATACATTTTCTACCAGAGAACACGTATAAGGAGCTATGATAAACGTAAAGTTAATTTTTTATTTTCAGCATTTTATATAGTGCAGACATTTTGTAGTGCCTTACAGAGCTTATACATCAGTCCCTAACCTAAAGGTGCTTACACTCTAAGGTCACACACAGTAGGGCCAATTTTATCAGATGCCAATAAATCTATCTACATGTATTTGAAGTGTAGGAGGAAATTGGAATACTCAGAGGAAACCCATACAAACATGGGAATAAATTCGCCCATCACTAACTACTAATGCACTGTGCCCTAAGGGAGAAAACAAAAACATTATTTATGGAGTTCACCATATGTGTAATTGGTGGGACCAATTGTTATAACTGCCTTCGATGTAAAAGTGTCTTCACTGGTGCTCACATATCATATTGCCAATGCCACTTGATACAGTTTAGATAATGTTTTGAGAAGTTTCTGTTCCCTGTCTTTGCTCTCATTGCTATTCCAACAGGCAGATGCACTGTTAGGCTGGCAGACAGGCCAGTGGTGAACAGCTAATAAAATCATGCTCATCTTTATACATTGCTAATTATAATATGATTAACTGTGTCTGTTGCTAGGTATATCATGCTTAGCTGTGACCACTACTAAGTACCTGTATATGCAGAGTAAAGTTTATTGCTAAATATGAAGAGCTTCTGTGAATGTCACGTGCAATATGCTAGGCAATGTCCAGTGTTAATATAATTTGCAGAATTACATCAGTTGACAAGTGTATGTATAAGTATGTTGAGCTGTCTTTAATGTTGCGTCCAATATGCAGAGCTGTCTCCAATACTAAGCCTATTTTACATATGCAGGGTTATGTCCATTGCTAAATATGACATGTAAAACTGTCTTTAGTGTCATTTTATTAATGTAAAAGTTTGAGTGTATTGTCCCTAAAATATTCTCTTTTTTAGAAAGTATCAGCTGCATGCTGGGGGGCATTACTCCAAGTGAATGAAACTAAATATTTGCCTTCAAGGTGTGTTGATGTGGCGAAAAGTGCTATTGAAATGGACACATTTATATTTGCTTTTAGTTTAGTTTAATCAGGATTTAAGTTTGAGAAAAGCAGGTCAAGGCTCTATTAGGGAATATGCTGTACAGTGATGAATGTAGTTCCGAGAATATAATAAACAGGGGGACTGAGGGCTATTTACAAAATCGATGGAGCCTTTACCCATGCCTACAGACAGATCAGATCTTCAGTTCAATGGTCTCAATGAATCACACTGAGCATGCAGCAAAGGACTCCTTAGTATCTAAAGAGATATTTCCAAAGCATTCAGATCAAAATTGTGAAGCTCTCTACAAAGCAATATCCAATGTAATGTGGCAGAGTAGCAGTGAAAGAGTTATGTGGCCAGGATGCTTAAAAGCCTGCAATGCAGCAATGCATAGAGAAACAGAATTATAATGGTACCCAGCAGAATGTGGCTCTACTAGATCTAAAATGCATGTTGCTTTTACTAACATTAATGACTAGAAAACATTTTATTTTAAAATAAGAAAATTCACATGGAGGCACAAAGGATCATGATTTTGCCCACACATTTCCTATCCCCAGGAGTTGGTGAATGTTTCATATATATACAGTAGTTGTCACTGGCTCTGCATGCAGCACTGTGTTTGCCTGGAATCATGGTGTGTGCAGGACCCAGATTCATGTTATTTATAAAACAGAAAGGAACATGGACAGTGAGACACAAGGAGATCAAAAGCAGCAATGTGACAATATTGGACTTATTATAATGCATATTGCTTGCACCTGACATTGGTAAATACACTCTTAGGTTGTTTTTTTGGATGAAGCAAAGCAACCTTATCAGATTAAGGGGCATATTTATGAAAATACAAACATTTTCCCCTGATTGATTTTGAATATAGATGTTTTTATTACAGATTGATTTTTTTGAAAATTCATTTTTAAAAATTGATTTTTTTTTCTGTTTTTGCACCAGTGGTACAAGTTGTTGTTAGATTCAATTTCTTTCTATGCATAATTACACAATCTCCAACATTTTTTTTTACCAGGTCAAGGATGGTGAAATCCAGTTCTAACACATTTGTAAAGCATTAGTGGAACCAGGTTATACATAGACAAGATGATCTTGCACATGATACATTTGCAAATTGCTTGGAAAAAAGTACTTTCTTAACTCATTACACCTGAGAAAAAAATGCTAACCAATAAAAGAAAATTCTCCCCAAAATAAAAATGTTATAGAAAATGTGTTTTATTTACTCCAGTAAAATTGTATATACATAAGTTCTTGTTTAGCACTGAAGGCAACCTGTAGGACTGTAGGATTTGGATAATTATTAAGCTATTTGTAATACAATAATATGAGCAACTATTTAGCAGAAGTCAAATGTCATCATGGATCTCTACACACTGACAGCATAACAACATAGGGCAGAGCATACATATTGTACTTGCAGATGATGGGATAACATATGATCTGTCAATGTTAATAAGTACTTATTTGCCATCCTCTTCTGCTTCTTTACAGCTTTCAAGTGGGGGTCACTTACCCTGGCAGCCAAAATTCTATTGCTCTGTGAGGTTGCAATTTTATTGTTATTGTTACTTTTTATCGCTTATCTTTCTATTCAGTCCCTCTCCTATTTATCTTTCCGTCTCTCATTCAAACCACTGCCTGGTTGATTGGGTGAATAATAAAATAACAAACTGGAGAACAGATAAACAAAAAGCTGAAACTGAAAAACCACAAAAATTTAAAAATGAATGTATACATCATACTAAGGGTTTTTTTTATCAAAGTCCGATTTTATCTCAACATTTCCTGCTACAACCTCCTATCAAATTTGCTCCGTTTTTTACGCTTATTTATTATTACATTATCCCGAAAAATTTGCTTTGTGGGAAAAAATCTGATTTTCATGATTTTTTCTAATTTTTCAACTGAAAACTCAAATTTTTTCAGATTTTGCACCAGAAAACTCCAAAAACGTTGGGGTATTACACAAAAGCCAGCACACATCAAAAAAATCATTGGGACTTCTCCCATTGACTTATTTGCAACCTCGACAGGTCTGAGATACCAGATTTTCTGATTCAGACTTTTCCATCCTCGGGATTTAATAAATTCAGAAAAATTTGTGATTTTTTCTAAAAGTCCCATTTTATTAAAAAAAATTCGGGATTTTTGCATTCAGAGTTTAGTAAATAACCCCCTAAAAGTTATTATAAAGGTGAACAACCCTTTCAAAAATAAATACATTTGCTAATTGCTTGAATGTATATTTCACTTGGTCCCACTACATATAATTGATATCTCCATTATTATTTTTTACTTTAAATATTTCAATTTGTGTGCATAAAGAGCCAGTTCAGGGAAAACTTTATTATTTTCATTTTCATGAACTTTTATGTCAACCAACAGCACCTATTTACAGAATATATATAGTCACTGTGTTATTAGCAGATTCAATGGAAAAGATGCAGAGGAAACAACCTGTACATTTAGGTCATACTGGCACTTCTAACCATCATGGTATAACATTTTGATATATTTATAGGAAAAAGCTTTAACTCGTTTTGGATTGACACACAACTCCTGGTTCCTAAGTTGCCTTGAAGCACTTTATTATTTAATTTTATTACAGCAGTAAATTGGTTTACAATGGAACACAATGTACAGTGCTGTTTACATTACATGCACAGAATAACATAGCTGAAAAAAGTCAAACCCATAAGCAGAACTGAGTGTTGCTACTGAATCGCTGCCAAAGTTAAACTGTAAAGCACCTTGCATAAGGTAATCTACTTTTGTATATGCAAAAGTAGGTTGTTTTGTTTAAAGGGCATTTTAACAAAGGCTCAACCACACTTGTGAATCTATAATGTTCCCATTCCGATTCCAATATTCCCATTGGTGAAGTATCTTCCATACTCCTTGGTCACCTTCCTTAGAGAACTTAAGGAATCTACTTTTCCATCCAGCCCGCTTCTGCTAACAATAATTGTAGGAATTTGAGTTTAAAAGGATTCTGTGATGTGAAAACATTTTTCTTTCAAAATGTATCAGTTAATAGCACTGCTAAAGCAGAATTCGGCACTGAAATCCATTTCGAGCAAACAGATTTTTTTTTATGTATAAATTTGAAATCTGACATTGGGCTAGACATGTTATTTGTTTCCCAGATGCCCTCATGTGACTTGTGCTCTTATAAATGTCATTCTTTCTATACTGCTTTGCTGCAAATTGGAGCAATATCACCCCTCCCAGCAGACTCAACAGAACAATGGGAAGATACAAGAATAGCATTCAATAGTACAAATCCAAGTCCCACTGGAACTAGAAAACCAAAATAGTTGTGAGTTCCTCAAAAAATCAGTAAATGTAGTAACAAATACAAAAGTTTATTAAGACCTGGTAGACAATGGCCTGTTGTTGTCTACCATGTCTTAATACATGTTTGTACTTTATACTACATTGACTGATTTTTGGAGGGACTCACAACTATTTTGGTTTTCTTGTGGATGTGCACCTATGAACTAGGGGGAACTGTGAGTAACCTCCTCCCCTTGACAATTGCTGTGCTTTATTGCAACTATATTAACTCTTGGTAGTGCCTAAACTGGCCTTTGGCATCTATTCTTTTTGTTTTTGTTAAGCCCCCCTGGAACTATTCTAGTTATACTGAGTAGGAGAAACAATAGCTTATCTGAAAGCAGTTCCATTGTGAAGTGCTGGCTCTTTCAAAAACACAGGTTTAGGCACACTGACCTACGATGACTGCCTCCACACCAAAGTTGCAGCTAGAAAAATACACTTGTTTGTTCAGGAATAAAATGTTATATGTTAGAGTGCATTATTTGTAATGTTAACAGTGTAATTTAGAAAAATGTTTTCTGTGAGTAGGAATCATTCTTATATGGCTTAACACACACTCTAAAAGATTAAATATGTGCATTATAAGATATAATAGGTTCTTGAATAGAAAGTTAGCACGCATTGCTTGCAATAAATACAGTTCAGGTTGTTTACCCCCTTTCAAATTAATGATGCATCAGGTATTGCTTATCAGAGCATCTGTATGAAGACAAATTGCTATACTTGCCATGAAAATACAATTATGCATCCTACGATTGATTAGAAAAGTACATCTACAAAAAGTGTAATCGCTATTATGAACCAGCATGCTATTACTCTTCCCAAATTTGTATGCGGTACATGATTCATTTATCTCCAAATAATACAAGAAATGAGATACTGGATGCTTTTACATTATATGCCAGCAGCAGTGACAGTTAAAACACAGCTAGCTATAGCTAAGCTGATTAAGTTTGCCAAGTCTTCTAGGACACTGCTGAGACATACCATTAGGAGAATTGTAAGACATGCTTTAAAATAGCGGTTTACCAAAATATGGATGGACATAAAATTGCATGCAAAATGTAGTTTATTTATTGGAGGAAAAGAAAAATGATGCATAGCAGTTGTGGAGCACACGCTATTTTATGTACAGTACCTTAAAATAATGTCAAGTTTTACCTTGAAGGATTGGTTGCACAAACTATAGTAAGGGAAAGCTGTCGCTTTGGAATATTTGACTTTTTCTTATAAAGTGTCGGACTGGGCCACCGGGACACCAGGAAAAAACCCGGTGGGCCCCGCCGGCCCAGATCCGGTACTAAGTGGGGCGGCGCGACCCCACTTTGTCAGGGGTTGCGGTAGAATAGAAGATCTGCACATGTGCACAAAGGTATCGCTGCGCACATGCGCACAAACACGGCGCTGCACGCATGCGCACTAGCCCAATGAAGCACGCTGGAGCGGCAGCGGGGGCCAGAGGGGGGCCCCGGGGCAGTGGCCCTGGTGGGCCGCAAGCCCCTCAGTCCGACCCTGTTCTTATACTACTATAGTAAAATGCATGAAAAGGAAATGGTAATTATTTAAACATTAAAATGTATCTAAAGTTTTAATTCTTCTTTATTTATAGCATGATTATTATGTTTAATATGTTCACATTTATATTTTTTAATGAGTTTCTAATTAATTCTACTTTAATACTAAACCATTTTTAATGTTGCCTCAGTAGGCTGTTTTAGCCTCAGTAGGCTCAGTAGGTAACAAACCCAAAACAATTAGCTATATTTGCTGATTATAGGTATTTTATGTTTCATCACTGGTTCTTCAATGAATGCCAACAGAGATACTTCCTAATGAGTCTAACAGGGTGGGATTGGAAATGTACATTTGTCTGCACCTTGGATATTGGCTGTTTCAATAATGTCTGCTTAAAATGCTCTTTTCTATTCATTCAAATAACTACGAGATGGGACCTGTTATGCAGAATGCTTGGGACCTGAGTTTTTCTGGATAAAGCATACATATTCCTGTAACTGGGATCTCTATGTCTCCTTATGTCTACTAAAAAAAAATTAAAAATTAATTAAACACAATTTGAATGTTGTGCTAAAAAACAATTCCAAAATAAATGAATGCTGAATGGTGTGTGTGTTAAGATTTAAGCGTGTGCTCAGAAAGTACTTTTTTTCCTAAGCACTTTACGAAGAAAAATGAAGAATCCATTCAATGGATTTCAGTAACATAAATTCAAATGTAAAATACACACAATGAGGGTTTATTTTTTGTATGTACCACAAAATGTTAAAAAATATTTTTTTTATGCCCAAAAGTTTTTTTTCAATAAAAGCCCAACTGACATTGTGTTTTTCACTGAAGAACATCTGTAATCAGTTGCTGACACCTTTGACTGGAGAATGAATAGGTATCTATAATCAATAACTTTAAATTTGTCAACAATTACCATGTCAGATAAAGAAAAGTAGTACCTTGGTGCCACAGTCACCTTGCTTTTTAAGCAACCAGTTAACATGTACAATTTAATAGATATTTTTTACAACTGCCAAGAAAAAAAAAATACTTTTTCAGGGTCTAGTTTCCTTTAAGTATGTCAGGTAGCAGAAATTGGCCAAGGTTACTAGACTCTTGTTCATATAACTTGGTACATTGAAGGGCACAGAATGATTAATTCATATAAAAATGGTTTGAAGCAATGCTGATAATAATGTGTGTCTGAAAGTCACATATAAGTGATAAAAAACTATTAAGAAATGACTGCTGCAGAGTATGTACTAGTTAGGCATAAAAAAGACCAGCAATTTGTCCACTAATGGTAAAGCGTTAAAATGACAATTTATGATATAGGACACTGTACAGTGGATTGACCTTATAATGAAATAACCATACAGAACCTATGACCTTTAATGTCAGCACAACAGACTTGTCTGCCTTCAGTAACACCAGCCAATCAATAACATCAGCAGAATGAAAAACATTTCAGGTTTTTGCCAGTATCTTTAGCAGTCACCATACAAAGCTACACATTCAAGTTTTTCTATAGAAGCTGTGCAGTATGTTTACAAAATCCCTTGTAAAAGCTTCTAATAATGTAAATAATGCTAATGCATATCAATATACAGTATGTCAGCTAATTGTAATGCCAGAATAATCTCATACCCCAGCATAAATTGCTATTGCCTTAAAGGAGAAGGAAAGGTTAAAACTAAGTAAGCCTTATTAGAAAGGTCCATCTAAATATACCAGTAAACCCCCAAAGTAATGTTGCTCTGAGTCCCCTGTCAAAAGAAACACAGCATTTCTTTCCTTCTATTGTGTACACATGGGCTTCTGTATCAGACTTCCTGCCTTCAGCTTAAACCTCATTGCCCTGGGCAAGAGCATGCTCAGTTTGCTCCTCTCCCCCCACCCCTCCCTTCTCTACTGTAATCTGAGCCCAGAGCAGGGAGAGACTCAGGCAGGAAGTGATGTCACACCACATTAATACTGCAGCTCCTATTCTAAACAAACAGAGAGTTTCTAGAGCTTTTTACTCAGGTATGGTAAAACATTCTACAGAATAAATATAGCATTCTAGCTTGCACTATTGCAGCTAATCTATTGGCAATAAAATGGCTCTATAGCTTTCCTTCTCCTTTAAACAGTAATTAGCACTGGCTCACAGGGAAATGTCCATTGTTGGATGCTGGATATCTCTCACAAAAACTTTTATAGATGATGACATTAAAATAAACCAGTGAGGATTTACCATTACAATCATTAATCTGATTTTCTTTAGATTCAATTAATTGTACCTGACCTTTTTGTTTGACACTTCCGTGAATGCTGATTTGGGAACCCAGTAAGGCATAACTAAAATATATATAAATGTCAGCCATTTTAGGTAATGCATGTTAAAGTGCTTATTTATGTCCTTACCAGATTTTTCTTTTTCAGAAATCCAATTAAATGCTGTTTTTTTCTTTTACGTTAGAGATGATTTATATTTAATTTCTTAAATTTTGGCCTTAATCCATGTTACAACTACAGCTAATTTCTTCAATTATCTATCTATCCACAGGTTTCTTTAAGGAAACCTTCTTAATCCATCATTACTAGCATTTTAATTAATTAGAGGTTTTTATAATTTTTTTTTACACAGGGGCAGATTTATTAAGGGTCGAATTGAAAATTTTAATTTTAATTTTTGAATTTTTTCTTTGGTCAAAACTCTCAAATTCGAATTGTTAATTACCCAAACTTGATATGAGTTTTAATTTAAATTTTGGGATTTATCATACTCTGACCCTTTAAGATTTCAAATTAGACTATTTGCCACCATAAACCTGCCAAATTGCTGTATAAGTCAATGTAAGAAACTTACCCTGGTGGTCTAGTGGGCAGCGGGTCCACGCCGCGTCCTTGGCGTGGACGCCTGCTGCGCCGCTCCTATCCTGCCCTTGCCGGCATCATCTTGGATTAAAGGCACAGTCGTGCTGGCGTGATAGCGCCAGCGCGCAACGACGCGAAATTGCGCTCGTTTTGGCGCCAATTGGTTCCCTATTTAAGGCCTATTCAGACCTGTAGCCAGTGCCCGTTATAGGATCATATCCTGTGGTTTCCTGAGCTTTTGCTACCTGTTTCTGAATTTGCTATCCTGACTGATTATCCGTGTTTGACCCAGCCTGTTCCTGACTACTCTGCATTCTGTATCCTGACCCTTGCCTGCCTACGACAACTCTTCCTGCTTAACCCCTTGCTTGATCACCCAGTTCGACCCCTTGCCTGTTTGACAATTCTGATATCCGCCTGCCTTGACCCAGCCTGTCTGACCATCCTTCTGCCTTATCCAGTCTGTCTGATTATCTGGTTTTGACCCCTTGCCTGCCTGACGATTCTGTTATCTGCCTGTCCTGATCCGGTCTGTTCCGTTTCCACCTGACGCCTTGTCCTTGACCTTCTGCCCAAAGACTCTTGCTATCCGGTCGTGCCCCTTTGCCAGCCAGAACTCCTCGCCTTGTACCCCTCGTTAAGTCCAGGTGGCACCCAATTAAGCTGAGGGCTCCTCCCGAAGCCCAGAGGTGGTCACACTACTGGTGAAGCCGAGCCGAGACCAGGGTCCAAGGACATTTGTTCTGGTATTGGGTGCCGGCCGTGACAGTCAATGGGAGAGGTCCAGGGATCAATTTGGTGTTGTGTTGTTGATGTTAGCAGCCTTCCTGACATTCAAGTTTTTTTTTTTAAAAAAAAACCTCGAATCACGTTTTTCTAATTGTAATCAAATTTGATTCAAGTTTTAGGGTTGATTCTATTCGTCGGAGCTGAGAAAATTGAATTTCGATTGGTAAAATTTCGAATTTATGTGAGTTTTAAAAAAATTTGAGCCTTGACAAATGTGACTCCCCATAAATATCAAAATTTTAGCGCTTTTTAGAAATATAGGAAAACCACAAACTTTTTCGAGACTTGTGGAACAAAATTAATTGTTTGTAAATGGGCCCCATAGTGTCTTACTAAAGTCAATTATCACTATTGTCTATTTAGTAGTCACCTGACCATACCCGACCCATCAAGTCACTGATAAATGTAGTGTTTAAGCAACACTGTAGTTTTGAATTTTAAAAAAAGAAAACTATTTTCTCTAGGTTCTAAGGGCTATACCCATAGAAAAAATAATTGGCTAGACAAAAATGAAACCAATTAGTGAAGGGGGGGTAATGGAGTTTGATTTTCACAAATTTGATTTAAGACACTAGGGGGCAGATTCACTAAATGGCGAAGTGACTAAAGCTGGCGCAAATTCGCCACCGTGACGTCATTTCGTAACTTCGCCAATTCACTAACGGCCGCTGGCGTAAATTCGCTAGCGAAGTAGACCTGCTCTAGCGCTACTTCGCACCCTTACGCCAGGCGAAGTTGCGCTATGGCGAATGGGACGTAACTATGCTAATTCACTAACTTGCGCATTTTACTGAACGTTACCTCTTGCGCCAGACTTGCCTTCGCCACCTCAGACCAGGTGAAGTGCAATGGAGTAGATAGGGATTGCTTCAAAAATAGCTGAAATTTATTCTAAGTCCCAAAAAACGCTGGCGTTTTTTCCTTTTTTAAGGGTGATAGGCTGAAAAAGATTGTAAATTCTTTTGGGGGTACCCTCCTTCCCCCCCTACATTTCCTAACATATGGCACCTAAACTATACAGTGGGCACATGTGAAGGGCAAAATAACAACTCTTATTTTATTTTATGAAGGTTTCCCAGGCTTGTGTAGTGTAATGTATTTGCTGCTACATATACGTCCATTCAACTTTAACTTGCGGCGTATGCAAATTAGCATCGCTAGCGTAACTTCGCTTTGCTTGATGAATTAACGATTGCGCAAATTCGCTACCGTTCGCCTCCCAAATTCGCTACCGTTCGCCTCCCTGAGCGCAACTTTGGATTTTAGTGAATTAGCGGCGCTCTGGCGAAAATTCGCCTGGCGAAGTGCAGCGAAGGCGTCGCTATCGCATTTTCGCTGCTTAGTGAATTTGCCCCTAAAGGTCAGTTGCAACCTCTAGACACAACACAAGGCAGTAAAATGGCCATGGATCAGTGCTAATTAAAATGACCAAAAAGTATGCAATTGTACTCACCTTTGCATGGCTTTACACCAGCTTATGGGTTTTCACTATAACTGGGTAGTAAAATAGGAAAGGGCCAGGATTTTACATCATATATGTGTCATGTTACATTGTATTTTAGGGAGTCTAGCTCCATGGCTCTTATCGCATTTCAGAAGAACTTTCCTCAAACTGGGGGGTTATCACTGGTTGCTATTAGTGATAGATGAATTTGTCCCATTTCGCTTTGCCATGAATTTCGTGAATTTTCAGCGAAATTCGCGAAATGGGTGACAAATTCGAGAAACGTCAAAAATGGGCTCCAAAAATGGGTGCTGCCATCAAAGTTGACGCTGTCGCCCATTTCAGTCAATGGGCATAAAAAAAAGATTTTGACGCCAGCGAATTTGTGCCTGCCGAATAAAATCGCCCATCACTAGTTGCTCTATATCAAAGGATATAATTTTTATTCCGATTACTTTTACACTGACATCAATCTTGCAAGTTGGAAACCTGAACATCGGTATAAGCAATAACTGCCAGGTCGAATAAGCAATAATCAGCACTTATTTATTATTAAGGATGGTTTTCTACCCAAGTAATGTCATTGCCAATGTACTATCCTTTAAGTGCAGCCATGCACTTGAAAGTTACATTGCAGCTGTGCTTAATAGTATAGGCCTCATTTATTATTGGCAAAGACACAAATGCAAAGCACTAAGAAACATCAAATGTTAGTTAGTTAGTTAGTTAGTTTAGACAAAAAAGACCAGCACTCAAGGAATTTCCCATGAAAAAACTCAAATATTATATATATATATATATATATATATATATATATATATATATATATATATATATATATATAATATATGTATACATATACACACATATTAATTATTAAATATATTGTGTCTTCTATTGCCTTTGTTATTTTCTCAAGGACTTCAGATAAATGGATCATTTTGTTATAGTCCATAAGTCTATTATTTAGCAACTATTAATATTTAATTAAAGTGGAATATGGAGAACATTTTACACTAAATTAATAAAGTACATGTATAAGAAGATGCTGTGTTTGGCCACCTTTCTGTGCAGAGTGCATAGGCCTAACTGATTAAGGGCAAAATGAGAAATCTCATACCTGAAAAGCTCACACAGGGAAGCACATTTCATGAATTTCACATCATCCCATATGCATTCAAGCTGTTATCTAAATAATTTTTTCCTGTGCTAGAGATATTTTACAGCCTGCTATAGAAGTGTTGAATACTGCACCAGAATTATAGTTCAAACGGGCTCTAATTTATTCAGCTTGTGAGCTGGCCAATTATAGATGCAAGGCTTTTGTTGCAACTCATTTACACATAAATTGCTTAGATAATAAAAGCAGCCTTACAGTCAGATTTACATGAAGAGAGCACAATATACAATATGCAGCAGTGTATGTTACTTTACGCTATACTGTCTTAATTACACTTAGGGGGCTATTTATCCAAGTTTGAATTTCGAAGTTACAGTATCTGAATTTTTTGAACTCTGATATTTATGAAGAAAACTCAAACGTCTAACATTTGATCAAATGGGAATGATCGAAAATTCTAATTGAATTCGAATTGAGTTTTTCTCTGAAAATAAACCTCGAATGTTAGGAAGGCTATTCACATCTTCAATGGATCTGTGCCATTGACTTCTACATGAACTTCGGTGGCAAAGTATTGAATTAGAACTGTTTCCAGGGTTGAGGTGTGATAAATTCTCACATTCACATTTGAGTTGGTGGTTTTAAAGTCAAAAATTCAAATTTACCATTAGAACCTTAGTAAATCTGCCCCTAAAAGTGCAGGACCATGTCAAACTTTTTTTTAAAGCAATATAAACTTATCATTAATCATGAGTTTTCTTTCTTTTCTTTTCAAATTCTCTTTAATCGGTTTTCATTTCCAGCTGTTGAGAAAAAGTGGGACTGTTTTGTTGTATAAGAAATATAGGATGCAAGATATATAGCAGATTTGATCACGGCAGTAGGTAAATATTTATAAGTCACCATGGTTTACTGTGCTGAGGCACAATTCCATCAACAGCGCTAGTAATGTTGCTCTCCAGTTCATTTAATTCTATATTTTATGTACTGTGATTTTGCTTGCACTGATTATGTTTACATATTTCTGTCAGCAATTTTCCTGAGTCTCAATCACTGTTAGAAAGTCACTATGGTTAGTTTTCATTATTCTCTGTGGGGCATAATACACAGGCAACAGTAACTGCAACAGCTGCTGGGTTCTGCGTTGGATTAAAACTTTCATGAAATCTTATTTCCAACCATTAAGCTAAATAGCATTCCATGGAAATCAATCAATTCTGTTTAGACCTGATGCAGTAATTGCTTCCTTGTTTATCTGCCTTTGGGTTTGTTTTTTTGATTTTTTTTTGGTTGTGCTTGCATGTTTCCTTGTGCAGCTGTACTCTGTTTCTGATCTGGGAAACAACAGCCACCAAGACAAAGATATGCACTGAGGGGCATATTTACTGTTTTGCGTAAAAAAGGGGGGATAATGCTCCACATATCGCCAGGCTTCGGTGTGTAAAAAAAATTACGTTATTTTACACACTTCAACTGGGAGCTATGTAAAAAAAACAGCGTTAGCATGGTGCAAAATTACAGACAACATGCAATATTTTATACAGCTTTTTAAACCGTTTTTTTTTTTTTGTCGGTCCAATTTAGTTTTACACAGCATAATAAATATGACCCTCGGTGTAGGATCATTGACACATTCCCTGACATGCTTTTGTGTTTTTACTGCACTGTTGTCTGTGGAAGTCATTTTCACCTTTAGCTGTAAGGGTTGAAGAGATAAGAGGTCTGGCTCAGGCAAAGCAAACAAATATTTTATATGCAGGCATACAGTATTTTATGCGAAATGGCATATGAACTGAGCTTTCAGCTGTGAAACGTTACAGTGACATTTTTGCCCCCAATCTACTGCTACTGGATAGTAAGTGTGTAATAGTCGACAGTATTTCAGATATAGGCTCTTTATGACTGCCGCTCTGTCAAGAAAATACTTGACATAGTAAATAGCCAGCAGTAAAGAATGACATGACTATAGGGTTGATGTGAAGTAGATACAGCAACATATACCAGCTATCAGGAAATGTGTCTGCAAACTAGTTTCAGTATTTCTAGATATGAATGCAGTGTTTTTACTCATACAAATGTGTCACATGTCTATTGGTCTCACACATAAACTGATGCAGAATGGATCGGACAGAATAAATTAAATGCAAATAATAACAGAAACAGTTAATTAAATATGGCCACAACAATCAGAAAAATATATATATATATTATATATACTGTGTATATATATATATATATATATATATATATATATACTAAAACAAGGGAAAGTTGTGCTCACCATTATTTTCTAAAAACATTAAGCTGGTGCAATGAGGTTGTGACCACAAACTTCACATATACAAATATAATATATCCTCTGCACTCAACCCATTATTAGGGATGTAGCGAACGTCGGAAAAAAAGTTCGCGAACATATTCGCGAACTTGCGCAAAATTGCGAGCGGTTCGCGAACGGTTCGCGAACCCCATAGACTTCAATGGGAAGGCGAACTTTAACATCTACAAAAGACATTTCTGGCCAGAAAAATGATTTTAAAGTTGTTTAAAGGGTGCAACGACCTGGACAGTGGCATGCCAGAGGGGGATCAAGGGCAAAAATGTATCTGAAAAATCTGCCTGTGTGTGCTTGGAAGAGATAGTGTAGGGCGAGAGCTGTTAGTGATTTCAGGGACAGATGATAGTAAGTTTGCTGGCTAGTAATCTGCGTGATACTGCTCTGTATTGGAGGGACAGAAGTCTGCAGGGATTTGAGGGACATTTTAGCTTAGGTAGCTTTGCTGGCTAGTAATCTACTGTTCTCTTTAAACAACTGCCATACGTTGACCTTGTAGGCATTGTTTGCCCAGTTTTCTTGGTCGCAGCCACTGAAGCACAGTTGCCAGAAAAAATATGCCATATAAATGCTGAAAATATAAATTTTTTGCCATATACGTTGAGTCAAGGTATGGCAAAAAATGACTATTTTCAGCATTTCTATGGCATATTTTTTCTGGCCTCTGTGCTTGAGTGGCTGCGGCCAAAAAAACTGGGCAAACAATGCCTACAAGGTCAACGACGTTGACCTTGTAGGCATTGTTTGCCCAGTTTTTTTGGCCGCAGCCACTCAAGCACAGAGGCCAGAAAAAATATGCCATAGAAATGCTGAAAATAGTCATTTTTTTGGTCGCAGCCACTGAAGCACAGTTGCCAGAAAAATTATGCCATATAAATGCTGAAAATATAAATTTTTTTGGTTGCAGCCACTGAAGCACAGAGGCCAGAAAAATTATGCCATATAAATGCAGAAAATATGCATTTTTTTGGTTGCAGCCACTGAAGCACAGAGGCCAGAAAAATTATGCCATATAAATGCAGAAAATATGCATTTTTTTGGTTGCAGCCACTGAAGCACAGAGGCCAGAAAAATTATGCCATATAAATGCAGAAAATATGCATTTTTTTGGACGCAGCCACTGAAGCACAGTTGCCAGAAAAAATATGCCATATAAATGCTGAAAATAGTCATTTTTCGCCATACGTTGACCTTGTAGACATTGTTTGCCCAGTTTTTTTGGTTGCAGCCACTGAAGCACAGAGGCCAGAAAAAATTAAACCAGTAGGGTTTGCACCCTAGTTTGTAACGGTGGCGGAGGGAGGAGGACGCTAAAGGACAGCTGTGTGTGGAGTCATGAGGCTTGAAGAGAAGGACAGCTGCATAGAAGTCAGAACAAGTCTTCCGGCGTGCAGTAACCCTCCGAGATCCACCCCTCATTCATTTTAATAAAGGTCAGGTAATCGACACTTTTGTGACCTAGGCGAGTTCTCTTCTCAGTTACAATCCCTCCTGCTGCACTGAAGGTCCTTTCTGAGAGCACACTTGAGGCTGGGCAAGACAAGAGGTTCATGGCAAATTGTGACAGCTCTGGCCACAGATCAAGCCTGCGCACCCAGTAGTCCAGGGGTTCATCGCTCCTCAGAGTGTCGATATCTGCAGTTAATGCCAGGTAGTCCGCTACCTGCCGGTCGAGGCGTTCTTTGAGGGTGGATCCCGAAGGGTTGTGGCGCTGCCTTGGACAGAAAAACATTTGCATGTCTGACGTTACAGACCGGCCAAAGGGCTTTGTCCTTGCAGGTGTGCTCGTGGCAGGATTACTGGCACCTCTGCCCCTGGAATGTTGATGAGTTCCTGAAGTGACATCACCCTTAAAAGCATTGTACAACATGTTTTGCAGGCTGGTTTGTAAATGCCGCATCTTTTCGGACTTGTGGTATGTTGGTAACATTTCTGACACTTTATGCTTGTACCGAGGGTCTAGTAGCGTTGCGACCCAGTACAGGTCCTTCTCCTTAAGCCTCTTGATACGGGGGTCCTTCAACAGGCATGCCAGCATGAAAGACCCCATTCTCACAAGGTTGGATGCAGAGCTATCCATCTCCGCTTCCTCATTATCAAGGACTGCATCATCCACGGTCTCCTCCCCCCAGCCACGTACAAGACCAGGGGTCCCCAAAAGGTCACCACTAGCCCCCTGGGAAGCCTGCTCCTGTTGGTCCTCCTCCTCCTCCTCCACAAAGCCACCTTCCTCCTCTGACTCCACTTCTGGCACCTCTCCCTGCGTTGCAGCAGGTGCCTGGGTTCGTTCTGGTGATTGCGACCATAAATCGTGCGCTTCCAGCTCCTCGTCACGCTGGTCTACAGCCTCATCTGTCACTCGTCGCACGGCACGCTCCAGGAAGAAAGCCAAGGGTATTAGGTCGCTGATGGTGCCTTCGGTGCGACTGACCATATTTGTCACCTCTTCAAAAGGTCGCATGAGCCTGCAGGCATCGCGCATAAGCACCCAGTAACGGGGGAAAAAAATCCCCAGCTCTGCAGATCCAGTCCTACCACCCAGTTCAAAAAGGTACTCGTTGACGGCCCTTTGTTGTTGCAGCAGACGTTCCAACATAAGGAGCGTTGAATTCCAGCGAGTCTGGCTGTCAGAAATCAAACGCCTGACTGGCATGTTGTAGCGCTGCTGAATGTCAGCAAGGCGTGCCATGGCTGTGTAGGAACGTCTGAAATGGGCCGACACCTTTCTGGACTGGGTGAGAACGTCCTGGAATCCTGGGTACTTGGAGACAAAACGTTGGACTATTAAATTTAACACATGTGCCATGCAGGGCACATGTGTTAAATTTCCCAGTCTCAACGCTGCCAACAGATTGCTTCCATTGTCACACACCACTTTTCCGATCTGCAGTTGGTGTGGGGTCAGCCACCGATCGGCCTGTGACTGCAGAGATGACAGGAGTACAGATCCGGTATGGTTTTTGCTTTCCAGGCACGTCATCCCCAAGACAGCGTGACAACGGCGTACCTGGCACGTCGAATAGCCTAGGGGGAGCTGGGGGTGCACAGGTGTGGAGGAGGAGAAGGAGGACCCAGCAGCAGAGTAAGAAGAAGAAGAGGAAGAAGACGAGGTAGAGAGCGATGGAGGAGTAGAGGTGGTGGCAGAACCGCGTGCAATCCGTGGCGGTGACACCAACTCCACTGTTGTTGTTGTTGTTGAGCTACCCATTCCCTGCTTCCCATTCCCAGCCATTACCAAGTTCACCCAGTGGGCAGTGTAGGTGACATACCTGCCCTGACCATGCTTGGAGGACCATGCGTCAGTAGTCATATGGACCTTTGGCCCAACACTAAGTGACAGAGATGCGGTAACTTGGCTCTGCACATGTTGGTACAGGTGTGGTATTCCCTTTTTAGAAAAAAAATTGCGGCTGGGTACCTTCCACTGCGGTGTCCCAATTGCTACAAATTTGCGGAAGGCCTCAGAGTCCACCAGCTGGTATGGTAAAAGCTGGCGGGCTAAGAGTGCAGACAAGCCAGCTGTCAGACGCCGGGCAAGGGGGTGACAGTCAGACATTGGCTTCTTACGCTCAAACATGGCCTTCACAGAAACTTGGCTGGTGGCAGATGACTGGGAATGGGAACAGGTGGTCAAGGTGGAAGGCGGAGTGGAGGGTGGTTCAGATGGGTCAAGGAGAGCAGAGGTAGAGCAGTAAGATGCTGGACCAGAAGGAGTGTGACTTTTAGTTTGCCTGTTGCCTTTGAGGTGTTGCTCCCAAAGTGCTTTGTGCTTGCCGCTCATGTGCCTTCGCATAGAAGTTGTACCTATGTGGCTGTTGGGCTTACCAAGGCTCAGTTTCTGACTGCACTCATTGCAAATTACAATGCTTTTGTCAGAGGCACACACATTAAAAAAATGCCACACTGCTGACTTTTTGGAAGTCTGCGATCTGGCGGTAACAGTAGAAGTTGGCGGCATTGGCGGCAATGGCGGGTGCGTTGGCCGGCTGAACACAGGTGCCGATACATGTTGTTGCCCTACTGATCCCTGCGGGCTGGCCTCCCTGCTTCTTCTAAGTCTTATTCTCCTACTGCCTCTCTGACTCTCCGTCTCTCCATCTGAACTACCCTCCTCTTGCTCTCTTCTACTAGGCACCCACAAAACATCAATCTCCTCATCATCATTCTCCTCAGATGCATCAATTTCTTCTGACACATCACAGAAGGAAGCAGCAGCGGGGACCTCCTCCTCCTCCTCATCACTCATCATTATGTCCATCTCTGTCGTGTTCTCTGCCAGAATTAAATCTGGTGTAACGTCCTCATCTCCTTCATCTTCTTCTGCCAATAATGGTTGCGCATTACTCAGTTCAAGAAACTCATGGGAAAATAACTCCTCTGACTCCAGTGAAGATGGGGCACCGGTGGTGGAGGAAGTGTTACGTGGGGTGGCCATAGCAGTGGAGGATGAGGAGGATGTTGTGGTAAAGTTAGAAACGGTAGAGGATGGGGTGTGCTGTGTAAGCCAGTCAACTACCTCTTCAGCATTTTGGGAGTTCAGGGTCATTGGCTTTTTAAAACTGGGCAATTTGCTAGGGCCACAGGATTGCATAGCAGCACGGCCCCTAGCACGGCCTCTGCGTGGCGGCCTGCCTTTGCCTGGCATTATTTTTAAAAAAACAACAACAACAAAAACTCAGTTGGTTTTTCTGGAAACGATAATACACACAGCTAGATGGCAGTTTGAAGAAAACAGTGTGCAAATAATGCCTACAAGATCAACGTATACACTACTACAGCGGTGGATACGGATTACGTAAAATATATGAATGCTGCTTGAAAAAAAGTAACTCAAGTGGTTTTTCTAGAGACGATAATATTATCAATATTTAGACAAAATGTGAACAAGCTCACACAGCTAGATGGCGGTTTGAAGAAAACACTGTGCAAATAATGCCTACAAGGTCAACGTATACACAGCGGTGGATACGGATTACGTAAAATATAAGAATGCTGCTTGAAAAAAAGTCACTCCGGTGTTTTTTCTGGAGACGGTAATATTATGGATATTTAGACAGAATGTGAACACGGTCACACAGCTAGATAGCAGTTGGTTGAATAACACACTGGGCAAAAAATGCCTACAGGGCAAATAATGCCTACAAGGTCAACGTATACACAGCGGTGGATACGGATTACGTAAAATATAAGAATGCTGCTTGAAAAAAAGTCACTCCGGTGTTTTTTCTGGAGACGGTAATATTATGGATATTTAGACAGAATGTGAACACGGGCACACAGCTAGATAGCAGTTGGTTGAATAACACACTGGGCAAAAAATGCCTACAGGGCAAATAATGCCTACAAGGTCAACTTATACACTACTACAGCGAGGGATACGGATTACGTAAAATTTATTATGGCTGCTTGAAAAAAGTCACTCCGGTGTTTTTTCTGGAGACGGTAATATTATGGATATTTAGACAGAATGTGAACACGGGCACACAGCTAGATAGCAGTTGGTTGAATAACACACTGGGCAAAAAATGCCTACAGGGCAAATAATGCCTAAAAGGTCAACTTATACACTACTACAGCGATGGATACGGATTACGTAAAATTTATTATGGCTGCTTGAAAAAAGTCACTCCGGTGTTTTTTCTGGAGACGGTAATATTATGGATATTTAGACAGAATGTGAACACGGGCACACAGCTAGATAGCAGCTGGTTGAATAACACACTGGGCAAAAAATGCCTACAGGGCAAATAATGCCTAAAAGGTCAACTTATACACTACTACAGCGATGGATACGGATTACGTAAAATTTATTATGGCTGCTTGAAAAAAGTCACTCCGGTGTTTTTTCTGGAGACGGTAATATTATGGATATTTAGACAGAATGTGAACACGGGCACACAGCTAGATAGCAGTTGGTTGAATAACACACTGGGCAAAAAATGCCTACAGGGCAAATAATGCCTAAAAGGTCAACTTATACACTACTACAGCGGTAGTAAAATAAAAAAAAAGTTAAATAAAAAAAGAATGAATATTAAAAAAAAAAAATTAAAGTTGGTGCTGCTGAACTACTAGGAGCAGCAGATTAGCACACCAGTCCCACTCCCCAACACTGCTAGACTAATAGCACTGGGCTCTTATAGTAGTAGTAGTAGTAGTAGTAGTAGTAGTAGTAGTAGTAGTAGTAAAACAACAAAAAAATAAATAAAAGCAGTCCTTACAAGGACTATTGCTATTGCAGCAGTCAGCAGATGAGATCAGAAGCAGGACAGCTGCCCACTGCAGCTACATACAGAGCACTGCAGTAGAAGGTAGATTACTAGCCAGCAAAGCTACCTAAGCTTAAATGTCCCTCAAACCCCTGCAGACTTCTGTCCCTCCAATAACAGAGCAGTATCAAAACGATTACTAGCCAGCAAACTTTCAACTGTCCCTGAAATCACTAACAGGCAGCAGCTCTCTCCCTACACTATCTCTTCAGCACACACAGGCAGAGTGAAAAAAAGCTGCAGGGCTTCGGTTTTTATAGGGAAGGGGAGTGGTCCAAGGGAGAGCTTCCTGATTGGCTGCCATGTACCTGCTGGTCTGGGGTGAGAGGGCAAAAAAAAGCGCCAACAATGGCGAACCCAAAATGGCGAACGTCGCGCGACGTTCGCGAACTTCCGGCGAGCGCGAACACCCGATGTTCGCGCGAACAAGTTCGCCGGCGAACAGTTCGCGACATCTCTACCCATTATCTATATATTAAGGACATAAAAACATTTTGTGCCTGAAGCTGCTAAAAATGCCTTACCCTTTAAACAAAACAGGGATTGTTTGTCCATATATTGCAATATATTTAAGCTGGCCAACTACGTCGAATTCATCCCATATCTAACCAGTCCTACACTCAACCTGCATCTGGTTCATTAAGAATTCTATTGCTTCATTATATATTTTACAAAGGGACTAAGTTTTACCTGCAACTTACTAGCTGCTTTCAAAGTAAAACTCCCAAACGTGGTTGCCCTTTTTATTGGCCACCAGTGGGATCACCTGACAATTGCTGGAAAGGGTGGGAGCTACAACATGGAGCTAGCCACTGTTTCAGTATAAATTATAACAAACAAGGGAACGTAGCTGGCAACAGGCTGCAAGATGCAAGTTTGCACAGTGTTGATAAATGAGCCCCATAATTTTACAAAGAGCTAGATCATAGACCTGAGCATGTCCACTGCCATTTTTTAAACCCATTTGTAAAAAATTGCATCTGTCCAATTGTATTGTTGCCTAAGTACAACATACTTCCTTGCCTAATTTGAGGTCAGTATTCTAATTCTTAAAGGGCACATGTTGGGCAAAAATATTTTCCCCACCCAAAGCTGCGGGCTAATAGACCCTGCACTGTATTTGGGGATAACAGTAGTTTTTTATTCAATTGCCCACCCCACCAGCACTAGACCTCCTGCACAGGGAGGGAGCTCTCAGTATGAACAGCCTTGTGGGGAGGAACACGCATGCACAAAATGAGCAAGTGCCACAAATTGCTCATGCACTCTGACTGACATGGCCTCTCACACCGGGTGCTTCCTCCTGGTGCTAGTGTCCTAGTGCTGGTGGGGGGCAATTTAAAAAAAAAAAAAACTGATGGTACCCCCAACTGAAGTGTGGCCTCTATAAGCTTCATCTTTTGTTGGGATTAATATTTTTGCCCAACAGACACCCTTTAAGGCTAGATTCCTGTAGAAAATGATGTTGACACTCTCAAAACCACTGCAACAGTAATGCTCTTAGGCATTAGCTGTATCAAAGACGTCCAATGATGTCAATAACAATAGTGATTCCAAAAATACAAGTCAGGGGTGGTGCTCTGTGACAGAGGGGCCATAAATATTTTTGGGGACTATATACAAATATCAAAATAGCAACATTATTTTTGGCATACAGTACATGTATTTAAAGATGATACTTTTTACAAATCCTTCCAAGGATTTGCAATGCTAGATCAAGGACAAAAGCATTTTGCTTCCTTAGCAAAAATTGCCCTGGAGACTCAAACAATGGTACCCAGTCGCAGGAAGCTTTACTGGTCTAGTGCATTTAGAACACTAAAAGCCAGCATATGGATGGTTGCTTTGAATTCCTGGAATGGGACACAGATTATGCACAGTACTGCATAATCATTTATGCTTTAATTTGATTTAGATATGATGTGAAGAGAAATGCTGTTATTTGAATGTTTTTCTTTTTTCTTTTCTTCAACTGAAGATTCTATATATTCCCTCTTCCAGATGTTCAAATCTAATTTTACAAGGGTTTGAATGGGTTTCTATTTTAAATAGTGTGTTCAACTCAATTATAGACATCAAAGCACTAGTAGTCACACTAAAATGGGGCTGTGAGATGATCATTTTTAATACAGAATACTGTACAAAGCAGGCAGACGCTGTGTTAATTAGCAGGGCATTGCACTATGCAAATGTAACAACTGATGTGTCATCAAAATCTTATTTTGGTTGAAACAGAATGTTTGACAAATGCAACATATTGTTCGTTTATTTATATACATTTAAATCAACTATTATTTCTTCTGATGTGAACGGAACATATTTTGTGTGTTGAGATGCTGTCAATCATTAGTACTTACATTTTAACACACAAATAATGTCCTCAGTGATGTCACCAGATACACTAAACTCTGTATCCAATTTCTCAGATTCTCATGATGTAAAAATTAAAACATAGAGTTATATATTATGTCCTGTGGCTTATATATATATATATATATATATATATATATATATATATATATATATATATATGTATATATAAACCTTTTGGGACTACTCAAGAAAGAGGGCTGTGAAATATATGCTTGCAAAAATGTAGATCTGTTAGATCAGGGCTTTACAGCACTTGAAATATGCCTTACTTTTATAAATATTTATACATATTGTGAATTGTGTACAATATAAAAATATAAATATATAAAATATTATAGAAATATAATTATACATAATATGAAAAATATATTTCCAATAGATTAACTGAAATATCAACTCAATTGTGTTTTTTCCAACTTTTATCTTTATTGGGGTATTATATGTGATATTATCTCCATAATATTGGGATATTTACTGGCTCCTGTTCTATTATATTTGGTGGGATTATAAAACTAAATTTAAAAATACATAGCATACATCAAAAACCAAACAGCCGACAGCCGACTAAACAATGTGCATAATAATTTTAAAGCCAATACCATGTTTTGCAACTAGGACTGTGTGTTGGTAAATGTAGCTCATTGTACATTGCACATGCTACTTGAATTTTAAATTTCTTATTAGCTTGGACTAATTGCTAAAAGTTTGAATAGACTGCTCAATTGCATTCCTCATTAGGTTTGATGTTCTAACTATCTATTCATAAAGTGTCCATTAGCTTGGTCATGGAGTTTTCAAAGTTAAGCTTCCATTATGGCATCTGATATTCACTATGATTTATCAAAATCCAAAAAGTTCTCACTATTTTCTGAATCTACTCCAACCAAATTCGCACAGATTATTTATCAGTACATTTTCCCAGTTAGTTTTGAGGGAAAAAAATCTATAAAATCATGAAAAAATTCGAAACATACAAAAACTTTGGATTATTGAACGAAACCCAGTGCAGATCGGGATATCAGCAATACATCTGCCATTGACTTCTATGTGAACTTGGCAGGTCTGAGTTGGAGTACTTTTTTATTTAGATGTTTAACATAGATTTTTTTTTTCTACGAATAAATGGTTTTTCCCCCTTTAAAAGTCCGACAAGAAAAATTGGATAATAAATAACCCCCTTAATCTTCTAGAATGTTTATGTAAAGTAATTTTATATATGTGTGTGTGTAATAGCCTGATTGATAAGCAATTAACAAATTAAGTGCGCTACAATTAAATTCATTATTTAGGATATATTTCATCTAAGTACTAAGAACAAAGTTAATAAATCCTAAATGTGCTGAAAATTAAATTAATAAGCTGACACATTTAAGGTTATTAAAAAGTGTTTCTTACCATGCATGTATAGTGAAAAGTATTACTATACCTAAAGTGTCAAAGTAGCGATTTATATACCTGAAGTTGTGACTAATTAGCAAGCTGTGAAAGAACAGTTTTTATGTTTCCACTCCCTTTGTGGGCACCTAATGCATCAACTGAAAAAGTTGTGACATTTTTAGAAAACCATAATATGAGAGTGTAAAAAAAATATATACACAATGCAAACAATTTTTCCTTTGAGTGTATACACATTTTTTCCTTAACACCTTTATTGACAGCAACAAAAACCTTACTAATAATATATGTTGTGTGAGTGAATAGTAAAACGTCTTACTAAAAAAGTAGTTATTTATGGGCCAAAAAGATGTCATTTGTAAGCAGTTCTTAAAAATGCACTGTGAACAATTAAAACTTATATTGAATTGTATAATAGTTCTAACTGGGCTTTGTTTAAATTTTGCAATTGATTAATTTTACAAATTGTATCACATTGACCCAAAATGTCATATAAACATGGTCCATTCTGGCCCATACTAGGAACACAAATGGGCAGCAAGCACAACACTTAATTAATGCATTAAAACTGTACATATTCTCCAAAGGTCATTTCCCACTGACACATGATACTTGAATCAAGCCAGAACAGCAACACTATTATTATTTAGATTAAATGCTTTTATTTCATATTATAAGGCATTGCAGCAATGTTTCAGGACCTTCTTACCTTTTAATTAAACCTGACCCATGTGACCCATATAACATTTTTGCATTACACATGATTTCATTTTATAGGCTGGGTACATTTAACTATGTACCCTCTTTTGACTTTTCCAAAATGATTTGCCCTCATTATTAATCCTTGACAAGGGGATAATGAACAAATAGCAACAGACTAAAGTATATAATATATTAGGATATGGGCTGATTGAACAAATTAGACATTTGACATTTTGGGGGATATAACCCATATAAGCTACGGAAAATGTTGGCACTTGATAAATAAATGTAATAATAATGTAATGAGAAAAATAATAATAATAATGGATATGCATTAAAAGAATATTTGCCAATGGATTTTTCACAGACATTCTGCTTTAAAGTCAACAGGTATTGGTTTATTGTTATTTGCTGTGGCTTGATTTAGCCTTTCACATGCATAGTAGTGAAAAGCAAATCTGTCGAATTTCACTTTGCAAGAAAATTCATGAAATACATTGAAGTTAGTGCTGTGAAAAAATTTTGACCAGGTTTTGTCTGTGAAACAACTCCCATAGATACCAATGTATTGTAAGAAAAAGTCATCCATTGACTTCAATGCGTTCGGCTAATTTTCATTGTTATTTCTGCAAAGCAAAAAAGGGGACAGATGCCCCCATCATTCACTGAAGTCAAAGGACATTTTTCTCTTAGAGATTTTTCATGCTCATTGTATTAGTCAGTGAATGTTTTTTTTCAAGTTTTTACTCCAACTACTTCAGTTAGTGGGTGTTTTTTCTCGTTATTTTTTCACTTCAAATGCAATATAGTCAATGGGCATGTTTTTCTTAAATGTTTCCAGCTCCTAATGCAGTAATAAAGTCAACTGACTTTTTTTGCAGCAAATATCTTTCCTTTAAATTTTTTGCCACGTTTTGCAAAAAGTTTGCAAATGGCAAAACACTGAATTTTGCCACAAAAATCTGCTCACTAGTGAAAAATCATAATGCAAAAGGAACCTGCATTTAAAAACAGTAATATGTTTATCAAAATATTCATATCTTTTACTGCAAGTAGTGAAACACAGGTCTTTGGAATTAGCTTGGGGCTTGATACATAAACAAACTAGATTTCACTTATCTCTATCCCAGAAAATGCACAGCAGATATATTTTCCAAAGTGATATGCACACACAGACAAGACAACATCTACTTCATAATGGACCTGCTCATATATTAAACTGAGCAGGTTTACAGGCTATACAATAAGGTAAAAAGAAACATGATTTACAATACTTTCTAAAAGTATTGTAAAATGCTCATAAATACAAAACTTTCAATCAGGCAAGGACAGAAAAACATCTCACTGCCAAAAATAAAAACGGATGATTAATAGAAAAACAGGAAGAAATGTTTTGAAAAGTTTTAGGAAGCAGCAGTGCTTGGTTTTCAATGAGCAATTCAATTCTTATAATTACATATAAAACATGCTCTGTAAAGTATTGAGAGCAGCTTTGATTTTATTTTGCCTTGAAAATCCTCTCTTGATTTGTCACACAAAAAACACCTTATTATTTACGATATTAGGCATTCTAAAGTTGCTAGTCAAAATCGTGAATGTGGGGTTGCCATGGAGATCTTTTGGAGTTTCATTTTAAATTTCAAGCACAAAGATATTTAAACAGCTGCAATGCAAAATACAATAGATCATTTCCATTTCATATACAACTAAATGTTCTTTCCCTTTGCAGTTTTGGCATTTACAATGCAATATGTGTGGCAATAATGTATTTTGAAATCTTTAACCTTTATGCAAATGGATTCTTCTTATTTACACATTAATAAGGTGAACAATAAACAGTTTTTAATGCTTCAGTCTATATATGGTTAAATGAAAGGCTTTTTAAATTTAAACTACTTGTGCTAACAAAGAAGAAGAAGGCCCTCTGCACAGCCATGTAGTTCTTAATACTATATTAGAGGGAACAAAATAAAAAAAATACTAAGGGGGTTATTTACTAAACTCTGAAAGCAAAAATCATGAAAAGTTTGTGATTTTTTTTATATTAAATCAGACTTTTAAAAAAAAAAATCAACATTTTTTTTTTGGAATTTATTAAACCCTAAGGATGGAAAAGTCTGAATCTGAAAATCCGGCATCTCAGACCTGTCGAGGTTGCATATAAGTCAATGGGAAAAGTCCCAAAGATTTTTGGATGTGCACTGGGTTTTGTGCAATACCCCGAAGTTTTCAGAGTTTTCAGGTGAAAATTCCCGAAAAATCTTGAAATTTGTGAAAATCAGATGAAAAAATCCGAAAAAATTGTGAAAATCTGATTTTTTTTTTACCGCAAAGCAAATTTTCGGGAAAATGTAATAATAAATAAGCGTAGAAAAACCTGAGTGGATTTGATCGGAGTTTGTAGCAGAAAGTATTGAGATAATTTGGACTTTGATAAATAACCCCCTTAGTGAAGTACTGGCTTCTTGGGATAAATTCAAATTTAAAGGATTTTAAAGGCACAAGTCAACAGGTTGAAGATATAATTAGCCATGGATGTGAATATAGATTTCAGCAAACTGTTAGAAAATGGCAGGGGGAAATGTGCATTCTTACATTGTATATCAGTACATTATAATGGCAACAGCACCAGTGAAACATATTTCATCTGTAAATATCTTTGCCCCCACATTGTCTACCCTGCTGTTTGTAAGAGAACAAACAAAATGCATGTATTACATTTATTGTGGAAACAAACAAGACAGTGGGCTATATTAATTCAGAGAGCATATGATTGCTGCTAATTGATAACTGGAAATGGCTAAAGGCACATAGCAACAGGTGATAACTACCACAGAGCAATCTGTTCTAACAGCTCTGTGACTGCATGTATATGCCCTTTATGTGTATATCCAGACAAAAGCACATGGCTCATGGAATAATGCATTTTGATCCCCATGGTCCTCTTAGAGAGAACCTAGTAGTACAAAACTGTACTCTTGGCAACCTGTAGTTCCTTCTCAATTATATAAATGTGTTGTGTGCTGCACATGGTATTATCAGGTTGGGGATGCTCATGAATACTGAATACCTGACAACACCAGCATTTGCCATAGGTTGTGCATTTTCCATTCATCACTATGCAGAATAAAACATGTTTGCAATGTGCTAAATAACAAGAGGATAGCAATTAATATCAAACATCAATGGTCGTGGATCATATCCTCAATTATCAGTTATAATAACCTTTTCCATTGCTATGATCTACTGAAACATACATAACATACAAAATACAAATTTGGAAGAAAGGTCACTAAGCAGACCTGAACTGCAATCCATTCATTTATTCACATGTAATGTTTTGAGCAAAACTTTTCTTCAAGTGTTCACTTAACAAGAGCCGTTAGTTCTGCCTGTGACCTTTCTTCCATATTTGTACAATGTGTGATCTCCTCCGAGTTCAGCCAAATTCTTCTACTCTGCATCATTAGCTATTGTCTATTGTATATGTGTAAGTGGCAGAAGAAGGTGATTAATGGATGCAAACATTTTGTAAGGATAGTGAGGTAAGGAACAAGGGACAATGACAAGCGGACAATTCTGCAATGAAATTAATTGACCAACACAATGGAAGCAAGGAGCCTTCTTTGCAACCACCCATAGTATACCAGTACAACAATAAATATGAAAGAAAAGAGGCTAAAGTGGCAGAAAGGACTACTAATGGAAGTGTGTTTATTGTCATACCTCATGTTTCAAACCCAAAATGGCTCTTTGTTAAGGGGACAGTTTTGGAAAGAGTTATATAAGTTTGTTTTTTTTCCCCACAAACATATTAGTACATATTAACGTTATATAATATAGCAGAGACCTGAAGTTGAGTCTAAAATATGATAAAGGCCTATCCTACCTGTGAAGGATAATATTAGATAATATTAGTGTTTTATTTCTAGAATAATTTGTTCTTTGAAAAAAGTTCAATGGATAACCAATGGCAAAGTAAAAGTTACAATAAATCTATGCCAACAATTCATGAAACTGAATGTTTAGGCAAAAAGACTCTTGAGCAGTCAAGTCAACTCTGTGAGGATGTACTAGCAACAATAGTGACTGCAGTGAACATGTTGGGAAAAGGCTGAAACACAATGGCCTCAGTTATACACCAAGACTTTTTTCATACTACACCTGTTCCAATTTCTCCAGACAGACAATTGCAAGAGCAAAAGTATATAATTTTTGTCTTTACACAAAAAGAGTATAATTTATTGATGTATATAGAGCAAACACTTAATTGAGATAGCAAGTGCCAAGTTTTTCAGTAAGGATTGCTCCTTTGTATAACTTTACATTATACAGGTATGGGACCTATTATCCAGAATGCTCGGGACCTGGGGCTTTCTGGATAACGGGTCTTTCTGTAATTTGGATCTTCATACTTTAAGACTACTAGAATCATGTAAACATTAAATAAACCCAATAGGATGGTTCTGCTTCCAATAAGGATTAATTATATCTTAGTTTGGATCAAGTACAAGGTACTATTTTATTATAACAGAGAAAAATAAAATCATTTTTAAAAATTTGGATTATTTGATTATAATGGAGTCTATGGGAGACAGCCTTTCTGTAATTGGGAACTTTCTGGATAATGTGTTTCTGGATAACGGATCCCATACCTGTACAATATATTTTAGCCTGTGGAAATAGTCTTCTTGATTCAAATTTGGTAAATCTGATGCATTTTGAAGTGCTTAATAAAGCCATTTTGGGTAACAATACAAGCAATTACTTTTGAGATACAAGCCATGCAGCAGAGTTCTAGTTTGTATCTGTTTTTCTTGTTTTATCCATACATTTTGCTTTATATACAATTGAAGAACATACCACATCATACAATCACAAAAAAGCAAAAGGGGTCACAAATATAGAATTTAGAGGTATTCCACAGACCATGGGCTAGTAATTTATACTGTAATCAGTATATGAGTAGATAAAAGAGCTGTATAAACCATATGTGACTTTGTATTTGACATTGTGTTTAATGAAAAAAACATGACAGAGAGTTTTTCATTTCATATACAAAACTGAATTAATATCTCAAGGCAATATTAGGTTTATTAACTGAAACTAGAGGCACAGCAAGGTTGCTGTTATGTATCTTGAAGACCTGGAACAATATAAGTGAATCCTGGAAATGAAAACATGGTATTTCTAGTTACATCCTACATAATTTAATTTTCCTGCATTAATATTTTTATATTATTATATTTAAGGGAAGAAAAACGATTTGGTTATTAATATTATATTTTCATGATATGAATGCAATAGAAAACCAATGAATGAAGCCCTAATAGCCATTTAAGGGCCTTTAAAGCCAGTTAATATTTGGAGAGAATACACATCTACTTTACTAGATACATCTGGAAGCCCAGATTGAAGGTCAGTCATAAAGAGATTGGAGTTAACACTATAGCACTCTCACAGTTATTACTATGGCTGATACAGTCATGTTAACTTTTTAACCATTTTTATGTGTCAAAGGGGACCCTGAACAAATGTTTGACCTAAAAGATAGATGTGAACTAAAAAAATATGAAGTCCAGTGGTCTATGGGGAGGAATCATTTAAGTTGTATATTAGCATTCATAGGTAATTATCATATACAGTGTGTTCATTGGATCAAAATCATCATTATCATTGAATATAATGTGAACATTTTTTATTATATGAATTTTACAAATGTTGTTTATTTACAGAAGGTGTTGACTCACCACTGTATTTTATGCTCAGCCCTTGTTCTGTGGGTTATTTAATTAAAATAAATTCAAACTTCCCTAATTTATTAAGTATTCTTTTTTTTGCTGCAGAAGTGCTTTGCATGTGCTTATTTGAAATGCTGAAAGAAAGTCTTGTTTAAGCTCAAATAACTGTTTCTCTAGATAAGAATATCAATTGTATGTACTTTGCTGAAATGACACAGCCATGGATATAGGATTTATTCATTTTGGTGGTAGTTGGTGCCAGTTGTACCACTGTGAGACAAAAATCCAAACTGATTAAAATGACAGAACATTTCAATGTCCCAGAATTAAAGAACAATGTCATCAAAGTTTAAATTTTATAAGTAAAGTCAGAGCATATTGAGAAATGTGTTTAATTTTCTAAAATAAACTATTTTTGGACCTTCCCCATAGGCTAACATTGACTTCAGTAGGTTTTAGGTGGTGAAGTAGGGGGTCGAAGTTTTTTTAAAGAGACAGTATTTTGACTATCAAATGATCAAACGATTTTTAGTTTGAATCGTTTGATTCTAAGTCAAAGTCGTAGTCGAAGGTCGAAGTAGCCCATTCAATGGTCGAAGTAGCCAAAAAAAACATTTTTTTTCCTCTATTCCTTCACTCGAGCTAAATAAATGGGCCCCTAAAGCATTGTGGGAAACATAAATTTTATTTTTTTTAATTTTATGGTTGTCGTTGTTATTATTATCAATTCTAACATGTATTTATAAAGCACAAACATTCTGCAATGCTGTTCAATAAATGGGCGTATACATCAAACCTACAGATTCTATTAAAAAATACAAAGTCCAATACAAGAGGTAAAAAGATCCCTGCCCAAAAAATAACAGATAGAATAGAAGATGAAAAAAGAAGGGAGGTTTGTCTTTGTAGAGAAAATATACCCCATATCTTCCCTTACATAAAGCTTTACTAGAAACTACATGAACTGTCTGAACAATCAACAACTTGGCCACATGCATGGAGGGTTTAAAGGATAGTCAAACCAGCCAGAAGATCACCGAATCACAGAGATTAAAAATATAAATAAATAAAACCCCTGGAGCAGTCATTTGCTAACATAAATCTGAGTTTTAGTCAGTAGTGATGGGCAAATCTGACTCATTTCGATTCACCAAAACTTTAGAACTTGAGATGGATTCCAATTCCCAGCATGCCATGTACAGTAAAACCCCCAAATATAATAAAATGCACTAAGTTTGCCTAGGAGCAGTAACCCTAAGCAACCAATCAGATGGTTGCTTTTAAACAGGTGACCAGTAATTGCTACCTGCTGATTGGCTACTATGGGTTACTGCACATGGGCAAAACGTAGTGCCTTTTTATTCCATAACCCCTAAAGTAGTCTTTTGTGAGTTGTTAAAAAAACTACAACTGGAAAGCTTCTATTCGAGCATTCCCATTGAGAGGTTCACTACTGGAGTAATTATAGGGTTGATGATGCCAAGCACCTTGTTTCTTTGTTATGTAGTAACAAGATAACCTTTCATTGTAAATACATATAATCTAGTGACTTTTTTAGTGTTTTAAATATTATACTGCTTGCAAACAGTTGGCTAATGCCACTAACATTGTTTCTGTAAACAATAGGGACATAACCTGTTGCACACCTTGAGGCTATTAACTCAAGCTACTTGTATCCGAAGACATTCCTTGCACTTCCCTATAGTAAAGCTTGGCACCAAGCTTTACTATATATCCCCCTCCTCTTCTGAATTGCAAGCAAGCATGCCTATTGACATAGGAGAATCCTGGAGCTACACCACCATAAAAGTAGTGATAATTCCAGGATTCAGTCTGCAGGCTTCATCAACAAGCACAACAGACTTACATCCAGTGAAGCACATATGAATGTCCTTTTAACAAAGGTGCTGGTAACTATGCAATCCTCACTGTGACAAACTTTTGACGCAGTTGTGTACAATTCATCAGTGTATTCATTAGGTGCATCAGTTATAATTGCCTAAGAATAAAAGGCAATTAGGTATGTAATGTTTTCAACCAATAGGATTTCAGGTGAACAGGTCATACCAAAACAAAATGTCTGGTTCTCCATTATATTGAGTGTTAACTAAACCAAAGCCTCCCATATCGGAATGTTGTGGCAAATGTTTCCAATAGGCATTGGAATTAAAGTGTTCAAAAGGTATAAACATGCATTCCATTTAGTTTTTCCACCACAATTCTTGTTTCTATCTCACATATTTTTCAACTGCAGATTTTCACATGAAAAGTCCAAAAACAAATATAGATACTTTCTGCGTACAAAAGATCTAGCCTCTGTGTGTTTATATGTGCTTTTTTGATTCTGTGTATGTTTATTATGACTGTGCTGTGACATTCATACACGCCACTCAAGTCAGATATTAAACTACATTCAGTACAAATAATAGTAAGTCTAAGCATTTGTGTGGCTTTTGCTTATGTCAAAATATAACACTTTTGTACAGAAAAGCAAAGGTTTCACATTCCAGTTTTGGTAAAAAAAAAACAAAAAAAAAAAAAAAGATTTACTTAGCCAGCAGATTAATCAATAAACTTTTGGGAACGTATTACTTTTCAGGTTTCCTAAACACTGGGTGCATGTGAAATGCTTAATGGGTTAATTTCAGCTGAAGATGACTACTAATAATTAATCTTCCATTGAGTCTTTGAAAAAAAAAAAAACAGCACTGTGATATAAATTAAGCCTTTCTGTTAAGCAGGAATAAAAAGGAATCAAATGTGGTATAATCCACTCTATGATTTAGTTAACATGCAAAAGAATGGTGATTGGTTTTATGGTTAAATGTCATGTAAAGGGAACACTATGCACTATGAATTTTAATGGGAAGACATATGCTCAAGTTTGACTCTGATAAGCGCACACTTGTTGGGCCGGAGAGGCATTTCTCAACCTAATAGCTACAGTAATGTGATTTCTGGCATATGTCTTTTTCTGGATCTGCAATCCTGTATTCTACATCTTCTACAGAACACTCGAGTGTCGTTTTTATGAATCAACTGCATTATACAGAATGCCATTACATCTAATAATGTTACAATACTCATTATACATAGTTAAAAATGCTCTTTTGAACTATCTTTTGAAATGAATGTCAGTGTATTAATTGTCCTAGTAACAGCCATAGACAGAAATATTCTTACGGAATATACTTATCTTATTAGCAGTTCTCCAATTATGCCTTAATTTACTCACTGGGGTTACAAGGGATTTTATAAAGCTTGGTTTGGTCCATTGTGACAGTGTAACAGAGTTTTGCTGTGGACACTATATAATCGAATGTTATCGTTACATGTGTAATATAACAACTTGGGTTCTAAGAGGAGGAAGAAAACTCATGTACTATAAGACTGGTTGGTGTTATTGATTTATAGAATGTTACTGATGGGACCCCTGGTGGTCCAAGATGTCAAGGCAGTACATTATGTCTTAATCCTTTCCATGATCTATGTACATAATAGCTCCATTGTATTCTTTATTGATATACATTTATATCATCAATTGGAAGAGCCTAGGGATGTTAAATTAACTTGAAAACATATAGCTACTATCCCATTCATACACTGAACATTTTGAGCTGCTTCTTTGAGGTCTAAACACCTCATTACAAATATTTTTTGTTGCTTTTACCATGCCTAGTTTTTAAATCATTACTTATTTGAATTGCTTGAAATAGCCCTGCTCATTAGTTGCTGCTGGGTTTAAAGGACAAGGAAAGGCAAAAAAAATAAAATCCCATTTTTACTTTCTTTAATGAAAAAGAAACCTATCTCCAATGTACGCTAATCAAAAAATGTATACCGTTTTTATAAGAAACCTGACTGTATGCAGTGAAATTCTCACTTCATTTACTGCTGTAGATAGGAATTGTCAGATGGTCCCTAACTGCTGAGCAGGGAAACAATCAAACTTATGAACAGCAGGGGGAACCCCAGCCTTACTTACCAGCCATACAGAACTCAAGCAGCTTTGTTTATGACGATCCCTAAGCAGCCCAGACCACACTGAGCATGTGCAGGGTCAGGGTCAGGCAAAGATGTTTAACAAAGTTACAAGATGACAGCCCACCGTGGCCAACTTTGAAAGAATTTTTTTTTTATTAGGCTTTATGGTGCAGTAAGTTCATGCTTATGTTTGGTATACAAAATAGAGCATTTCTAGCTTTATTCTATTTTAGACTTTCATTGTCCTTTAAGATGGCAGTATCCATGAAAAATAGTTTTATCAAAGATGAAGACATGTATGAGAGATTCAGGGACATTAAAGGGCAAATTTATCAAAATGTGAAATTAGGTACTTTCTTTTCATGACTTTGGTAATTTCAGAGGCGTCTTTATCAGATGCTGAACTCTAACACCCATTAATACACCTCCAAAAAATTCTTATAGGAATGAACAGAAATCCGTGATATATGGTATTCTAATAGCAAATGCCTTTAAGACTTCCTAAGCAATAAGTACTGCAAATCATTATGATGCAGTCATTTTGAAGATCATCTAAACAAGTTTAAAAACGGGGCAAAATCTTTTATAAATGTGCAGATGTGTAGAATGTCTCTAATAGTTGGTGATTTGTCTTTAGAACCTATCATGGAGAGCACATGTATGACATGCAAGAAACTGGAAACAGAGTAGAATTTGTTTAACTCAGGAGTAACTCAGGCAATGAATTTAATTATGGTCCAACAGGTTTAATCGTATGTTGGAAATTCAGTTTTAGAGAATGATTTAAATAGGGACAAACCATAACTCCGTTTACAAAGCCATAGAGTAGGTCAGTTTAATATATTGTATTAGTTATCACATATCACACTGTTTGGTTTCCATTGGCTACATGCTGATGAGTAGCCATGTTCAGTTCCAGTTCAGGATGAATCTGTTTAATGAAGAAGTCACTATTAGGCAATGCTTCTCCCTGGGGTCGAAAAGCCATATACTTAGAATTTCAATGTATTTCAGTGTCACACTACATATAATTGAATGTTAAATCATGCATATTATATAGTGTTGTAAATCTTCAGTGAAAATATCTTAACTTGAATGTTCCTCATGTGAAAGCATTTATGTATTACAGTGACATGCCACTTTAGAGCTCATCTTTTGGGGCGGGGGTCATTTTTTCAATTTCAATAGATGTACTGGAATTTGCATGGAAATGTACTAAAGCAATTAAATGTGAGACCTACCTTCTTTGGGTGGGCGCTTTGCTTCCTTTGACAGGTTGCAGAGCTGGGTCGTTTGCAGTTCCTGAGTCAGACAACCCTCAGTCTGCTCATTCAAGGGTAAGATGACATTGTTTAAGGACACCAATGATTGATCGTCTATTCCCCATTCCCCTAAATGTTGGGGACAGGTGCATTTCGTATACATAATCCCACAAAGCTCTGTTTTACCATTTTCCAGTTTCAGGCAGTTCTCCAACCAAGTGCACAGGACGTGGCATCCAAATTGGCTAGGGCTCACCTTATTTAAAACCAAAAACTCCAAAAAGGATCTGCTGTCATCCTCCTCTCTTTTGTGTAATCCAACAAAATCAACTGGGTATATCCGACGAAGCTGGATAAAATTTTTATCATAGTGCACAAACACAAAGGTATTCTTTGTATCACAAAGCTGCATTATGGAATTGTTGTTCCTCAAAAGATCCTGGATTTTCTCATAGGAGAAATGGTCAAACTGATAAGCCAGAAGGGAAAAGTTGGAGCAGCTTAAGTCCATTTTGGAAAATTTCAGGTAGATGCTGTATTTGGTGGGATCAGGGTTTTCCAACGTCCAGGTGCAATTGGTAAAGTTTTTGGGAAACATTTCACTTATTGAATATGATCCATAAATCACCCCTTTCACCAAGGCTGAGCACCAGAAGTCGTGTGCAGAATTAAATCCAAACATAACCAGCAGATAGGTGGAAAATATATAAATCAACAAATTACGAACAGCCTTCATCCTATGTCATTTGGCCTGTAGGAAAACAAATAAACTCAAAATGCATATAGAATTCGGCAAGCATTTGAAAGCAGGGCTACTGATAATATTCTAGACAGCTGTTTTCAAGATTCCAGCTAGCTTAAAAAATAAGCCTTTTCAAAAAAGAAGGACGAGTTTGTAGATATATATTTATATATATTATTTTCCGTGTACTGAAATTGTTCCATCGTGTGCAAACAGTGCCACCATGTGGACTTTAAATCTGTACCTCCCTTCCAACTCCAAAATAATAATTCATAAAACATTGCTTTGTAAGGGTAAGGTTATGTCTATGCAAATTATCAGTAAAAAAAAAAAGGATTAATAGCACTTCTTTTTAATACATGGCATGCTGCTTTACATTGTTGCCTAAGAAATAAGTGCTATAAATTAACATTGCCGTGTATTTAAAAAAATTTGTAGCATGTATTTAAGTCACAGATTTACAGCAATGTGAACCTTAAATTCCAAATTCTTCTTCAAATCGCATAAATATAAAGTAAAGGTGTAAATGCCTGTGTGTCCCTCGTTCTAATTTTGTCTAAATGAGTTGTAATGTGCGTGTGCTTGTTTGTAACTGCTTGTGGCTTTAATTGTGTTACTGTGAGTTTCTGTGTGAATGTACTAATAATGATGATGATATAACCATAGAAAACCATTTTTGCTAGAATTAGATTATGGAATCTGTCGGTTGGCAGGAATTTATTTTGCCTCCCAGACTACGCAATGTGCAATTTTTCATGTGCTAACAGTGTGTGCATGAGGGCAAACTCTCACTGATGGCTGTCTGCCTGCAAACGTCTTACAGACTCATCTCCAGTAAGGGGAAATGTTCAGTAACATGACATAAGCCCCTGGAATACCTTGTGGATCTGGGCATTATTTGGGCACTGCAAAGAACTGCTCCAGAAGGAAATGCATAAACACCCCCAATACATTGTGATTATGCAGGAAATCACGCAGTTCATTACTTCTGAGCATATTGTTATGACATATGTGAATTTGCAGATGGCAACTTCCATACAAAGGTTTGTGTTGCATTCATTTTCAGAAGGTTTGGCCTTCTCTAGGGGCAGAGTAAACTTACTATTAATGCTAAAACTTGACTTATATTTACTACAAAGTGCTTTGTGACCAAAAATTAACTAAAAGGTTTCCAAAAGCAATCAACATCAAGCAGTTTATCTCTAAAAAACAGATTGGTCACCCTCTCCATACACACACAATCACTTCAGACTACTGATCTAAGCTGAAAAGTGCATTTTTATAAGTGTTAACGTGACAGTCCCCCTTCATCACCACTGCTCCTTGTGAAAAAGACATCTGGTTACTGAGTTTGCTCTTTCCCAGAAGCTAGTGAATCTTCAGTGACCCCATGCCCAAAGGCTTTGGCTCAAGTCTATATCAAGACCCCCTTATGATCACAGATAAGGAAGCACAGTGAAAAAAAAAAATGAGTGTAGAAAAACCAATACAGAAAATACACATAAATATTTAGGAGTCCCAAATGATATCACAGTTGACAGGCATACAAAAAACAACAAGGTTTCCATAGGATCCCAAAGCATGTCTATTCTATAGGCAATGGTAAATGGACTGCATTATGAAAATTAGCCAAGAGGACATCTTTGGGAAGGTAGATAGTAACACACGAAGGGAGAGAGAGGAGGGGGGAGAAAGAGAGTAAAAGGGAAAAAGAGAGAGAGCAGAGAAGAATAGAGCTCTTGTGTTCTCTCTCCCCGTTCCCAAGCAATGCAGCTCTGCGCAGTGCCATGCAGACAAGTGTAGGCGGTGAGTGCCACTGTCACACCAACTAAATGCTGGAATCACTCACAAAAAAATATATAAATCTCAGATTTTCTACACAATTTAAAAGAAAGAAAAAAAAAACAACGTGACAACTGGCAAATTGCCTGTGCTCTCTCCTTTGCTCCTCATCCTCCAGACAGAGCGATTTAGTAATCAGAGAGCGTCTCCCTACATCTCCGCTATAAACGTACCCCCTGGACTTGAAACTAGTGTGAGACATTTAATTATACTTGGTGGATACGGACAGCCAAGTCAAATCCTTTCACCCTGCGTTCTTCCTATGAAAAATACATGAACAGCTTCTTATTTGGGTGGCTAACCGTTCATGTAGAGGAAATACATGTGCATTTACGTTGATATCCCCAAAACTGTTTTTTGTTAATATCTAATTACACTATGATGAGTAGTCTCATTATTTTAGGGTACTAACATGGGGTTTTCTTGATCCTAACTTCCCACTGATGCCCTCACCACCACCAAAGATCCCCCCATATACAGCTAGGGAAGGGAATGGGTTAAACAGCTGGCTTGTACCTATAACAGGGGTGTTTAGATTTCGACCCCCATATTGTGTTGGACTACAAGCCCCAGCAGTTTGTTTGTGGTCAGGAAGAGCTGGAGGCCAACAGGCAGAACATCCCTAGTTTATTCCATTCTAGTGCCCTCTTCTATCCTACACTTTGAACTCAATAGCCATCATGTCTCCCAAGCCAGCTAACTTTTCCATGACATGGAGCAGGTGGAGGCACAGTGTGGGTATGTGGCTTCCACTCATATATGTGCAGCACCTGCAGTGCCTTATATCTAGGGAGCCCCTCAAACACAATCTCCACTGACATTATCTCTGCAGTTGGCAATGGAGAAACCAACCCCACGGTCTTACCTTCCAATCCAGATTCGTGGCTCCCTCTTCCCAGGGCACTAACACAGACACACGTCCCAAAAACAACGAAGGAAATCCACCCTCTCCTTCCAATCGCTCACTCCCATGTTGCTCTGATCAAGGCAGGAGAAAAAAAGAATATCTCCATAGAAATCATCATCTTGAGAGCTTGCAAGCCCGGCCAAGCCCCGACAAAAGGAAACAAAAAAAAATAAGAAAGAAAATACCCAACGATCCGAAACGTTTCCAGGTTTCAGGGAAAGTGAGACGCCGGGAATGAGACTGAGATTGCAGCGTCCGGCAGCAGCATCACAAGGCAGCGGAGAGCGATCCCGGGGAGATGAAAAGAGGGAAGGCGACTGCCGCTGCTGCTGCTGATTTGGTTATTATTTTCGCCTTTCCCTCCCACTGAAGTAGTGATGGTCGGGCAGCGGCTCCAAACAAATCCTTGGGAGATGGTGGCGAGGATACGCGCAAATGCTCGGATTTGGGAGGCGAATGATGAGGATAGTGAGATAATGTGTGTGCGTCTCATATGTGTGTGTATGTGTCAGCTTCACTCACTGTTTAGATGGCCACAATAAAAGCATATACACACATAGAATGATTTCTCTTGCTCTATATGCTCCTCGGCTTGCTGCTGGCAACACATTCGCAGACTGCTAATGTGGAGAGAGAGAGAATGAGAGAGTGAATGAGAGAGAGAGAAGTGCCCGAGCGATGGGAGGGAAAGAAGTGCGCTGGCACAGACGAGGCGATAAGACTTTCAGCATGGGGCTAATGATACATGTCACACAGACACCGAGTCCAGGCTTGTGCACTTTCTCCCTGGCTCCAGAAAAGGGGGAGCTTTTTGGCGACAGACAAGGGTATGGATTGGTATGACTATAGGCAGGTCCAGACTGGCAAACTGGCCAGAGGTGCTGCTGTAAGTTGCAATAGAAAGTGACTATTAAGTGGGCTGATGGGGGCTGTTTGGGCCTCTCTGTACTAGGAATGCCAGGGCCGATTTTGAATCCCAGTCAAGTCCTGACTATAGGATTCAGTCATTAAATGGCAACATAGAAGCACCAGAGAACAGAAGTTGACCCCAGACAGAGCCCTACTGCCTGTGGTGGAGGGAGCAAGGCTGCCATTGTGGCTGAAGGTGACATCAGGGTATTTTACCAGCCTGGAGGTAAAAATGATTATAACAAACAAGGGAAAGTTGTGCTCACCACTAATTTTTAAACCCATTAGGCGGGGGTGCAATGAGGCTGTGACCAAAAAATACATATAGACAAATACAAGAGTCCTCTGCACTCAACCCATTATCAATATATTTAAGACAGAGACATTTTGTGCATACAGCTACTAAAAATGCTTTATCCTTTAAACCAGTGGCGGAACTATCAGGGGAGCAGGGGGTGCGAGTGGGTCAGGGCCTGCACCCCCTCAGGACCCCCCGGCAGCTCATGCGCCACTGAAATGCTGGCCAAAAAACGTGTATGGAGGGGGGCGGGGGGCCCGGCTGCGCGTCCCGCACCAGGGCCCGCCCCCCTCTAGTTACGTTACTGCTTTAAACAAAACAGGGATTGTTTATCCATATATTGCAATATATTTAAGCTGGCCAACTATGTCAAAGTCATCCCATATCTGGCCAGTCCTATGCTTAATTTTCATATGATTCATTAAGAATTCCATTGCTTCATTATACACTTTACATAGGGACTAAGTTTTACCTGCAACTTACTTGCTGCTTTCAAAGTAAAACTCCCAAACTTGGCTGCCCTTTTATTAGACACCAGTGGGATCACCTGACTATAGCTGGGAAAGGTGGGAGCTACAACATGGAGCTGGTCACTGCTCCTGTATAACTATAACAAATGAGGGAAAGTTGTGCTCACCACCCTCGCCCTTTCAAAAACTCAGAAGAAAGCAAGTGCAGCTAACAGAAGTGCAATAGTTGCCAGCACGAGCCCTGAAGCAGATTAATTGATATAGGACTGGTAGGAAAACACTTATCAGCCCTCATTTCGCTGTCTGTCTGCGAGAGAAACAATAGCAATTTTCCCAGCAAGGCTACAATTAGCATCACACTTGTTCTTGCCAATGCACAGACACACAAAAAGCTGGAACATTTGCTGCACAAACCGATCATGTGGATTGGCTTCTACTGTTACACTTTAACCTCTTGTGTGCCTGCTGGATAGTGCCAATTGGTTGTTTGGTACTACTGGAGCTGCCTTACTGCACCTCCCACTCCCTCAGAGTAACTGTGACTTGATTGGAGTGGATTAGGTATGCCTGGCAGGTACAGGGAGAGCCCCTGTGGGAAAGACTTCTCTTGCTAACTCTGCCTGGTCTTTCCGACCCATTTGCCTTTCATTGGGAAGCATTGCGTTGTGCTTTTATTCTAGGTGCCCAGAATAAATTGTGTGAGCCCTGTCTGTGCTTCTACTTATTCTGTGTGCTCCGATGACCTGGGCACTTCCCTGGACAGTGCTGCTTGGCTTCAGGGTAATGGATGAATTCGATCACATCTGGGGTCACCACCTGGTTAATAATAGAAGTAATGTCTTTCATAACATACTCAGCTCTTTCTGTGGATCCAAATGGAGGTAGAGGGAGCAAGTGTTCTATCCAAGATGGATTTGAAGTGGAATGGAGATACACTCCAGCATCCTATCTTATGCAACTTTACACCAGCTGCTGTGCTATCTGTACTACAATCTCCCCAAACAGAATTCGCAGCGAAGTTCCGCATTTCGCCGCCGGTGAAAAAATTTGTGAAAAAAAAAAAATACAAATGTTCACGCGTCAAAATTATTCAGATGCTCATTGGACAAAATAGGTGTGCATATAAAAAATTGTTTTGGGTGTTGAAATTGATGCACGCATGCAAATTTGCCCATCACTAACCCCCAACATACATTCTGGTCATTAAAAGGCATTTGCATTTGTCTAAATATTCATTATTATACATGGGAATTTGCTTCATTTAATAACATTTGTTCATTAAATAATTGTTTTATTTCCGAGGTCTAGCTTCTATTGAAATCAAATGTATAAATGAATGAAGTGCATAAGGTGCTTTCTTTGTGTGTGTGGATTTATTTTGGACCTTCTGGAATATGTGCTCCCTACACTTCCGACAGCAATTTAGCACAATGGTGCAACATCCTAAGTACTGATTGCATTACACTTTCTGAAACTTTACATTTCAGCCAAAATGTATGCACAAAAATCATGAAAATCAAACTTTTAAAAAAATCACAAATTTTTCAGAATTTACTAAACCCCTAGGATGGAAAAGTCTGAATCTGAAAATCCGGCATCTCAGACCTCTTGAGGTTGCATTTAAGTCAATGGGAGAAGTCCCAATGATTTTTTGATGTGGCGATGGGTTTCGTGCAATACCTCGAAATTTTTCGGGTATAAATTCCAAAAAAATGCAAAAATCGGATGAAAAAATCTGAAAAAATTGTGAAAATCAGATTTTTTTACCGCAAAGCAAATTTTGGGGAAAATGTAATACAGGTATAGGACCTGTTATCCAGAATGCTCGGGACCTGGGGTTCTCCATATAACGGCTCTTTCCATAATTTGGGTCTTCATGCCTTATGTCTACTAGAAATTCATTTAAACATTAAATAAACCAAATAGGCTGGTTTTGTTTCCAATAAGGATTAATTATATCTTAGTTGGGATCAAGTACAAGCTACTGTTTTATTATTACAGAGAAAAAAGAAATCATTTTTAAAAATTTGGATTATTTGGATAAAATGGAGTCTATGGGAGACAGCCATTCCGTAATTCGGAGCTTTCTGGATAAGGGATCCTATACCTGTAATAAATAAGCATAAAAAACCCATGCGGATTTGATCAGAGTTTCTGGCAGAAAGTATTGAGATAAATTCAGACTTTGATAAATAACCCCCTATGTGTCAGTTATACCCCAGTACCACTACCATCACTACTCCCACACTCACACCATCTTTTGCTTTTCATGTTTACCAAAATAATAAATAGCAATCTACATTTATTTCTGTAATTTTTACTATTAACCTCTATTTTGATGTGACCATGTGGGGAAGCTTAAATCTTTGCCAGCTTTATACCCAGCTACGATTACTCCACTTTTATGAGCTGCAGCATTTTATAATTGACCCAGGGTTAATGTCATACCCAGGCCTTATTAGCATGGACATAGATCTGATAGAAACCACATCTCTACACAGTACAGCAAATTTCACTAGTGACTACATATATTCCAATTATGGCTTAGTTATCAAGTATTCATTAATCATTAGGATAAGAGAAAAACTGCAACTGAAACATCTCTTTCCCATACAGCACTTTATGCACATGTACAATACATAAGTATTTAATATCAGTGAAGTCTATCTAGAAAAGAATAACTAATACCTAGAATAACTAGAATAACTACCGTATATAGAAAATATGCTTTCCAGTAAAACTTTGCAATGAAATGCATTGAAATCCAGCCTGGGCTTTTACAATGTTTTATGTATCTTTGTTCTTGATGGATATCAGATAGCATTACATTATTTTTTCTTTACATCTGGCCTTATAGTATTGTGATCTCCAGCAAGACATAACATTCTTCACTAAGTATAAACAGTAATTGTATTTGCCAAGGAACAGGGGCTTTAGTAGAGTCACATCTACCTGAATAAGAAGCCATACAGGATAACATGTCTGCCTGAAACACTGTCAATTTTAATCTTCCCAAACAAATGTACAACACATTACTTGCACAAGTAATTTGTTGTCAGAAACTAGTGTTCACCCTGGTCATTCACAATAGCCTAACTTGAGGATGCATTTTGCAAATTTTGCTTTTGTAAAATGAATTACCCATAATACAACATTACTTCCAAGAATCCCAGGATAATTGTGTCCACTGCAAAATTCTATACCATATCCATAAGACTCGCACCTGTTAGTAAACTGTTTACAACTTGCACCTGAGATGCACGGGGTAACAGGTGGGTAGGCGCATACATGTTCCATTCCATAAGATTCAGTGGATCCTGTGAGCTTCTACAGCCTGCAAAACCTTGTCATAGACATGGCTAATATGTTGTATTAACAAATTACAGTAAAGTGTTTTTGCAAACAATCTTTTTTTTAATGTAGGGCTGTTGGATGTACACTTTTAACATAGCCTGTCCTTGCAATGAGGCAAATAATTGGCCAACTACACAATAAAACTACAACAGCACTGTCATTGAAAATGATTTATTATATAACTTTAAATACACTGATCTCAGCTTTCTCCTGTTTTAAAGCAGTGGGCTAGCTCCCTACTCCCTTAATTTTTACGGAGGTTACTAATGCCAAAAAAGTGCCCCCAAGCTAGCAGTATCTAGCATAGAAAACAAAAAGTATCACGCTACTTGGCATTCCGGTTTCCTGAACATGTATGCTTGGCACAGTTTCTTGGAAGAGGTGGTATGGAACAGCTAACAGACACCAATCCTTTCTGCAAGTTCTATGCACAAACCGTCAGGACTATATCACAAGCACAAATCAAACTAAGCGTACTCCAGTATGGCCCTGCTACCATTGGACATAGGTAGCAGTCATATGGCGCCCATTAGTTTATATTTTATTGACTAAACTGGAGACGAATGTAGAAGAAAGGGATGCATCAGCAACCTGCAACATCTACCAAGTATGATGGGAGCTGAAGTTTAAACACTTGAAGGGCAGTAAGATTGATATTCCAGCTTTAACGTGCACAAGGCACGGGGGGAGACAAACATTTCCATGGCAAATGGTTTATTAATAATGCATGGGCAGTTCTGATCACATATCATAGCAGGACAATTATTCCTTAATACACTTAAAACAAAATATGCAAGGAATTCGGGTTGTGTTAATGAGTGTGCTTCAGCCTGTGAATGGATGCATTTTCCCAAATTGCATGCCTGGTCATCAGATGAGTGTGACATATATTTTGAGCAAATGAGCTGTAGCCCATAAAATGTTCAAGAAACCTATTTTGTTCTGCCATTTCCAAGCTAATCCAGCTCTATAATTAACTATTATTAAAAGGTCATCGTTGGAGCAGATGGTTCGCCAGGATTGTACAATATTTGTGACTTATAGTGTGTGTGTGTGTGGACTAAAATCAATGGGGTTAAATTGGCACAAATAACCTTATTATGATGGTAGATTGATATTTCATTTACACTGCACCCTGTTTCTCAAATTTCACGGGAGGACTAGTAATTCTGAATTATGTGCTCAGTTTCTGGCGTACCTCTTAAAGGATAAATAAACCTTTAAAATAAATGAATGTAAAATTGATGAGAGTGCTATTCTAAGCACTTTTGTCATTTACATTCATTATTTATTTTCTTTTTATTCCAAGAGATTAAGGGATACATGTGCCGTTAATATGAATACATTTTGTTACAACAGCACAGTACATCTGCTTAGAAAAACAATTCTTTCTTCATAATTTCCTTGACTTTTTGGTGGTCAGGCTGGGCAGAAACTGACCAGCAGGTGGCGCTGTTGGAACAAACTTTATTCATATAAACAGCACATGTAGCCTTTAATATCTTGGAATAAAAAGAAAATAAATGTAAATGACAAAAGTGCTTAGAATAGCACTCTCATCAATTTTACATTCACTTATTTTAAAGGTTTACTAATGCTTTAAAAAGAAAACAACAATACTTTCTCATCGGTGGCTATAAGCAGTTCTTGGCTAGAGAATAGAATAATTGAAACAATCTGTCTTATTTATGATATTTCTGTATTATAATTTTGCCAACAAAACCTATCCTTGAAGCCATAATTTCTGCTTTGTTGCAATCTATATCTAGACTAGCGATGGTCGAATTTCTCCTGTTTCACGGATTTCCTACGAAATCCGTGTAATGGGGAAAAATTCATGAAAGTTGACTCCCGCGTCAGTTTTGACACCAGTATCAATTTTGATGCTGGCGTTAAAGTCAATGGGCGGCAGAAAAGTGTTGACGCGTAGCGATTTTGACACAAGTGACTTTTCGAGTGTGCGTCCCAAATTTTTTGATGCTGCTGAATATTCGCAGCAGTTTCTCAAATTTATTCGACAGCGATGAAACGGGAAAATTTCCCTTGAATTTGTGCCAGGTGAATTTATTTGCCCAGCACTAATCGAGACACAAATTCAGCCCCCCCATGTCTTACAACTAAAGGACTGCAAAGTACCAAAATGTAACATAAACCCTAATTCTATTAATGATAGAAAAACATAAACTGCACCTTGGCTTGAATGAATGCATTTTATAAGACTTAATAAAGTAGTACAGGTATGGGACCTGTTATCCAGAATGCTCGGGACCTGGGTTTTTCCAGATAACGGATCTTTCCATAATTTGGGTCTTCATGCCTTAAGTCTACTAGAAATTCATTTAAACATTAAATAAACCCAATAGGCTGGTTTTGCTTCTAATAATGATTAATTATATCTTAGTTGGGATCAAGTACAAGCTACTGATTTATTATTACAGAGAAAAAGGAAATTGTTTTTAAAAATTTGGATCATTTGGATAAAATGGAGTCTATGGGAGACAGCCATTCCATAATTCGGAGCTTTCTGGATATCTGGTTTCCAGATAAGGGATCCTATACCTGTATATACACTTGCTTTAACTTGGATTCATGAGTAATTCCAACACATTGGGTGCTTACTTGACCCAATGCAGAGGCATAGCTACAAAAGAAGCAACAGACCCCAAAGACGGGGGGTGTATAATGAATTTGCTCTGGGGAGCAGTAATCCATCAATTACAGGAAAAGTAGTCCCTACTGCACAAGCCAACTATATGGTAATCCACAGAGAGTTTCATTTACTGAATACTATGGTCACTGTCTCCCTTGCTGCAGCTTCAGAACAGATAACAACAAGCAGGGATTATGAGATGCTCATAAGGAAATCTGGCATTCATTTGGTCCTTGCAGAAGTGACAATTGCTGCATTTGAACAAAGTACACAAGCATGTGAGGCGAAGGACAACTGCATTCTTGTCATGCTGCCCTCACCCTATTGAATATATCCTAGCTACATGGCAGTCTGCAGGCAGAGAGGGGGCGGACGGAGTCTGATTGGTTAGCAAAACACCATCTCTGGCTGAGGATTAAAAGACATCGTGAGGAAAATATGTATTTATTTGTAGGCAGCGTGGTATAGGGGGAGGGGCACAGTGATTGCTAATATGTAATTTAGAAAAGAAGTCGTTTGCCCGTACAGCCACAAAGCTCCCTCTGATTAACCCCTAGTCGCTGCCAAGACCACGTGGCCCAAAAGAACCTCATGATGTGTCTGAATGCACTCTCACTAGAGGAACGGCTCATAGTTCTGTGCCGGAGCCTTACACGACGATCACAAGCATCCTCTTAGCTACTAACAGATCAGCAGGTTTTCAACATGAATACAATGATTTCTAACGCAAGGTGCATTGTCTGTTCTCCTACACTTAAAAACAGGATAGTAATTCAAAAAAGAAGAATACAAAGGCATTAACCTATTAAGGGTAAAGCTCAATAACCCTTGATACAAATAGAGTTAAGTGATCTGTTCTTTTAGTGCCTAAAGCACCGTTAAATAGATGAAGCTGTCCTAAAATTAATGCCCTCAACCTAGATTACAACCTCATTATTTGTAGCCTCATTTAAATATCTCTGTGTGTAACAGGAGGGACTGTCTGACATGCCGAGGTGCCCTCGTATTCTCTGCTGGATTCTGTCATTTCCACATTTGCATCACAGCTCCTCTGGGATCTCCTTGGCACAAAGTATCCATTTTCTTCCTATCCTGCGCTGCCTCTAAGTTGTACGTCTTCCAGTTTGTTTCATGTATTTGCTGGCAGCAGTCTTTGAAATTGCAAATGTTGTAGGGAAATGAGATGAACTCCTGTGCTGCCTTCAGGGAACCCATTGGATAAAGAGGGTCTTATTAAAATCCACAGAGCAAAAGTGAACAATGAATTCCGAAAAAGAAGAGATAGGTTTATACATTCGCTCTTCACCTGATTGTGGTAAGCAGGTCAGACTACTGAGCAAGATAACTTTAATAATGAACTAAATCTAAAATGCTGCTTGCAAGTGTGCATTTCATTTGACGGCTTAATTTTATTAAGAGTCACACTTGCAAAATAATTTATACCTTGAAAGATATTTGTTTTTGTAATGCTGCACGTGCTATGTAGGAGAGAGCTGGGCCTTCAAAGGTGCACAGCAGAATTTCCCAATGGTAAAATCTAATAGGAAATGGAGGCAATACAATATCCTTCCTTGGGGAGACCCATGTGGCATAACAACTAATAGGAAATATTTTCTTCTGTTGAACCTGACCTTATCATTTATGATTTGGTCTGACTTTGTAGGCATCTGTGAATTAAAAAATTCTTGCATTATAAATGGAATACTATAAATGGAATACTTTATACAACATATATATATATATATATATATCTATATATATATATCTATATATATATATATATATATATATATATATATATATATATATATATATATATATATATATAGATATGTGTGTGTGTGTGTGTGTGTGTGTATATATATATAACATTTACAGTCATAATAATAAGGCATATAAAAATATTTTTATTTTGAACATAGAATTTAATTGGCTTGCATGATTGGATTCAGGAAAGAATCTTTTGCAGTAAGTAGCTGGTGGTGGATTAGCTAAATGGAATTGAGATAACAAATTTAAAAATACAGGAACTGTTAAATGGGGAATCTATGTAACTGGCATGATCTATCTGTAGTACCAACACAGAATCTTCTACAGTCTTATCACTTAAAGGGTTAATGTGAAGAAGATCTTTTTTGGTTTGGCTTTGTTTTTAATTGGACCAATACTTTAGGCCTGTGGCATATAGGGAACGTCGAAGTATTTGTGCTTAATATCTGTGCTTGAATGTTTCCACTTTGTAGTATATATAACCACACTGCACCCCAAAACATAAGGTAGAGGTGGATTTAAGTGACAGCTCTCCTGTTATATACCTCTAACATTATGAGATTAATTACAATTTTACTTTTATATTCACTGCAACATCAGTAATATTAGTAGGATAAATAAATATATTCCACTACATGCAAATAAGATCCCTTTCCTTTTATCGCTATATAAAGGTATGGAACCTGTTATCCAGAATGCTCACGTCCTTCAGATAATGGAGCTTTCCCGAATTTGAATTTGTATAAGTCTACTAGTAAATCATTTTCTTCCTTAACTAGATTGTAAGAAAGGATGTAGGTCAGTAGTTGGGGGTGTATATGGTAAAGTACTTAAGCACAATATTATTATAGATGACCTTAAATTGAAAGAGGCTAGTTGGATATCTTTATTTGTTAATCCTACATACACCTGATATATTTTGTGCCAGTATCCCCACAATTTAGCTTTAGTGCACAGTGAAACTTGTGCCAAAGGCCTGCATCTTAGTGTTCTGTAATATTGATTGGAAAGCCAGATATTAAATGCCACTGAACAGCCCTTCTGCGGTTACTCTGTACTACTGTGCAACCCCATCTACTTACATAATGTCATTGTGCAACCATAGACATAAAGGTTTATTTAAAGATAATCTTATACTGATTCATAGAGGGCAAACGCCATAAGTAGACGCTGGGACATCAGCACATCAGTGTCAGTATACCATCATGACTCCTTATGTGTGCCATTACTTAAAAATAGCAATACTTATCCATTTCATGTTATTGTCATTGTATAAAAAAGAAACAAAAAATATATTTAAAAATCATTCATGCTGAATGCCAGATTTAGCAAGGTGGACTTTTTTTTTTGCAAATTTCTAAACATATTAAATTACATAAATACTGTATAAGTCTTAAAATGTCACAATATTGGTACCAAATGTTGGACTAGGTTACAGAAAGTATTTGGATACCTGCCTGTTCAATATCTTTCCCAAGGGTATAGTAGTTGGCCCTCCATTTACTTGCTTTAACAGCTCTACTTTAATAATAAGGTTGGGCACTGGTGTTGGTTAATCAAACAGGCTTGTTGTCACAAGTAAGTCATCCTACATGTTTCAGTTGAATTAAGGCCAGGGCTCTTTGCAGGCCAGCCAAATTTTCCTAATTCTCTCAAATGTGTATGGATCTCACTTTGTACATAAGGCATTGTCTTTTGCCACAAAGTTTTGTCAAAAACATGGAATTGCCAAGAATGTTATCCCACGCTGTAGTATAAAAGTGATACTGACAAATTCCTATAATGGGAATTATATCTTATAGCTTAATAGGTTTCTTTACACAAATGCTCCAAAGCTGTCCTTGCACTCTAGACACTGTGTTGAGCCATGGTGAGGAATGGCAGTTAGTGATTTTAGAGGTTTTTGAAACTATGACTAAACTCACAAACTCTAAAAGCCACAATTGTCATTAAATATATTAAAGTTTTTGTATGTGAAAAAATTGCCATGAACAATCCAAAAAAATACAAATATCTCTAAAACATCTAGGAATTTGAGTTTTTCAGACAATTTGTATCGAAATTGATCTGATTGGATTAAAAATGGTCCAAGAAAATCAAATTTAAGAATTTTTTTAGTTGTAATACTGGTGTGTAGGCAGCCATCTTAGGTCATTTTGCCTGATCATGTGCTTTCAGAAAGAGCCCGTGATGCAACTGCTTTCCGACAGGCTATTGTTTCTCCTACTCAATAAAATTGATCGCAGTGGGACATGGATTTTTACTATTGAGTGCTGTTCTTATATCTAACAGTGTTCTGCTGATGGACTGCTGGGGGAATGGGAAGGGGTTATATCACTCAAACTTGCAGTGCAGCAGCAAAGAGTGACTGAAGTTTATCAGAGCACAAGCCACATGACTGGGGGCACCTGGGAAACTAACAATATGTCTAGCTCCATATTAGATTTCAAAATTAAATCATACAAAATCTATTTGCTTTTTTTGAAAAACAGATTTCAGTGCAGTCTGCTGGAATAGACTATTTACTTCATTTTGAAAAAAAACATGCCCTAAACATTCAAGATTTATTAAGGGGCAGATTTATCAAGGGTCGAATTGAAAATTAAAATTTGAATTCAGTTTATCAAACACTGGCCCTTTAAGAACTCAAATTAAATTATTTGCCACCTAAAACCTGCCAAATTGCTGTTCAAGTCAATGGGAGAGGTTCAGGGATAAATTTTGAGTTATTTGCAGCCTTCCTGACAGTCGAGTTTTTTTCTGAGAAATTGAGTTTTTAAAATTCAAATTGAATTCAATTCGAATTTTCGGGTTGATTCCATTCATTTGAATTTCAAATTTATGAGAATTTAGGGTTTTTAAAAACATGAATTCAAAATTCAACCATTGAAATGTGCCTCCCAGTGTAAAAAACACAAAAACCTCTAGAGAAACTTTGCCAGGTAAAAGTTGTTGAGGTGCTATAGAAGTCAATGGGGCTCATTTATCAAGGCTGGGCAAATTTGCCCATGGGCAGTTACCTATAGCAACCAATTGGTGATTAGCTTTTTAAAGCCAGCTGAAAGTAGAACAATGAATGCAGCAATGGATGGTTGCCATGGGTTACTGCTCAAAGTCAAATTTGCCCACTGTTGATAAATAACCCACACTGGGAGCTGCACTGATCTTATTGGACTGTTTTTAATATATTCAGACTTTTTCCACTAGGCATTGTCATAAAAACTTGAATTTTTCGAGGCTTTCGATGTATTCATCATTTTTAGTACATCATTCAGCACTTTTATTTTTTTTAAAACTTACTTATATAGCAGGCTATCATAGAATAATACAGTTACTAGCTTTGATGTGCAGTTGACTGTCGCTGCAGTTCAGAAAGTCTGCAACAGTTGTTCTATTGTGTCAGTAAGGTGGGTTCCAGTGCAAAGATACAGTACAACAGGAATAGAAGAATATTGCTTTCCTTAACTTGCTGTCATACAATGTAAGAATCCTATTTACATCTTTTTCACAACAAGAACAATAAAACAACTCATAAGAAATGCAAATATGGGACACAATTGACTTAGAGGGTTAGATACAGGCCATTGACTGTTTTACAACAAATTTTCATATCACTTCCAACAATTTTCCAAGCTGCAAGTTAAGAAAGTTTGTATGAAAATGCTGCTTTTTTTTTTAAAGCTATGAGTGTGTGCGATTGTTTTCTTGCTTTACAAAGGGGTCTCTGTGTGTTACAATGAATTCCTAGTTATGAACAAGTATTGCCATCTATTAATATCTGGACTTACTCTACTAGATTTAGTTTCTCAGCAATGTTATGCAGTTTAATTGGAGACTAAATTTTGATTAAAGGTAAAGATTTAATTGGGATTTGATTAGTATGACAAGAAACAGTAATATTTCAAACTATAAGAATAACATTGCACAGAGATTCTGGTCTAGTCCAACATTACTGCTTAAAAATGAGATGAGAACATGCCACCTACCCATTACTTCTGAATATTAAATGTTTTTGTTGGTTTGTAGAAACAAAGAAAGCTACATCTTGCAGTTATATATAAGATCATATCAGATGCATTTTATCAGCAACTCAATCTGCATTGGTTTGACATTGTACTGTTCAGATCTATTCTAGGTATATGAAGGTGTGAATTAATTTCAGTTGGCCATAAAAAAATCTTCTAACTAAAAAGACAAAAAGGATAATTTTATGAAGTGAATTGCTGTATTCATGCTGAATAAAGAGTTGAATGATTTATGGCTATTTATTTAAACTTCATAGGGACATTTTTTAGGCAGAAATTCTGCTGAAGTTGCTTATTTTGTACAAGAAAAAAGTTTGCTGTACAAACAAGCAGAAGGAAGTGCAGCATTTTTGAACCAGGGGAGATAAAATAATCTTTTCAGTGACATTTTGGGTTCATGTGAGATTCAACTACATGTCTAGACTGGACTCATATTTTTCAGTTAAACAGGACATTACAAGTTATGGTCCAATGTAATTTACAGCAACAATTTTAAAACCTGTCCATTTGGTCAATTAAGTCACCCAATATCTGGGCGTAGTGAATACATTTTAAGCAAATCATTCAGACTCTGTAATAATATAACAGCACCATGTACTTAGCTAAGCTGCAGGAACCCATCTTGGTGGCAAAACAATTCTATTGGAGTTATTTAATGTTCAAATGGCTTTTTAGCAGACTTAAGGTATGGAAATCAAAATTATGGAAAGAAATGAAAAGGTCCTTTACCTGTACAGGCCATGTCATGTATGCACGTTTGTAATTACAATGAGATGAGATCCATATATTAAGAATAAAAAATAAAAAATATAAAATTGAAAAATATAATAGGATTATAGTATATAAGAAAACAAACAGGTCAATCAGGTTCATATTAATTTTAATAAAAAGTATTTGAAACAATATGATGAGGTCAATACTTCAGGTAATAACTATACAAAGCATCCAAAGCACATCATTTCCCCCTTTTTATGTTCAAATTTTAACAGAGCATTGTCACTTTTATTGATACAAATAAACAATGTTTTTAGCAGTGATAAATGATGACGACCAACAGGAGTCGCCATAGACTAATTGTATATAATGCACATGTACGATTCATTTTGTAAGCCTATGACTAAGGGAGTGTGTTCCGAAACGTGTAAGGCCTGTATTTCTGCAGTATCTTGCAATAAAAACCGGAGTGCCGTCCTCCTGTTCGTGTATCATATGTTGGCAGTGGGGACTGAGCACCCGGGAACACAGGGGAGCAGCTAAGGGGTGGTGAGTTTGGAACGGTCCTAATTGGTTTTTGGCCTTTACCTGTACAGCCCTTTGCTACAGGTAATGGGCAAGACTCCCCTGATGACACTGTTGACACAGTTTTTCTTAACTGCTTTTTTATATTAAGGTTTATATTTAACTACTGTGGTTTAAATTTTTTTTTTTTAAAGGTTTTTTTTTTCTGTCTTGGGTGCTAAACAGCAAAGTTTGGTGTGCTAGTGTGCTTACAGCAAGTTTGTCACAACCTGCTTTACTTTGCAGTTTTCCCTCCGTTTGAGGGGGTGGGGTTTGATTAGTTGCACCTGAACAGACTGTATAAATAGAACCCCTGGGACTCCAGTGGAGCTTGCTCTAGTGTTAGCTTCTCTTAAGTGTTTGCTCGTTAAGTGGGGGATCTGTAAGTGGAGTTACAAACACTGGAGTTTAAAACTAAAGGAGGTTCAAACTAGGTCAAAAGTTTGTTCTAAACCCTAATTTTTATTTTATATATTTAGTTATATTTCTTCCTGTTTTGATCTGTAACTGGGATAATGAGTGCTAGCAAGATTGAAGGTCTGACTCAGTGCACAGTCTGCCATATGTATGCAGATTTGGAACAAGAGATCCAAAATGCTTACCTCTGTGGTGGTTGTGAGCAAATTGCCACTTTGGAGGCTCACGTTAGAGCACTAGAGCAACAAATTGCAACACTGCGGTCGATTGACAATCTTGAAAGGAGTCTTTTGCTCACTGAGCAGGACCTAGCGGGGTCAGATAGTTTGGGGGGAACAGAACAGCAGCAGGATGTTGAGGCAGCTAGCTGGGTGACAGTTAGAAAATCTAAGGTGGGCAAAAGGAAAATGGAGGATGATCCGGAGATTATACATCGCAACAAATTTGCCAGATTGTGTGAAGATGATGGGAGTATGAATTCTGGATTGGCAATTCTAGATGGGGCTGATCTCTCTAACAGCCGGGAGACCAGTTTCTCTAGTAGTGGTGGGGAGGAGAGTAGAGTCAGGCCTAAGCAGATTGTGGTTGTAGGGGACTCAATTATTAGGAAAGTGGATAGGGTAATTTGTCGTCCGGATCGCTACAACCGAACAGTTTGCTGTCTACCTGGTGCCAGGGTTCGGCATGTGGTTGATCGGATAGACAAATTATTGGGTGGGGCTGGGCACGACCCAGCTGTCTTAGTGCATATCGGTACTAATGACAAAATAAATGGTAGATGGAAGACCTTAAAGAATGATTTCAGGGATCTAGGCTCTAAGATCAAGGAAAGGTCTTCCAATGTCATCTTTTCTGAAATTTTGCCTGTGCCACGTGCAAGTTTAGGAAAACAGCGGGAATTTAGGGAGCTTAATGCGTGGCTCAAGTCTTGGTGCAGGAAGGAAGGGTTTGGGTTCCTAGAGCACTGGGCTGACTTTTCGTTGGGGTACAACCTATACAGCCGTGACGGTTTGCACCTCAATGGAAGGGGGTCCGCGGTGCTAGGGGAAAGAATGGCTAAGAGGTTGGAGGAGTGTTTAAACTAGGCAAGGGGGGGGGTGTGTGAGATAAAGGATTATGGGGAAGCTAGTGTAGACGGGGCAGTGGGGTTAGTAAGGGGTCATGGGGGAGGAGTGAGGGGGGCATACAGTTTACCAGCTAAGGAGGTCCCTCTGTTACAAGGAAAACAGAATAATACTAACTTAACGTATAATTCTTCACTAAGTAATGCACATTTCAAAAGTAAAAGTAGTAACCTCCGCTGTATGCTGGCAAATGCACGGAGTTTGTCAGGTAAAATGGGAGACCTAGAATTAATTGCATGCTCTAAAAATTATGATATAATTGGTATCACTGAGACCTGGTGGGATGAAACATGTGACTGGATTGTGAATTTAAATGGTTACACCCTTTTTAGGAGGGACCGAGGGATTAAAAAGGGTGGAGGAGTGGGTTTGTATGTAAAGCCTGAATTAAAGCCATGCGCTAAAGAAATAACAATAGCTGGCACTGGTGAGGGTGTAGAATCACTCTGGGTAGAGATTTCGACTGGGCAAAAGGTATCAAAAAGAATTATCATTGGTGTATGCTATAAACCACCTCGTATAAGTGTCGAGTATGAAGCCCAGCTACTCTTGCAGATACAAGCGGCTTCACAGCTGGGTCAAGTTGTTGCTATGGGTGACTTCAATTATCTAGACATTGACTGGGGTAATGGGGTTGCTAAGACAGAAAAAGCTAGTAGGTTTGTAAATATGCTGAATGACAACTTTTTATTCCAGCTCGTTCAAGAACCTACTAGGAATAACTCTCTTTTGGACCTTGTAATAACTAACAATACTGAACTCATCTCTAACATTTGTGTGGGTGAGCATTTAGGGAATAGTGATCATAACATGGTCTCCTTTGAGATTCTGTTGCAGAAGCAATTCTATAAGGGAGTAACTAAAACACTAAATTTCAGACGTGCAAACTTTGACAGTATAAGGGCATCTCTGCAACATATGAAGTGGGAAATGCTTTTCACAGGGTTAAACACAGAACAAAAATGGGAAGTCTTTAAAATGCTGCTTAATAAATATACTTGTCAGTATATTCCACTTGTAAGCAAGGAACGTCGTTGCAAAGCAAAACCTTTTTGGTTCAATAGAAGCGTTGGTGTTGAGGTGGGTAAGAAAAGACGTGCTTTTAAGGCTTTCAAGTTAGCTGGTACAGCCGAAACATTTATTAGGTACAAGGAGGCCAATAAATCATGCAAAGAAGCTATAAGGCAAGCTAAAATTGCTATAGAAAAGGATATTGCAGCAAGCAGTAAAAAAAATCCAAACTTATTTTTTAAATATGTCAATAGTAAAAAAATGAAGCAGGAAGGGGTGGGACCCTTACTATCAGAGGGGGGTCAGCTGGTTGATGAAAACAAAATAAAAGCGCAGATTCTGAACTCGTATTTTTCATCTGTCTACACAAATGAAGAACCAGTAAGTGAAGGTTTCCTTCTTAACACTCCCAATTCTAGTAATACAACTAATGATGCATGGTTCACACATGAAGAAATTCAAAAGAGACTTGAACATGTTAAGATTAACAAAGGTCCAGGGCCAGATGGTATTCATCCCAGGGTAATTAGCGAGCTTAGCTCTGTGATTGCCAAACCTCTTTACTTAATTTTTCAGGATTCATTGGGATCTGGCATTGTGCCGAGAGACTGGCGAATTGCTAATGTGGTGCCTCTATTCAAAAAAGGATCCCGTTCTCAGCCTCAAAACTATAGGCCAGTTAGTCTGACGTCAGTATTAGGAAAGCTTTTCGAAGGGTTAATAAAGGATAAGATACTGGACTTCATAGCAAATCATAATACTATGAGTTTGTGCCAGCATGGTTTTATGCGTAATAGATCTTGCCAGACTAACTTAATTTCTTTTTACGAGAATGTAAGTAGAGACCTCGATTCTGGGATGGCAGTGGATGTGATTTACTTAGACTTTGCTAAAGCATTTGATACAGTGCCACACAAAAGTTACTGGTTAAATTAAGGAATGTTGGCCTGGAACATAGTATTTGTACCTGGATAGAGAACTGGCTAAAAGATAGACTACAAAGAGTGGTGGTAAATGGAACATTTTCTAATTGGACCAGTGTTGTTAGTGGAGTACCGCAGGGCTCTGTACTAGGTCCCTTGCTTTTCAACTTGTTTATTAATGACCTGGAGGTGGGCATTGAAAGTACTGTTTCTATTTTTGCAGATGATACTAAATTGTGCAGAACTATTGGTTCCATGCAGGATGCTGCCACTTTGCAAAGTGATCTGTCTAAACTGGAAAACTGGGCAGCAAACTGGAAAATGAGGTTCAATGTTGATAAATGCAAGGTTATGCACTTTGGCAAAAATAATATAAAAGCAAGTTATACACTAAATGGCAATGTGTTGGGAGTTTCCTTAAATGAAAAGGATCTTGGGGTCTTTGTAGATAACACATTGTCTAATTCTGGGCAGTGTCATTCTGTGGCTACTAAAGCAAATAGAGTTCTGTCTTGCATAAAAAAGGGCATTAGCTCAAGGGATGAAAACATTATTATGCCTCTTTATAGGTCCCTGGTAAGGCCTCATCTGGAGTATGCAGTTCAGTTTTGGACTCCAGTCCTTAAGAGGGATATAAATGAGCTGGAGAGAGTGCAGAGACGTGCAACTAAATTGGTTAGAGGGGCGGAAGACTTAAATTATGAGGGTAGACTGTCAAGGTTGGGGTTGTTTTCTCTGGAAAAAAGGCGCTTGCGAGGGGACATGATTACACTTTACAAGTACATTAGAGGACATTATAGACAAATGGCAGGGGACCTTTTTACCCATAAAGTGGATCACCGTACCAGAGGCCACCCCTTTAGACTAGAAGAAAAGAACTTTCATTTGAAGCAACGTAGGGGGTTCTTCACAGTCAGGACAGTGAGGTTGTGGAATGCACTGCCGGGTGATGTTGTGATGGCTGATTCAGTTAATGCCTTTAAGAATGGCTTGGATGATTTTTTGGGCAGACATAATATTAAAAGCTATTGTGATACTAAACTCTATAGTTAGTACATATATGGGTATATAGAATTTAATTAAAAGTAGAGAGTGGTGTATGTATGGTTGCTGGGTTTTCTTTTGGAGGGGTTGAACTTGATGGACTTTGTCTTTTTTCAACCCAATTTAACTATGTAACTATGTAACTATGGCAGACTACTGCTATTATGACATGGCCAGTAATGGACTTTAACATTTAACCATTCCTACACTGTTTCTCAGTGAGTATCTCATTTTATTGAGGCCTATCTGCATAATTATTTGTGGTTATTAAATCATCTAATAAATTGGAGAGATAAATTCAGACAAGTTAAGCACGGTTACTGATTGAGTCTTTGAAACAGTTCTATTGGCAAATTCATGTAGACTGACATACAGTAGTACAAAGAAAACCAGCCCTGCTCTTATCCAAGTTATCTAATTTACAATTGTTACAGTTTGCAGCGCAAATCAGAATTGTTGGCAATGTTTTTAAGTTCAACAGAAATATCTATTAGCCCAACTGTATAAACACCATATTGCAAGTAACTAACAATCAGAACTATAAGGTTTACATTTTTATTGCAATATGTTTTAACTAAAGCATATACAAGAAATGGTGAAAACCCCTGAACAACTCTTGCATTCCATTCATAATTATAACAGTAGTTTATTTTTTGAAGACTGTAGAATCCAACATTAGGGGGCAGATTGATCAAGGGTTGAATTTCTAATTTAAAAAAACTCGAAATTCAAATAAAAAAAAACATCCGAAATTAAATCGGTGTTTTTTTGACCAAATAGGTAAGATTTGAATCGTATGATTCAACGTTATTCCCCCCAAAAAAACGTTGATTTTTCCACCAATTGACTCCAAGTAGGTTCTAGGAGGTCTCCCATAGGCTAAAACAGCAATTTGGCAGGTTTTAGAAGGCGAATGGTTGAAGTGGAATTTTTAAAGAGACAGTACGTAGGGGCCCATTCACTAAGTTCGAGTGAAGGAATAGAGGAAAAAAATTTCGAAGTGTTTCTTTGGCTATTTCGACCATCGAATGGGCTACTTCGACCTTCGACTACGACTTTGACTACGATTCAAACTAAAAATCGTTCGACTATTCGACCATTCGATAGTTGAAGTACTGTCTCTTTCAGAAAAACTTTGACCCCCTAGTTCACCACCTAAAAGCTACTGAAGTCCATTTTAGCCTATGGGGAAGGTCCCCATAGGCTTTCCAAGTTTTTTCTGATCGAACGATTATTCCTTCGATCGCTCGATCGAACGAATTGTGCAAAATCCTTCAACTTCGATATTCGAAGTCGAAGGATTTTAATTCGCCAGTTGAATATCAAGGGTTAATTAAATCTCGATATTCGACCCTTAATACATCTGCCCCTACATGATGAATTTCAAATTTTTTAATTGTTTTTCATTTTTGAAAATTAGCTCATAATTTTTTAATTTGAATTTTCATTTCGACTTTTGATAATTCTGCCCATAGGAGTAAGTATTCACTCATATTAGGGAGACAAAGTGGGTCAAGTGGGAAATGCATTGAGATCAATTTATATGGCATATTATTATTAATGTTGAAGCTATTATTTCACTGGATCTGAATTAATCTGATCTGAAATAATCTTGTGGTTTTCCTCTCTTCCTGCTGGTGGTGACCCTGAATTAATGCTGCCATTTCCTTTTCGTTTTCCCTTCTTTCTTCCTATTTATCAGTTTTTATTGTCAACTGATTGAGCAACAACCTCTTTAAAGTACCAACAGGCTTTTTCAACAGTAATTCTATCTTAGCTTGGTCATTCATTGTGTCAAAGATCCTGGTCTTAGCTGCTTCCATTCTTCTCCTGTCTAGTATTTTCTGATTTTGACCTCCTTATTCTTGTCTTAACCTTGCTGATTCTGCTGTAAGCCCTGATTTTTTTGTCTTGTCTCTGACCTTGAGTTTTTCAATGCCTCCTTGGTTTAACTCTTTTTAAGCACTTGCCTGTTTGTCTTTCTAGGGTCTGGTCCAATTTGTTTGATATCTCAGTTTTCTCGCTCCAAAAGTTATTTCCCATCTCTATGGGGCATATTTATCAAACCTCAATTTTTTATGGTCGAATTTTTAAGGGAAAAAAATCTGAATAATTAGAGGGGGAAACAACTGAAATTTTTCTACATTTATTTTGCTCCAAAGCTATAAAAATCCGAAATTGCAATTAATCCAGCTAAAACCTTAAGTCATGTAAAAGTGAATGGCAGATGTGCCCTTGATTTTCAAGGGTTTAGGGCTGTTTGAAGATAGTTTTTGTCTGAAAAATCCACAAAATTTCCAATTGTGACACGATTTTGTCCCAACTTTCCCACATGCACTTTTTTCAATCCAGTGCTGGGACACTTGTACCAGGAGTGATGTGAGTGGACATGTTAAGCTGGCCACAGACGCAAAGATCCGATCGTACGAATCAATGTACGATCGGACTTCCCAATCTCCCGACCTTCCACTAACCATTCAGATCAAAGTCTTACCATTCAGATCAAATAAAGTAGTTAAAGAACAGATCAGCCAATGTTCTGCCCCTGACAGCAATCGTACGATAGTTATGTCCGACAAAGCTAGTGAGAATCTCCCACTGAAAATCGTATGATCGGCAATACATGCACAGATAGTATCAGCAGCCGACAGAAATTTCTAACCTGTCCGATTGACCAAACGACGATCTACACTGGACAAAAAATGACGGGACTCTCCACACACGGTCCAAAAATCGTACAAATCCTTGATTCATACGATTGGATCTTTGCGTCTATGGCCAGCTTTAGTCATAGCACATACGCAAATGTGCTTCTAACATGCAGGTTATGGAATTTGCTCATTATGCAAATGCGTGTGCCCCAACATGGCCACTCTTACTGGGAGCTCCCTCGTGGTGTGGGTGGCCTACCGCTGGCAGGGGCAATTTTTTTTAAAAAAAACTTACTGTTAACCCCAACTGAAGTGCAGGCTCTATTAGCCCGCACCTTTGGTTGGGGATAATATTTTTGCTCAATAGAGCCATGTTTTGAGGGACCTAAAAGAAACTCGAACATACCCAGATTAACCCCTGCAACAACAAAATTTACAAGTAGACCAGCAACCGCTACCTGCTAATTGGTTGCTATAGGTGATAAGAACTCTAGCAAATGTTGCTCTTTATATTATATAACCTCCCCCATATTAATAATTCATTATAAAGGCTAGTTTTATTATTAGAGTGGACAGCTCACTTCATTCATGGACAGGTGTATTTAAAGATGGCCATGCACCTTTAGATACATTACCCATGCCAAACCACTGGATCTTTTTGCATATTGTAAGATATGTGGTTGAAAAGGTCTCAATATTGTGTATATTTCACCAGTTTTAGACTGGTGAATATGAAACGCCAGGCAAAAATGTGTGTTTCTGAAGCAAACATGGCTGTAGTTGTGTACCAGCTTAGGAAAAGCTGGATAATGGGTCCCTGGATTGAATGGAAGAGAACAGGGTGGGATTCTATTCCTTGCTCCAGTAAGTGTTTTGCAGCTGCCTAAGTATAGGTAGCTAAGTAAATAGACTGAAGGTGAGCTGTAGCAAAGGTGATACTATACCTCAGAGCTTTCCCCTTGAGACCTCCTTGAGTGGAGGAGAGTGAGGGGCAGTGAAAACCTCCTTGAGTGGAGCAAGGAGATGTGCTTGTGTGCAGCTGGGAACTTAAGTGTAATTCCCCATGGAGTTAAAGATTCGGCGAGAGCTTCAAAAGGTCTGGAGAGTGGAAGAGAGAAACCCCCTCCCAGGAGACAAGTGTCTAGAGTGAGCCTCAGAGAGGATTCTGGGATCTGTGTACGTCCATGCTGATCAGGGCTGAAAACGTGAGTTGTGTGAACACCAGTGAGGGTGTTAAAATGGAACTGCTATTCCCTATGTTGAAGCAAGTGTGCTGAAGCATTGTTTGTGTTTGTAATAAAAACCAGCCAAGCTGCATTTAGATGAGAAAGGTGGTGTCATTCTCCATTTCTGTGCTGAAAACTGTACCATGGCTGTGGTTTTCGCTACCTAAAGGTCACAGTATGTCCAGCTTAATAAAATCAATGCCTGAAATCTTAAGTAGGTAACAGATATATTTAAAAAAAAATCTACTGAAAGGTGTTTCTAAGCATTTTTGCTGACATTATTTTCAACAGGTTTGTCCAGTATTTGGATCGATACTTGGATTAACAAAACTAATCAAGTAGTTGCAAATTACAAATCTCTTTCTTTTCCCCACAGCTTTCAAGAAACTTATGTTTCAAATGCAATAGATGTTTTTTTCAAAGTTTTTCCCAGACCCATTACTTTTAAGAACTATTGTGAATTTTCATGTTAAGGCAAACTGTATGCAGTAAAACAAAGTTCCAATGCTGATGTAATTTTAGGAATTAATATACACAGACTAGAAGCAAAAGTAGGCAGCGCTGTTCTGTTTTAGCAATAGCTGTATAGTCAAACTTTCATCTGTTACAGACTGGCTGCTCTTCCAATGATGACTCTCAAGCCTCACACCTCAGATTCCTAGGTGATGCCACTTGCTGCCATTATTACAGAATTGCAGTGGAAGTTCATAGGAAACAGCCATCTAAGTTGTTGGAGTGGAACTGTACGCAAAATATACATTAAGGGGCAGATTCAAATTTTTTAATTCAAATTTCGAGTTTATTTTAGTGTCAATCAACTAGGGAATAGTCCAAATTCGATTTGAGTTTAAAAAAAATTAAAAATTAGAATTTCCGAAATCTATCATACACTGTCCCTTTAAGAATTTGAATTAGACTTAAAACTGTGAATTGGTGCTTTAGCCTATGGGGGACCTCTTACTATCAATTGGGAGTTGTTTGGTGGACTTTTGAAAAGTCAAATTTGTTTTTAATTTTTTTTTTTTTTGGTGAAAACACTTGTATTGAGTTCTATTCAAATTTGATTCAAGATTGCAGGTCAATCCTATTTACCCAAATTTAGAAAATTCAAATTTTCAATTAAATTTTGATTGGTCATTTTTTTTTTTGAATTTTGAGTTTATGGGAGTTTTTATCAACTCCCATAAACTCTAAGGGGCTTATTTATCAAGGGTCGAATTTCGAATTGAAAAAACTTCAAAATTTGAATTCAAAAAGACCAACCAAAATTGAGTCAAGTTTTCTTTTTGGTTGAATAGGTCCATTTTGGTCGAAAAGGTCCAATTGTGGCCAAATTCGAATCATACAAATCAAATTAATATTTGATTCAAAGTTTTTCCCCAAAAAAACTTTGATTTTTCAAAGTCCATCAATTGACTCCAAATGGGTTCTAGGAGGTCCCCCATAGGCTAAAACAGCAATTCGGCAGGTTTTAGATGGGGAATGGTTGAATTCAAATTTTTAAAGAGACAGTACATGATAAATTTCAAAATTCGAATTTTTGAATTTTTTGCAAACTCAAATCGAATTTGGACTATTCCCTAGTTGAGGTACACAAAAATAACTTAAAATCACATTTTTTTCACTTGAAAATTCACCTCGACCTTTGATAAATCTGCCCCTAATAGTAAAAGATTTTAATTTATTTTTATTCATTAGACAAAGTCCAAATAAAAACAATGCAGTCTTACATTTAGTTGGATACTTTCTTCAATATGTTTTTCTTACTAAAAATGTGTAAACCCCCTTAAAATCGGACTTTTCTGCAAATCAACGTGCCAGTTTTATGGCTATTATGTTAGACATCCATTCACTCCAGCTTTTATAGATTACATTTTTGGCTAACTAATGATAGTAGACACATTTTCTAATTTCAAGTAGCCTATTTATTTACTTACGTTGTTTTCTTTTTTTCACTGAACTGTTCCTTTAATTGTTTCAGGAGATACTATCAGTATTAGCATTAATGGCACAAATACTCTGCATTGTTTTATTTTGCGTTGTTCTTGAAAACCCCTTTAAAACAAATAGAAAACATTAGCATTGCTATTTCCGATTTCTACAGTTTCATTAAATCGAAATGGAAGTGTGCATGATGGATTATACATTGAAAGATAGCGAGGCTAAAAATAAATGTGTACTCATAATTCCCTGTGCAGAATGACAATCAGATGATTTTCTGCAAGGAAATTCATCATTTATTTTTCTTATCAAGGAATGATATGCTAAAGTTATTTTGCCTAATCAAGTTTTATTTTCCAAATGCTGGGACAAGAATATATAAATATTCTGGTGAAAATAAAATGAACAAAGGTTGATCAGTAACTTCTTTTGCAGCTTACCAGCTCCCACTTCTTCTCTGGCTAACATTTCTGGAACTTGGCCAAATGGCACCGATTTCAGAACGGATGTTATTTAAAATGTCCTGGTCTTATTGCTCTATTCAGATTACTAATTTGATGTAGAATGATAAATTTATTTGAGTTCAAGAGCAATGTAAACCAGGAAGAGATAAACTGTACAACACGATAATCACTGGGAATAAATAGCTGAATTCAAGGAAATCCTCTCTGCAGTTATTTGGTCTGTAGATCTGGATTAAGTCCAGTCAAGTAGATTGTAAATTTAGCACACACAGAGTGGTTGTTTTATGCATATTTGTATTGAATTAGTCGACAGTTGGTTTTAAATCTCAGAATGTATTTACTGACTCGACATCCTGATGCACATTGGATGTTATTATGACTAAACCTGTGTAATGTGAACAGGAATTTATTTTTGTGCAACATGGCAAATACATTCAATAGGGAGCAGTGTTTCCCAACGTTTACATCATAATGCTTTTAAAATTGTTTCATTTTAAAGGGCTGGTTTGTTCTTAACAGAAATGTACTTTTTTATTTTTAAAAAAACCATAATGCTGTAAAATGTTGCAATCGTTAATGTAGGTTTGAGATCTGACTATTCTTTTTTGTCTGATTTGCTTTTTCTATGTAATAATCCGATAGTGCCTTAACTAAGAAAGCATAAATCCAGGCTGGTGGCAAATCAAACCCTATTGTTTTTTTTAATACTGAATTTTTTTAAGTAACAACAGTGGCTGCCAAAAAAAATGTTTGGACTCAACTACAACACAATAATCAGACCTAACCCACCCTCATGAATAGCACAACCAGATCTTTGTAAGCTCCATAGCGATCCACATATTGCTGCATAGAAGATAAAAAAAGTTTGCTGTTTGGGCCCACCAGGCCTAAAATATAATACACCCCCTACAACAGTCCTGACTCTTTCTGATGGTGGCTTGGTGTGTTAGATAAGATATGGCCTTCCAAATTATTGTAAGACCCTAGTACTCCCTACAATATAATAATCAGTCTGAACCACCCCATGGTCAGCTGTGTGCTCCATTGTAGTACGGGTATTGCTGCCTAGAAAAAACCTTTGCTGCTTTGGTCCACAAAGCCTTACATTTAAAACTCTCCCCTTCAGATGGTGGTCCTGTGTATTTGTAAGACATGGTGGTGCACATTATTGTTAGACCACCTTATCCAGAAACCCCATTATCGAGTATTCTGAATAATAGAGCTCATACTTGTATGTGGAAAAAGACATATATAACACAATTCCTGAAAAAAATACTATGGCAATATAAATACATAAATACATACGTACATACAAAATAATAAAGGTCATTAAAATATCCTCAACACCATACTTGTTATTCTAACCGTTTCTGCAATGTTATATCCTTCATGGTAAGCAACATTACTTACTTTATATTGTCATTTGCCTCAACACATAACCATTTTTAATATACTCGTCTTATCATTGTTTAATGAAAACGTACAAACTATAGCAATACATCATTGTTGGAGTTGGGCGGAACAGGTTAGGCAGCTGTGTACTATGTAAAGGGCAGTTTGTCACTGTAGAACTTGCACATAATAATGAGGTTGCAACCAGTGCAACATTTATAAACAGGTTCAAAATCTGTCACACTACCATTTTACAGTAAACCTACAAATAAAACATGGAATGCTAACTAATTTTGCAATATAAATTTATTACAATATTGGAAACATGTTTAGTTATTTGTAAATTGCTATTGAGAGTAACATTTGTCTGCTGTTCTATGTACCGCTGGCTCTGAAACAATTGATATAATGTTGCAGTATCAAGTCGTGGCTCAGTTTCCTCCAATGTCCTGTGACTAACACTCCTAAAAAGTAGACACACAAGTGTGCAAGGCATTGTGGGAGTACAGCTGACTTCTGTGACACTGAATTTGTGGTACAAACAGTCGAAATCAGCAATGCACATTTAAAGTGTTCAATAGCAATTACATTTAACTTAAAATCATTGAAAAACATTGAAATTAATGTATATTGGAAAATCTCTTAGAATTAAGTTATCTTTCATCATGCACATAATGGTTAGTATCACTTGATTTCACTTCTCCTATCCAGCATGACTCATATGCTTTATTTATTGTTACATTTTTACATTTTCGAAATACTGCCCCTCACTTCATAGATAAAAAAAACTCATTGTGCAATATTCTCTTGTACAGAATACATGTCATATATTGTAGGGATGATATTTTATCAGAAGGTTGATTCCTGACCTAGAAAATTTTGTCTTAACTGTTCTGAGTTTATTGAGGTTTCAGGATTCATATTAAACTCTCTTGCTACAACTCTGTCGTCATCACTCAAAGTAAGGAAGAACAGAATGTTTTTAATTCTTCAGGCAGTCACATAAAACATTAATAGTTCAATGTATTGCAACAATTAGAGGGGAGTTCTGTCACCCTCATCAACAGGTCTTTGAGATCTTCAGTTGAACCACAGAAAAGGCACAGTTACTAATATACCTACACATTTTAAGGCTCTTTAATATATTGAAAACAAAAATATAGGAGTTCAAGATTCCCATTCATACAGACCACCCCTACTTGCCCATGTCATTGAACATGGAGATATTTTGGGATTACCGCCCAAGGAAATTAAGGAATAGGTGCCATAGTCATGGATGGAGAATGTTTTCATTTTTATACCCAGCCACATTTATACAGTAACCTATACCTTGTTTTACAAGATGAATGAGCAGCTGCTAGTTTTGACAAATAATCCTATTCCTCTTAGCACCACTTTCAGTCCTAAGCAATATTATTAGAAAGTGCATTGGTAGAAATTACTAAATTGATCTGGAACATGAGAATAATTTAAGAGAAAAGACTATGCAAGTCTAAGAGAAAAGACTATGTAAGACTTAAGCCCGTATATTTGAAACTCTTCAATACATACAGAGAACCCACATAACACATGTCTGTCATTACCAGTTAAGTGTTTGCACACATGCTTGGAATATAAATCTGTCCATTTTCAAAGATCTTTTAGTGGTTTGTTGCCAGTTTGTGTTATATATGTAATATGAAATGTTCAGCTGAAAGAAAAACAGTTTTTGCTGATATTTCTATTTTCCTTGTGACTGAGCACATATAACAATCACAAGAATGTATGTTTATTATTTGAGAGGCCTGAGAAAATTAGCTTTAATAAGTCTATCCTTCAAATGACTATACAGAATACAATTTATCTGTCCAAAGGTGACCATCTGACCCTCTGCATCTGATTCGAATTCATAGCATCCCCAATAACTAAAACCGAGAGAAATAGCTCAAAACCAGCTGGCGTGTTGTACAATGCAATCTACTTTTTTGTCTGATGTAACAAAAGTATCAGATAAGGTACAGAAAATAATATATAATATTTTACAGTATGGCTTAAACCCAGTTTTTAAACCCAAAACTAACATAAACACTAAACTAATACTATTGATCAAGTGGTCCTGGGATTATAATCCTGTGTACTGTACTTACTCACTACCATTCTACCACATCTTTCATTACCCATCAGTATGGCTTCCATCAGGGGAGAGGTAGGCCAGGGCCTGGTCAAATCCAGATCTGAGGGGGATCCATGCACTTAATTAAATGAGCTATCTCCTAAACAAACTTTCAAGCTTGGGGACAGCAGCATCCCATGCACCGTCCTCTTTTAATTATGCTATGAAGCTTTTCTTTATGTTACTCTGTTAAGGTATGATTATGTTTTTTGTTTTACAAAGAGATTGTCACAGTAAAAAGTTTTGATCCTTGCCTTAGCACTTTATGGAAAAAGAATTGTTATCACATGCCCATTGCTCTTGCAATGGCTAGCATTGGTGTTCTTTGTTTTTTGACCTGAAAATGCTTGTATAATAAAGGGTTAAGTCAGTTATAGAAATATTTGTTGATAAATGTGCAAGGATCATTTTGAAAAAAAAAAACACGATTAATAAAGCTGTAACCGACCTTCATCCACATGTTAGCCTCTGAGTCTTTAATTTGGTAATTCTATAAAAGGGGGGGACTGTTTTCCTTCCCTGCAGTCTCAATCTTATGTCAGTGACATCATATCCTGTATGCCAAAAAAGTTATAAAAAAGAAAAAAAAAAGCTGGCATTTCATATTTTAAAATGGGATTGTGGTTAAAAGTTGTAACTGTTAAATATTTTTGTTTCAATATTTTTTAAACCATTTGAGGGGCTTGCCTTATTTGTTTTAGGGTTGGCTCATGTCTAGGACATTAGAGGATCTCTTTTGTCTTTATTTTGCTTTCTTGGACATTTTTAATAATAAATGGCAACTTCAAGCTTTTGTACCACTTTTGTATCACTAATAAAGACATGTATATGACATATCTGTACCCCCCAGTTCAAATTGACCTAAGAGTATTAAGTGTTAAGCGTATTAAGTGTATTAACGAAGTTTCGCTAGGCAGAAATGAACAATAGCGAATCAATAGTTTGCTATGAAATGCTTGCACTGGTAAATAAACACTAGCAAAACTTCACCAGCATTTGACTGCCAAGACGTAACTTCGCATTTTGATGACTGTGAATTAACATTTGATAAAGACGGGCAAAGCCTTCCAAGATGAAAATTCCCCCTTAGTGAATTTCCCCCTTTTTTTAAATAAGTCCCTAACTATGCTAATAACCCTGTTTGAAGGTACATTGCATCCCAAGTCCCTTTATAATTAAGTCTCCATTACTTTTTCACACATCCCTCCGGTATCTCCCAACTCAACATAACTAATTATATATTTCTTGTGGTGGACAGAGATCCCTTCCAGTCTATTTAGTACGAAGTTAAAGTTATTTATAGAAACTATAGCTGTACTTAGCGAATCACAAATCTTATGTTTACTGCAAATCACATTTATGTTTTTTAAAATGTATATACTGGGCTGATTTGAGGGGGCAGCATTTACCAGTTAATTTGGGAAAGATTTCTCCAATACAATCACTGGACATGGAAAATAACAGACTCTGATGTCATATTTTTCAATAGTTCCTGAAAATGAAATTGTAAAATTCTAAATGTTATCATTTGCATACTGGAGCTCTCATAGGTAAAATAGCATGCTACATTTTGTAGAACTTTAGCATGTATTGTCATTGGGTGGTATTCTACAATGCAACATGAAAAAAACATTTTACAATGCTACTGAATCATGTCTTTTGTCTTTAGTTCTGCATAATGATACACATTCTTTAAACCAAAGTAATGTAATGCACTTTCCCTAAGTTAATCGATTTTACTAAGAAATGAGAGACAGGCAACATCAATTTTAAAGGAAAATTGCAGTTTTTTACAACCTCCAATTAAAAGTCAAATGTACCCTATTTATAAACATATTAGCTTTCTCTTTATTTGTATAGATAATGGGGTAATGTATTTGTTTTATTTACAATAATTAGAAATAATATGATACACCCGATAAAATCAAATTACAAATCTACAATTATATAAGGTAAGGGCAGCTTAAAAACTATATGGACTGAATGGATACTGGTATGATAAAGAAAGAAATTTTAATTGTGTTGTTAACAGGTGTTGATTGTTTATTCTAAAAAAAGATAGTGGCACTGGTTAAATTTTGATTACACCTTGATTTTTTTTAATCTTGCTACAGGAATATGAGGATTTATGACTGAATAAAGCTATGTGATGCATAAAGTTCATCCGCCAGTTCCATTAGTGGGCGTACCCATTAACTCTGTTCCCCTTCATTAATCTGGACTCTTCCTAGTTTCTAACTACAGCTTTTTTAGACAATGGGTTCTATTAAGCTATATCATAAAGGTGGAGTGGCAAGAACAAAATAAGAGTACATATATTTTTATGACAGCACATCCTGATATCACTTAATCATATTACAAAATGAATGTTCCCTAGAGTTGTCTGCCCTATAGTAACCTTAGAAGTTTTCTCTTCAATAAGCTATTCATTATCTGGAACTGGCTCAGAGATTGAGAAAATGTCCGTTCTGAATTTGTGGACTCGGGTGTAATTCATTGGTACTGAAATAAAATGACATTCCATAAGACTTTGCCCATTATATGCTAATAATATTGAGTATATGGCTATATTTCTGAGCTTAATTTAATAGCATTTAGAATTAACTTATCACGTTTGTCCTTTATGCCTTGTACTTTATATTGATACTTAATGGAGAGTTTCATTAATGAGATCTAAACCACCACCATTGCTAATGGTATATATTTTGTATTAGGTGGTCATTTCCTAGTTTTCATCTACTACCTTTCATATAAAATACTGTATTTGATTTTGTCATTTAGCCATTCAAAATGCCCCAGATTATCAATCAATGTTGCTAATTCATAGGGAAAAAAAAGAAACATTAAAATGTTCGATTTTATCCTTTCAATCCCCACAGCCTTATAGTGCTCATTTAGTTGCAGATAATACATTCCTAGTGTTTAGTATATGCTGTGAGTATTTTAATTTATTGATTTCTAAATGTGTTCCCCCCAATTAGTTGATCACATAGCATTATTCAATAGGAAATGCATGCTAATAATAAATAGGGCTCATTTACTATAGTACACTGATAGGAGCAACTGCAATGTAACAGACCACATGAAGGCAGCCAATGGGCATCCACATGCATCCACCTTATTTGTCAATAACATAACTATCAGCACTGGGGCCTGGGTGCAGCAGAGCCCCTCACCCCCTCCAGATTCAGTTTTTAGGGCAGATTCACAGGATCCAGAGGAGGAGCAGGTCAGGGAAAATACATGCAGTCATACCAACTAAGAGGCAAAAGAGATTTAAGGGGCCCATTTACTAACAATCAAATTGTGAATATTTCCTTGAATCTCAAAAAAAATGTGATTTTCCTTTATTTCTTAAAAGCTCTAAAAAATTGAGATTCATTTACATGTAAAAACCATGAAACTCTCTAATGCAAAACTTTGCCAAGTAAAAGTTGTCGAGATCCTATAGAAGCCAATGGGAGCTGCACTGGTCTTATTGAACCGCTTGTAATCAAAAAAAATTCTCTAGCAATTGTGAGGAAAAACTAGATTTTTCAAGATTTTCGAGGTATTCATATTTTTATAGCACACTTTTTTTTGTTCTGACTTTTTATATCCGGATTTTTAATAAATTGGGGAAAAATGTATTTAAATGAATCAGTTAATAGTGCTGCTCCAGCAGAATTCTCCACTGAAATCCATTTCTCAAAAGAGAAAACAGAATTTTTTATATTTAATTTTGAAATCTGACATGGGGCTAGACATATTGTCAATTTCCCAGCTGCCCCAAGTCATGTGACTTGTGCTCTGATAAATTTCAATCACTCTTTACTGCTGTACTGCAAGTTAGAGTGATATCACTCCCCTTCCTTTTTCCCTCCAGCAGCCAAACAAAACAACAATGGGAAGGTAATGAGATAGCAGCTTCCTAACACAAGATAACAGCTGCCTGGTAGATCTAAGAACAGCACTCAATAGTAAAAACCCATGTCCCACTGAGACACATTCAGTTACATTGAGAACTGAATAAGTTCTCAATGTTCTCAATGTTCTGAATAAAAAATGTACATAAAAAAGTCTAATTGGACCACTGTAGATCAATTTGGACTTTCAGGGGTTTTTGTATTTTTTTTCTTCACTAGGAATTGCAGGAAAACCTCAAATTTGTAATTTCAACCACATCCTTCACACTGTTTGCAGTAAAACACAGAAACATTATATTAAATTAAAGGCAAAGTAAATAAGCAGTTCATATATTACTGATGTACTCCCCTTGCCTCCTTGGTGGACAAAGAGAGTCCCAGTCCCTTTTCCTCAAAGAGCTCTTACATTTTCCCAAGTAGTGCTACCTGCCAAAATACCTCTCTGGCTGGGCAGGGGTAGTGGCTCCCATGTGGCAGGTATATGAATAACACCTGTATCTGTACAGGAACACATGCTGGATGCTTTCTCTACATTCCCTTGGGCAAAACATACCCAGGGATTTACTCAGACGGGCAGGCTCATCCAGAGCTGGAACATGGACTCCACAGAGATGAAATTCATTCAGTGAAGCACAAGCACTTTACCCTCATGGCATAGCTCCCAGCACTCTCCATAGTGCAAGCACATAAAAAATCATCCAGCAGCACTTATTTTAAGACCTGCTTGAAGGTGGCATAAACTTTTGGAGCAAATGTTACAACATTTTCATTAAGTTTTATTACATACACCATGCGCAAACCATAAAATTTGCAATCGCTGTCCTACCGTTGCATGAGGGGCAAAGGGGTTTGCAAAATGTCTGCAAAGGCAAAATTGTTCACAATGCAAATATTTATTCACATTGTGAAGAATTTCTCCATTAGTGACCTATATAACATCTCCCCATACACTATTAAAGGTGAACTAAACCATAAAAATGAATATGGCTAAAAATGCCAAATTTTAAATAATCAACTTATTGTACTGGCCTACAGTTTCAGCTTCTCAGTAGCAACAATGATCCAGGACTTCAAACTTGTCATGGGGATCACCATCTTGAAAAGTTTCTGTGCCAGGGTGTGTGTTTTTCCTACCTTGTGCTATAATCTATTCATGCTTTAGTCTTGCGGAAATTGTCTCCATCTCAAATTGCCAAACAGACACTATACAGAAATCATATTAGGACCATAGTTCGTACTTTTTGCACATTTGGCATCATGTTTTATGTGTTGTGGATTTCACATTTGATCTTATCTAGTGTTAAGATTTTTAATGTTCCTTCTGGGTATCCCAGATGTCCTTTGCATACATTTTGTCATATTTATCTCTTTGACTCTTATTTATAACACACTTTCTTGCCTTTAAAATATACTTACCACCATGGGGTGACTAATTATTTTTAGTTCTGGGCTAAAAGGGGGAGTTGTTCAGCAGCTCTCCAGTATGGACTTACAGAATAGTTAATGCATAGGAGAGGGACTGACTAGAAACAATAAAAGGAACAATAAAAAGAATGTTACTTTTTCACCTTATCACAGAGCAATTATTTTTTGGCTGCCGAGGCCTGTGCCCCCTATTTGAAAGCTAAAAGGAAGCAGAAGAAGAAGGAATTCAATATCAAAACAATACTAAATAAAAAATTAAGACCAATTGAAAAGTTTTTAGTGTAGGCCATTCTATAACATACTAAAGATTAACTTAAAGGTGAACAACCTTTGGAGTGTTGCTCCATTAAATAATGGTACCAGTATGGTTGTAACAGATACAGAAAAGGCAAATGTGTTAAATCAGTTCTTTTCTTCAGTGTATACAATAGAGGAGTCTGGGTTCACAGGCTCACTTAATAACGGCACGAATGGTTCAGCTCAATCTAGTCAGTGGCTGACTCAGGATATGATTCAAAAAGCTTTAATACAAATTAATGTAAACAAGGCTCCAGGGCCTGATGGCATACACCCCCGGGTTCTAAGAGAGCTTAGTTCAGTTTTAGACCAGCCCTTATTTCTGATTTTCTCAGATTCACTGTCATCTGGTATGGTGCCTATGGATTGGAGAAAAGCTGATGTTATTCCAATATTTAAAAAGGGATTACGATCTCAGCCTGGCAATTATATGCCAGTAAGCTTGACATCTGTGGTGGGCAAATTATTTGAAGGCTTGTTAAGGGATCACATTCAAAATTTTGTCCTAATGAATGGCATTATGAGCAACAATCAGCATGGCTTTATGAAGGATAGGTCATGTCAGACGAATTTGATTGCATTTTATGATGTGGTAAGTAAGATTCTGGATAGTGGGGGGGCAGTAGATGTGATCTATTTGGATTTCGCCAAAGCGTTTGATACTGTGCCCCACAAACGACTGCTTTCTAAACTAAGGTCTGTTGGGCTTAATGAAGTCGTTTGCACATGGATAGGAAACTGGCTACAGGATCGGGTACAGAGGGTAGTTGTTAATGGGACATTCTCTACTTGGAGTAAGGTTCTTAGTGGGGTCCCCCAGGGCTCAGTATTGGGTCCACTTTTATTTAACTTGTTCATTAATGACTTAGGGGAGGGTGTTGTAAGTAATGTATCAGTGTTTGCAGATGACACAAAATTATCCAGCCCAATTAATTCCATCCAGGATGTGGCATCCTTGCAACATGATCTTGACAAACTGGCAATCTGGGCAGCTAAGTGGCAAATGAGATTCAATGTTGATAAATGTAAAGTCATGCACCTGGGATGTAAAAATATCCAAGCCACTTATACCCTTAATGGGTACTAGGCAAATCCATTGTGGAAAAGGACCTTGGAGTCCTTGTAGATGATAAACTTGGCTGTAGCAAGCAATGCCAGTCAGCAGCATCAAGGGCAAATAAGGTCTTGAGCTGTATTAAAAGGGGCATAGAGTCAAGGGAGGAGGGGGTCATTCTTCCACTGTATAGAGCACTTGTAAGGCCCCATCTAGAATATGCCGTACAGTTTTGGTCTCCATCACTCAAACAGGACATTATTGTATTAGAGAGGGTACAGAGAAGGGCAACTAAGCTGGTAAAAGGTATTGAAAATCTTAGCTATCAGGAAAGACTGGCCAAATTGGGGATGTTCACACTGGAGAAGAGGCGCTTAAGGGGTGATATGATGACTATGTATAAATATATAAGGGGATCATATAATAATCTCTCTAATGCTTTATTTACCAGTAGGTCTTTCCAGCTGACACGAGGTCACCCATTCTGATTAGAAGAAAAGAGGTTCCGCCTAAATATGCGGAAGGGGTTTTTTACAGTGAGAGCTGTGAAGATGTGGAATTCTCTCCCTGAATCAGTTGTACAGGCTGATACATTAGATAGCTTTAAGAAGGGGTTGGATGGCTTTTTAGCAAGTAAGGGAAGACAGGGTTATGGGAAATAGCTCATAGTCCAAGTTGATACAGGGACTAGTCCGATTGCCATTATGGAGTCAGGAAGGAATTTTTTCCCCTCTAAGGCAAATTGGAGAGGCTTCAGATGGGTTTTTTGCCTTCCTCTGGATCAACTGGCAGATAGGTAGTTAATAAAAAAAAAAAAAAAGGTTGAACTCGATGGACATGTGTCTTTTTTCAACCTTACTTACTATGTTACTATGTTACTATGTAACCCCTTTAATCCTGTGGCAGCCAATCAATGCATAACTTTTTTTTCTTTCTTTCTATATACCAGTAATACCCTCAGCTCCATCTATATTTTTAATCTATTGAACCCTAAAAGTTATTTTAACCATGAAAGTTATTTTAACTTTGGGAATTCCTTTGGATGCAGTCACAGTTTTGTTTTGAAATTTATTGGCACAATAGTTTTGTAAAAATTTAGTCAATACAGATACGTACATTTTTATAAATGCTAGTTTTGTCTAGTATGATTTTTTAGAAGAAAATATTCGCTCTGTTGTAAACTATAAATGAAGGCTTTTTTGGTTCAATTGTCCAGTAAAGACAGTTCTATCAGGTTGTCTATGTGATTTTGCAATTATGGATGCTCTTAAAATGGAAAATCAAACAGAGGAACTGGTAGAACAATGTTTACAGAGCATTCATTCCAAAAGGGATTTGAGTGGCTTCACTTAAAATGGTAAATCAAATTGAGAACAATTTTTACAGCAAAGTTATAGCAAAAAAAGTGATTGATGGATACAAAAGAGAAAACAATTCTAACAAAAATAGTCTATTCTGACAGGATTGAAGCAAAATCTTCCAAAGTTGGTATTTTTATAGTGCATAAGATTAATATGTTTATGAAATCTTCTTTTCTTTTTTTTCAACTCCTTCCTTTGTTTTCTTACATTCAGAAGCACCAGTTTACTGGGTTTTTTTTACTTCTAATCATTATAGAATGCAGTTAACAAATGGTTGCATAGGCTTCAAACCAGTTGTGAATAGTGCCTTTTTCATGAGTGAAAATAATTGTCCATTAATAATTTGACCTCCAGTTACACCCTAGCCACATTTTCCATGTTTTTCTATTGAATGTTAACTGATTATGTCACTAAAAAGTTGTAAAAAAGCTTGTGTTCTAGTGTCTCACTTTCACTGTCACTCCCATTATTCTCTAATGAGCAAATTCAGCTTTACACTAAATTCAAGTGCATGTATCAATGGGCATGTACATGTTAAGATATGTATCAGTGCCCTGATTATTATACAGTGTGTCCAAGTCAACCTCCATTAGAGAACTAATTAATGTCAGCTTCCCAAAAGTCTTGTAGGTACAGTAGCATCAAAAATTTAAAGTGTCCTAAAGTAATGAAAATATAATGTGCTGGTGTGCTGCACTGTTAAATGTGGTGTGTTTGTTTCAGAAATACAGTTATAGTTTATATAAACAAGCTGCTGGGGCAGCCATTTAAAGCTGAAAAGGGAGAAATGCACAGAATATACAGCAGATAACAGATACACATCATAGCATACAATGGGATTCTTCAGAACTCATCTGTTATCTGTGCTTGAATACCTGCCCCCATGGATAACTATATAGACTATAGTTGATTTTACTAAACAAATATACCAGTTTTGCCAGTTTTGCCAGTGCAGGGCACAGTATATTATATTGTCTTTCCATTAAAATACTTTCATTTTTTGGAGTTACTGTTTCTTTAAGCAAATGAAGCCTGGATGTTCAGGTAACAGTTCCATTAAAAATTCTGTTTTAATAAATTGTCACCCACCCAGGATATCAGGTCCTGGGGATATTATATAAAATACCTATTTTCATTATAACCTCAAACCATAGACCTTTGTCTTCCTCTACAGTGTCCAGTGGTAGGAGTTAAAAATACAAACATTTTATGGTTATACATATGGTCACCAAGACCTACTTTGTGATGTCAACATTTGTTATATAGAATGTTATATAAATTAGTGTTGGGGCAATAAAAAGTACTAAACTACTTAAACTACTTAAAATGCCAAAGACAGCACTGAAGGAGATCTAATACTTAAAAACGGGGTGTAAACACTGTCTAAAATCTCTGTTCTTGGCTGCAACTCCATGGGGGTCATTTATTAAGTCCGCACAGCGTATATTTTCCACAAATGGTTGTATTGCGCATGTTTTTTTCCTGAATGCTAATATATTGCACTGCTCTGCCCATCTTTCCATTTTTTGCGAATTCCCATCTCTGCAAATGAGATGGGAGTTTGCGTGAGCGCACCCAATGTGCGATGTTGTTGTGAGCGAAAATAGCGTTAACAGTAACTTAAATTCGCAATTCGCAAAACTGTTTTGCGAATATTTTATCCGCCACCAAAGTTGTGGCTTAATTGAATCACAGATGTGCGCATAAAGATTCGCAATTTGCGAATTGTGACATATTTAAAAAGCTCCTATAGACATTCGCATTGTGAAAAAAAATTCACAATTCTGTTTGCACCCTCTTATTCAGCTTTACAAATATAACCATGCACAGAGCAAATATATTCAGTTTGTGAGCCAATCTGCCCTGCGCAAAGTTTATAAATGACCCCCCATGTGTTTTATAGCCAATCACATAGGGAGATTGTTCTGTGTTAGGTTGGTTGTAATCCAATGGACTGTTGGAAGGTTGTCTAGAGCTCTCTGGAACTAAACTGTCTAGGTTGGCAGTGGTTGATATATGGTTCCTTAGCATGGGAAAATACTACATCCATCATCCATGTAGATGATCTAAAAACAGGGTAATAGTAATAGCCAGGGAAGTACCTGGGTTCATTTTTCTGTAAGTCTTTATTTAAATAACTATTTTGGTAAGATACAGGAAATAACAAGCAGCTGGAAAAAAACAAAAACATTACATACTTCAGCATTCAATTTACATTCAGTAGTAAAACAGGTCATAGCTCAGGTCATAGTCCCAATCTGAACTAGTTTCTATAGATAAGATTGCAAGTCCACAATGGAATTTTAGACAGAGCCGTCACACACAGAGTACTGAATTCCGATGGCTCCCCACAGATACATCCAGACACATGGCCCAGAGACATGTTCTGTCTGCACAATTTTCACCAAAGCAAGAGATTTCTACTGAAGACAAGGGCTGTCAAATTTGTAACCTGAAGACAATGATATATAACTGAACACATATAGAATAACTAAAGACTGTTAAGATAAGATATGTTTTGATAATTGTATGTTTTGATATTTTCTATCTAACTGCTTTGTTTACTTAATATGCTTACAAAATTGTATTACTGTTCTGTCTATATATTCCTTTTTGTAATTTATCATTATTAACAGTTAATTGAGCACACACAATTCACACAAAAGGCCTGTGCCATTTTAACTACCTGAGATATAGGGGAAATCTCCTTACCGTTTTTTCTTTAGACACTTGTATTTTCTCAAAAGATAGCGCTTTACCAAAATAAATTAAATTCCAAAAAAATATTTTTTATAGAACCCATAGGCAGATAAGTTTACAATTGTATTGCTGAGGAATAAACACTAACAACATAGATGTCTGTAAGTGTATAGTATATTTAAAAGTATACTTAAAAATATAAATATAAAAATATAAATATAAATATGGCAACAAATGCATGCTAAGTGAATTACAAATCAGGGCATTAATCTCTTCAATCTAGGCTGCTAAACAAAACCTCAGTTTGATGATTTAAGGACTATTATAGATCCCTCTCAGCACTTTAAATGAAAACAAATAATCATGGCTTAATGCCAATTTTCTCTAGAAAAACTAATTGATACAGGAGCTTTCAATTAAAAGGGGCTCAGGTCATGATGGATTTGGGGTTGCTTTTTATACATTTTTCAAGGAAGACTATGGGGGAAATTCACTAACAGGTGAAAATTTGCCAGCGACTGCTTCGCCGCCTTCACTACCTTCGCCACACTTTCGCCAGGCGCAACTTCGCACAGGCAACTAAGTTGTGAAGTTTTGTCGCTGGCGCCGAACGCTTGCAAAGTTGCGCTAGTGTAACTAAAGCAGGCATAGCGAAGTTGCCTTTAGCGTTAGATTATTTGCATACGGCGGGAAATTAAGTTTCAATGGACGTATATGTTGCATCAAATATAGTACACTACTCAAGCCCAGGGAACCTTAATAAAGAAAATAGAGTTGTTATATTACCCTACACATGAGCCCACAGTATAGTTTAGGTGCCATATGTAAGAAAATGTAGGGGGGGGAAGGAGGGAACCCAAAAAAAATGTACAATCTTTTTCAGCCTATCACCCTGTAAAAAGAAAAAGGCGCCAGCGTTTTTTGGGACCAAGTCCTATCTACTCTATTGCACTTTGCCTGGTCTGAGGTCATGAAGGCAAGTCTGGTGATAGAGGTAATGTTCAGTAAAAACAAAAATGTAGTAAATTTGCATGGTAACAAAAATATGCCTGGCGTTAGAGTGCGAAGTTGCGCTAGAGTCTATCTCCTTTGCTAGCGTAATTACACCAGTGCCTGTTAGTAAATTGGCGAAGTGCCTAAATGACGTCACGCTGGCGAATTTTCACCAGTGCCACTTCGCCCTTTAGTAAATTTCCTCCTATGAGTGAAATGTAGGGAATCTAAGTTTGCAGCCCCCCCTGGTCACCACCCACCCCAGACCCTGCCCCAAGCCCCACCCACCTCACATCATAGTAAAAAGTCCACATCGATACCAGCACTAAAACCAGAAAACCCACTCACTCACAAGTTATAAAAAAACATTGGTGATCAGGGCCCTCCTAAAAGTTAAAAAAAATTATTGGTGCTCAGGGCCCCAAATTAAAGTTTTTACAAAAACATTGGTGTTCAGGGGCCCCATGGAATATTTAAAAAAAAAAAACATTGGTGTTCAGTGGAACTTACCTTAGGTTCTTCTTCTTAGGTTCTTCTTTGGTTTCCTTCAGCTCCTTTCATACCTTCAGATCTTTTTGTGGCTTCAGGACCTCAATTTCGAGACTTTTCATAGCTTTGTGTCCTTTTGCTGCTTCAGAACTTCAACTTTGGGTCTTTTCATGGCTTTGGGGTAGCTTTGGGTCTTTGGCGCGGCTTTGGGTCTTCGGCGTGACTTCGGATCTTCAGCAGGGCATGAACTTCGGTTCTGATAAGGGGGACCCAGCTAATTTGAAAAGTGCAACACAGCCGGGGCTTGAGCCCAGTTCAGCTGTACCCCTGTATAATTAGTAAGCCAAGAATGTAATCTATAAAGGCTGGTCTAATAGCCAGAATCAAACTTTCTGCTTTTCAGCTCTCTAACTCTGAGCTAATCAGCAACTTGAAGGTGGGGGGCACATGGGACATAACTGTTCAGTGAGTTTGCAATTGATCCTCAGCATGAAGCTCAGATTCAAAAGCAAATAGTTTTGACCCATGTACCTCCCTCAAGTCACTGATTGGACCAATCAGTGGAAACCAAGAGAGATTGTAGTGTTCTGGCTATTATGTTAGACATCCAGTCACTCCAGCCTTTATACATTACATTTTTGGCTAACTAACTATATTAGAAACATGTTTTATTTTGCACAGCCTATCTATTTACCCAGTTTTTATTTTTATACGGAACAATTTCTTTAATTTCTAAAACGATGTGGACTGTGTGACATGCTCTGCTGTCTGTTTCTACTATAGAGAGACGTTTGCATTCACTAGACTGCAAAATTAATGGAAAAATTAAAAGGTCAAGCTATTTTTTAAGAATTTTCTGATCTAGGCAACTGAGAAAATGGATATTTAGATGGTACAATATTGAGACAGAAGTAGCCACAATGGTTGCAAAATGACATCTATACACTTATGCACATAATCTTAACATAAACATACACATCTGCATGTATTACATTACATAGTTCATGCAACAATTTCTCAATTTCATTTTTACAAAGATAGATATGAATATACATCACCTCCAACATAGCTGGTCTAATAAAAAGCATTCTTGTTACCCATTTGGTTTTAAATCTTTGCACTGTTTTCCTCCACCTTTACCATTCTTTTCCCTCCCCTGACTTTTTTGCACTTACTATTCTCATTCTTTTCCTTTCCTACTATGTACATATTATTAATAATAGTAATAATAATAATAATAATGTGTAAAACATTGGCACTGTTTAAATTAAAGGGATTATGTCATGATTTTTATGGTGTAGTTCTTATTTCTAAATTAAACTGTTTACACTTCAAAAAATTCGCTATAACATGTAAAATTTCATTCTAACCCAAGTGTATTTTTTTATTTGTAATATTTTGATGTCTTTATTTGCAATCCAAGGTCATTTTACCTGGTCATGTGCTTTCAATAAGATCCAGCATTTCAGGCTGCTGTTTTGCCTACTCAGTGTAACTGAATGTGTCAAAGTGGGACTTAGATTTTTACTATTGAGTGCTTTTCTTATATCTAACAATGAGCTGTTATCTGTTACATTCCCTCTAATGGACTGCTGGGGGAATTGGGGGTGATATTACTCCAACTTGCAGTGCAGCAGTAAAAAGTGTAGTTTATCATAGCACAAGTCACATGACTGGGGGCACTTGGGAAACTGACAATATGTCTATCCCCATGCCATATTTCAAAATTTAATAAAGAAAAATCTGTTTGTTCTTTTGAAAAAATTGATTTCAGTGCAGAAGTTTGCTGGAGCAGTACTATTAACTGCTGCATTTCGAAAAAAACATGGTTTCCCATGACAGTATCCATTTAATCAAACTGAATTTGGACAAATGTGAATCTCACGCTGACTTCATTATAAATAGCCTATATTGAAATTCAGCAGATTTAATTTAGTTCAAATTCAGATCAAAAAATCTTTTTCCCACCCATCTGAATTTTCATTTATTTACTCCAAACTCTCCTTTCTTTGCCAAATTTGAAATGTATTTATTATCTCCCAAACCAATAAGCCAGTTTTACTGTTCACTGCAATTCTCTGCACAGTTACCTAAAGGATATAAAAGTCCTTGTTCACAGTTAGAGCAACTAAAAGAATGATGTCAATAATACCTTCATAATAGTCTAATGACATGGATATAATCAATTATATCCAATCTACTACAGTTCATTTCTTGGCAGCTTACCTTTTAATATTTCTATAAAATTATTTTTTCTGAAGGCTAGACCATCCGATTCCCATTCCAGAAAAAGATTAAACTGCCAGTCAACAGAGTTCATGAGAACAAGACTGAGAAATGAGGCTCTTTGTTTATTTATGACCTTACATACATTAACATATTTGTGTCACTCACTGGTCTTTTGTTTAAAAGCTGTTCTTTTTTTATTATATTTGTTATTTAAATGGAGTTATTTTCTCTCTTATTAGATATTCTATATCCAATATTTTTGAGTGTGAAAATGTTTTCCTGTTTAGAACAGTCAGAAGTTTCATGTGGATGTATGATAAGACCTCTGAAGAATGGTTTAGTAATAATGAACTATAATAATATATAATAACTATAACTATATTATTATATATAATATAATATAATAATAACTATAAGCCCCCGGCACATAAATAATATAAAATAGATAGTTATGAAAAGCCACATTTTGTGTAATGATGGAAAGGGCATATAACACAATACTAATAAAATAGCAGGACTCTACATAAAAAAAACATACTGTATCTCTTCTTTTTAGTGTGGGAGAAGGAATTGTTTAAGATTAAGGCTTTTATTTCAAGTCTAATCCCTCACTCTGCAAAAGTAGACCATTATGCTACCTGCTAATTGATTGTTATAGATTCATAGAGCTGGAGGAATGGCTAATGTCAATACAGGTACAAACTGCATTCCGTTTCTAATTGAGCATAGTAAAAAAAACAGCAGGGATGGTTTACGTCTCTTCTGTTTGAAAGCAATCAGTGGTTATCAATGGGTTACCAAATAGTTTTGCATCCGTTATTACAGTATCCCCATCCCTATAACTGAATAATCTTGTGGGCATTACTGCATTCAGTTAATAGAAATACATTCATCTAATACTGTGTTTGCAAATTGTGCACAATGGCCCTTTATTTTCTAGTTTTAAATTCAGTTTGAAGCAGTATGTTTAGGAAATACCTTCTCTGTATATCTGCATGTTACCTTTAGAAATATTTCCATACAAATGGGCATCACCATATTGTTTAGTGTGGTTAAAATGTTCCCACTACTCCTTTATAGGCAAGCCTAATTCCTACTGACCCCAGAGAGTAACCCCCCACTCTTAGAATTGCATGTAAATTTGCAGAAAAGCAATATTCTGCTCACACATTAACTTATGACCTTATGTTTCTTTTCCAAATAATTTCTCACATAACTGCATACACAAAAACGTCTACATAATATACGTGACAGACCTTGAAATTCTTTTATATAACGGAGGTGCAATTTAACAAATACTCTACAGTACAATCAATCTTAATAACCACTCCCAAGATACTGCACTCTGCCATATCATATTTATTTTTCTTAAATGTGTTTCATATCTGCAAGAAATGAAGAGAGAAATAAGGGAGGAAATTACTGAGATCTAAAACTTTCAGTGCAAAATGAACATAAAATACTGAAATTTATTAGGCAGAGAGATCTGAGGCTATAAATACTTCAGTTTAAGAAAAAAAAGACCTTGTTTGTGAACAAGCAAATACTGTGTAGGAGAAAAATCCCACAGAGCAGATGTTGGGAAATTCCACCTTTTGAATTGCAGTATAAGGGGCATATTTATCAAGGGTCCGAATCGAATGAATAGCAATTTTTCCCCCAAAAAACGTAGATTTTTCCACCAAATATTACATTTCCCCCAGATGTATTACTATTGTGTGACCTATAATTAAGGGGCAGATTTATCAAGGGTCAAATTTCGAAGTTAAAAATACTTCGAAATTCGACCATCGAATTAAAATACTTCTTAAAAAACTTTTTTCATCGAATTTGGCTATTCTGCGGTCGAAGTAAAATCGAACAATTGAGCCATTAAATCCTTAGAATCGAACAATTCGAACGATTTTATTGTACGATCGAACAATTTTTACTTTGACTTCAAAAACGTAGAAAAATGCTGTAGAAGGTCCCCATAGGCTAACATAGCACTTCGGCAGGTTTACCTTGGCGAAGTATTGAAGTCAAAGTTTTATTAAAGAGACAGTACTTCGATTATCGAATAGTCAAACTATTTTTACTTTGAATCGAAGTAAATTCGAAGTCGTAGTATCCTATTCGATGGTCTAAGTATCCCAAAAATTACTTTGAATTTCGAATTCTTTTACTTCGAAAATTCCCTTTTATTCACTTCAACCCTTGATAAATCTTCCCCTTATAAATGTCACAACCATTTTATCACCAAATCTGGACTGTGGACTTATTATTATTATAACCACTAGTGATGGGCGAATCTGTGCAGTTTCACTTTGCCGAAAAATTTGCGAATTTACTGCGAAATTCATGAAATGGCAGAAAATTTGTGAAACGCCTTTTGAAGTGAGCATCAATTTTTATACGCGCGACTTTGGTCCAAATGCATTAAAGTTAAGCGTCCGAATAATTTTGATGCACATCAATTTATATGTACTCGTCAATTTTTTTTGTTTTGCCGGATTTTTCACCTGGTGAATTGTCGCTGCAGTTTTGCAATTAAATCGCTTGCGCCAAAACATGGAAATTCGCAGCAAATTTATGTCTGATGAATTTATTTGTCTATCACTAGTAACCACCCTTCGGATTCTCTTTATCTCTTCCTATGTGTGTAGAAATAATAGTTAAACTTTCAATTCTATTTTTTTTCCTGGAATGTCGTCAATCTATACCAAATAAATTAACGAAATTTAATAAAAAAAGCCCACCAAGGCCTTTTATTTTCCAAAATCTTTGTTTTCTGTTTCTGTGCAAACACATGTCTGTCCTCCACCATAGAAGAACCGATAAAATATATCCCCTCCCAACTCCCCCATTTCCTTTTTATTTGACTCTAACCTGGAGAGAACTGTTTAACTTTTTGTAATAAAAACTCTCTCATCCTGGATACCAGTGGGAAATACTGTATTAACGCAACTTAACTTTTATACATCCTTACCCACTAACTTCAAAGAATGGAGCTCCCAGGACACTAACTGGTTAAGGTACGGGAGCCATTACCCAGTTAGGAAGGAAGGAAGAACAGGTTACAGTAGGTTAGGTGTGGGGGGAGGATATGGTAGGTGGAGCATGATAGCTAATATAGGAGGAGTTACAGGAAGCTGTACCTCCTCTTATGTGGTAGGCAGTGCAAGTGCAACATCCTGGCTCCTGCCCTTATTTTTTGGGGGGATTGCTTGGTTTTGTTGCAGCTGGGAGTTGATTGTTTGCCAGGTGGGAAGGTGCTCATATTTCCCTGCTTAGTAGAGTGCATTTCATTACCTCTATCGTATTGGCCCCAAGAGGTAGCAGTGTGAAGTGAGGCTTAACTGCTTTTACTTGCCCGTCATAGTGAGGTTGTGCCTGGTGGCTAACATACAGGGTGGCACGTTGACTTCTGTGGAGTCTTTTTTGGCAAGCATTCCTGGCTACCATTTAATATACCTTTTTGTTTGTTTGTTTGTTTTTTGTTTATGATTGTTGTGAAAATACTTTTACTTGCCCATCATAGGGTCAGATTTAATAAATGGCGAAGTGGCCATTGCCAATGAAAATTCGCCAGAAATCCAATCCACAGGGACATCGCCAACTCACTAACAGGCACAGACGACAATTCGCTATCGAAAGAGACCGTTGCTAGATGACTTTTCACTCAGGTGAATGTTCGTTGCTCTGCAAATTCACTAAAGTTCGAATTTTACTTAGTTACTTAGGTGACCTCAGACCAGACAAACTGCTAAAATAAAGCTTGATCTTCCTCAGTCGTATGTCACTTACATCTGTATATCCTGTCTGCCTTGTATGCAGCACTATGAGCCACTAGACCTGTACTAATCTCTAGAATCCTGGAACCCTCCATCACTGCCAGTGGCCCACCATTAGGTAATTTGAAGGTAAACATATGTGAATATTCATTTGAGCATGTCAGAATGTGTTTTCTGGGGTCTATAGAGTATTACAGATTCGTAGTAAATTTGGAAGTTTTGCCATTTGTGAAAATCCTTGCTAGAATGTCGCTATGTCCATAAAACGAAAGAGCTCGAAATGTTCAAAAGTAGCCCCCCGATATGCTTAAACTAAACTTATTTTAACACAAATTCTTTTCATCGGGTGGTTTACATTAGAGTGACAGAAACACCAAGATCTTTTCGTACTTATTCTACCTGTAAACTAATGTGATAGGTATATCTTACTCCCCTTTAGGTTTTTTTTAACTGCTTTGCAACCGAGCAACAGGCAGCCTGGATTACTAGAGGCAATGTGAATGTGGAATGTCTGTGCATTTAAGGTGGGTTTCTAGTTCTGCAATAACATATGCCTTGCTCTTCCTTGTTTGAGAACCTCTCTTCTACTATGCTACAATTTCACTTCATAAGACAATAATGGCCATTTTCTTCCAAAAAGCGTGCTTTCAATTCCATTGATTCATCAAGGGTGGATAATAATGTTGTCTGCGTTTATCTTTCTTGAGCAACAGACTGTGTTATTGTTTCAGCAAAAACAGAACAATTATAGTGTGATTTGTGAAAGTGTGATTTGTGAAAATGTTCTCAGTGGGCAAAACCATAATGTTCACCACAAAACTGTAAAGGTCAAAAGTCCTAGTCATTCAAAGGTTCACAAAAATAGGTAGCACATACTGTATCTGTTTGCTACCCCCTCTGGCAGATTGTTTTGTTTCCCTCTGATATGTTTATACCCCCTACATAGTACTATGTTGTTGGGTATACAGTACACATGGAGGCAAATTCACTAAGATTCGTAGTTGCGCCAGGCGTAACTTCGCCGCACTTCGCCACACTTTGCCAGGCGTAGTTTCACCAGTTCTTTGCAAATTCACTAAAATCCGAAGTTGCGCTCAGGGGTAGCGTAAGGTTGCGAAGTTGCGCTAGCGTTGATTCGCTAAGTGAAGCAAAGTTACGCTAGCGAAGGCTAATTTGCATACAGCGCCAAATTCAAATTTCAATGGAGGAATACGTATCAGCACTACAAATGGCTAGAAAACCTTCAAAACCTCAAATAAAAATTTTATTTTGCCCTTCACATGTGCCCACTGTATAGGTAAGTTGCCATGAGTCAGGAAATGTAGGGGGGAAGGAGGGGAGCCCCAAAAAATTTTTCGAACTTTTTCAGCCTATCACCCATAATGTAGAAAACACGCCAGCGTTTTTTTGGGACTTAGAAAAAATTTGGACTTTTTTTGAAGCAATCCCTATCTACTCTATTGTGCTTCGCCTGGTCTGAGGTGGCGAAGGAAGTCTAGCGTAAAAGGTAGCGTTCAGTACACTGCGCGCGTTAGTGAATTTGCGTAGTTACGTCCCTAGCAAAAACTTCGCCAGGCGTAAGGGTGCAAAGTAACACTAGCGAAACTACGCCAGTGTTCGTTAGTGAATTTGCGCAGTAACGAAAATGCCAAACGCTAGCGAAGTAACGCTAGCGAAGTAACGCTAGCGAAGTAACGCTAGCGAAGTAAAGCTAGCGTTCGGCGCTTCGGCTCTTAGTGAATTTGCCCCATGGACTCACAATGGGGCAGATTTGGCAAAAAGATGGGGTGAAATGGCTAAAGCTAGCGAATTCTCACCAGAAATCACATCCGCAGGGACATCGCCAATTCACTAACAGGCACAGATGACATTTCGCTAGCAAAACAGACCATTGTTAGCATTTGTTCGCATTCTATCTCCAGGTGACTTTTCGCTTAGGCGAATGGTCGTTGCTCCGCAAATTCACCAAAGTGGATTTTACTAAACGTTACCTCTTTTGCCAGAGTTGACTTCGCTACCTCAGACCAGGTGAATGGCTGAAATGAAGCTAGATCTTCCTTAATCTTATGTCACTTACAGCATATCCTGTCTGCTGAAAATGCATTAAAGTTGAAAAAACAGTGGCGACTTTTCCTTTTTTAAGCGGGATGGCCTGCATAAGTCCTAACTAACTAACTAACTTTTTTGGGTTAACATTTTCCCCAGATATTTGAGGTCCATGGAACATTAATTTTACAGTGGGCTCATGTCTAGGGCAGGGGTAGGCAACCTGAGACTCCTGAGCCTCATGCGGCTCTTCATCCTGCTTGCTGCGGCTCAGATCGGCTATACAGCCCTCGCACCTACTGGGGGCTACTTGATTGTGTGACCGGGGTAAGATAACGCTTAGCTTACCACAGCCGCATACTCAGGAAGGCGCCAGCAGGTGCGAGGGCTGTAAAGACATCCCAGGAGTGACAGCCAAGACCGAGCCGCAGCAAAATGATTCATAGTGGTCCTTACCGCAGTCACAAACTCAAGACAATAGAGGGAAGATCAGCATTGAACTTCAGGTACAGAATTTACATTAAACTAGCATTTAATAGGGCTAGTCTGTGTTTTTTTTCAAAGTAGGCCTACACATATACATTGCACTTCTGTTTGTTTTATTCTGTTGTTGTAATTGTTAAAATTGAAAAAAGGTTAAAACCTTTAAAAGTTTATAATCTGTTTTATGTTTTGCGGCTCCAGACTATTTTTCTTTAGTGGAAAAGGGGGCAAAATGGCTCTTTTGATAGTAAAGGTTGCTAACCCCTGGTCTAGGGCATTATATGATCTCTTTTGTCTTTATTTAGGTTTCTTGGACGTTTGTAATAAAAAGTGGCCACTTCAAGCATTTGCACCAACATCTCTAATAAAGTCATCTATACAACTTTAATGTACCCACACTATTCAAATTGACCTAAGTGTAAGATCACTAGCGACTTTTCGCTAGGCATAAACAAATGCTTGCAAATCTTCGCTATGAAATGCTTGCACTCAGAGCTGGGCCACACCGGCCAGGCACCCTCGGCAACCTGGCCGGCCCCGGCGTCCTGCTGTGTGCGAGAGGCGATGCCGGCGCACATGCGCAGAATCGGCAGTCGGCGCACACATGCGCAGAAACTGCAACTGGCGCAAGAAGAAGCTGGGGAGTAGGGGACTGGACGTGGGGTAGGCCATAGAGCAGGTATGTGCCTGACTCCCCCCAACTTTGCGCCCTAGGCACGTGCCTTCTCTGCCTACCCCTTGCCTCGGACCTGCTTGCACTGAAGAAGTATCACTAGTAAAAAGTCTGCCCCAATTACTCATTGCAAAAGAAATTTTAAGATAGTCAAGTGGATTTTTGACCACTGTTATAATGTTACAGTGTCATTCTTTCTTGGGAAACTGCACACTAAAAATCCTTAGCTGGACAGTAGCCAGATTTTCATTAACATCCCCCAGCAGTCTAACAACAGAACAATGGGAAGGTAAGCAGATAGCAGGTCCCTAACACAAGATAACAACTGCCTGGTAAATCTAAGAAAAGCACTCAATAGTAAAAGTCCCACTGAGACACATTCAGTTACACTAGTAGGAGAAACAACAGTCTACCAAAAAGCAGTTGCAGAATGAGTGCTGGCTCATTCTGAAAGCACATGACCAGGCAAAATGACCTGAGATGGCTGCCTACACACCAAATACATTTTATATTGTAGAGTGAATTGTTTGCAGTGTAAACAGTGTAATTTAGAAATAAAAAAGACATCATAAAAATCATGACATAATCCCTTTAAGTTAGCATTTTAGTATGTTAGCTAATTCTAAAAAACTTTTCAATTGTCAATTGGCCTTCATTTTTCCTTTTTTATAGTTTTTGAATGATTTGCCTTCATCTTCTGATTCTTTCCAGCTTTTTAAATTGGGGTCACTGACCCCACCTAAAAAGCACATGCTATGTAAGCCTTCAAATCTAATGTTATTGCTACTTTTTGTTACTCATATTTCTAGTCAGGTCTCTCATATTCATATTCCAGTCTCGTATTCAAAGCAATGCATAGTTGTTAGGGTAATTTGGACCCTAGCAACCAGATTGCTGAAATTGCAAACTGGAAAGCTGCTTAAAAAAAAATAACTAAATAACTCAAAACCACAAATAATAAAAAATTTAAATCAGTTGCAAATTGCCTCAGAATATCACTCACTAAAGGTTAATTTAAAGGTGAACAACCCCTTTATTTATTCAGTAATCAGCCTTATATTGTGACATTTATAATCTATATACAGTATATCGTGGGTTGGTCCCTAAGCTTAGGTATCTGAAAGCAGCACAGAAAGTGCACGCAGTAGAATTGTGAATCAGTGTTTCAAAAGGAATTTCTTCATACACCTTGTCAGCTAGAAATGTAAGCGTCACTTAGGTCACAGGTAAATTATCTGGTTTTATATGATGCAGCTGTTTGCAATTTCAAATACATAAATTGTGCTCGAAAGTTTGTTTTATTCACATGCAAAAGATTCCGTAAACTGGATATTGCTGCGGAGCCACTGATCATAAAACACTAGCCGATTTGTTCAAACTGAAATTGCAGCATGAAAAGCACCTTATTAAAAGCTTGTACAGGTGAAAATCAAGACTTTCAGAAGAGAGCAATATGATGCTGAAAAAAAGGCGTTTGTGGAAATTTATCTTCTCAAATACAAGACGGACTCGTTTATTCCAGACGGGCAAATTTTCTGTCAAATTTTTATGGTATACTTCTGGAGATATAAATTACAAGACTGCCTAAAATACACATTTATATTTCCAAGTACTTAAAATGATTTGGACATTTTACTAAGCTGAATTTAAGAATCATTATTTTTGGAGAAAGCCATCCTAACATTTTTTTAGCACCGTGAAAGAAATCATTTATATTGGATTTATGTGTTTGGCAGCTGCCAAAGAGAAGTAAATAACAGAAACCAGATTACTGTAATAAATTCGAATTTTCCGTCTGAACTAAGCTTTCATAATTTACACTTTGGAAAATGATGTACTGTATATACTAAAGCAGCATCAACGAGCATAAGCAAATCACAGCCTCAACATTTTGCTATTAACTAGGGTATCAGTTCAGAAGATCTTAGATCTAAGCATCTAGCCTCATTTTTAGGCTGTATTAGGTGAAACTGTAGGTTTGCACCCAACATAGTTAAGATCGATTATTTTCCTTCTTGAAAATGGTGTACCAACATATACTGGTGGGTGTGGAGTATAAGTAGCTTGTACTGGCCACTGTTAGTACAAGTGTTAGTACAAGCCACCTGATAATCTGAACACTGCAACATAAATATTGACTTAATGAAGATTTATTCTCAAATGCTAGCTTACTTAAAACAAAAGAGACATGCAGCATTGTTCCATTTGTAGCAGCCCTGAAAATTTAAAGGCATATTTATTAATGGTCGGATTTTTCTGGTCAGGCTTTTTGTTGCAAAAAATCTGAAAAGGTCATGAAAAAAAGGGATTCATTATGTGACATTTTTTCTACAGACCAAACTGCGACAATATAAAGAGACAGCATCAATTCTCGTCTGTCCAACTCCAGTGCAGCCACCTCCCTGCCATCACTGTGTGTGTGTGACTGTCAGAACCTGTCAGCAAAGAGCAGGAATGAAGAAAAGGACAAATTAGAATCTGACATCACATTTGACATGCTGAAAAAGATCCAAACTCTTGTTATCATACGTAAGCAGACAGTATAGCAGATAAATAGGAAGTCAGGGAGACAGGTGAATAGTGACATTGAAAAATATAAGTTGTATGTTCCTTTGTGAGAATAATGACTGTGGCAGGCATAGGGTGAAGGGGAGGAGGCATGGATTGATGGCCAGAACAGTATTCCAGTCCAGTACAAAGGGCAGATCATCAGTAATGAACTTACCCAGCAATCAGGGATTCAGACATTTTGGATTCATATACTGCGCCTCCTCTAGAGCTGTTATCCTTAGTGATGGGCAAATTTGTGCAGTTTAGCTTCGCTGAAAAAATGTGAGCATTTACAGTGAAATTCGCGAAACGTTGAAAAATTTGGGAAATGCATTAAAGTCAATGGGCGTCAAAATAATTTTGATGCGAGTGTCAATTATACGTCTGACTATTTGGTCCAAATGAATTAAAGTCAATGGGCATCTGAATAATTTTGACGTGCAACACTTTTCATGTGCGCGTCAATTTTGATTTTGGCTGACTTTTTGATGGCGAATTGTCACCGCAGTTTTGCGAATTAATTCATTTGCCGCGAAACACAGAAATTTGCAGCAAATTCTTGTCTAGGCTAATTTATTTGCCCATCACTAGTCATCCGTAATACTAACTGCCACTTCAAACAAAGAAGAGCAAAATGCTGCATTGTTTGTGGAGTTTTCCTTCTGGGCTCCTCTTTTCAGACTGCCTGCCACTGAATGTATTTTAAAAGCCTAATATAAGCACTTAGTAAATGATTGCTGTAAAATCATCTCATTTGTACCACTCCTTCTTCTGCAGCTAAGGCAGAGACTTTCAATACATTTTGATTTCACTATGTAGATTATCATAAATATTGTACCCCCTAGTAAAAATAATAAAGATATTAGAAGTCAGCTTGGCGTTAAGTGACCTGTATAAAAGCACTCGACCTGCGGCTTTGCGCTTTTATATGATCACGTGAGTCCTCACTTACTTCTAATATCTTTAAAAATTACAGTAGGGGGTACATTATCCATTATATAATATACATGAAAACTGATTTTCTCAGCATGCCAGTACCAAATATGAATCGTTTTAATGAGATTTCTGACTTATATACACAAAGAACGCACTGTTGGTTCACTGTGGAAGCTGTGCAAAACTCACTGGTAATGCTTGAATAGTTTATTTATTACAGCTCCAACATGGACTAACTGAGGACAGTTGCAGGCATTAGAGATAACACCATAGACAGCAAGGAACAACAAGAAACAAGGGAATGATAGTACACATATGACATGAAACAACAATTAGAACTGCGCCCAGCTAACATAATTGTCCATCTACTTTGGAGATACCAAGAAGTGCTGTGACAGTTCATAATCAAGAAAAAGCCATAGCAATTATCTATGGGAACATGTCTGAAATACTGGGATCACTAGTTCCTTAGCTGCATGGGGGCAGCCCCTAGCAGTGAGTCACCACCTTGGGGCAATATTATTGTTATTGGCTTGCTACAGGTCTTCATAAATAAAATCAGCCTCATTTTCTGCTCCAACCTCCACATCCAATCATTTGACTGCATTGGTTTTCATGATGACAGCATCACATCTACGCTGCATGACGACTTTACAGATGTTGTGATTCAGCGCCAAATTCAAGACACTAGAACAACAGTTCATGCTAGCTTGATTGTTTCTCTATGAAGAACAGTTGTGGCATAGAGAAAAGGAACTTAATTAACAATATAAGGCAACTAATGATGGACGCATCTGTGGCGTTTCGCTTCACCGGAAAATTTGTGAATTTGCAAAAAAATTGCGAAACGCATTAAAGTCAATAGGCATCAAAATTATTTTGACACAAAACTATTTTGTCCGAATGCGTCCAGATAATTTTGATGTGCCACAATTTTATGCGCATGACTAATCTGCCAATTTTTGCCGGGGAATTCGCTAGCGACAAAATGTGGAAGTTCGCCACAAATTCGTGCCTGCTGAATTCATTTGCTCATCACTAAAGGCAACATATAGGTTATTGCAGAGCTAAAAACACCTTAACTGCAATATAATATTGCTTTCCCATTAACTCAAATGCATTTAGGAAAAATTTAGGGGTTTCTAGAAATGTTCTGCCATACTGGGAATTTTTCAGCCAAGGGAACCTCCACAATTTCTCATATAACTAGTGGGAATACTACTGGGAATATCATTTGATAATAAAATAAAATTGCTTGTGTTCATCCCATACAGTAAATATACATATCTATCAACATATTCACATATATAAAAAAGTTAAATACAAATACATTTACATATACTAAACTAACGGTAGATCTTGAAATTACTGTAGTATGGGATATCATGCTTGTCCACTCAACCCACTCTTAAAGACATTAAGAGAACATGCCACAGCATCACCCAGCAGGGCATTCCTTAACCTCACTGCCCCCACTATGAAAAACCACCTATGCTGCTTCAACTAAAAAGTGTGCCCCCTTCTGAACAAACCAAGCTGAAGATATTAGGAGAAGTACAAGTCTGTGGCCACTGTGATAAAAATGTTTAATCTGTAGGGTAAAATTTCTGAAACTATTATGTTATGGCTTAATTGCTCCTAACTGCTTCAACAAGTGTGATGATATGTAACCAGCACACATTCTTTGGTAATTGTACCCTATTGTGAGGGCAAACAAACCAGGACCCTCTATAACACAATGCACATAGTTAGCCCCAAGTCCCCCCTGTAAGAGCTTTGCACTGTCTGGAATCTACATGTAGACTTAACTGGACATGCTCACCAAGAGGCACCCCATTTGTCCTGCAGTATTGGCTGTGATTGGCACTATCATAATTAAGGCTGCTTTGGTCTAGATAATTGCCCATCCAGAATGTATTGTATTTGGTCCTCTCTGGTAGCTGTGGTTGGCAGAAAGAATCAATCCCTGTTTGGCCTTTACGACAGGGGCTGTTCTCTTTTTGGCTTACGAAGTCAAGAATTCCAAATTGTTATTCTTTCTATACAAATGGAAGGTCACCAATACTTCCTAGCTGAAAACCATCACAGCTGTATCCACATGTTCCAGTGACCAGCAGTAGCAGTGCCCAACCCTGGAATCATTTGAAAGCAGAACTACTGATATCTACTGGCTACCATCTAAACTCTGAGAAACTTGTAACAAAGTAATAAAGAGCCTTATTCCCTAAAGGAGTTGTGTGTGAGTCCCACCCTGTGCCCATGTCCTCCCACAGCTTGGTGCTGTTACAGCCACTATGCATGGAGAAGGCTTTGTTTGTGTGCCTACTAAATAGGAGCAGCTACCAATTCCAAAGAAAGGCTACCTAGGGCAAAATAGATTTGGAAAGAAACATATTGCAAACTGTTTTATAAACTGTCCATTTATGTATCCCATCTGCAGCTAAATAGTTTTCTTATCTAACTAAAGGAAGTGATTCTGGATTCCAATGTAGGTTAAAATGAGTAAAAGTAATGCCTTAAAACAGCAGAGGGCACTATCTTAGATAGATACACTCACACATTACAAAAATGACAAATATGGATATCATTATTAGTACTTGGCAATTGGTGCCCCATTACCATTTATGTGACTGTAACTTAGTTTGGTCAGCCAAAATATTTTCAGTTGTCCCACTACTTAGAGCATTATCACAATATGGACAGTATTTGCTGGATAACAACGTTTCCATAAATTGTTGGAATGTTATCATTGCAATGGACATGCTAAACTGGATTTACAGTAGTTTACCCTGAATTCATCCCAATCAGTGATAATAGTCTGTGTATCTGCTGAAAACTTCATTCACTAATAATTGTTGAATTTTTTTCTGCCACTTGCTAGTTTGATTAACAGTTGATTCACAGTAGACACAGGATATGGCTGTTGTTTAAGAGTTCCGTTTATTTTGCATTTATAGTCAACACAGGTTCTGATATCACCATTAGACTAAAGAACCAGCATTGTTTATCCTGTGTGTGTCACTGGCTATGGTAAATGTTTGAGTTCAGCTTCAGTTTATAAAAGTAAATATAAGCAACAGTCCTTTCTTACATGTATATATCTACATACTGTATATGTAGATATAGGAATAATACGCCAAAGTATTTATTTTGCCTACATTTATTCATACATTTAATATTGCAAAAGTTGGACAATATAAGTGTACAATTTATAGCGGGCACCATATTTAGAAAATGTGAAAAATGACTACATTTGTGTACCCTGAAGAGTTTTTTTTATTCAGATCATAGATTTATCCCGTTTTAAAAAATTCCAGAACTTACACAAAATAAAATCATTTTTAGATGACAGCATGGTGATGCTGAGAGAAGCCCCCTCCTGATGTAAGCCATGGCAACTGTTAGCTGCTATGCTGTGGTTGACAACAGAGGATGTCATTGTAGCTACAGCAGGACAACCTCCAGTGTTAACACCACCACAGGCCAGTGAAGTTTACTACGCTTACGACAACATCTACAGTTATTGAAGGATAATCTTTAGAGTTATTTAAAGCTGCAGCTTGGAAGTGAAACCTAGTATAATTAACAGGCTAGTCTAGGATTACTACTTCTAATTCCTTTTATCCCTTTTTCTTAAGTCAACTTTTTCCAATTGACTTCACTTATTAAGGGGCCTATTTATTAAGCCTGGTCAAGTTTTTACATTTTTAAGATGCTCCAAAGCTGCTAAAAATCCAAATACTCCAGCTAAAACCTATCGAAGTCATGTAAAAGTCGATGTACCTTTTACAATTGGAAGTTGTTTTTTGCCTTCACTGGCATGACTATAGAGAAAGTGGGGGGCCTGGGGAAAAGGGGTAGCCGCAACGCAGGGTCTATTTCCCCTATATTGTTGAAATCCCCCTCCGTGCTGCTTTCTTTTTCTTTAAATTGACATACTTTAAACTCAACAAATGCGCATGCAGATGAGTGTTGCGGGGGTGTGTGCACAGGAGACCCTAGGCTTTCTGGCGGGTGGCCCAGTGCACTGTTGTTACGCCCCTGTTTGCCTTCATGACTTTCAAGGGTTTTGGGCTGTTTGACAATGGTTTCCGTTCAAAAACTCGAATAGTTCAAAGTTTTTGGGCGACAATTTGAAAAAGACGCACAATTCGAATTGTGACACAATTGTTTGAGACCATTGTGCTTTGGAGTTAAATTGAATTGTTATTTTTAACATAATAAGAATAATTTGGATTTTAATAAGTACCCCCTTAATGTCAAGCTATGTAAGAGCTGATCCCTGAGGAAATTACACTTAGTGAAACACACTAAATCAATGTGCCAATATTTATAGAGGCAACAAGTGATGGCACATGAGGATTATGAATTGCTGAGCATGAGCATAAAGAGAGAGGAGCAGATTACTGCTTATACAGTATACTAGCGTGGAAATATGTGATCAAGGGGTCTCCAAAAGTGCAAGGGAGCCATGTGGAGAGGATTTGCTGTAAACTTTCCCTGATGTTTTTCTATTAGGAGTGGGGGGGGGGTTCTACAGTGAGAGCTGTGATGTTATGGAATTCTCTCTCTCTGAATAAGTCATTCAGGCTGATACATAAGATGAGGCAAACAAGAGGCTTCAGAAGGCAGGTTTTATATAGACATAAAAATTTGGACTTCTCGGACGTGTGTCTATTTTTCAACCTACAGTACCTGTAACCATTTATTTATCAGCCCCATGCAAACATTGTGAGCTCACCATAAGACTAATACTGCCAAAGCAGCAGTTAAAAAATTATTAGAAAAATGCACTTAGTCATAAATGGGATGTGACAAACTGGAGCCCTCATGAGAGTGATGCATGGATTAAATATTCAATTACTGCAGCCGCTACTAAATGTATTTTTGAAATTCACACCTAAAAGTCATACTGTCCCTATCGATTCCTTGAATTTATCAGTTGAGAAAAATGTCATATTTAAGAGGCAGATTTATCAAAGGTGAATTTTCGAATTCCAAAAATTAGAATTTTGAGCTATTTTTGTGTACTTCGACTGGGGAATAGTCCAATAGTCAATTGATTCGAATTTGCAAAAATTTCGAAAATTCGAACATTGAAATGTATCATGTACTGTCTCTTTAAAAATTCAGCTTTGACCTTTTGCCATCTAAAACCTGCCTTATTACTGTTTTAGACTATGGGGGACCTCCTAGAACCTGGAGAATCTGGAGTCATTTGGTGGACTTTGAAAAATCAAAGTATTTTTTGGGACAAACTTCGAATTGAATTTGATCGAATGCGGTATTCCTTCGATTCCTTCGATTCAAATTCAGCCAGATACGGACCTATTTGATAGAAAACTGACCTGTTTGACCCAAAAAACGTTGACTTAATTTCGGTTGGTCTTTTTGAACTCGAATTTTGAAGTTTTTTCAATTCGAAATTCGACCCTTGATAAATAAGCCCCTATTTTACTTACTATTATGTATACATTGTCAAGGAACATGTGATGCTGCCAAATTAATTTATTTTGGGTTTGTGCAATAGTTATGATTATGAATATTTATGAATTGACTGTTGTTGACTTTTTGGTACCAAAAAGATTTTTCTTTTCGGAGCATAAAATTACATGTGTAATATATAGGCACTTCATCTTTTGACATTTTTTTTTGCTAGATGGATAAATGTTTTGTCTTATGCATTACAAATATTAATTCTAAAGTAAAACATTTTTTTTTTTTTTTGAATCCTGAAGTGTTCTCAGTGGTTACATACTTTTTCTTCACGGAGGATAGTATAAACAAAATTATACATTTATCAAAAAAGGCTACCTGTAGCAGCTTTCTATGGAATGATAGTGTTTATTGCTGCTCATCCGCAGAATAGAGCATCTATCTGTCTGAATCTTTGTGCCACCATGTATGTTTGAACAGATATTTTTAACTGACACAAATTTTTCCGACACTGGAAATTATTGTTAAATCATAAAATCGGGTGTATACTGCAATGTTTAAAGGAGAAATATACAAATGTTATGAACATGACCCCCATAAGTACAGTTTTCATTGCAAAGGCATTCTGTCAATTTAGGTCTATTTTCATGTTTTTGGCTCTTCAGGACAATTGTGGAAGGTCATATGATTAGTTAGATTATTGCTCCCAGTTAAGCCCCATATAATGAGCTCCTCCTTATTTATTGACCTAAGATCAAGATTTTAATTAGGAGAGGGGCTCAATATAAAGTGCTCAACTATCCATTACAACCTAATAAAATGGTTATTTTTAAAACAAAATAATGAATGTGGAAAAATGGTACAGCACATCTGGATTATGCCTTCCCTTATACCCCAGCAACCCAGTTTGGATACCTTTGACCAATGAGGTTAGGACAAATTCTTAGCTGCATATAAAACGTAACTTGTAATAAAGCTTAAATTAAAAGACTGGACACACACCTAGACACCACAGACCAAACATCACACACTCACTGCATGTCAAACACTTTGCGCAGTGCTGGACAATGTCCATAAAAACATTTAAATTAAAAAGCACAACACATAACACTTATGCCACTGAGGAAGTGGTTGTTTTTACGATGAAACGCGCAGGCCGGAATAGGTGGACGTTGGCGAGACCCGCTCCCACTGTTCCCACCGTAGACAGGCAGGAATTGGTGGAACAATGGAAGGGAGGGGGGCTGTGAAACTTGTTTAGATACTTTCTGCATTAAGTGGTAAACTCTGATTATACTATTATACAGGTATGGGACCTGTTATCCAGAATGCTCGGGACCTGGGGTTTTCCAGATAACGGATCTTTCTGTAATGTGGGTCTTCATTCCTTAAGTCTACTAGAATTTCAAGTTTCGAGTACAAGCTACTGCTTTATTACTACAGAGAAAAAGGAAATATTTTTTAAAAATTTGGATTATTTGGCTAAAAGGTAGTCTATGGGAGACAGCCCTTCTGTAATTCGGAGCTTTCTGGATATCGGGTTTCCGGATAAGGGATCCTATACCTGTAATATTATAATATCCATTAACGGATACAAGTAACAGCTGTTGTGCTTTTTAGTTTAAATGTATTTATGGACATTGTCCAGCACTGCGCAGTGTGATTGACACATAGTGAGTGTGTGAAGTTTGATCTGTGGAGTCCAGTTTTTTTGTCCACCTTCTTTTAATTTAAGATTTGTTAAAAGTTACGTTTTAAACGCAGCTAAGAATTTGTCCTGACTTCATAGGTCGAAGGTATCCGAACTGTATAAGGGAAGGCACATACGTAATCCAGATGTGCTGTACCATTATTCCACATTCATTATTTGGTTATTATTAGTGTGCTTTTGCTTACAACCTTGCGGATGTACTTCACAATAACAAAAGAAAGTGGGGAGCCTGGGGAAAAGGGGTAGCCGCAACGCAGGGTCTATTTCCCCTATATTGTTGAAATCCCCCTCCGTGCTGCTTTCTTTTTCTTTAAATTGACATACTTTAAACTCAACAAACGCGCATGCAGATGAGTGTTGCGGGGGTGTGTGCACAGGAGACCCTAGGCTTTCTGGCGGGTGGCCCAGTGCACTGTTGTTACGCCCCTGTTTGCCTTCATGACTTTCAAGGGTTTTGGGCTGTTTGACAATGGTTTCCGTTCAAAAACTCGAATAGTTCAAAGTTTTTGGGCGACAATTCGAAAAAGACGCACAATTCGAATTGTGACACAATTGTTTGAGACCATTGTGCTTTGGAGTTAAATTGAATTGTTATTTTTAACATAATAAGAATAATTTGGATTTTAATAAGTACCCCCTTAATGTCAAGCTATGTAAGAGCTGATCCCTGAGGAAATTACACTTAGTGAAACACACTAAATCAATGTGCCAATATTTATAGAGGCAACAAGTGATGGCACATGAGGATTATGAATTGCTGAGCATGAGCATAAAGAGAGAGGAGCAGATTACTGCTTATACAGTATACTAGCGTGGAAATATGTGATCAAGGGGTCTCCAAAAGTGCAAGGGAGCCATGTGGAGAGGATTTGCTGTAAACTTTCCCTGATGTTTTTCTATTAGGAGTGGGGGGGGGTTCTACAGTGAGAGCTGTGATGTTATGGAATTCTCTCTCTCTGAATAAGTCATTCAGGCTGATACATAAGATGAGGCAAACAAGAGGCTTCAGAAGGCAGGTTTTATATAGACATAAAAATTTGGACTTCTCGGACGTGTGTCTATTTTTCAACCTACAGTACCTGTAACCATTTATTTATCAGCCCCATGCAAACATTGTGAGCTCACCATAAGACTAATACTGCCAAAGCAGCAGTTAAAAAATTATTAGAAAAATGCACTTAGTCATAAATGGGATGTGACAAACTGGAGCCCTCATGAGAGTGATGCATGGATTAAATATTCAATTACTGCAGCCGCTACTAAATGTATTTTTGAAATTCACACCTAAAAGTCATACTGTCCCTATCGATTCCTTGAATTTATCAGTTGAGAAAAATGTCATATTTAAGAGGCAGATTTATCAAAGGTGAATTTTCGAATTCCAAAAATTAGAATTTTGAGCTATTTTTGTGTACTTCGACTGGGGAATAGTCCAATAGTCAATTGATTCGAATTTGCAAAAATTTCGAAAATTCGAACATTGAAATGTATCATGTACTGTCTCTTTAAAAATTCAGCTTTGACCTTTTGCCATCTAAAACCTGCCTTATTACTGTTTTAGACTATGGGGGACCTCCTAGAACCTGGAGAATCTGGAGTCATTTGGTGGACTTTGAAAAATCAAAGTATTTTTTGGGACAAACTTCGAATTGAATTTGATCGAATGCGGTATTCCTTCGATTCCTTCGATTCAAATTCAGCCAGATACGGACCTATTTGATAGAAAACTGACCTGTTTGACCCAAAAAACGTTGACTTAATTTCGGTTGGTCTTTTTGAACTCGAATTTTGAAGTTTTTTCAATTCGAAATTCGACCCTTGATAAATAAGCCCCTATTTTACTTACTATTATGTATACATTGTCAAGGAACATGTGATGCTGCCAAATTAATTTATTTTGGGTTTGTGCAATAGTTATGATTATGAATATTTATGAATTGACTGTTGTTGACTTTTTGGTACCAAAAAGATTTTTCTTTTCGGAGCATAAAATTACATGTGTAATATATAGGCACTTCATCTTTTGACATTTTTTTTTGCTAGATGGATAAATGTTTTGTCTTATGCATTACAAATATTAATTCTAAAGTAAAACATTTTTTTTTTTTTTTGAATCCTGAAGTGTTCTCAGTGGTTACATACTTTTTCTTCACGGAGGATAGTATAAACAAAATTATACATTTATCAAAAAAGGCTACCTGTAGCAGCTTTCTATGGAATGATAGTGTTTATTGCTGCTCATCCGCAGAATAGAGCATCTATCTGTCTGAATCTTTGTGCCACCATGTATGTTTGAACAGATATTTTTAACTGACACAAATTTTTCCGACACTGGAAATTATTGTTAAATCATAAAATCGGGTGTATACTGCAATGTTTAAAGGAGAAATATACAAATGTTATGAACATGACCCCCATAAGTACAGTTTTCATTGCAAAGGCATTCTGTCAATTTAGGTCTATTTTCATGTTTTTGGCTCTTCAGGACAATTGTGGAAGGTCATATGATTAGTTAGATTATTGCTCCCAGTTAAGCCCCATATAATGAGCTCCTCCTTATTTATTGACCTAAGATCAAGATTTTAATTAGGAGAGGGGCTCAATATAAAGTGCTCAACTATCCATTACAACCTAATAAAATGGTTATTTTTAAAACAAAATAATGAATGTGGAAAAATGGTACAGCACATCTGGATTATGCCTTCCCTTATACCCCAGCAACCCAGTTTGGATACCTTTGACCAATGAGGTTAGGACAAATTCTTAGCTGCATATAAAACGTAACTTGTAATAAAGCTTAAATTAAAAGACTGGACACACACCTAGACACCACAGACCAAACATCACACACTCACTGCATGTCAAACACTTTGCGCAGTGCTGGACAATGTCCATAAAAACATTTAAATTAAAAAGCACAACACATAACACTTATGCCACTGAGGAAGTGGTTGTTTTTACGATGAAACGCGCAGGCCGGAATAGGTGGACGTTGGCGAGACCCGCTCCCACTGTTCCCACCGTAGACAGGCAGGAATTGGTGGAACAATGGAAGGGAGGGGGGCTGTGAAACTTGTTTAGATACTTTCTGCATTAAGTGGTAAACTCTGATTATACTATTATACAGGTATGGGACCTGTTATCCAGAATGCTCGGGACCTGGGGTTTTCCAGATAACGGATCTTTCTGTAATGTGGGTCTTCATTCCTTAAGTCTACTAGAATTTCAAGTTTCGAGTACAAGCTACTGCTTTATTACTACAGAGAAAAAGGAAATATTTTTTAAAAATTTGGATTATTTGGCTAAAAGGTAGTCTATGGGAGACAGCCCTTCTGTAATTCGGAGCTTTCTGGATATCGGGTTTCCGGATAAGGGATCCTATACCTGTAATATTATAATATCCATTAACGGATACAAGTAACAGCTGTTGTGCTTTTTAGTTTAAATGTATTTATGGACATTGTCCAGCACTGCGCAGTGTGATTGACACATAGTGAGTGTGTGAAGTTTGATCTGTGGAGTCCAGTTTTTTTGTCCACCTTCTTTTAATTTAAGATTTGTTAAAAGTTACGTTTTAAACGCAGCTAAGAATTTGTCCTGACTTCATAGGTCGAAGGTATCCGAACTGTATAAGGGAAGGCACATACGTAATCCAGATGTGCTGTACCATTATTCCACATTCATTATTTGGTTATTATTAGTGTGCTTTTGCTTACAACCTTGCGGATGTACTTCACAATAACAATACTTTGTTCCCAATTACGCTCACTTAGTCATTTTTGTGGTTATATTCTTAAAACAAAGCATATTCAGAACACAATGTAGTACAAGCTTCTTTCAGTGACTCATGATCTATACAATGTATAATATGCCATGTGTGGTTATTATTTAATCATTGCTAATTCCTCTAGTCAAATAAATAACCATGAAAATATAAGTGGACCGTGTTAATTTGGCTGCAGCAAAGTACACTTATGAATACATTCCCTTTGGACATGAATATATAATAAACAAAGTAATATCAATGAGCCATGTAGGCTAACCACATGAAACGTCAGATTACTACATAATAGGTCTCATTGAATTCAAGGGAAAAATCTGATGGCCTATATCATGAAAGCTAGACAAAAGTCTCTTGGGAATAGAATCTAAGAATATGTTTTTCTCATTAAAGTTTATATGGCCAGTATCTTGGAAAAGTACATTTATGCACTGGATGTTATGCAGCAGAGTAGAGAAACATAATACATTGGTTTTATTACGTATTGTGTAACTTAATTTTGGAACATAACAGAACTCATAGGGGCTCATTTATAAAGTTTGCGCAGGGCAGATTGGTTCGCACAGTGAATATATTTTCCCTGCACATGGTTACATTTATAAAGCTGACAACAGAATTGTGATTTTTTTTTCACACTGCGAATGTCTATAAGAGCTTTTTAAATATGTCAAAAATCGCAAATTGCTAATATTATGTGCACACTCTGCGTTTGAATTACGACACAACTTTGGTGACGGAAAAAATATTCGCAAAACCGTTTCGCAAATTTAAGTTACTGTCAATGCTTATTTTCGCACACAACAACCCGTCTCATTTGCGAAAATGTATTCACAATGCGAATTCACAAAAAATTGAGTTTTCAGGAAAAAGCATGGGAAATACAGCCATTTAAATAAATATAAATATGCACTGCGCAAACTTTATAAATGACCCCCATAGAATCTGGGTTGCTCATTAAGAGAAAACAATAGGCCCACCTATTTAAATATAATGCTCAACATTACTTTGATGCATTCAAAATGAATGTAGCTGCACATTGCAACTTTTGGAACTTCTTCATAACTTCAATTGATAATACAAAATGATAGCTTTAGAAATGTATTATAGGTATTATTCAAAAAAAAACAAAAAACTTGGGTGGAAATAGCAGTGATGCTTATTCGTAATCAAATCAGTAGTTGAGCTTGATAAGTGCCTGATGATTTTTCAAACCAGATATTTTATAATATGTTTTTAATTATTATTTTATATTTATATAATTTAAACATTTGTTTGGTGAAGAATAAATCCAATATTTTGGGAAAATTGCAAAATAACAAGCCATTTTTCTTGAATACTCAACTGCTTTACCAGATTAGCTAATCAACTGATCCTGTTCAGGGGTGGGTAAGTGATTGGTGGCTGTAGCACAAGTCTCTGTAGAGGAGCTAATCAGAATATTAAGAGCAGGGTATAACAAATCCAAATTTTGACGTGGGGAGGTGAGGTACTCAGATCTGGCCAATCTATACATATCATTTATGCAATGGAGATTAGAAAACCAAATTGTGATATAGACAAAGTGAACCTTAAATCACTGGAAATCAATAATATATTGTAAGTGGGTACTGATAGCAAGAAGATGAGAGAATATAAAGCTATGTAGCATTAGGAAAGCTGTAATGCTTTTGCATACACTGTAAAACTCTCAGAACATGAAGCAGTACTGTATAACATAACAGAGAAATATATAAAGTATTGGGTAAAGTAAGAGGGCTTGAAATTGAGGAAAAGCAAAAGTAAGGCTGCACAGTGCTGTTCCACCTCCTGTGTTTACTTCAAAGATAATTTTTTTTCTAGATTTTATTGCATATACATAATGACCTGCGGCTATTACATGTCCTGTGCCATGTTATAATCTCTAACCAATTATATTTTATACATGCACTGTTCTGTATGGGTTATTGAAAATACAGTCCTTCACTTTCTGTCCTGCTGAAGTTGATCGCTTATAGAATGTTCTGCAATTTACTGTAGAGTTCTTGAGCATTCTGTGCTCATTATGTTTTGATTGATATGCAGTTGACTGCATCACTTGTCCAGAATTGTGCTGCTGTTCCTGACTGCATTTATTGGAATTTATTTAATGGTGTGAGAGGTTATTATTATTACAGTACTTGCAACCTATAATTAACTCAGCATGGTTCCTTTTTTCATTCACCCAAATGTAAGACATGGGTCAATGTTATGAAATATAAATATACCAGTCTTGTAAATTACTGATTGGTTAATACCAAAAAAAAAGCTGCAATTCTAGAAAAAAAGTGGGGCAAAGGACTGTAAAAATGTGCTGTAGATACCATTTCAGGAAGGGGGGGGTGGGTAGTAGAGATGTCGCGAACTGTTCGCCGGCGAACTTGTTCGCGCGAACATCGGGTGTTCGCGCTCGCCGGAAGTTCGCGAACGTCGCGCGACGTTCGCCATTTTGGGTTCGCCATTGTTGGCGCTTTTTTTTGCCCTCTCACCCCAGACCAGCAGGTACATGGCAGCCAATCAGGAAGCTCTCCCCTGGACCACTCCCCTTCCCTATAAAAACCGAAGCCCTGCAGCTTTTTTTCACTCTGCCTGTGTGTGCTGAAGAGATAGTGTAGGGAGAGAGCTGCTGCCTGTTAGTGATTTCAGGGACAGTTGAAAGTTTGCTGGCTAGTAAACGTTTTGATACTGCTCTGTTATTGGAGGGACAGAAGTCTGCAGGGGTTTGAGGGACATTTAAGCTTAGGTAGCTTTGCTGGCTAGTAATCTACCTTCTACTGCAGTGCTCTGTATGTAGCTGCAGTGGGCAGCTGTCCTGCTTCTGATCTCATCTGCTGACTGCTGCAATAGCAATAGTCCTTGTAAGGACTGCTTTTATTTATTTTTTTGTTGTTTTACTACTACTACTACTACTACTACTACTATAAGAGCCCAGTGCTATTAGTCTAGCAGTGTTGGGGAGTGGGACTGGTGTGCTAATCTGCTGCTCCTAGTAGTTCAGCAGCACCAACTTTAATTTTTTTTTATTTAACTTTTTTTTATTTTACTACCGCTGTAGTAGTGTATAAGTTGACCTTTTAGGCATTATTTGCCCTGTAGGCATTTTTTGCCCAGTGTGTTATTCAACCAACTGCTATCTAGCTGTGTGACCGTGTTCACATTCTGTCTAAATATCCATAATATTACCGTCTCCAGAAAAAACACCGGAGTGACTTTTTTCAAGCAGCCATAATAAATTTTACGTAATCCGTATCCATCGCTGTAGTAGTGTATAAGTTGACCTTTTAGGCATTATTTGCCCTGTAGGCATTTTTTGCCCAGTGTGTTATTCAACCAACTGCTATCTAGCTGTGTGCCCGTGTTCACATTCTGTCTAAATATCCATAATATTACCGTCTCCAGAAAAAACACCGGAGTGACTTTTTTCAAGCAGCCATAATAAATTTTACGTAATCCGTATCCATCGCTGTAGTAGTGTATAAGTTGACCTTTTAGGCATTATTTGCCCTGTAGGCATTTTTTGCCCAGTGTGTTATTCAACCAACTGCTATCTAGCTGTGTGCCCGTGTTCACATTCTGTCTAAATATCCATAATATTACCGTCTCCAGAAAAAACACCGGAGTGACTTTTTTCAAGCAGCCATAATAAATTTTACGTAATCCGTATCCATCGCTGTAGTAGTGTATAAGTTGACCTTTTAGGCATTATTTGCCCTGTAGGCATTTTTTGCCCAGTGTGTTATTCAACCAACTGCTATCTAGCTGTGTGCCCGTGTTCACATTCTGTCTAAATATCCATAATATTACCGTCTCCAGAAAAAACACCGGAGTGACTTTTTTCAAGCAGCCATAATAAATTTTACGTAATCCGTATCCATCGCTGTAGTAGTGTATAAGTTGACCTTTTAGGCATTATTTGCCCTGTAGGCATTTTTTGCCCAGTGTGTTATTCAACCAACTGCTATCTAGCTGTGTGACCGTGTTCACATTCTGTCTAAATATCCATAATATTACCGTCTCCAGAAAAAACACCGGAGTGACTTTTTTTCAAGCAGCATTCTTATATTTTACGTAATCCGTATCCACCGCTGTGTATACGTTGACCTTGTAGGCATTATTTGCCCTGTAGGCATTTTTTGCCCAGTGTGTTATTCAACCAACTGCTATCTAGCTGTGTGACCGTGTTCTCATTCTGTCTAAATATCCATAATATTACCGTCTCCAGAAAAAACACCGGAGTGACTTTTTTTCAAGCAGCATTCTTATATTTTACGTAATCCGTATCCACCGCTGTGTATACGTTGACCTTGTAGGCATTATTTGCCCTGTAGGCATTTTTTGCCCAGTGTGTTATTCAACCAACTGCTATCTAGCTGTGTGACCGTGTTCTCATTCTGTCTAAATATCCATAATATTACCGTCTCCAGAAAAAACACCGGAGTGACTTTTTTTCAAGCAGCATTCTTATATTTTACGTAATCCGTATCCACCGCTGTGTATACGTTGACCTTGTAGGCATTATTTGCCCTGTAGGCATTTTTTGCCCAGTGTGTTATTCAACCAACTGCTATCTAGCTGTGTGACCGTGTTCTCATTCTGTCTAAATATCCATAATATTACCGTCTCCAGAAAAAACACCGGAGTGACTTTTTTTCAAGCAGCATTCTTATATTTTACGTAATCCGTATCCACCGCTGTGTATACGTTGACCTTGTAGGCATTATTTGCACAGTGTTTTCTTCAAACCGCCATCTAGCTGTGTGAGCTTGTTCACATTTTGTCTAAATATTGATAATATTATCGTCTCTAGAAAAACCACTTGAGTTACTTTTTTTCAAGCAGCATTCATATATTTTACGTAATCCGTATCCACCGCTGTAGTAGTGTATACGTTGATCTTGTAGGCATTATTTGCACACTGTTTTCTTCAAACTGCCATCTAGCTGTGTGTATTATCGTTTCCAGAAAAACCAACTGAGTTTTTGTTGTTGTTGTTTTTTTAAAAATAATGCCAGGCAAAGGCAGGCCGCCACGCAGAGGCCGTGCTAGGGGCCGTGCTGCTATGCAATCCTGTGGCCCTAGCAAATTGCCCAGTTTTAAAAAGCCAATGACCCTGAACTCCCAAAATGCTGAAGAGGTAGTTGACTGGCTTACACAGCACACCCCATCCTCTACCGTTTCTAACTTTACCACAACATCCTCCTCATCCTCCACTGCTATGGCCACCCCACGTAACACTTCCTCCACCACCGGTGCCCCTTCTTCACTGGAGTCAGAGGAGTTATTTTCCCATGAGTTTCTTGAACTGAGTAATGCGCAACCATTATTGGCAGAAGAAGATGAAGGAGATGAGGACGTTACACCAGATTTAATTCTGGCAGAGAACACGACAGAGATGGACATAATGATGAGTGATGAGGAGGAGGAGGAGGTCCCCGCTGCTGCTTCCTTCTGTGATGTGTCAGAAGAAATTGATGCATCTGAGGAGAATGATGATGAGGAGATTGATGTTTTGTGGGTGCCTAGTAGAAGAGAGCAAGAGGAGGGTAGTTCAGATGGAGAGACGGAGAGTCAGAGAGGCAGTAGGAGAATAAGACTTAGAAGAAGCAGGGAGGACAGCCCGCAGGGATCAGTAGGGCAACAACATGTATCGGCACCTGTGTTCAGCCGGCCAACGCACCCGCCATTGCCGCCAATGCCGCCAACTTCTACTGTTACCGCCAGATCGCACACTTCCAAAAAGTCAGCAGTGTGGGATTTTTTTAATGTGTGTGCCTCTGACAAAAGCATTGTAATTTGCAATGAGTGCAGTCAGAAACTGAGCCTTGGTAAGCCCAACAGCCACATAGGTACAACTTCTATGCGAAGGCACATGAGCGGCAAGCACAAAGCACTTTGGGAGCAACACCTCAAAGGCAACAGGCAAACTAAAAGCCACACTCCTTCTGGTCCAGCATCTTACTGCTCTACCTCTGCTCTCCTTGACCCATCTGAACCACCCTCCACTCCGCCTTCCACCTTGACCACCTGTTCCCATTCCCAGTCATCTGCCACCAGCCAAGTTTCTGTGAAGGCCATGTTTGAGCGTAAGAAGCCAATGTCTGACTGTCACCCCCTTGCCCGGCGTCTGACAGCTGGCTTGTCTGCACTCTTAGCCCGCCAGCTTTTACCATACCAGCTGGTGGACTCTGAGGCCTTCCGCAAATTTGTAGCAATTGGGACACCGCAGTGGAAGGTACCCAGCCGCAATTTTTTTTCTAAAAAGGGAATACCACACCTGTACCAACATGTGCAGAGCCAAGTTACCGCATCTCTGTCACTTAGTGTTGGGCCAAAGGTCCATATGACTACTGACGCATGGTCCTCCAAGCATGGTCAGGGCAGGTATGTCACCTACACTGCCCACTGGGTGAACTTGGTAATGGCTGGGAATGGGAAGCAGGGAATGGGTAGCTCAACAACAACAACAACAGTGGAGTTGGTGTCACCGCCACGGATTGCACGCGGTTCTGCCACCACCTCTACTCCTCCATCGCTCTCTACCTCGTCTTCTTCCTCTTCTTCTTCTTACTCTGCTGCTGGGTCCTCCTTCTCCTCCTCCACACCTGTGCACCCCCAGCTCCCCCTAGGCTATTCGACGTGCCAGGTACGCCGTTGTCACGCTGTCTTGGGGATGACGTGCCTGGAAAGCAAAAACCATACCGGATCTGTACTCCTGTCATCTCTGCAGTCACAGGCCGATCGGTGGCTGACCCCACACCAACTGCAGATCGGAAAAGTGGTGTGTGACAATGGAAGCAATCTGTTGGCAGCGTTGAGACTGGGAAATTTAACACATGTGCCCTGCATGGCACATGTGTTAAATTTAATAGTCCAACGTTTTGTCTCCAAGTACCCAGGATTCCAGGACGTTCTCACCCAGTCCAGAAAGGTGTCGGCCCATTTCAGACGTTCCTACACAGCCATGGCACGCCTTGCTGACATTCAGCAGCGCTACAACATGCCAGTCAGGCGTTTGATTTCTGACAGCCAGACTCGCTGGAATTCAACGCTCCTTATGTTGGAACGTCTGCTGCAACAACAAAGGGCCGTCAACGAGTACCTTTTTGAACTGGGTGGTAGGACTGGATCTGCAGAGCTGGGGATTTTTTTCCCCCGTTACTGGGTGCTTATGCGCGATGCCTGCAGGCTCATGCGACCTTTTGAAGAGGTGACAAATATGGTCAGTCGCACCGAAGGCACCATCAGCGACCTAATACCCTTCGCTTTCTTCCTGGAGCGTGCCGTGCGACGAGTGACAGATGAGGCTGTAGACCAGCGTGACGAGGAGCTGGAAGCGCACGATTTATGGTCGCAATCACCAGAACGAACCCAGGCACCTGCTGCAACGCAGGGAGAGGTGCCAGAAGTGGAGTCAGAGGAGGAAGGTGGCTTTGTGGAGGAGGAGGAGGAGGACCAACAGGAGCAGGCTTCCCAGGGGGCTAGTGGTGACCTTTTGGGGACCCCTGGTCTTGTACGTGGCTGGGGGGAGGAGACCGTGGATGATGCAGTCCTTGATAATGAGGAAGCGGAGATGGATAGCTCTGCATCCAACCTTGTGAGAATGGGGTCTTTCATGCTGGCATGCCTGTTGAAGGACCCCCGTATCAAGAGGCTTAAGGAGAAGGACCTGTACTGGGTCGCAACGCTACTAGACCCTCGGTACAAGCATAAAGTGGCAGAAATGTTACCAACATACCACAAGTCCGAAAAGATGCGGCATTTACAAACCAGCCTGCAAAACATGTTGTACAATGCTTTTAAGGGTGATGTCACTTCAGGAACTCATCAACATTCCAGGGGCAGAGGTGCCAGTAATCCTGCCACGAGCACACCTGCAAGGACAAAGCCCTTTGGCCGGTCTGTAACATCAGACATGCAAATGTTTTTCTGTCCAAGGCAGCGCCACAACCCTTCTGGATCCACCCTCAAAGAACGCCTCGACCGGCAGGTAGCGGACTACCTGGCATTAACTGCAGATATCGACACTCTGAGGAGCGATGAACCCCTGGACTACTGGGTGCGCAGGCTTGATCTGTGGCCAGAGCTGTCACAATTTGCCATGAACCTCTTGTCTTGCCCAGCCTCAAGTGTGCTCTCAGAAAGGACCTTCAGTGCAGCAGGAGGGATTGTAACTGAGAAGAGAACTCGCCTAGGTCACAAAAGTGTCGATTACCTGACCTTTATTAAAATGAATGAGGGGTGGATCTCGGAGGGTTACTGCATGCCGGAAGACTTGTTCTGACTTCTATGCAGCTGTCCTTCTCTTCAAGCCTCATGACTCCACACACAGCTGTCCTTTAGCGTCCTCCTCCCTCCGCCACCGTTACAAACTAGGGTGCAAACCCTACTGGTTTAATTTTTTCTGGCCTCTGTGCTTCAGTGGCTGCGTCCAAAAAAACGGGGCAAACAATGTCTACAAGGTCAACGTATGGCGAAAAATTACTATTTTCAGCATTTATATGGCATATTTTTTTTGCTGGCAACTGTGCTTCAGTGGCTGCGTCCAAAAAAATGCATATTTTCTGCATTTATATGGCATAATTTTTCTGGCCTCTGTGCTTCAGTGGCTGCAACCAAAAAAATGCATATTTTGTCCATTTATATGGCATAATTTTTCTAGCCTCTGTGCTTCAGTGGCTGCAACCAAAAAAATGCATATTTTCTCCATTTATATGGCATAATTTTTCTAGCCTCTGTGCTTCAGTGGCTGCAACCAAAAAAATGCATATTTTCTCCATTTATATGGCATAATTTTTCTGGCCTCTGTGCTTCAGTGGCTGCAACCAAAAAAATTTATATTTTCAGCATTTATATGGCATAATTTTTCTGTCAACTGTGCTTCAGTGGCTGCGACCAAAAAAATGCATATTTTCTGCATTTATATGGCATAATTTTTCTGGCCTCTGTGCTTCAGTGGCTGCAACCAAAAAAATGCATATTTTCTGCATTTATATGGCATAATTTTTCTGGCCTCTGTGCTTCAGTGGCTGCAACCAAAAAAATTTATATTTTCAGCATTTATATGGCATAATTTTTCTGGCAACTGTGCTTCAGTGGCTGCGACCAAAAAAATGACTATTTTCAGCATTTATATGGCATATTTTTTCTGGCCTCTGTGCTTCAGTGGCTGCGGCCAAAAAAACTGGGCAAACAATGCCTACAAGGTCAACGACGTTGACCTTGTAGGCATTGTTTGCCCAGTTTTTTTGGCCGCAGCCACTGAAGCACAGAGGCCAGAAAAAATATGCCACATAAATGCTGAAAATAGTCATTTTTTGCCATACGTTGACTCAACGTATATGGCAAAAAATGACTATTTTCAGCATTTATATGGCATATTTTTTCTGGCAACTGTGCTTCAGTGGCTGCGTCCAAAAAAACTGGGCAAACAATGTCTACAAGGTCAACGTATGGCGAAAAATTACTATTTTAAGCATTTATATGGCATATTTTTTCTGGCAACTGTGCTTCAGTGGCTGCGTCCAAAAAAAACTGGGCAAACAATGTCTACAAGGTCAACGTATGGCGAAAAATGACTATTTTCAGCATTTATATGGCATATTTTTTCTGGCAACTGTGCTTCAGTGGCTGCGTCCAAAAAAACTGGGCAAACAATGCCTACAAGGGCAACGTATGGCAGTTGTTTAAAGAGAACAGTAGATTACTAGCCAGCAAAGCTACCTAAGCTAAAATGTCCCTCAAATCCCTGCAGACTTCTGTCCCTCCAATACAGAGCAGTATCAAGCAGATTACTAGCCAGCAAACTTACTATCATCTGTCCCTGAAATCACTAACAGCTCTCCCCCTACACTATCTCTTCCAAGCACACACAGGCAGATTTTTCAGATACATTTTTGCCCTTGATCCCCCTCTGGCATGCCACTGTCCAGGTCGTTGCACCCTTTAAACAACTTTAAAATCATTTTTCTGGCCAGAAATGTCTTTTTTAGATGTTAAAGTTCGCCTTCCCATTGAAGTCTATGGGGTTCGCGAACCGTTCGCGAACCGCTCGCATTTTTGCGCAAGTTCGCGAATATGTTCGCGAACTTTTTTTCCGACGTTCGCTACATCCCTAGTGGGTAGATCACAGTTCCGTGGGCACATAAAATGTAGTCAAATTTAGTCTGTCCATGCGATAAGTGGGCTAATTGTGATTCTGGAGGACCTCCTTATAATAAATCACAGTTTTCATACAAAGAAGTCTATTGTGCCCCTAGCCAGACTGAGTTACAGCAGTTATATTCTCAGAGGAGTTGCTTATAACTTGTCAGTCTTCTTTGTCTGCTCTAAAAGATGCTTTCAGTTGTTTAGCTTTTTTTTTGCTCTTTGTTCAGTTTGGCATTTCAGCAGTTATCTGGTTGCTAGGGTTTTATTTACACTACTAATAAGGCAGTGGGTTGTGTGAGTAATGGGAATATAAAGAGGAGAGGGACTGCATAGGAAGATAAGTAATAAAAAGTAACAATATCAACAAAATGGTAGCCTAAGAGATCAAACGTTTTTGTCTGCTGGGGACAGTGACCCCCATTTAAAATCTGGAAAGAGGCAGAAGAAGACGTTTTTAAAAAATATAAAAAATAAATAAGGAAAACCAATTGCAATGTTGCTAGGACTGGGACATTCTATAGCATATTAAAACTATTATTAACTTAAAAAACACCACTTTAAAGGAACAGTAACACCAAGTAACACCAAAAAAAAACTAGAATGAAAATATAATTTACTTTTATCCTGCACTGGTAAAACTGGTGTGTTTACTTCAAAAACACAACTATAGTTTATATAAACAAGCTGCTGTGTAGCCATGGGGGCAGCCATTCAAGCACAGGATACACAGTAGATAACAGATACGTTCTGAAGAATGTCATTGTATACTGCAAAGCTTATCTGTTATCTGCTGTGTATCCTGTGCCTTTTCTCCTTTTTCAGTTCTGAATGTCTGCCCCCATAGCTACACAGCAGCTTGTTTATATAAACTACTGCAGCATTTCTAAAGCAAACACACCAGTTCTACCAGTGCAGCACAACAGTACATTATTTTTTCATAACTTTAATACACTTAGGGGCAGATTTATGAAGGGTCGAAGTGAATTTTCGAATTAAAAAACGTTGAATTTCGAATAAATTTTTGGGTACTTCGACCATCGAATAGGCCAAATTTGACTCAAATTGAAAATACTTCAAATATTCAGCCTTTGGAAAATCGAAATACTGTCTCTTTAAAAAACGTAGACTTCGACACTTCGCCACCTTAAACCTGCCGAATTGCTATGTTGGCCTATGGGGACCTCCTAGAACCTATAGCCAACATTTGGCTAAGTTTTTAGAAGTCCAAGTTTTGTTTTTTGAAAATCGCTCGTTCGATCGATTAAATCGTTCAAACGAGTTCTAAGATCGATCGACCGATTTTACTTCGACCGAAAACGGCCAAAACATTCAAAAAATCGACCCTTGATAAGCCCCATTTATGTTTTGGTGTTACTGTCCCTTTAATAAAAAATAGAAACCAAACTTTAATTTTGCCTTCTAAATATATGGTTTAAGACCTTTAATAGGTGTGTGAATGGCCCCCATCTTTTTTTTCATTCATTCAATAATATGCAAAGGCATTTACATCAGATACAATACATACAGAGGCATATACATCAGATACAATACATACAGTAGCACCATCACTGAGCTCTGCCTAAAGTAAGCAATCATCTCAATTGATAGGATCCATCTTTGAGATCAGTTATTTCTGACCACTGTTAATAAACACTGCAGCCCAGCAGTTTGTCAGAGTAAAGATAAGCTATACCGCATCATGTATCTTTCTCAAGTCTGAGCTCTTCCTATGGCAAGTGATCACTTAAATAAATAGGATCCATTTCTGGTATCTGTTAATTCTAACCATGGCTAATAAACACTGCAGCCCAGCAGTTTGTCTAAATAAAGTTACACATTACAGCATCTGCTTCATGAGTAGTGATGTAGCGAACTGCCGATTTGATGTTCGCGAACGCCGTTCGCGAACACCGGCAAAAAAGCGAACAGTTCGCGAACAGTTCGCGAACAGTTCGCGAACTTCGAACGCTCGATAAAATCGTTCGATCGAACGATCGAAGGATTTTATTCGTACGATCGAACGATTTTCGTTCGAATCGAACGATCGAAGCTATTCGATCGAATGATTTTAATTCAATCGAATGCTTATAATCGTTCGAACGAATGGAAATCGTTCGATTTTAGCGATCGAACGGTCGAATGGTCGAATGGTCGAACGAAATTTTACTTCGAATCGAACGCGAACACCAATTGGCGAACGTCGTGCGACGTTCGCGAACATTCGGCGGACGCGAACAGTCGAAGTTCGCGCGAACTAGTTCGCCGGCGAACAGTTCGCTACATCCCTATTCATGAGTTCTACCTGGTGTAAGTAAGCAATTCTGCCTGACAGTCATTGCTAGTAAGCTCTGCAGTCCAAAAGTCATATGTGCTCTCGATTTTGGGAAAAAAAACATATCAATCTGCTTTGAGTGATGTATCCTCTTAAAACATTTTTTAAATAAGCTAAGGAAGCATTCGGCAAGGGCCACTGGAGGGCTCTCTTTCACTGAAGTTCATGGTTCATGTTTTAACTTATTTCTTTGACAAGCAACATAATGGTAATTGGTGCATGCATAAACAAAAATATGCAAATAAACAAGTTTCCCTGGCCAGAGTAGTCTATAACATTATTTTTTTTTCTTATAATAATGAATACATGATTTTCTCTATCCCTAGTCAGACCTGGTTTTAAATTTATAGAACTCTTTTTGAAAGGTGAAGAAGAAGTATTTTAATTAGAATATTGGAATATATTATTTTCCTATTCTTTACCTATAAGCATCACACAGCAAAGTATTATGCTGACACTTCATAAATAAATTATATGATCTATCATTGCAGGCTCAGAATAAAAAAAAAAAAAAGGTACAGCCTGAAACTTTTCACATCATTTTAAAGAAACATCTACAAAGTAGATTAGTAATATAAAAAGGGAGAAATTATATTATATAACAGTACTCAGCTGCATTGCTCTATAGATCCCCTGCTAACATACAGTGTAGATTTATGAGACACTATACTGTTTAAGTACATTATTGTAATAATGAAACAAAGACATTCTCATAAATCTTTGTTTTATGTCATTATGGTTTTCATAGAGTAAGGTATTTTTCAGTATAGATTGAAAAAAGATGTCCAGTGTGTCTTTTAAAATTTGAAAAGGTAATAAAAAAATCACTATGTATATATAACTCTTATGCTTGTTATGGGTCGCCTTTTATTGCATTAACCACTTAGTTGCCTAATTAAAGGTTTCGGCTTAATTAATGCAGAATATGCTACTTCAAATTTGAAACAATTAAATAATTTATATTTCTATGCAAAAGATAATATAATAATATATATAATAATATTATAATATATATAATATATAACAGATAATAATATATGTTATCTGTTCTTATGAATTTTCTGTCAAATGTCTTACATTGAATTATTTGAACCTGTTCTGAATTGTTGGAAAATTTACAAAACCACAGAAAAATGTATTAATTGCATTGCAGTCAATGGGAATTTTTTTTCAGTGTTTTTCATGCACCAAATGCACTGGAGTCAATGGTCATTTCAACTGCATTTTTTTCACACCAAATGCTTTAAAGTAAAAGGGATGCCAAATGAGTGGATCTTTTGCAATATATCCACCTTGAGGTGAGCAATATCAGGCTAATCTGATTGATCGGAACTGGAGCCAAAACATCAGATAACAAAGCAGATTATACAGTGTGTTGGGGTGACAACTGCATCAAAGAGCCTGTCTTCTCTCCAAAGGGTATTTAAACTTCCCAATCGAGATTTGAATTCAAGATTTTTGGTCAGATATAGGTTAGGCAGGCATGTAGAGGCCTGAAGGGGCCAAAACGACCACTTAAATCTGCCTGTGTATGGCCACCTTGAGATTTACAGGGTAAAATGTTCATATTTTATTGTGAGGGTGCAAAGTGAGTATACAGTCTACTTCTACTTCTTTTGTTGTTGTAGAATACAGTATATGGAATGCTACTTATTAAATCACTTTCAAAATGTTGTTTTATAGTTTTTCTAAAGATAAAACTTTGTTGAACTACGTTGATGCTAACTGTGAAAAAAAGAAAAATTAGCAGGTTCCCTGGTTATCTCAGTACTACCCATGACAATCTACAGTCGTACAGGAGGGTAGAAGAATATAATTCTGGCACACATATCTTGCTATGTGCCAAGTTTTTTGGACTAGGAAGAAGCAAACCTAAATGCTTGAGACCTATGGGACCAGCTATCTGGACTTAAGCCTTCAGGTGGGTTTAAGGGCAGTGGTGTAACTACCGAGGAAGCAGACCCCGTCCGGGGTACAAGGGGCCCTACGGGACTGCTTACTCTATAGTATGTGCTCGTGCAGTATGGCACGGATAGTTGGTGAGGCTGTATTCCTGCGTGAAAAGTTATGCATTGCAGGGTGTAGGGATCGGGAGTCACCTGCAATTAGGTGCATAAGTAATGTTTTTCTTTGAGAGGGTCCCGGGTCACAGAAGTTACGCCCCTGTATAAGGGGTCTCCAAGACAGTTCTTCAAATGCCTCTCTAATCTCACAAAAATACCCATAAGGTACTATGAAGTACAATATTTCTAGAAGTTGTTGCCAGAAACAACTCTAATTCATCAGATTATTGAAAGAAAACCGGAGCAAACAGCCCCATAGTATTGCGAATCCTGTAGGTAAAAAACATGTTCCATTGTTAAAAGGACCATCTGCCATTGACTTCTACATGATTTCAACTGGTTTTAGCAGGAGTATTGTCAGATTTTATTATTAAAGCAGATAATATCAAACAATTCCAGTTTATTTTTGCCCTTTAAAAACTCAACCCAAAAAATTCAAGGTTTAATAAATAGGCGCCATAATGTTAGGATTGCCCAAGGACTCCTGAACCCCAGTCTTTTTTAACAAATATATCAAAGTACCTAAAATGTTCAGTAGTTGCAAGAATCACATTTGCTTCCAATTGGTTTAATTTAGAATGTTCCATTCTTTGAACCTGTGGAGGTGAGAAAATATAACCGTATTTTTCTAAAGTTGTTTTGTTTTATATATTTATTAATTTTAAGATCAATCTTTTCTTATTCTGTGATCTATAGTAGTTTCCGTATTCTTCATCTTAGAAAGAGCTTATCATAGTTCCTGTTTTCCCACAACAAGAATGAGCTGCTTTGATGTTTTTTTATTTGTTGTGATAATATGCTCAAGGAAAGTTAGAACTAGATATCAAAATATTATTTACAATGCCTGGTATTTTATATCAAAATAAGGTGAATGGAATTAAATGACATGTTTTATTTTACTTTCAATACTTATTTATTGTTCTAGTGAATTGCTTTTTACTTTTTCTATTTTTGCAAAGCACATTACTATTACATACAGAAACCAAAAACACTCCAGGGGAGACTATTCTTTATGCTCCAGCCATAAATGAATCTACAAAAGCTTGTCAAACAAAAATGACTTGCACATCACTATACTGATAAAGTCAGTGTATGTCCCAGAAGTGCACTGTTTCTTAAACTCTTTAATTGATTAAGAATTAAACCTCCACTCTCATCATTAATATATTATTGGGGAGTTTGAGCCTAGAGACTAAGGCGCAAATTCACTTAGCCGCGAAGCGCCGAACGCTAGAGTTAATTCGCTAGCGTTTGGCATTTTCACTACTGCGCAAATTCACTAACGAACGCTGGCGCAACTTCGCAACCTTACGCTACCCCTGCGCGCAACTTCTGGCGAAACTACGCCGGGCGAAGTGCGGCGAAGCTTGGCGAAGTTGCACCTGGCGCAACTTCGCATCTTAGTGAATTTGCCCCTAAAAGAGATTAAAATATATCATGGAACTACTATTGTTGCATATCAAATGGTAGCTGCTTTTTAGCTGTTTTACTTTCCTTTATCCTTAATAAAATACTTAGTCAGGTTTAAAGGTTGATCAATGTCAAAATTAAGCCATTTTTAGGTGTAGAACAGTTATGTCCTACAGTACAATTAATTGCTCCCTATTAACAATTTCTGAAATAATACTTTGTTTAACAGATACAGACAGATCCAAGCTTCAATAAGGGTATGCTTGTAGGGATCTAAGAAAAATTACTAGGGGTTGGATCTTTATACAGTGAAACCTCAATTTTACATCTCCTGAATTTAAATATTTCCCCTCATTTAACTTTGTTTTTTTGTTTAGTGACCCATCAGCCAGTGAAAAAAATATTGCAACCTGTGCACCAGTGTGCAGTGTATGTAATAAAACATATTATTTTCATCAGGTGCTACAGTATTAACTGTGCTACAGTATGTGCAACTTTACTAGTGACAAGTGAATTTTTTGCCAGGCATGGATTTGCGGCAAAATTGCACACTTCACTAGGTATGGGCAAATTTGACATTTTGTTTCGCCAAAAATTCACCGCCGGAGAAATGTTGTTGACGCCCATTAAAGTCTATGGGCCTCAAAAAAATGTTGTTGTGCGGCAACACGCGTCTTTTTTGTCGCACAACGCCATAAAAGTCTATGGGCGTCAATTCCGCAGCAAAACAATTCATTCATCCCTACACTTCACCATCTGCGATTTTTTTTCCGCTAAACTGCAGCAAAAAGCCACCACGAAAAATTTTGTTGTGACAAAAAAGCTTCAGAGACAAAAAAAAAAGTCACCATAAGAAAAAACACCTATTGACTTTAACTAATGCATTTGAACAAAAAAAAGTTGGTGACAAGACAAAAAAGTCGCCACAAGAAAAACACATTTGAAAAACCCATTGGGGGTCATTTATCAACACTGGGCAAATACGCCCATGGGTAGTAACCCATGGCAACCAATCAGATTGCTGCATTCATTGTCTTACTTGCAGCTGGCTTCAAAAAGCTAACCATTGATTAATTTCTATAGGTAACTGCCCACGGGCAAATTTGCCCAATGTTGATAAATGAGCCTCATTGACTTTAATGCATTTGGAGTGAGAAAAAATTGTCGTAAAAAAAGTCTATTAACTTCTACACATTTTGACACATTTTTTGCGGTTTTGCCAATTCTCCAGCACTACCAATTACAATTAGCAATGTAATAGCACACAAATGATTTATATACTTTTTTATCTCTTGTAGAAGATAGACATACTGCAGAGACAACATTTTCAGTATACTCTATACTTACTGCATGGCTATTTATATATATATATATATATATATATATATACAGTACTTGAAAAAAAGACCGCACTCACAGGACTTTCGCAAGAAAATGAGCCCCCACGGGCTGTGACATTTATTCCTCAACGTTTCGGCTAGTATACTCTAGCCGTCCTCAGGAGGTAAAACATAACACACAGTGAGGTCCTAAATAACATACATCAATTGGCGCCAAAATTAGTGTCATGACGTCATCAAAGTGCACCCCCCAACGTGGGGAGAAAAATAAACAAACGCACCCCGTGTATAGTGAGCAAGAGAATTGAAAACATCAGGGCAGATCGTATCCCTAGTGATCGTGCATAGTGCGATCATTCCTTAGTATCACACCACCAGTAAATGTTCCATTCCGTGAGAGGTGTATTAGGTCTAGTTAGTGACGTGAGTGACAATGGGTAAAAATATTACTTACCCCTGGTAGACGATGAACAATCACCGCAGTGCCATTAGATTGGCATTGAGTACTGGCAAAGCCGACCAACCAGTCGCCAAACATTGGCTACAGTGTCGCCATTCTCTCCCCCAGTTTAGACACATGATCATTGATCATGTCCCTACCCTCCAAAGGGGAGGTAATAGGGGGTTACTACTGATCCAGAAAGAGTCGATGTGGATATATAAACTGGACACTTTGGCACCTAAGGGACTCAATGAGACCTTACCGATGTCTCCGTTTTATTAAAACAAGCCTGTTGAACTTCATCGGAGGCAGGGTTACTTGATTACCTGATTTTTGAGACAATTTTGAGGACTAATTGGATGATACTGTATGATCTGGACATTTTTTCATCTTTTATTGTTTTCTACTCTAGAACTTTAAGAATGTTGCTGATGAATTATATAGTCACTCACTAACATACATGTATAGATGATATGGTGACTTTGATACTCTTTACCAGTTATTTATCTGTGCTCTTCTACTCCTTTGGATTTTTCTCCCCTGGGATGACGTGAGCGACCCCTTCTACTATTTTGCCTTGGCTAACATGTCCCTTCGCTTAACTGGTGACCCTGTGAAGGCTAAAAATAATAACCAACCCCAGTTGGATCTACACCCCGTTATGCATGCAGGTAATTTTACTGTTGAAGGTTTGAGCACTGGCAATTGATCTCACCCAACTCCTGAATACTGTGAAGGCACTAGAGGGTGAATGTACTGGCACTCGGCAAATTCAAATGCAGCTCAGTGCTCCATGCCTTAACGATTGGTTGGGGTTTGACACTAGAGTACACGAGTGACTGGCTTCCTGATCAGAGGAGTTTGGAGGGTGTGCGAGTCCTCCTCCTATCAGGTGAGAGGAGGAGGGGCCTAAGCTCCCGCAGCAGGAGAGGGGTTTTTCTGATGCGCTCCGGAAACGGAATGACAACGGGGCTCTGGCACGCATTGAGACTACAGGTCCATCACCAGTTTCTTATAACCATGGGGATGCTCTGATAGGCATACAGTGACTAGGTTGGAACGTGAGGGGTCGGCGATCGTCTACCAGGGGTAAGTAATATTTTTACCCATTGTCTCTCACGTCACTAACTAGACCTAATACACCTCTCACGGAACGGAACATTTACTTGTGGTGTGATACTAAGGAATGATCGCACTATGCACGATCACTAGGGATACGATCTGCCCTGATGTTTTCAATTCTCTTGCTCACTATACACGGGTTGCGTTTGTTTATTTTTCTCCCCACGTTGGGGGGTGCACTTTGATGACGTCATGACACAAATTTTGGCGCCAATTGATGTATGTTATTTAGGACCTCACTGTGGGGCTCATTTATTAACGCAGCGCAGTGCTAAAAAGAGCGCAGTGGCCTGACATTTGCCCAGCGCATGCGAGTATTTAATAATGTAGCGCACGATACCTTAGTGCGATTTTGTGCGCTAATGTAGGTGCGACTTGTGAAACTGTGTGAAACTGCGTATCAGCTGTCGCAGTGCTTATAATAAATTGTGCGCACAGGAAGATACCGCAAAGGTAAGGATTAGTTGTGCTCATGTATGAATGCGCTGCTTTAATTAGTTGCGTCACATATTGCGCATATTGCATTCACTTAGACGCATCTGCATTTGTTTCTGTGCTAATATTTGTTTGGTTGCAAAGGTGTTTAGCCTACCTGATACCCTTAAAGGAACCTTGGTCAATATAAACATGTTGGGTGGAAGGCGTGGTTAATATGCACTTTACAGGGGTTGTTCATCTTTGAGTAAACTTTGAGTTAACAAACATCCCCACCAACAGCAGCACCATTGTATTTGCCAGAACCCAGTTTAGCAGTGTGGCTCTGCTAGCGCAGCTGGGCAGGAATGCACATTTTGAAGAGCGTTACTATTACGCCACAAAGAGGCAGTCGTAAAAATTGTGGTGCTGTTGACCGGGTGCAGTTTTGCACATATACAGACGCAAATCTGCGACGGCCGCAGTGCAAGCGCATTGTAGCCACACCCACAGCCACGCCCCTAACAACCACGGCATCGTTTGCGACATAAATGCCCAATCTTTTGCGCAATGCGCATAAACAAAACCATCGCAAAAGCTCTGTGTTATGCGCAATATCACGCAAATATATTAGCGATCACACTCGTGATGTCGCAGACAATCTTTTGCGTCCACTTATGCGCTGCGCTGCGTTAATAAATGAGCCCCACTGTGTTATGTTTTACCTCCTGAGGACGGCTAGAGTATACTAGCCGAAACGTTGAAGATGTCACAGCCCTTGGGGGCTTATTTTCTTGCGAAAGTCCTGTGAGTGCTGTCTTTTTTTGAAGTACTGTATGTAATTTTGCTACCAGCACCTAGGCAAGTACCTACCATTTTGTGGAGTGCACCACTGAGGATCTGCATATATATATATATATATATATATATATATATATATATATATATATATATACTGTATAAATAAATATAATAATATAATAAATATATATATATATATATATATAATTGTTACTTGTGGGAAACCACCCTAATCCACCTGAAGGTATAATCATTAACCGATTCTGTTTTTAGTCCATAAATCAAGGATCTGTTCATCTATATGGTAGAACAGAACAAAGAGATACTCTGATGTCTGGATCTGTTCTCTTGCATGCAATGGTCTTCCTGCAACTGATAATTCCTTTGTACTTGATGGTTTGACCTTAACAACATCAATATACCTTTTTATGACCCTATCTGAACTATACCCATCCAAATGCACTGTTCACTAGTATCTTTCATGCAGTTTTATGTTTACATCATATTAACATATTTTCTTCAATCCAATGTCATTCAGTAATCTTTATTTGTCTAACATTGTGCATTTGCACAATTGTTTTACTTTGCTGTTTCTCTGTTATGCATATTTTCCTTGAAAAAAAAATATTGCGTTGAGATTATTGCATAATTATTATTATTAACATGTATTTATAAAGCGCCAACATATTGCGTAGCACTGTCTTATGCTGCCCTGGATTATTCCAACCACTAGCCCAAATCTTACTGTAGTTACTGTACCTCTCTACATTTTTTTCACTGTTCATCCTTTAGCTTTAGAGGCAAATTCAATAAAGCGAACTTTTCGTCACACTTCACACTACTTCGTCAGGCGCAAATTCGTTGCCACTACACTAATTCTCTAAAATGCAAAAATGTGTTTTAGCAGCCGAATGCTGGTGAACTTTTGCTAGCGTTACTTTGACAGTGTGAACATTTCATAACAAATAGGGATGGGCGAATTTGACCCATTTCGTTTCAGCGAAAATTCGCCACAGGCGAAATGTTGCTGTGAAATTTTTTGACCTGTTTTTTTTTTTTGACGCACAATGCCATACAAGTCTATTGGCATCATTTCCACAGTGAAACAAGGCAAAAAAATTTGCCCATCCCTAATAATAACGTTTCGCTAGCATTCACCTCTGCCTAGCGAAACTTTATTAGTACTCTTAAGCTTAGGTCAATTTAAATAGGGCAGGTACATTAAAGTTGTATGGATGTCTTTTTTAGTGATGTTGGTGCAAATGCTTGATGTAGTCACTTTTTATTACAAATGTCCAAGGAACCATAATAAAGACAGAACAGATCCTCTAATACAAAGTTACATAGTTAAATCGTGTTGAAAAAAGACAAAGTCCATCAAGTTCAAATGAAAACTCAGCATCCATACATACACCCATCCCTACTTTTAATTAAATTCTATATACTCATACCTATACTAACTATAGAGCTTAGTATCACAATAGCCTTTGATATTATGTCTGTCCAAAAAATTATCCAAGCCATTCTTAAAGGCAATAACTGAATCAGCCATCACATCATCACCGGCAGTGCATTCCACAACCTCACTGTCCTCACTGTGAAGAACCCCCTACGTTGCTTCAAATGAAAGTTCTTTTCTTCTAGTCTAAAGGGGTGGCCTCTGGTACGGTGATCCACTTTATGGGTAAAAAGGTCCCCTGCTATTTGTCTATAATATCCTCTAATGTACTTGTAAAGTGTAATCATGTCCCCTCGCAAGCGCCTTTTTTCCAGAGAAAACAACCCCAACCTTGACAGTCTACCCTCATAATTTAAGTCTTCCGTCCCTCTAACCAGTTTAGTTGCATGTCTCTGCACTCTCTCCAGCTCATTTATATCCCTCTTAAGGACTGGAGTCCAAAACTGCACTGCATACTCCAGATGAGGCCTTACCAGGGACCTATAAAGAGGCATAATTATGTTTTCATCCCTTGAGTTAATGCCCTTTTTTATGCAAGACAGAACTTTATTTGCTTTATTTGCTTTAGCCACAGAATGACACTGCCCAGAATGAGACAACATGTTATCTACAAAGACCCCTAGATCCTTCTCATTTAAGGAAACTCCCAACACACTGCTATTTAGTGTATAACTTGCATTTATATTATTTTAGCCAAAGTGCATAACCTTGCATTTATCAACATTGAACCTCATTTTCCAGTTTGCTGCCCAGTTTTCCCGTTTAGACAAATCACTCTGCAAAGTGGCAGCATCCTGCATGGAACCTATAGGAAAGTTATGATATATGGGAAAAATCATTCAGGATTGCCCAGTTCAATATTTGATAAATCAGCCCCATATTGATATCCTTTAGATATCATTGTTTTTTTAATAGAAAAGCTGTGTGAATTATGTTACAAGTTAATGTAACAATGTGCAGATCTTTTAAAATGTTCTTCCTGCACTCCAAAATTCCAACCTGTGTTGTACAAAAAGCAGGAGTAATATATTTTCACGGTACAAAATGTGCACTTAGAAGATAGTCAGTCTTGTACAGAACATTACTCTTCTAGATGAACAGGTATCTTTTATCTTTGAAAGAAGAACATCTTTTTTTCACATTGTTGTAAAAATGAACATTACACTAATATTCCCGAACAGAAAGGTTAAAACTTTAGATTTTCTGAGTATTGGGTTCATAGTACTGAAAGCATCCATTTTTCATGTAAGTTTTAGAACAGTTTCACACCATTACTTTAAAAGGTTATGAGTCTTTACACATCCACCAGAGCACTTAGCAAAGTCAAAACATGGAATTATATCCAACATCTCTCAGGTAACAGATGGGGACCATCAAGAAGTTCTTATGAAAAACGCTATGATAGCTTTTTTACTATCTTAGCTGGCAAATATTTTTTTTTCTTCTGAAGGGTAGTCAGGTAATGTTTACATTAATCCAAAAAAAGAGAGCACAACACCTGTCTTTTGAAACAAGAATAAAATGCCTTACTAAAAGGTTATTCATAGTACTCTGCTGAAGCACAATGGTAGCAGATAACATATACACATGGGCAGGTACTGCCGATCCTTTGTTCCACTCCCCTTTATTCTGTTGCATTGTTTATCTTCATAGTTCCTTTTTTTTTTCTATGCAATGCTAACATATTATTTTTAACAAAATAAAGAAACAACACTAAAACACATTTCAAATGAACTAACTAATTGTACAGTAACTCACTGAGTTTGGTTGTGTTTGCTGTGAAATTAGATGATTCAAAAATGTATACCAATAATAGAGTGGTGCAAATCCAAAAGGTTCGATGAAATTCAAAAAGCAAGTAAATTCCAAATGTATTATTCTATCAAAGAAAGCCAATATAGGTCCAGCATAATTCAAAACATAGTTCAAAAATAATGGTTGCATAGTTAAATCGGGTTGAAAAAAGACATCAAGTTCAACCCCTCCAAATGAAAACCCAGCATCCATACATACACCCCTCCATACTTTCACATAAATTCTATATACCCATACCTATACTAACTATAGAGTTTAGTATCACAATAGCCTTTGATATTCTGTCTGTCCAAAAAATCATCCAAGCCATTCTTAAAGGCATTAACTGAATCAGCATCACAACATCACCCGGCAGTGCATTCCACAACCTCACTGTCCTAACTGTGAAGAACCCCCTACGTTGCTTCAAATGAAATTTCTTTTCTTCTAGTCTAAAGGGGTGGCCTCTGGTACGTTGATCCACTTTATGGGTAAAAAGGTCCCCTGCTATTTGTCTATAATGTCCTCTAATGTACTTGTAAAGTGTAATCATGTCCCCTCGCAAGTGCCTTTTTTCCAGAGAAAACAACCCCAACCTTGACAGTCTACACTCATAATTTAAGTCTTCCGTCCCTCTAACCAATTTAGTTGCACGTCTCTGCACTCTCTCCAGCACATTTATATCCCTCTTAAGGACTGGAGTCCAGAACTGCACTGCATACTCCAGATGAGGCCTTACCAGGGACCTATAAAGAGGCATAATTATGTTTTCATCCCTTGAGTTAATGCCCTTTTTTATGCAAGACAGAACTTTATTTGCTTTAGTAGCCACAGAATGACACTGCCCAGAATTAGACAACTTGTTATCTACAAAAACCCCTAGATCCTTCTCATTTAAGGAAACTCCCAACACACTGCCATTTATAACATATAACTTGCATTTATATTATTTTTGCCAAAGTGCATAACCTTGCATTTATCAACATTGAACCTCATTTTCCAGTTTGCTGCCCATTTTCTCAACTTAGACAAATCACTCTGCAAAGTGGCAGCATTCTGCATGGAACCTATAGTTCTGCACAATTTAGTATCATCTGCAAAAATAGAAACAGTACTTTCAATGCCCACCTCCAGGTCATTAATAAATAAGTTGAAAAGCAAGGGACCTAGTACAGAGCCCTGCGGTACTCCACTAACAACACTGGTCCAATTAGAAAATGTTCCATTTACCACCACTCTTTGTAGTCTATCTTTTAGCCAGTTCTCTATCCAGGTACAAATACTATGTTTCAGGCCAACATTCCTTAATTTAAGCAGTAACCTTTTGTGTGGCACTGTATCAAATGCTTTAGCAAAGTAAATCACATCCACTGCCATCCCAGAATCGAGGTCTCTACTTACATTCTCATAAAAAGAAATTAAGTTAATGCCCTGCACATGAGCCCACCCTAAAACAAATGTGCCATGCCCCTCAAATGTCTGGAGAAAAATGTTCACACAAAAATCTTTAATAGTTTGGACTTTTGAAGGCAATCTCGTTTTTAAAATGTACAAATCGCCAACGTTTTTTACAACTTTAATGCATTTCCAGCATACAGGATTTGATGTCACTGACATAGGATTGAGGAAGTTGTAGCTTTGTTTTATCAGTTCGCCGGGTCTGAGGAAATGCAAACTTAGCAAGTTAGTCTGGCAATATCTATTACGCATAAAACCATGCTGGCACACACTCATAGTATTATGATTTGCTATAAAGTCCAATATCTCATCCTTTATTAATCCTTCAAAAAGCTTTCCTACCACTGACGTCAGACTAACTGGCCTATAGTTTTGAGGCTGAGAACGGGATCCTTTTTTGAATAGAGGCATCCTGTGTGTTGAACACTGGCGACTTTTCACTAGTCAGAATCTAAAAAGTGAAAAAAAAATACATATATTTGTAGATAAAAAGCCATAAGTTACATTTCAATGAACAGGATAACAACCATAAATATGTATCAAACATTAAAAATACTCCATTAGCGGCTATTTAAGAAAAAGAGCAATATTCGTTAAGGCCCCTTGGGGAAACTGTATTCAGAGTCTGTATCCAGAAAGTTTCTCTTTGTAACAATAAATTACTCCAATCAACTTCTCTTCAAGGTTTAGTTACAATGTCAATGCCCATGAAGCGAAAAGTGGGAGGGCCATGTCCTTTTTCAAGATAATGTTTATACAGGGCAATATCACTTTTGATGGTTGCCCATTCTCTCCCTTAAGGTATTCTGTGTTTTCCCCACTGTGTTTTTATCTACAAATATATGTATTTTTTTTTTCACTTTTTAGATTCTGACTTGGGACAAACGAGCATGCTGGGAAGGCTATGCCTGATCTGTTGGACTTTTTTTTCACTTGGTGGGGGTTGGTGTCTGGGCGTGGCTGGGTGAGTTTGCCTATTTAAAGCTCATTGTTTGTAATTCTCAGTATCTTGACAAAGGCCCCAGTGAGGGTCGAAACGTCGATTTGTGCAATGATAAATAATTACTTTTTTTTGCAAGACCCTGTTGTGCAACAGCTTTCATTCTACTTTTATACATATATTCTGTTAGCACCAGGGCAACAACCCAGATAAGTGAGTGCAGGAGGCATCCTACGATTTGTGTGTGTGTATATATATATATATATATATATATATATATATATATATAGGCATATTTATTATGCTGTGTAAAACAAAATTAGTGTAAAATAAATTGCAAAGGTGTGTGTAATTCTACGTCATGTGAACACCAGATTTAAAGCTGTTATTTTACATTGCTTCTGGAGGAAGGAATGTAAATTTAAAAGATGTACGTAGTTTTTTACACCATTTTTTACACGGCGAAGCCTGGCGTTGTGTTGTGTATTATCCTGCTGTTTTTTACACAGTGTAATAAATACTGTATGCCACTTAAAGTTCCTGATTCTTAATTTGGTGTATTATTACTTTATTAGCCAGCTTTCTATTATAGGATATAAAATTCTATTACTTCAGAAATTCACTCAAAAGGGGGTTATTTCTTATATTCTTATTTCTTCTTATTTCTTTCTTCCGAATGTTTTAAAAATTCAAGTTTTTTTACTTTAAAATCTGAATTTTTAGTGGAAAAAAACCTAAAATTTTTCAATTTTATTATACCCCAAGGTTGCAAAAAGTCTGAATACAAAAATCCGCCATGTAAGTCCTGTCGAGGTGTATATAAGTCAATGAGAGAGGTTCCTGTCCTATTTGGAAGTTTCTGTGGTCTGCTCTGGAATTGGCCCTAAAATCTGGCTATTTCAAGTGATTCTGGAAAAAAAATCTGAAAAAAATCGTACAATTCAGGTTTTTGCTAGATTTTATTGAGTATTTCCCCAATCCGATTAAATCAAGCCTTTTTTTTATAATGAATAAGGTCAAATTGTGGATTTTAGTTTGGTCAGACTTTTTTTAAATTAAAAAATCAGAAAAATTTTGATTTTGATAAACAACCCCCACAGTGGCTTACTTTTTCCATTTACTTAATATGATTTATAATAATATTTTTAAATATGTCCCAGGAGAGACAAAAATTAAGTTAACACAATGATATTTACAATGTGAGCAGCCAATACAGCTGCTCACAACAAATCCAGTAACATTTTAATAATAAATACATCTTCAGAAAATGAAACAGATGTTTAACACATCACCGTACACTGACTGACCAGTAGGTGGCAGTGAATTGTCATCAGAAAGGCGAAGGTCACCCATAATGTAATAGAGCAGTGTGAAGTGTATTATTACTTTAAAATAACTTGATGCAGATATTTTATTCAAAAGCAACTAAAAAATTATTTTTTAGATACTGCCATAACATAAGCAAAAGCAGTGGATATGAGGCCTCATAAATAAAATAAAAATAAAAGTAATTAATTATTGTGTGGAAGTACAAAAAAATGCACAGTCCATAATTTGCTAGCACTTAGCACTTAGCACCCTGCCTTTCATGCTAGTTGAGTTCCTGCAGATCCCTGTGATCCATGTCAGAGTACAGAGTACAGCTCTTAAGTAGCATCTGCTCCTAAGAATACAGTGCTTAGTTTCTGGGCCAACACATTGGTGTCCAACTCCTGCCACCTTCCAATACCTTAATGCAACCCTAATGCTTTTTGTGCCACCAGATCCAGCATTACCAGACTTGCCAATGGCAATGTAAAATCCAGTGTAGGACTGGCCCGGTGGGCCCCGACCCCTAATGTCCCCCGCCGGGCCAGTCCCCTGTCCCGATCGTACCTGAAAGAAAAAAAGGTTTTTTTATGTGCCATTTGCGCATGCGCTATACGTTTCACTGAGGAGCGGCGCCTACACACAGGTGTGCCAAGCAGCGCCTTCGTGCAAGCGTGCTCGGCGCATCGTAGTAGGGAGGCAGGGGGGTTGGAGGGGGCCCTGGACATTAGTCCCGGTGGGCCCCGGGCCCCCCAGTCCGACCCTGGTAAAATCTACTTGTTGCTAAGCTTGAGTAATGCAAACTAGCAAGAAAAAAAAGTCAAAATTTTACAGGTGTGGAAAAGGAGTATGTATCATAATACACCTACATACAGTACTCCTTTTCCACACCTGTAAAATTTGAGAATATTTAAAAAAAAGAAATTGCTCGCAGGAGCCGATAGAGTATTAAAATAATACCTTGGTTGCTAGGGGTTTAATAAAATAATAAAAAAAAACACATTGGCGTTCAATAGAACTGAACTCATAGCTTCAGGACTTCAACTTCTGCTCCTTTTGCGGCTTCAGCACTTCAACTTCCTCACCTTTCATAGCTTTGGTTCTTTTTGCAGCTTCGGGACTTCAACATTTGGCTCCTTTTGTGGCTTCGGGACTTCGAATTTGCTGTGAATTTTGGACGCGCATCAGAAAAGTTGCTCTCGTCAAAAGTGGAGCACCAACACTATTCAGACGCCCATTGACTGGTGTCAAAATATACGTGCTCGTCAATTTTCCAGTTTTGCTAATTTTTCAGCGAAGCGGGAGGAACTTGTCCATCGCTATAATCTAACCTTGCTCAATGAAATGTGCAAATTATAGGTTTCCCTTAACCCTTACAATTTCTGCGATTCACTCTATGTTTCATACTGTATGTGCAGTAATTCATCAGCAAATGCACAGAACTGACTGCTTTGTTTCACAGGTATTTCGAAACATGGGAATATATTTTGTTATTAATATATCTTATTTGTCAAGGAATGATTTAATGATCCTGCATGTTGATTTACACTATTCATATTGGTAATGGTAAAAGAAAAAGCTACATAACATATCGCTTGAAATCTTAAAGCTATTTAAAAAATATTTTCCGTAATAACACCACAGGAGACACTCTCAATAGAAAACTCTTTGAGATAATCTCACTAATTACTTCAAAAGAAATAATTAAAAATAGCCCTATCCCCTTGACTGCAATGTTTTTATTTTGAAGCATGATAACAAATTAATTTGTGCAAAAGATCTTGCACATGCCATTCTCTTATGGGAAAACAGATTTTGCCTTCAGGATTATTCAAAGCATTCTGCTTTGTCAAAATCAACTCTTTTTAAATGTTTATACAGTATATAGCATCAGTTCCTTTTTAGATTTTATTTTTCAAGTGCGTCTGGAATTTAGATCCGCATATTTGTTACTGTATATTAGTAAAATGTGTAGTGCTTTGGTATGAAATGAAAACAGTTGATTCAGGTTGTGCTAATTACAAAGGAATTGGATACTTAAAGGAACAGTAACCGAAAAATGTAAGTATTTTAAAAGATTGACAATATAATGTATTGTTGTCCTGTACTGCTTCAGAAACTCTGCAATAGTTTATATAAACAAATTGGTGTGTAGCCATGGGGCTTTTTCAGTTTTGAATGGCTGCCCTCATTGCTACACAGCAGCTTGTTTATATAAACTATAGTAGCATTTCTTTTTTGGTGTTATTTTCACTCTGTATTCAGCACACGTTCAGTATCTTTAAAAGGGGTGCAGCCTGACAATTTTCTTTAGGTCTTACAATCCATAAAACTTTCTGCAACACATACATTTTAACAATAAAACAATAATTTAAATACCTAAGACCATGCCTCCCAATATTAATAAAAAATGAATAGCCACAAGCACAGTAACAGGAAATCTTACTTTCTTGCTGATATTACTATAACGCTTCACACAATTATACATTTATGCAGTGACTACGGTTGACAACTGACCAGTATGCTACTGGTGCTAATGGCATTAATAGGGGAAAAGGGTAACATATCTGAAAATGTGGTAACCCTAGTATTGACTTTTATTAATAGTAGTTAATAATAAGTAAATAATGTTGTAAAATGAACGCCTAGTAAGTACCATTCAACATTCTGTTTCATGTTCCTAAAACCAAGTAACATTTTCTATAACAAAATATTATGGGCTGTATGTAATTAAAGGCACCAAATTTGCCCAGGAGAAGTAACCAATAGTAACCAATCAGCAAGTAGAATTTACTGGTCACCTGTATAAAAGCAACCATCCTATTGGTTGCTATGAGTTACTGTTACTGGACAAACGTAGTGCCTTTTATAACACATGGGGGTATTTTTATATTTGCCCCGACTTCCTGTTCTTTTACCTCTACTCCATCTGATATTCCTCCCAAGTTCTTTGCCTCATCTTTCCCAGTTCTAAAAGAGCAGAGAGTTATCCACAAGTGTCAGCATTATGTACAGTCACTTTACTAAAACAACATTGTCAATATAAAATAATCATATTCATATCTGTCACATAAAGGAATTGTTATTACTAGGGATGTAGCGAACTGTTCGCCGGCGAACTAGTTCGCGCGAACTTCGACTGTTCGCGTCCGCCGCAAGTTCGCGAATGTCGCGCGACGTTCACCAATAGGTGTTCGCGTCAAAATCGTTCGACCATTCGATCGCTAAAATCGAACGATTTTCGTTCGAATCGAACGATCGAAGCCATTGGATTGAATGAAATCATTCGATCCAATGGCTTCAATCGTTCGATTCGAACGGAAATCGTTCGATCGAACGATTAAAATCCTTCGATCGTTCGAATCGAACGATTTTCGGATGTTCGAAGTTCGCGAACTGTTCGCGAACTGTTCGCGAACTGTTCGCATTTTTTGCCGGTGTTCGCGAACGGCGTTCGCGAACACATTGTCGGCGGTTCGCTACATCCCTAGTTATTACTACAGCCTGATAATGGTGGACTGGGAAGAGACATGGCAGGCAAAGTTAACTCTCAATAAATGTATAGTTAGGCTGCAGTATGGAACAAATTATTCACGATTATATAGTTACATATTATAGTTACATAGTTTAATCGGGTTGAAAAAAGACAAAGTTCACCAAGTTCAACCCCTCCAAATGAAAACCCAGCATCCATACACACACCCCTCTCTACTTTCACATAAATTATATATACCCATACCTATACTAACTATAGAGTTTAGTATCACAATAGCCTTTGATATTATGTCTGTCCAAGAAATCACCCAAGCCATTCTTAAAGGCATTAACTGAATCAGCCATCACAACATCACCCGGCAGTGCATTCCACAACCTCACTGTCCTGACTGTGAAGAACCACCTAAGTTGCTTCAAATGAAAGTTCTTTTACTCTAGTCTGAAGGGGTGGCCTCTGTTGCGGTGATCCACTTTATGGGTAAAAATGTCTCCTGTTATTTGTCTATAATGTCCTTTAATACACTTGTAAAGTGTAATCATGTCCCTTCGCAAGCATATTTTTTTCCAGAGAAAACAACCCCAACCGTGACAGTCTACCCTCATAATTTAAGTCTTCCATCCCTCTAACCAATTTAGTTGCACGTCTCTGCACTCTCTCCAGCTCATTTATATCCCACTTAAGGACTGGAGTCCAAAACTGCACTGCATATTGCAGATGAGGCCTCACCAGGGACCTACAAAGAGGCATAATTATGTTTTCATCCCTTGAGTTTATGCCCTTTTTTATGCAAGACAGAACTTTATTTGCTTTAGTAGCCACAGAATGACACTGCCCAGAATTAGACAACTTGTTATCTACAAAAACCCCTAGATCCTTCTCAGTTAAGGAAACTCCCAACACACTGCCATTTAGTGTATAACTTGCATTTATATTATTTTTGCCAAAGTGCATAACCTTGCATTTATCAACACTGAACCTCATTTTCCAGTTTGCTCCCAGTTTTCCAATTTAGGCAAATCACTCTGCAAAGTGGCAGCATCCTGCATGGAACCTATAGTTCTGCACAATTTAGTATCATCTGCAAAAATAGAAACAGTACTTTCAATGCCCACCTTCAGGTCATTAATAAACAAGTTGAAAAGCAAGGGACCTAGTACAGAGCCCTGCAGTACTCCACTAACAACACTGGTCCAATTAGAAAATGTTCCATTTACCACCACTCTTTGTAGTCTATCTTTTAGCCAGTTCTCTATCCAGGTACAAATTCTATGTTTATGGCCAACATTCCTTAATTTAACCAGTAACCTTCTGTGTGGTACTGTATCAAATGCTTTAGCAAAGCCATATGTCAGCAAAATCCTATACCTCTACATGCATATTTACTTAAAGTAAAGGGAAAAAAATAATCACATTATCCAGAATCCCTTGGTTGATTTAATATTTGGAATTAAAAAAAAAAGCTAATTCTGCCTCTTGCTGGCAAGATATTCATCCCAAGGCACATGAATGGGGACAAACAAATAAAATGTCTATAACTTGAAGTATAGACCAAAAAGCCTTAATTCCTACTTTGGCTCAGAAAGATTTTATGACTTTGTAGGACTAAAGGACAGCCTTGGACACTAATATATAAGGATGATCTAAATCTGCTGCTAATTAACTGCGCAAGATGTGGTGAAATATATTTCAAGACTTATGGCAAAATCCCAAAATCTATCTGAAGACATTCATTCTTTTTTTTTCAGTTTTAGCAAAGAAAAAAATAAAGTCATCTGTATAACATTGCTAGTGGCAAGGACTGGAGAGATAGTCTGGCTACCTAGAAATCTCTCTGCAAAGCATTACAGACGTGTGACTGTTTTATTTGTAATAATTAGACATGAGTAGAGCATTAGAGTACAGCTTGATTTGTGGAAAAGGTTTTCATAGTCAAGAGATGTAACTGTGTTCATCAAGGTTCTTTTTTTCCAGTCAGTAGCTGCTTTGTGTGCATTTGGAGGCATCCAGGAAATTAGTTCTGCATGGCTGGGGGAACTCTGCAGCACAAAAAAACTCATTTTCTTACACATTGCTGTGTTATGCTAACAGTGCAAATAACAGAGTTTCAGCTGAAAATTTCTCCTATCACGTTTTTCTTAATCATGACAATTAAGAATTTAAGCGTGCATTACAATGTTCTTTTTTTATACACAGTGGGAAATTAGTATTGCAAATGAGTGGGATAAAAACTCTGGTTCTTCTGCCTTCTTGAGTATAAAGAAACTTACAGTTTACCTTTAACTCTATGTGGCTAGGCATTCATTTTGTATAATGAAACATTTAAGTAACTATTGTCTTTCATTAGTATCACAGGTTAAAAAAAGAGAATGTATTTATACCTGTTTGCCAGCACTTTAGAGGCACTGTAAAAATATAAAAGCATTACTATGGACTGCACTTACTATTAACACTATTCAAACATTTAGAGGTTAGTACTTCTACTTTAAACAATAAACACACATTTTAATAAAACAGTTTTGCTACAGAAAACGGTTTATTTCAGTTGTGATAATGCAGAAATGTCCTAACCTAATGCTTTCTTGGCTTGCTCGTTGTGCATGGGATTTCTGCAAAAGATTGCAAATATAAAGATATGTTTCTCTTTATATAAACTTTTCAATCTTGCTGTTTAGCTTGCTTTATTTTAATGCTCTTGATGCCTGGCTGACTCTATTACTAGGCCATGATGTGCCAAGAGGTCCTTGTTGCCCAATTAATGCCTCATATGTAATAATGAGGCAATATGTGAATGTAATAAAAAAGTCGCAAGCAATGTTTAAATGGCCTTTTTGAGAATGTTTAGTGCAGCTTGCAATTTAAAATCATTCGCTGGTGAATATTACATCGCTGAGCAAACACCTTTTCTGGACTTTCATTAAATATTTTGTCGCAAAATGTGCTTTGCGATTGTGACATAATTATTACCTACACTGTGAATGTTTGTAAAAGCCATTTGGTCGTAAACTTTGGAAGGAAGTCATTGAGGTCTGTAATCTGACGAAAAAGGCGCAAATTTGGCACATCTTTTTTGAGGCTAAACCTGGCCTTCAGATTCCACAATACAAACCCCTGGAAATGAGGACAGGGGTAAGATTGTGTAAATAGGCAGGAGTAGATGGTAATGGATCCAAGGAATCAAATGAAGGTCAGGGTTCAGGCAGATACGGAATCAAGTTCAAGGTTCAGGCTGAGGTCAGTTCAGGTAGTGAAGGTTCATAAATGGGAAACAGGCCCGGGTCGGGTCAGGCAGCAGAGGATCAGAAGTCAATAACAAGCTGAAGTCAAGCCAGAGAATCAATCAAAATAATCAGGAACAAAGCTTAGAATCCGCAGGAGCAAAGATCATTTAGCAACTTATCAAAAGTCGCTGGTGTCTTTAAGTAGGCAAGGAGCATGCACTGACTTGATGCAGGCGATGACTCAGACTTATGCCTGCGTCGGTATTGTTGCCAAATTGACGGCGTAGGGCTGAGAATCATTGTGGGAGTGAAGGCGCAGACAGGTAAGTACATATATATATATATATATAACAAACAAGGGAAAGTTGTGCTCACCACTAATTTTTAAAACCATTAGGCGGGGGTGCAATGAGGCTGCGACCACAAAATACATATAGACAAATACAAGAGTCCTCTGTACTCAACCCATTATCAATATATTTAAGACAGAGACATTTTGTGCATACTGCTACTGAAAAATGTCTTACCCTTGAAAAAAATGAATCAGATGAATATTGAGCATATATCCGACTGAGCTTTTACCCCTGCCCAATCTGGCCGACTCTTGGCCAGATATCGATCGGGGAAGCCTGTCAGACGGCCCCATAGACGGGCCAATAAGCTGCCGACTAGGTCTGTCGGCAGCTTTTATCGTTCCGTGCATGGTCACCTTGAGGCTGCCTCCACCTACAGAGAAAATGGCCTCAAATTCTGCCACCAGCAGGAGCTGGAAGTTTATACTGTATAACTGTACCAAAACCACAATATAATAGTGCATGCAGGAAAAAAAATACATTTGCTTATTAATATTTAATATGAAACTCTTGACATTTCACAAACGATCTAAAAATTGGGGGAAGGGGGGATGTTTCTCCCTGCTCAGAAGGAAGTGAGTGCGTCTTCCCCTGACATCACATCCTTCTCTTTCTCCACCCCAGCCCAGCTTTCCCTGCCTTAACTCATTCCTTCTTACCCAATCACAGCTGCATCTGATTCTGCCAATCTTTAAATATAAACCAGTGTAATGTGGCTGCTCGGATCCCTTTGTTGGATCCCTTGTCAGCCACTGCGTTTGTAGCTCCAGGGCTTTCCTTTAAATAACTTGGACTTGTGTTTGCTGCATATATTTGTGTTCAATATGACAACTTTGTGAAATGGATTAATCCACAGCAGTAAATCATTCATGCCATATTATTAAAAAAATAGGCTGGTATTGATTAATATACATATTTAAATTTCATATTTTGGATTATTAAAGTTAGTATCAAATTATTCTATACAGCTGATGTAGTTTTATTTAAATGACAGCGGCAATATAAGGAGCTTTTCATAATAAGATAAAGGAATATCTTTAGCCTCATGCTTCATATGAGACATAAAAAATAATAATGTTCACCAGTTTTGTGCAACATGACAAATGGGATGTAAAATGTAATAAATCTTTGTAATATATGTTTCTACCTAAGACAATTGTGTTCTTATACATTTATTTCATTAATGTCTTATGTAGTATGTGCTAATTTATTTAAAATTACAGCGATAGGAAAATGGTGATACAGGATATAAACATAATTGTAGACTCAGAAGCAAGAAATAAAAACTAAAAACATTTACATACATATTCTAGTTTTGGTTTCTCATAAATCCTAATGATATATGAAGGGCTACTGTAAGGTGTTTTCGTTATATATTCATATAAACAGATTATTAAAAGATGCATAAATTATATATTTTTTTGCTTTCCTTTAACATCTATAAAGATGCTAATGACTTAGTTTGCTGTTCATAAACTGCAAATGTCTCTCCACTTGCAAGCCCCAAGCTTAATTATCTTGTCCCAAAGCCTGTCTTTCACTTTAGAACCCCTAAGGCCATTGGCAAACATAGTTATTTGACTGCTGGGGTGATTCCAGAAATAACCACAAGGGTCAAAATGACAGAACACTATTCTACCTGCCACCACCAGCATTTGCCATAGGTGGAGCATGTCCCATTGTTTTCAGTTACAAATGGTGAGAGACAATCAAGGGTTTTAAGACAGATCAGGTCTCCCCATAGCCCGTACAGAGAGATACCAGAAACATATGCCAATGTAAGCATTCCATTATCCACACTCTTTCTTGTTTCCTTTGGGCTTTTTGACAATGGGGTCTTATATATGACAGTTTTAAAAAGGATGCATTTCAATATACAGATATTATGCACGTTTTACTGAAGTTTTCTGAAGTGTAAAGCAATGTAACATAGTTATTTATTGTGGTAGAACAACGTCATGACAATGGCAGGTGGCAAAAAGCCAGAAATGACAACATCAGTCAATATATTTCAGCTCCTTTTCTGCTGCTTACACAGTGCTGGATTCTCATGGGGAATTACTTGCAGCCTGACTGATTTAGGGCCAAGTCTGCTCTTTTCTTACTGTACAGATTGATGACTTAATTTCATGTCTCATGGTATTAAATTGAAGCTGACATTTTTTGTGTGATCATATAGTTTTTGCAAGTCATGTTGCCCCTTCCCTGGCTCCCAAATTGAATATGTTTTGTAATTATTCCAACTTCTATGGCTTATAAATGGAGCATATCTGTTATATATCTTTTATCTTTAGTAATTTTAACCAGGTTTCAATGCAAACTAGACTCCCATAGACTCCAATGGGTGAACAAAATTTGTCACAACGTCAAAAATAATTTGTCACCTATAGAATTCAATGCATTTTGCTATTTTATTTGCAAATTTATCTGCAAAGCAAAACAGGGCAGATTCACTATTTATATTACTATTTATCTTATAATGGCATTGACTTTCCCAACAGGCTGCAGCAAATATGTGTAGCAGACATCCCTTAACTGGCATAAGTATATTTGCCTGAGAATAGAGAAATTGTTGCTGAGCTGACAAATTAGTCTTTGCAAATTAGGTTTCAGATATGGTTTTAATACCCACTAACATATAATCCCTCCACTGTTTTTACACACTATTTTTAGAGAGTGTAGCTAAAGGTCCACATAGACGCAAAGATTTTTCATGCTGAACGACCGATTTTATCGTCCGACCAATCCTTCGAAATTATCGTGCGGTTAGTGGGATTTGAACGATCGTACATCTTACAATTCTTTGGCCGACATCTGTCAGAAAATGATTGGCCAGGTTAAAAAATCTTAACAAGCAGGCAGCTACTCTTTGTTTTCCTGGCAAATGGTCTTTTTAGTTGATGGACAATTCGTACGATCATATGATCGTTTCGAGATAATAGTGGTCTCACGATGACAATCGGATCTTTTAAAAATCTTTACATCTATCAGTATGAAGTATGTTTGCTAACTAAAACAACTGGATAGTAACTTCTTTCACACTACTAGGTGATGTGATAGGCATGCTAGGTAGAAAGAGTAGTTTGTGCTCCACCATGGAGATGTAGTGTGGGGGCCAGGTGTAGGGACTCAAGTAGGTAAAACTCAGGGAAGTCTACAGTATGTGTAATCTCCTTAACCCCCCCCCTTGAGGCATGAAAGGTGCAGCGTTGAGCACCCCTCCCCCTTGACCCAACCCCATACCTCCTGCCCCAATGATACACACACCACTGGTTTGGAAAGAGAACACACCACTGGTTTGGAAAGAGATGGCCGCAGTTGTTTATTTAACAAAGTAATAACCATACTTAACATGTATAACATTTACAACTTTTAACAAACCGTTTGTATAACAAACCTTTTTTCCCAACCTTTATATTATTCCCCCCCCCCCACGGGGGTGACTGTGCCCCAACTGCCAAGATTGGTTCCTGTTCCATTTTACCCGAGCACTAAACTGGGCTGCCTACCTTCCCATGAGGACCAAGGCCTACCAGGCTACTTCCACTCGCTGTGACATTCCCCTGGGGCTCCTTGTAAAGGTCCCCTTCACAACTGCGACAACAAACAACCCATCTAACAGGGAGGGGGGATGGTGTGCTGCGTCCTGCTGCTACCAAGTCGAATGCTCAGCTCTGCCTCTTCTGCGAAGCTTGGGAAACCAGCCAGCCAATCCCAGCCCCTCTTACAGCAAAGGGGCAGGGAGGGGTACTTCTCCTAGGCCCTGTCAAGTCCCGGCTTCCCTATGCGGGTCATTGGGCCCCAGTCTGAGACACTGGAAGGATGTGGTAAGTATGTAATAGGTATGCACCGAATCCAGGATTCAGTTCAGGATTCGGGCAGGATTCAACCTTTTTCAGCAGGATTCAGATTCAGCCGAATCCTCTGCTCAGCCAAACCAAATCTGAATTTGCATATGCAAATTAGGGATGGGGAGGGAAATTGTGTGACTTTTTGTCACAAAACAAGGAAGTAAAAAATGTTTTACCCTTCCCACCCCTAATTTGCATATCAAATTAGGATTAAAATTTTTCACAAAGGATTTGGCCGAATCAAAAAGTGGATTCGGTGCATCCAAATAAACATTAGTGAACTCGGTATGTAGTGCCACTGTACCAGAGGTATTACATGTATTCAGGAAGTACTAAAGAATATCATAAATTGCAGAATGTTTTGTGGTCTAGAAGACAGTACAGTGTAAATGAACCTGTGGAACATAACTGCATCTAAAGGAGAAAAAAAGTACTAGCTATTTCAAATATTTTGTATACCAAATACATCTTCATCTGACAGCCTGACAAAAGTTGTCATGAAGGAGGCATCTGGAGTTTGGTATGATGTGTATTAACTCTTAGCATCCCGTCATTATAATCTACATTGGAACAGCAATCATTCACAGTGCCTATTCAATCATTTGTACATTTAACTGTTGTAATATTTGCAACTGATCTGGTACTAGTTCACATCAGAATCAACCAAGTTCAATAAATGAATGTGGCATTTGAATTACTACTATCATGAGGCAGATTCTAACATATTTTCTTACTGTGTCTCTAATTACATTTGTGACGAATACAAGTAGAAATAAAAGATAATTACATTGTCATGTATCAAGTGATAACACATCTTACAGAAGCTTTATCTGTGGTTCATCTAGGGTTTATGTCAATAACTTAACTGTAAAATTAGACATCAAGTAAACTTCCAAATTATTTTATATTACATTCTGCTTAAAAAGTTAAGCAGCAATTATTTAAAAAAAATCTAAGGATCAATGAAATATTCATGCTATTATTTGTTTTGCACTGTAAAAATATTTTTTTAATAAAGGGTGACATTTCCATAACATTTAGAAATATGAATATTGCATCTAAAGTAACACATGTTTAAATAAGATTAGAATTTAGCAAAATAAATAATTCAAGCTATGTACAGAAAACATTTACAGTCTTATAAGAAACAATTGTGAGGAGGTGGGATTTGCAGAAAATGTAAAATATCTTTAAAATATTCACATTCATTAGTTTGGTTCTCAACATTTATTTATCTATTTAATTTATTCTCTGATAATCATTTTGCTGTACCCTTTGTGTCCTAATATGCACTTCTTGTGCACTGGATGGCAAGGATTTTTTTGTTTAGAGTCAGAGGCCTATCTACAAGTTTTTGAAGTTTAAGAAAAAAAACTCACCAAAAAACCCTGCTAGCTTATTTAAGAAATATAGCAATAGAATAATCATAGAAAAAAAGTATTGTAACAGTGAAAATAACATTGTTCCATAAATTTTTAGTGATGCTAAAAAATCTGAATGTTTTTATAAACGGGGAAAATAAGACACTTTATTTTGTGCCTTACCCTTTAAACACAACAGGGATTGTTTGTCCATATATTGCAATATATTTAAGATGGCCAACTACATCAAAGTCATCCCCAGTTTGACCAGTCCTACACTCAACATTAATCTGATTCATTATAGAAACAATATATATATATATATACAAAGTCCCATTCAGAGAAACACAAAGTTACTGCCTGGGTGACGGTTATACACTGTAGCCTATTAAATTCACGAAAACAATCAACGACACTCACCAGTCTTTTGCAAGGCTGGTTTTATTCAATGTTTCAGCCCTTACATTTGAGCCGTCTTCAGGAAATAAAAAGAGTACAAAACAATGTTATTTAAAATTTAAAGTGGCGCCAAATGTCCAAATGATGATGTAATCCGTGGGCTGTGCCTCTACCTAGGGGAAAACTGAGGAGCACACCTTAGGGAATTTCCACTAGGAAAAATAAAACACACAGTTGCAAATGAAACAGATATAAACTTGATATTAAACAGTAGTGAAAGAACTTGGGCAATCTAATATACAATACACTCCTGCACTGGGGACACGTGGGACCTACTTAACTCACTATTAGGTACCTGAATGTTTCTCCAACACAGTCCTTTTTTTTTCAAAGTCCCAAGCCTCCGGAAGGGGTTAATAACCACACAGTTCAGTTCAATTGAAATGTCCCTTCCCAGAGTTCTTATTCCCCAGGTAGTGCTACCTTTTCCAAAAGTACCTCTCCCTTTTGGAACTTAGCAGCCGCTAATTTTAATTGTTGCTGTGAATTGAGGGTTTTTGTACTAAAACTCAAAAATTCGAATTTGACTTTTCAAAACTCGATTTTCAGAGATTTATTAAGAGCAGAAAACTTGAGAAACTAAAATGTTAAAATTCAGCATCTAACAGCTAGCAAATTAATGTAGAAGTCAACGGGTTCTGACAGTGGAGCACTCCATCTTCCTTATTGTGATATCTGTCTTCCTGGTGCCTGGGGCATTTGACTGTTGAACAGATCTACCGAAAATTGTTGATCTGAAAGTGAGGTTGTATCTGTAAAATACATTTTACTTTTAGACCAAATAAGTAAAACATCAAGTGTAAATCTTTTAGTAAACAATGTTGAAAAGGGATTTATTTAGTAATTGCTTTTTTAGTACTGGCAGTGGTATCCAAATTTTTTTAAAGTTATGGTACCTGTATCAGTTATCTGGATAATATTTCATTCTGAAATTTCCAAAGGCCATTAGTGATTGACGAATTTGAACCATTTTGCTTTGCTGAAAAATTGCGAAACAGTGAAAAATTTGCCAAATGCATTGTGACAATTTTTTTTGATATGCAATTTTTTTTCTCCCATTGGAGTTTATGGGCATCTTTTTTTGTGGCAAAACCTGATGAAACTGGTGAATTTTGCTCATCACTGTAGGCCATCTCCCAAGGGCTCCATTTTGATTAATTAATCTCTATTGGAGGAAAAACAATCCTATGGGGTTTATGTAATGCTTAAATTATGTTTTGCAGACTTTAAGGTATGGAGATCCAAATTATGGCAATATTTCCTATCCGGAAAACCCCAAGTACCGAGCATTCTGGATAACAGTTCCCATACCTATAGTAGTACCTATAGTGGTAAAACTTAACCACAAAGGTCCTGAGGTCCTGTACTTACAACTTAAATGAACATATACACTACAAAATGAAAATGTTTTAAAGTAATTAATATATAATATACTGTTACCCTGCACTGGTAAAACTGACCTGTTTGTTCAGAAATGCTACTATAGTTTTTATAAACAAGCTGCTGTATAGCCATGGGAACAGCCATTCACGGCATGGGCAGATAACAGATAAGCCCTGCAGAGTACAATGGTGTTTTATCTGTTGTTTGCTATGTAACCTGTGTTTTTTCTCCCCTTTTCCAGCTTAAATTGCTGCACCCATGGCTACACAGTATCTTATTTGCATAAACTGGTCCTTTAAGGGGGGGCAAAATTCTGCGGGGAAAATCTGCTTGTATAGAATCAGCCATTACAATATTTTGCATGCATAAATAATGCTGGTATCAACTATGTCAAGAGAACTCACTCAATATATAAAGATAATTAACCCTTTAATCGCATTAGAGGTTTCAATCAGTGCTTTATAATGGCAAAAATTAAGAAAATATGGATATTTTTAAAAATGTAAATGTAAGTTAAGAAAAAGTAGAATACATTCTTAACATAAGAATAACAAAGCAGATTAATTACTTATGACATATTACAACATTAATGGGGAGATGTAATAAAAGACTCTAAAATGTATGTCTTTACGCTAACAAATTTTCCTTGCGTGATTTTAATAAATCTTTTGTGAACCCAGAAACTGTTTTGCGACCACAGTGGAAGAACGATTGGGAATTTTATACTTTGCACCAATGTGCTGTGTATGTAATAAATCCTCTTAGCGAAAAAGTTATATTTGCTCCAAAACATTATGCAACCTTCAAATATGCCTTAATAGAATTTAGCAATTTTTTAACATTTCTCCCATTTGAAGAAATAATGCTTTGATAATTGCACCATCTATGTCTCACATTCATCAGGATTTCACACATCTGCCCCATAGTTTCACTCAATACAAAATGTATGGATCAATTGTAAGATAAACAAATACAAGCTATGTCAAGAATAAATTATTCGATTAAATAGTAATATTATTTTAAAATTATTGTCAGATAATATATACACACCCTTGAATCTACTCAAAATTTGATATTCCATTTCAAGATAGTTGTGTCTTTAAAAAGTGATGACATTTTATTTTTCTATATGAGTGCAATTTGTACTGTAAAACTATTAAAACAAAATTATTAAAATGAAAGAAAATGTACTAACAATTCTAAGAATGCATACTGTATGTACTATGCATTGTCGAGTTCTGCTATACCAACGCAGTAATCACAGGCATAGTGGTAGTGTAGAGCTAAGATTTAATGAAGGATTAAATAATTTATGGTCTAATTTAATGTAGATGCCAATATGGATAATTACATATTAATCAATTATACTATGTGCCACTGTGCTTATTGCCTTAACTGAGAGATGAGCATGACTATATTTTAGAATCCTAATCTATCATAACTAGATTTCTGGCTACATAGTACTTAGAAAAGTATGGATAGCTAGTGTTGCATGTTTAAAACCTAGCACATTGTCAATCAGTGGATAATAAAGCTGTGTATAAGATTTGGATCAAAATAAACATGCTAGAATTTGAGCATTAATAGATGCCACTGACTCTCACAATAAAGAAATCTGACAAAGAAGAGAAATCACTTGTGACATTTTTTAACAGTATTTTTAGATTTTTTTTAAGATATGCAGTATAGATTTATAGCTTACAGAATTGTTCTGCAATAAGAAATGTTATAAATGAAGATAATTAACATTATTGAATATCTGAAATATTCTAAAATGAGACATGTATTTTACTCAATAAAAACACATTTTAAACAATAAGCCCTTAAAACTGTTTCTGTATCTGTTTTGCTAGATATTCTCTATGTTGGTTTAAAGTATCACATTTGGCATGAGATTTATATGTACAATTTATGCCACAAGGATATTTTCATGCTAGGGTTGCAAATCATAAGGGGATAACCAATAGCCAAGGAGATATAGTTGTATATCTAGACATTGTCTAGGGTTCAGCCACTTTTATTTATTGTCTGAAGCATCATATTACAAAAACTCTTTGCAGACTGAGTAAATCTTCATTACATTCTCTGATTTGAGAGTGTAACTAGCAGAAAATCAATTGTCAGATCAATTCATTATGAAAAAAGCATGCAACCATTTCCAGGTCTAAGGCAGTTGTATACAGTTTTGCCAAGGGCAGGTTTAATATCCATTTCAAATCCAAAGACAAATTCAGATTCAACTTCTCTACCTCTCTATTACAAGCTTAAAGGGGAAAAAGACAACGTTTTTAGCACACACAGCTGGTTTTATTTTAGTAAAAGTAACTTCTGCACTGAAAATTAAACCTTTGGCTGTCAGAGTACCTTTTTGTTGTTGTTTGCTTTCAGAATTCATCTGAATAGTCAACTTTTCTCCCATTATGCCTAATCCACAGCATCTTCCAAGTCATCACTGTTATAATCCTTTAAGGAGATGCATTTTCAGCTGTTTGGTCTCATTCTGTGTAACATAATGTGAGATGATTCTACAAAGCCATTTCATTCAAAACAGTATGTACCTTTTGTATTTAGTTTAGAATGTATTTCTAAATCATGCTACTAAGGTTAATAAAAGAAACTTGATTTATTTAAGAGGTCAGTCAAGTCCAGGCATGTTAAACAGGACATTGAAGACCTCATGACCCTTTCACCTTCAATGCATAGGTGAAAATAGGGTGTAAAAAGTATTTTTAAATATTAAGGATTTTTTTTTCCGGAAACTGGGTGAAAAATTGCGCTCATCATTACTCATCTGCAGCTGAGTTGCAATGTTTATGTGCAAACATTGTAAACACTGATTACAATAAATTACACTGAATACAATTAATTACAATAATCCGAAATCATTCACAAACAACTTACATAAACATGGACCCAATATAGAACCCTGTGGGACCCCATTAAGAATCTTATTCCAAGTAGAGAATGTACCATTATCAATCACATTCTCTACATGATCCTTTAGTGAGTACCATATCCAACAGACCTTAGTTAACACTTTGGCAAAATCCAAACTGATCACATCTACTGCTCCCCCACTGTCCAGCTTTGTATTAACCTCATCATATAAAACAATTTAATTTGTCTGACATGGCCTATATTGGCAGATGGGAAAGCGGAATAATAAAAATGCTACTTTTCCCTTTATAGCAACCTGAAATGTTCTGCTCATCCCTTTCAACTAACCAACACCACCTGTCCTACTTCCACCTCTATCCTGATCCATGGATCAGAGAAAAACAGAAATTATGTAATTGTTGCCAGCAAGTGACATCACTCCAGGGACTTTAAAACCTCCTAGAACCTATTTGGAGTCAATTGGTGGAATTTGAAAAATGTAAGTTTTTTTTTAAATACTTTTAATCGAATTTGATCGAATATGATCTTACTTTGATTAGACCGATAGAATACAGCCTAATTTTAGATTTTTTTAAATAAATTTCGTTTGGTATTTTATTATTCAAATTTTGAAGTCATGGGAGTTCAAAAAACTCACATTACTTTGAAATTCGACACTTGATAAATCTGCCCCATAGTTGAATCAGTTCATGCCTTTTGTTGTGTTCTCCATGCTTCAAATAGTTATGTTGGTCATAACAACCACTGTAATGAAGCAATTACCAATTTGAACTTAAATTGCTCAGGTATGTAATATAAGGTGCAACGTTTGCTACATGTTTTATTACCTATAGGAACCAATCAACATGTAGCATTTCTTGGTTACCTGTTCAAATGCAATCATCTTCTGTATCCAGATGGTTCTCTTGCTAGGAATCATAACTTAGTTGAGATCTATTTACTTCTAGAGAAAAAAAAACCTCATACTTTTTACATCAATTTGTGGGGTAAACCCCCCACACACACCAAACTGCACAAATATCATTACAAACGAATAGTGATGGGCGAAGCGCCAATGGGCGTCAAAAAAAAAATTTGACATGCGACAATTTGGACATGAGTAAAAAAAATTTGTCCAAATGCATTAAAGTCAATGGGCATCCAAATAATTTTGACGTGCAACAAATTTTTTTGTTGCAGCAAATTTTCCCACTGCAAATATTCACAGCAGTTTCGTGAAAACATATACCGTCTGGGAAATCCAGAAATGTACCGCAAATCAATGCCTGGCGAATAATTTACTCTAAGAATGTTCTAACAACAGATATACAGTATATTTTGAATAACTGTTACAAGTACAACATACAATCAATAAAAACAGATACATAATATACTGTAAAATAATATTACTGCATTGCAAATTAGAATTTAACATTAATGAAAACTGAAGAGTGGTGTTAAGTATGTGGAGTTCTGTAATTAACTGCTGATAAGCCACATAGCAGATTGTTTTCATTGTTTAAGGGGCAAATGCACACAGCCAGTTTGACTGCCAAATACTGATTACTGAATACTGTTTTTCTGAACAGAAGAAGAGGTCAGTACCATATTAGTCAAGCTGAAGCAGCTTCCCATCCACCTGCCCGAGGATTTGGTTTGGGTGACCATGGGTGACCGTGTTCATATGCAGGTGCCTAGGGATTTGGGTGCTCAGCATGTCAGGTAGTCCACGAAGGTGGATAGTGGTTGATGCTTGGCAAGCAGTCCTTGGAAATAAGGAGCTTTCCTTCATGTTTTAAGTTTGTATAACTAGTTGATATGTTGTTATTTATGTATCTGTATCTTAAAATGTAATTAAAGCTGTGGCATTTTCAGTCCCAAATCTGGATTTTGTTATAGTGTCTTTGGGACCTCAAACATAAACCGAGGCACAAGGGCTGAGTTAAAGGGTAATATTTGTTGGGGTGTTTTCCCAATGCTCTTGACTCTGTCCTTGTAAAAGCTATCGTCATATACTGTAGGAAACAGGTCATTTTTGGAGGTAAAAAAAAAAAGAATAGAACCATAAATGTATTTAAAAAAAGTATATATACCCTGCACATTGCTGCTGAATGAACATGCTGTAGAACATTTTTATATTCTGTATGCCAGGTTTACTAACCTTTAATCAAGTTTTCTTATTGCATTGTCACTTACTTTTAATTGATATAATAAAGGTTATGTGTCTGTTGCTTTTTATCTTCTGTCCTGACTATAATCTGCATTTCTGTGTGAACCTTTCCTAAAAGCAGTCTTTTCACACTTTTGCTCCTGTCTGATTAAAAATGTCACGCTTCAGAAGATTAAAGACAGGTAAATTACTTTTTGATAAGGTTGATGAAACAAATTGTATTCTATTTACAATTATAAATATATATATATATATATATATATATATATATATATATATATATATATATATATTTTATTATATATATTGCATAATATATATATATTGCATAATCAGTGTTTCTGCCCTCACTGGGGCCTTTGTCACGACAAGATGGCCCCAGTGAGGGTGATTTTGCAATGCCCAATGTCCAGTGAATTTATATATCTAAGACTGACTGGTTTAGCCTACATTCCATTGCAAGTAAATGCAAGTAAATGGATCACTTGCAATTAGGGATGGGTGAATTTGACCCGTTTCCTTTCGCCAAAAATTAGCCGCTGGTGAAATGTCACCGACGCCCATTAAAGTCTATGAGCGTCAAAAAAATTTTGACGCGCAACAACATTTTTTTTGTCACGCGTCTTTTTTTTTCTTGACGCAGGATGACATATAAGTCTATGGGCGTCATTTCCACAGCGAAACAAGGTGAAAAAAATCGCCCATCCCTACTTGCAATCCGAAATTCTTTTTGAGTTATCCCAAGTTACTTTTTATTTTAAACTAAATTCTGAAAACTGAAAAATGTCTTTGTAATTATGATACTCTTTTTAAAGTCCAAAAATAGCTCTATCAATTTTTGCCATCTGCATCAAACTAGATACCTAAACCAAACCATATGGGCCAGCCAGCATTCCATCTGCACATATTCTACTTTCACATCTCCAATAGACAATCCCTTGAATAAAAGCCATTAATATATCCACCTGACCCTCTAAAAATACTAATCTAGAGGCTGATTGGGAAATATTGGCATTGGGAAATATGAAGTAAGAAAATGCAATCAATGTAATTTTCTTAAAGGGAGCCTGTCATCGGAAAATGTGTTTTTTTCAAAACGCATCAGTTAATAGTGCTACTCCAGCAGAATTCTGCACTGAATCCATTTCTCAAAAGAGCAAACAGTTTTTTTATATTCAATTTTGAAATCTGTCATGTGACTTGTGCCTGCACTTTAGGAGAGAAATGCTTTCTGGCAGGCAGCTGTTTTTCCTTCACAATGTAACTGAGTGTGTCTCAGTGGGACATGGGATTTTAATATTGAGTGTTGTTCTTAGATCTACCAGGCAGCTGTTATCTTGTGTTAGGGAGCTGCTATCTGGTTACCTTCCCATTGTTCTGTTGTTAGGCTGCTGGGGGGGGGAAGAAGGGGGGTGATATCACTTCAACTTGCAGTACAGCAGTAAAGAGTGATTGAAGTTTATCAGAGCACAAGTCACATGACTTGGGGCAGCTGGGAAATTGACAATATGTCTAGCCTCATGTCAGATTTCAAAATTGAATATAAAAAAATATGTTTGCTCTTTTGAGAAATGGATTTCAGTGCAGAATTCTACTGGAGCAGCACTATTAACTGATTCATTTTGAGAAAAAAAATTTGTCCCATGACAGTATCCCTTTAAAACCTAAAAAAAAGAAACAGTTTTTAGGTGATGACATTTTTGTTGTTTGAAACAAATCGGAGGGGCAGTTGATGCAACATGGCACTAATTTAAACTGGTACTGCAGGGGACATATCCTAAAGGAAATTGTAGTACATCTACAGGTAGGGAGAAATGTAATTAAAGTTACAAAGAGAAAAACAAGTTGCACAAATTATAATAAAACTTTGCATTTCACTATGTAATATTCTTCCTTAGACTATTATTGCATTGTGAATTTTATTTGCACATTGCAAGCTTGCCTGAAGTGCTTGAAGGTGGTGTAATCTTTTGGAGCAAACACAACTTTTTCATTAAGACGTTTTATTAAATACACTGGCGCAAACTTTAAAACTCACAATCTTACTTCCACTGTGAAAGTGGCCGATTAACAGTTTCCGGTTTTAAAAAAACAGCTATATTAAATTCACACAAAGGAAAATTTGTTTGTCCAAAGGCATACATTTTCACATTGTGAATAGTTTTTCTGTTACCAACTTTTATTATTCTCCCTCAATAGAGTTTTGATTTGCAACATACAGTACATATTGCTTTTCCCTATAGTGAAATATGCACTAGCGATGGAGACTGGAAGTGTTCTTTTTATTCAGAATTTTTTCTGATCTTTACTAACATTTACAGAGGTGTTCCTGATGTTTTCGATGATTGTCTTTTTGTTTAAGATAAACAATTACTATTTTTCCGGTGCAATTTCTAATACAACTGACTAGTGATGAGCAAATCTGTCTAGTCAAAAGTGGAGTAGAATTACTATTGAGGCTTAGCATTCCAAAACCAAAGATCTTGTTATTAAAGGCTTAGCAAAGTCACACAAATTCTGTTAAAACAGACAAGAAAAAAGAAAAGTGATAAACCTAAGCATGAGTAGATCATTATGTACAATGCATTTTGGCCTGCTTCATTGTTATACAAATCTCTATCTCTGATTGCTGCCTTGATGGGGCTGGAATGCAGTAAATGTGCTTCCTGATTAATAATCTACTTCAATTTATTCTGCATGCCCTGATTATACATGTTTAAGTTTCCATTAAAACTGTGCCTGTCCCATGGGGTTTATACCTTCCTGTTTTATTAGTTAGGTACAAAGATTTTTGGCAATACAAAAGTTCAGGACCTTTAGGAGAAAATAGAAAAATACATTTATTTGCGAATCCAAAAGTAAAAATAGCCTGATCAAATAAAGGTTTTATTACACAAGGGATAAATGTTCCAAACAGAAATATCCTTTTGACTTTGCAAAATACTCCTGCTATTGTTAGTGTGCTCTGTTTCATTAAAAATGGATTTGATGTTAGTGCTGTAATAAAAAAAGAAAAATGTATAGTGACTGGGTGGTCCATATTTTATAGCTGAGACCCTTATTTCCACTCAGGACAAGCTCACACTCAAATATTGTAGAGCATCAGCTACATCAGACCCTTAGTCTCAGTTGTGTGGAGGAAGAAACAGGTGTTGCAGAACTGTACCCCTCAGTTGCTCAGTCATGATTTCTGGACAATTATTAACAGTCACAGAGTACTCACAGTACAGGGTTTCTTTGAGGTAATGTGGTTGAGGCACATTCAATAACAAAGTGAATCACACAATGAAACTCCCTTGAGTACAGACTTGGTAGGAATCCCACTTTACATCTTAACACCCTTAACACCTTTAGTGGACCTGGATACCCTTCCATTGAAACATCCAGGAAATTACTGTAACTACTGATGGGCGAATTGGCGCCGTTTCACCAGAAAATGTGTGAATTTCCAGCGAAACGGCGAGAAATTTGCGAAACTGTGCCGGCGGCTCATTTTTTCGGACAAATTTTCGTGAATTTATTCACTGGCGGCGAATCGCGCAAATTCGTCCCGAATTCGTGTCTGGTGAATAAATTCGCCCATCACTAACTGTAACCTGATTCCCTTTTCAATAACAGGAATATCACCTGGGAGAGCAGGGTGGTAATAACACAACCCAGCCCCCCTCCGACAAAAAAAAATTCGGATGGACCTGGAGCTCAAGGACACCTTCAGGAGGCTGAGCCACTGGAGGCATTTAGAGTTCACGCTTCGAGGCTGTCCATACAGGCCGTTGCTTTCTCTGCTTTTCTCTTTGTCTCCACCCTCATTCTCATTAACGCCAGGTGTCTGCATTTAGGTCATTATGAGCCCATATAAGCAAGTGCCTTTCTGCCTCCCTTTGCTGGATCATTGATATCAGTTTGGTGATCATGTCTCCATATTTGTTTTTGTTCCTGTTCCAGCCTAGGTTCCCTCTCTGCCCAAATCCTCATTCTTGTTGATTTCCTGGCTCTGATTTCTGCCTGTTCCATGGATTTATGCTTGATTGCTGCCTGTCTCGACCACCACCTGCTTCACAGATCTGCTCTTGGTTGCCCCTTACCTGATACCCACCTACTGAAATACTGTTTTATTTTGCCTTTTGTTTTCTAATCACTGGTCAGTATTGGCTTGGCTTTATTTTCATCTTCTGTTATTGCATTAAATCTATCTGCTCACTATCATAAGGCCTCTGCCTTTTCATCAAGCCTTGGTAACACAGCACATAGGCTCCAACCTGCCAACCTCACACCAGGGGTAGTTACTGACACCTCCTAAAACACATTACTTTCAGCAATGCGGGTTAACAGAACATAATATTGTAATTACTCTAAACCGCTTTTATTTTTTTGTTTTACTGTTCCTTTAAGTTGTCAATGAAAGTAAATCAATTATTATTTATGGACTAAACATTATCTGTATGTGTCCCTTATGTGGATATTTGTTTTGATATTTTTTAATAAAACCAAACTTTTTTCACATTATAGATTAGAGTTACTTGTATTTGAGGCTTTAAAATGATATCCTAATATCTATTCATAATTCTCAGGGAAGAAACAGTACCTTTTCCCATCTGCAGCATTTCTTATTTTATTAGACCTTTTTCAGTTGTATGACGGTTTTGAGACTCCTTTGATACAAGAAATCTTATATAGGTAATTCATTCAGCTATTGAGCGCACAATCTACAGAACATAATTAGCAATACCATCCCACTGGACACTCCAGCAGACATGGATTTTTTTCCCACTGCCCTTGAGTATACCATTCAAAATCATCAATAAAATAAAAAAGTAAGCTTGTAAATAATGTCACACCAACCTTTTGTGAAGTACACTAGAACTGAAATCCTCTCCTTATTAAAACTGACATTCCACATATCTTGAAGCGCACAAGCCAAATTTGCTGGCAAGCCCTAAGGACCCTGATCATGCTCAATCAGTTGCAGATCATTTGGATGGGCTTAGTTCTGTATATAACACCACTCATAAATATTTACCTTTGTGCATAACAGAAGCTGCATACTCATGCTCAGTACAATAAATGCTGCTTTTCAGCTGTGAAATGAAAAGTCAAATATTGTAGTCAGCTTTGCTTTGTGCGGATATTTTAGACAGAATCATTCACCATACAAAAGGGTGATAGGCTTTACCAGTTTTACAGCTTCACAGTGATTTCCAATGAGCCGTAGAGCTTCAGTTGCAAGTTGAATTCATGCGTGAAGCGACACAAGGACAATTTTGATAGCTTCTTATATAAAGTATAAAGTTCCTACAGGTAAAAATCTAAATTAAACCGACACAATATCCAGTGTCCTAATGCAACTGAAGTAAAAACTTTTATTTATCATTGCTCACAGGATGGAAATAGTCTAATTGCAGCCAGCAATATTTTTTTATGTATGTGGTGCATTGGTGTCAATTGAAATTAAACGGTTGGCAGCTCAAAATGAGTAGTATAATAAGGTAGAAGGTTTCCTGAAGTGTCTTAGTTTTCAGCTAGCAACAAAGATTCCTTCCAAAAAAATAAAAAACTTGGCACTTGGTAGACATGTAATAGACAACATATACCTGCCCAGTTTCTGTAGTTTAAAAACTCAATATCATAGTTTCACTACTGAGTCTGAAATGTTACTTTAGTTTGAGAATATCTGAATAAAAACCTGGATACCACTGACGGAGCAAATCTGTATAGGCAGATTTCACCCACTCAATTATCTCCCTCCCATTATTTGGTTTATGAAAACCACTAAGATGTCTATTGTAAGTTTAACATGTCCTTGAGTTCAGCACTACAATTAAGATCCTGAGAGAAGTTTCTTATAAGCTTGTTTTTGTGTTTTTTTCACAGAAAAGACTTTGTCATTTCTTTGTTCAGAGTAGTGACTTAAAATTTAGAATCCATTCAGCCCGTGTCAAATACATTTTCGTTATCTTTTATCTCAATTGGTCTCTGTTAAATGAATCACCCAGACACCACCTTCAGACAACTTAGTCATATTTTGGTTTTTCTTTCCAGTGTTTTTTGTACCCTAGTCTGACTTTTTAAGATATTTAAAAAATGTTTGCATTAATACTAGTATGTGCAAGTAAGGGATCCATTATTTGGAAACCTATTAACCAGAAAGCACCAAATTACAACCATCTACTAATAGAGTCCTGTAGCAGAGTTAGGTGCTACAAGCTGACCAGCTGGGTCTGATTAGCCTCAGGTGTCTAATCAGGAGCCCTTAAAGCCCAGGCTGGCCAGTCTCGTAGGGGCAAATTCACTAAGCACCGAAGTGCCTAACGCTAGCGTCAATTCGCTAGCGTTGGGCATTTTCATTACTTCGCAAATTCACTAATGAACGCTGGCGTAAATTCGCTAGTGTTTCTTCGCACCCTTACGCCTGGCCAATTTTTGCTACGTAACTACACAAATTCACTAACTTGCGCAGTGTACTGAACGCTACCTTTTACGCTAGACTTCCTTCACCACCTCAGACCAGGCGAAGTGCAATAGAGTAGATAGGGATTGCTTCAAAAAAAGTTCAAATTTTTTCTAAGTCGCAAAAAACGCTGGTGTTTTTTCTATATTATGGGTGATAGGCTGAAAAAGATTGAAAAAATTCCCCCCACCTTCCCCCCTACATTTCCTAACTCATGGCAACTTAACTATACAGTGGGCACATGTGTAGGGCAAACAAAAAAAAATTATTTGATGTTTTGAAGGTTTCCCAGGCATTTGTAGTGATTTTACGTATTCCTCCATTGAAATTTGAATTTGGCGCCGTATGCAAATTAACCATCGCTAGCGTAACTTCGCTTCGCTTAGCGAATCAACGCTAGCGCAACTTCGCAACCTTACGCTACCCCTGTGCGTAACTTCGGATTTTAGTGAATTTGCGGATCGCTGGCGAAACTACGTCTGGCGAAGTCTGGCGATGTGCGGCAAAGTTGCGCCTGGCGCAACTACGAATCTTAGTGAATTTGCCACATAGAATCTCTGACTGGGAGAGTGTCTTCGATTTTGACACAAATTATTTGAAACAAATAATCCTATCTGCCTGTGCACACACAGTCACCCGAGTGGAAGGTCTGTAATGGCACTGCCTTTTTGTTGTTATTGAACTAATACTGCTGCCAAAAGCTATTTTTTTTGTTGTATGGAAAGAAAAACTGCCTGTTGTTGCCGGCTGAAATAAAAGCCGATTTTTTCTTTAAGAAACTTTTGCTGTACTGAAGCCATTATCTGGAAAACCCCAGGTCCCGAAAAGTCTGGATAACAGGTCCGATACTTGCACTTATATTTACATGTCATGTGTTAGCATTTGGACCTACATGAGACTGCATTTTGTTTGTGTTGTAGTTATATTTTAAATTATCATAAAATATATGGTGAAGAAGTGAGCCTTTGAATCATCTACTAACCAGATAAATTCTATATTATTTACTGTACATTCATCTGGACAACAACACAAGTAAAGGTTGTCTATGTCTATAGCAAGAATAATTTGAATGTATTCTTATATTTTCCCATTCGGAACAATTAAGGATGTTATACCTCATAACTTGCTATCAGTCTCCACAGTTCATGGTCAAGAAAAGCAATGGTCAATAATGAATAAAAGACAGGCAATAACGCTTGAGTTTATGGTGGTAAAAGCAACCCTGTCAGAGGAAAATGACATCAATAGCACGTATTAAGAAAAGGAAATAACTATTCTTTACAAGCTATTAAAACCTCCCTATCATATAAAACTAATATGGGGCACTTTGTGTGCCCTAAAAGTAATAACAATTAGAGTGTGTAAATATCACACACAATAAATAAAAAAATAACAATATACATGAAATTAACTCATTAGAATTAACTTATAATGCTCCCAAGAAAGAAAAATACAGCATTCCGACACAGCTTTAACATTTGTTGGTATTTAGGGAAGTTTTCAGTCAATCATAACAAAAGCCCTACATTTCCAATAGATGTGTGTTATGTGTGGCACAGTTCTAAGTACAGTTCAAGTAGGTGACAAAAGAATTTAAAACAATGCATTTGCATTTTTTGAGAGCTAACTGGATAAATCATATGGACCTTCTATTCCAGCATGGCTTTGAAAAATATCACTTTAGAATCACTCTAATAACACTTATTGCAGCAGAAGGATTGCTGTAAATGTTAAAGGTAAAGTAGAAGGTCACTTAGATACTTGCAAATCCAGAGAACCAAACTTAATGGTCTCTGCCAATGCTCTTTTGGGGTCTATGCTTTATAGTCTAGTGAAGTACTGATCTAATAACCTGGAACTGAATCATTGTTAGCCCATAAGGGTTTTTAAAAGCAGAGAATAGACTTGGTTTGTGGTAACATACTGGAATCAAATAGACTAAGGTACAGGAACAGGTAAAAGTTTAGACGTGACATCAAAGTATCATAACAGATAACAAGCCCTAAAAAGAAGGTTCGCCCAACTGATAATTTTCCCCATTGTTGTTAAAAACTGTAAAAGACGTAGCAATGAGTTCATACACATACTAATGCTTAACACTATTTTTAAAATGATAAATATAAGGATACCTTTCCCATTATGTGGTTCAAATTAACATTTTATTTCATATTGCTGAACACTTCTCAAAAGTTTTTTTGATAAAACCTACAGTTCATAGTATTAATACATTTAGTGCATGAACAACAACATACAATGTGGCTCATCATATACAGTGATAATATAATGACCAAATTTACACTCTAGCTGCATGCAGAGTAACTTAATAAACATCTGAATTTGCCATGTGATACGACACTGGTGCAGATATTGCCAACATGTATTAAATGACCACCAAGGGGTTAAAGAAAGCACCGACACCAACAGTTTCATAAAATGTTCCTTTGTTCTTTAAATTTATGAAAATAAATATTAACATTTACAAAATATTTTTCACCCTAGACTCAGCATAGTAATACAAATAAAATAAAATAAACCCTCTATTGCATTAACCGTACAGGTATGGGATCTGTTATCCGGAAACCCATTATTCAGTATGCTCCGAATTACAGAAAGGCTGTATCACTTAGGGGCCGATTCACTAAGGGTTGAATATTGAGGGTTAATTAACCCTCGATATTCGACTAGGAATTAAAATCCTTCGACTTCGAATATCGAAGTCGAAGGATTTAGCGCAGATAGTTCGATCGAACAATAATTCCTTCGATCGATCGAACGATAAAATCCTTCGAATTGAACGATTCGAAGGATTTTAATCCAACGATCGAAGGAATATCCTTCAATCTAAAAAAGTTGGCCAAGCCTTTGGGGACCTTCCCCATAGGCTAACATTGACTTCGGTAGCTTTTAGATGGCGAACTAGGAGGTAGAAGTTTTTTTTAAAGAGACAGTACTTCGACTATTGAATGGTCAAATAGTCGAACGATTTTTACTTTGAATCCTTCGATTCAAAGTCGTAGTCGTAGCCCATTCGATGGTTGAAGTAGCCCATAAAAAACTTTGAAATTCGAAGTTTTTTACCTTCGAATCCTTCACTCGAAGTTAGAGAATCGGCCCCTGAGACTTCATTTTATCCAAATAATATTTTTTTAAAAAATCGATTCCCTTTTTCTCTGTGATAATAAAACAGTACCTTGTACTTGATCCTAATTAAGAGATAATTAATCCTTGTTGGAAGCAGAACCAGCCTATTGGGTTTATTTAATGTTTACATGATTTTCTAATAGACTTAGGGTATGAAGATCCAAATAATGGAAAGATCCATTATCTGTAAAGCCCCAGGTTCTGAGCATTCTGGACAAAAGATTCAAAACATGTAATTATTTATTCTTAATGTTGGCCAGCTGAAAATGGAGGCTGCAATCTGCAGCAACTGGCAGTGCTGACTGCCAGTAGAGCTCACAAGACTAAATCCAGTTTTTAATGTGCATGTTCCTGTAAGAGGAACAGGGATATTTCCATATAAATATAAAAGGATTTAGAGCAGATATACCTGCAAAAAAAAAAAAAAAAAAAACTGCATGGAGTGAAAGTTACCTGCAAACATCCAATTTCTAATGGGACATTAGGCACTCTGGTTATGAAAGTGTTCAGCATTGCTGTCTGCACTAGCAATCTCCTCTGCCAAAGCTAGCAGCAGTAGGGGAGGTACCCAGGAAAAGAGGAAGGAGTGCATTAAACTGACATTCATATATATACGAAGCAAACAAAAAATAAATAAGAATACTTTTGCATAAAATTTTTGGAAGACAACATTGTTAGGATATTATAATGAGTGTGTAACTGTAGAATTGTGGAAAACCTAGCAAATGCAAATTGTTTTCAAATTGTTTTAAACAGTAACCGTTACAAAATGCAGTCCTGGGGCTTTCACGGCTTATAAAATATACTACTGAAGCACTTAATATTCATAAGTAGCTATCGTTTTCTTGTTGTCCCCAAGGTATTCTTTTGCATAATATCAGTAATAAAATCTTAGTGTTCAACCAATGAACAATTTTCATCAAAATGTATTATTATAGTTAAAAAAAGTAAATCATTTTTTTAAAATTTAATATAAACTCAAAATTGTTCATGAGCTTGTTTACCATTCAAAATCAGTACTTTTTTTTTTTAAAGGATTACAATTCTAATATCATTATTGAAGATTATACTTTTATTATGTTTTATGCAAAAACCACTAAAATGTATGTTTCACAATGCTGTTTTTGTAACAAGTTCTGTTTAGTGTGTATGTAGGTTTATAATATATCAATATATGATATAAATATAATATAGATATACAATATAAATATTATATCCCGCTATTTGTCTATGTTTCCCTACATTTCTTGCAGAAAAACAATGCAAGTAATTGGTCATGTATTTATTGGAAAAAAATATATAATATATTACATAATATATATGCATTTCTATGTGTGGCAAAAGTAAGTGAATTAGTATTCAGTATTTGGTGTTACCGCCTTGTGCAGCAATAACTACAACTAAACGTTTGCGGTAATTGTTGATCAGTCCTGCACATCAACATCGGAATTTTATCCCATTTCTCCGTACAGAACAGCTTCAGCTCTTGGATGTTGGTGGGTTTGCTCACACGAACCTCTCATTTTAGGTCTTTCCATAACATTTCAGTTGGATTAAGGTCAGGACTTGGCCATTCCAGAACATTCACTTTATTCTTCTTTAGCCATTCCATGGTAGAACAGCTTGTGTAGAATTTTTGTCTTGCTGTATGACCCACTGTCTCTTGAGATTTCTCTGGTATATAGTAGTACAGAATTCATTGTTCCATCAATGATGGCAAGCTGCCCAGGCCCAGATGCATCAAAACAGGTCTAAACCAGAGCACTCTCACCACCATGTTTCACAGAGTTGATAAGGTTGTTGATAAGGCAAAAAGTTCTATTATGTCTTTATCCATCTCAGACTGACTGCTGGAGGGGTACCAGCATTATGTTACTGTATGAAGCAAAGTATGAACTGTCCATCTTAGAAGACATGATATGTTTCCCTGTCTTCTTCTCTATTCTGCCTTTCCTATGCTCCATGTGTGATATGTTCTGCCTGCTCTATGTTTCCTGTGTGTGCCATACTCTTCCTGACCTATGCTTCTTTTTGTGTGCCAAACTCTGCCTGCCCCTATACTGCTTGTGTGTGCCATACTCTGTCATACTCTGCCTGCCCTATGCTCTCTGTTTGTGCCAAACTCTGCCTGCCCTATGCTCCCTATGTGTGCCATACTCTGCCTGCCCTATGCTCCCTATGTGTGCCATACTCTGCTTGCCCTACTCTTTACCTAGTGGGACAGGAGTCTGGTAGGGTTTGTTCTGGGGGTTTGTTTGGGTATTGTTGTCAGGGGGGCCCTAATGTGTTTAATCATGTGCTGCAGGGGGTGCAGTGTTATCCACAGGGGAGGAGGCGGGATATGGATTTACAAACAAGGGAAAGTTGTGCTCACCACTAATTTTTAAAACCATTAGGCGGGGGTGCAATGAGGCTGTGACCACAAAATACATATAGACAAATACAAGAGGTTCTCTGCACTCAACCCATTATCAATATATATTAAAACATTTTGTGCATACTGCTACTGAAAAATGCCTTACCCTTTAAACAAAACAGGGATTGTTTATCCATATGTTGCAATATATTTAAGCTGGCCAACTAAGTCATAGTCATCCCATATCTGGGCAGTCCTGCTCAATTTTCATCTGATTCATTAAGAATTCTATTGCTTCATTATACATTTTACAAAGGGACTAAATTTTACCGGCAACTTACTAGCTGCTTTCAAAGTAAAACTCCCAAACTTGGCTGCCCTTTTATTAGATACCAGTGGGATCACATGACTATAGTTGGGAAGGGTGGGAGCTTTGCTTGGTTGGGACACATTTCTAATCTGGCTGTAGATGTCTGATTTAAAATTGTTTTATATCTACAAGTATTGTTTGTGTTTACTGTGGTAATTAGGGATGTAGCGAACTGTTCGCCGGCGAACTAGTTCGCGCGAACTTCGACTGTTCGCGTCCGCCGCAAGTTCGCGAACGTCGCGCGACGTTCGCCAATAGGCGTTCGCGTCAAAATCGTTCGACCATTCGACCGCTAAAATCGAAGGATTTTCGTTCGAATCGAACGATCGAAGCCATTGGATTGAATGAAATCATTCGATCGAATGGCTTCGATCGTTCGATTCGAACGAAAATCCTTCGATCGAACGATTACAATCCTTCGATCGTTCGAATCGAACGATTTTCGGATGTTCGAAGTTCGCGAACAGTTCGCGAACTGTTCGCAATTTTTGCCGGTGTTCGCGAACGCCGTTCGCGAACACATCGGCGGCGGTTCGCTACATCCCTAGTGGTAATTGTCTATTGTGGTTATATTTAATAAAGAGATTGTGTATATTTTGATCGTGCATTTTTACGGTTTAAGGTTTTTTACGCAGGGTTTCGTTTTTTCTTTATTTGCTACAGTATTGTTCTACCTCTTATTAACTGATAATGATTAGAATAATTATATTATAAAAGGTAGCAGTGCAGGCATAAACTACGTTGGCTGACAGCAACTACAAGTTAGTACCACATCTAATTTCCTAAATCACTGGTAAAATACATTGTAAAACAACTACAAAGTACCAAGACATCAGTAATATAACTAGAGGGGGCCCTGGCACGGGACGTGCAGCCGGGGCCCCGCCCCCTCCGTACGTCTGGAACTCCGTCAAAGTCAGTGTCACGCAAGCTGTCGGGGGACCCTGAGGGGGTGCGGCCCTGGCCCAATCGCACCTCCTGCTCCCCGGTAGTTACGCCACTGCAAGACATGGACCATTAGTGGCATATCCAGGGCCCTAAACTAAGATCTGAATATAAAAAGCACGAAACAAAAAAAAACTTCTAAAAATTAATTTTTTTATGCAATTACTAGCAAATAAATCAAAAAAAGTTTGAATAAAATTTATATAATGGGATCAATGCAGCTCCCATTGACTTCTATAGAACTTCTACTGTTTTTACTTGCCAAAATTCTGTATTAGAGTTTTTCTTGGTCTTTACACTTTATGAATCTCAAATTATTTGCGTTTTAGATGAGTAAACTAAATAAATTTTTGGAGAAAAATTGGATTCATGAAAAAAAGAAATGTGAATGTTAGTAGATAAATAAATATACTTTATTGGGTAAATAAATATTTACCCAATAAAGTACTTGCAAAAAATCAGCAAAATAGGGGTATTTTAAAACCCCTGGAGGGTGCAAGTTTGTGTTTACATAATTATCCTGTTGGTTTCTGTTGTTGCCATTTAATCGTCATTGTAGTAAATGAGAAAGGGCTTTAAAAAGTATCTTAATGAAAGGCATCACCTTGTAAAAGTAAGTCATGAAGTATCTAATCTCTGTATCATATCTGGAAAGGAAATTCCTAGAACATAAATCAGTGTGGTTGCCTATAAGATACTATTTCTTACTTATGTCCCATATATGGGATGTGAATGCACTTATTGTGTACAAAGTAATTTATCTCTTTATATTTTTAAATACACCAGAAGAACAATATGAGTAAGAACAGCGCATATTGTTATATAGTATTGTAAATGTATCATCAGTGTTAATCAAACAATTAAGTGTTGTGCAGAAAGCTGAAAGGTGCTTTTTTAATGTCTGTTTTAAATCATCTGCACCCACTGCTCCAGGGAACTAGAAAGAAAACAAATGAGAACCTCACTGGCTTAGCATTTCGATGTCTGAAATCAAACTCCCACGCAAATGCTAAGAGAACATTTTGCCTTCTTATCTTTTGTGATTTTTTTTTTGTTGTTTGCTAATTTAGTTTAACATAAAAATATCATGCAGTATTACTCTTTTTTGAAAGTGCCTCATCAGTAATGAGATAATGCTGGAATATGTAATTTGTCCTCCATTTAAGCTTTTTATACAACTAGGGGCACATTTACTTAGGGTCGAATATCGAGGGTTAATTAACCCAGGATATTCGACCGTCGAAGTAAAATCCTTCGACTTTGAATATCGAAGTCGAAGGACTTACCGCATTTAGTACGATCGAAGGAAAAAATCATTCGATCGAACAAATAAATCCTTCTAATCGAACGATTCGAAGGATTTTGATCCATCCATCGAATGATTTTCCTTTGATCACCAATTGGCTAGAAAGCCTATGGGGACCTTCCCCATCGGCTAATATTGATGTTTGGTAGGTTTTAGGTGGCGAAGTAGGTGGTCAAAGTTTTTTTTAAAGATACAGTACTTCGACTATCGAATGGTTGAATAGTCGAACGATTTTTAGTTTGAATCGTTCGATTCGAAGTCCAAGTTTTAGTCAAAGTAGCCAATTCGATGGTCGAAGTAGCCAAAAAAATAATTCGAAATTCAAAGTATTTTTTATTCTAATTCTTCACTCGAGCTAAGTAAATGTGCCCCTAAGTATATGTTTAAAACTTCATTTTTGTTGTATAACATCTTATTCTCACAAAAAACTGTGACATGAGGAAAAGCAAACCTCTTATAAAGGGTAAAGAAAACTATTTTCCCTAAACACATTTTATGTTCCTGTGATGAAATATCGATGCCATTGTTATCTGTATATTTGAATTAAATATGTATGCAATAACTTTAAAAACAAGTGCAATCTTTATTTAAAAAAAAAAAAAAGCTATATCACAAGGATTCACTTTGACAACATGGTTACAGGTAACTTCTTAAATTAGGAGGAATGTATGTCTATGGTTGTGCATGTTTATTTTCTGCATTTTCCAGAACATGATGAATGGTGAGCAATTTCAACCTGCTATTTATTGAGGCTTTTTGGGGAAACCAAAAGATTTTGTGTAATTTCACTTAAGATATTGGACTATAAATACTTAAGGGGCCCATTTACTAAGGGTCGAAGTGAATTTTCAAATTCAAAAACTTTGAATTTCAAAGTAATTTTTGGGTACTTCGACCATCGAATAGGCCAAAATTCGATTTGAATTGAAAATACTTCACACATTTGACCATTCGAAGCTCAAAGTACTGTCTCTTTAAAAAACTTTGACTTCGACACTTCGCCACCTTAAACCTGCCGAATTGCTGTTTAGCCAAAGGGGGAACCTCCTATAATCTATATGAGCCGTTGGCTAAGTTTTGAGAAGTCAAAGGTTTTTTTGTAAAATCGTACAATCGTTCAACCTTCGACTATCGTACTACACCTATTCGATGATCGAATTTTGAAGTTTTTTCACTTCGAAATTCCACCCTTGATAAATCTGCCAATTAAAATTCAAACAAAATATTTTCATAAGATGGTTAAACATACCAGAATGTATATGTATGGACACCAAATGCTATAGTAAAAGCCACAAAAAGTAGGTTGACCTCAAAAAAAACATATTGTTTATTTTTGGAAAGTGCACCCTTTGCAATATGTCTTCCAAACTACTAAATGGCAAATCTCTCCCAAAACTAGTAAAAAATTCTAGCTATTTTTTGTCTACTTCGACTAGGGAAAAGTCCAAATTCGATTCGAATTTGAAAAAAAATCGAAAATTCGAATATCGAAATTTATCATGTACTGTCTCTTTTAAAATTCGACTTCGACCATTCACCATTTGCCTCCTAGAACCTATTTGGAGTCAATTGGTGAACTTTGAAAAATCAAAAAATTCTAATCAAATTCAATCGAATGTGCTATTCCTTCAATTCTTACGATTCGAATTTGCCCGATTACGGACCTATTTAATAGAAAATGGACCTATTCGACACAAAAAAAACTTCAAGTTAATTTCAGTTGGTCTTTTTGAAATTCGACCCTTGATAAATGTGCCTCTAAGGATCAGTTTTTGATTGGATTACAAGTTATTGCAATATGGGTCATTCACCACAAAGGGTGGTTGTTAATGGTACATTCTCTACTTGGAGTAAGGTTCTTAGTGGGTTCGGTATTGGGTCCACTTTTATTTAACTTGTTTATTAATGAATTAGGGGAGGGATTTTTAAGTAATGTATTAGTGTTTGCAGATGACACAAAACTATTCAGCCCAATAAATTCCATCCAGGATGTGGCATCCTTGCAACAGGATCTTGACAAACTGGCAATCTGGGCAGCTAAGTGGCAAATGAGATTCAATGTTGATAAATGCAAAGTCATGCACCTGAGATGTAAAAATATCCAAGCCACTTATACCCTTAATGGGACTGCACTTGGCAAATCCATTATGGAAAAGGACCTTGGAGTCCTTGTAGATGATAAACTTGGGTGTAGCAAGCAATGCCAGTCGGCAGCATCAAGGGCAAATAAGGTCTTGAGCTGTATTAAAAGGGGCATAGATTCACGGCAGGAAGCGGTCATTCTTCTACTTTATAGAGCACTGGTAAGACCCCATCTAGAATATGCCGTACAGTTTTGGTCTCCATCACTCAAACAGGACATTGAATTAGAGAGGGTACAGAGAAGGGCAAAAAAATCTGGAAAATCTTAGCTATGAGGAAAGACTGGCCAAATTGGGGATGTTCATGCTGGAGAAGAGGAGTTTAAGGGGAGATATGATAATTATGTATAAATATATAAGGGGATCATATAATAATCTCTCTAATGCTTTATTTATCAGTGGGTCTTTCCAGCTGACACAAGGTCACCCATTATGATTAGAAGAAAGGAGGTTCCATCTAAATATTCGGAAGGGGTTTTTTACAGTGAGAGCTGTGAAGATGTGGAATTCTCTCCCTGAATCAGTCGTACTGGCTGATATATTAGATAGCTTTTAGAAGGGGTTGGATGGCTTTTTAGCAAGTGAGGGAATACAGGGTTATGGAAGATAGCTCATAGTACAAGTTGATCCAGGGACTAGTCCAATTGCCAGGAAGGATTTTTTTCCCCCTCTGAGACAAATTGGAGAGGCTTCAGATGTTATTTTTGCCTTCCTCTGAATCAACTGGCAGTTAGGCAGGTTGAAGAAATTTAAAAGATGGAATGTTATCTGGGTAGAAAATAAATGAGGCCAAATCGGAGGCCTTACCAATTAATGTCTCAGACCCACAGATCAAACTTTTAAAATTGAATTTCCCATATAATTGGCAATTTAAATCCATTACATACCTGGGAATAAGAATAACCAAAAATCATGGTTATTTATATGCAGCCAATTACCCTAAGTTGGTAGATGTATTGAAGAAAGATTTGATGGAATGGAACGATACAATTTGTCACGGTTCGGGTGCATTGCGTCTATTAAAATGAACTTGCTCCCTCGATTGTTATACCTTTATTATACCTTACCTATAGCGGTTCCTAGGCAGAACATAGAGGACCTCCAAAGAGCAGTCATAAAATTTGTATGGAATCATAAGAGACACAGAATAGTACAAAAAGTTCCGATGGCTCCTAAAACCTTGGGAGGGTTATCAGTACCCAATCTATATCACTACTACTTAGCGACTCAAGTAAAACAGGTATCAGGGTGGTTCTCTAAGTACCCATTGACAAAATGGGCGGAAACACAGAGGAATTATTTACAAAAGGGTTCCCCCGCATGCACCCTATGGACAAGATGTAAACAGGCCACCCATATCTTACCCTTAGAACCTATGAAACAGACAGCCTTAAGTTGGATTAAGGTGACTTCTCATTTAAGATTTCACCCTAACAAGTCCCTGCTGATCCTGCTACTTGATAACCACAATTTCCCCCCAGGTATGTCGCCTACTATTAAGGAACAACTAACCTTGGCCAAAATTACCCATCTCCACTCCCTATTTAAAACAGCAGATGGTACCTTCAGAACCTATAGGGAATAACAGAAAGAGACGACGGAGGCCTAATTTCTCCCTTTTTGTATATACAGTTAAGATACTATGCTCTAACCGTATACCCAGCAGCACGTCTCCCACAAAAACACCCTCTTATTGAATTATGTAAACAATCCCCAACACGAAGGGGCCGTATCACGAAGTGGTATTCAACCATCAATGAAACGGATATTGAACAGCACTCTCATAAATATATGGTACATTGGGAGAAAATGCTTGGAACTGAGATCCCACTCTCCACTTGGGACAAAATTTGGGAAAACGCAAGGGCGACATCTGTATGTGCCACCATTAAGGAAAATATATATATGGTTATAATGAGGTGGTATCCCACTCCACAACTTTTACATAAATTATTTCCTGATCTGGAAAATGCAGAAAATTATTTTCCTGATTTCCGTTGCTGGAGATGTGGGGAACATGGGGGCTCACTCCTCCATATGTTTTGGACCTGTAATAAACTGAAAAGGTTTTGGGATATGGTCAAAAGTTGGATTGAGAAGGTGGCTATGATAGTGGTACATCTGGATCCGTTGGTATATGTGCTGGGTAATAGGATCCCCAAATTAAGGAATCCTATACAAAAAATGGTTAATTGTATACTCACAGTGGCTAGGGGGTTAATAGCAAAGAATTGGAAAGCATTGACCCCCCCATCAGAAAAGGAACTATTGGAAAGAATTAGATATGTTCGAAGAATGGACTATCTAACAGCACTCAAAAATGATAAGGTGGACCAGTTTAATAAGATCTGGGGTAATTGGGATGCTATAGAGGCCATGTTAAACACTTATAGTAGAGTACTGGAGAGGCAAAGGATGAAGGGATGTCAAGCAAAACTAAAGAAGGTACGAAAGTTTGGGGTATAATATGTATGTATGGCAAAGGAGCAGAATGACGGTGACTTGCCAGTATCACTAGAATGAAAACTTTAACGTCATGCATAAGAAAAGTTCTGTTTTTTATATGTTGGAAATGCAGAAAATCATCTCATGCTATTTTTTATGTAACTGTGAAAAATGTCATGGCCCATTGAGGGCAAATTGTTCGCTGTTTGTGTGAAAAATAAATAAATAAATAAATGTATTTAAAAAAAAAGTTAAAAGGGTGATCTTGACCTTTTTTCAACCTAACTTACTATGTTACTATGTTACAACTGAAAAAAAAGTGTAATTTCAGGAGCAAGTTGCCATGATTTTTACCCACAATTCAAGTGCCAACATCTTAGAGGGAGGCAACATATACTGGGTTCCCCTTTGTCAATTGGTAAAAAGCAGAAGGTTTGCAAGAGTAGGAGGGACAGAAACAGCAGTGCCAGAGCAAAATTATGTGGAGACCCAACAAGTGACTTTAGACAAGTATATTTAATAAATGGAATTTATTTTTAAATTTTGAGTTACTGAAAACTTTACTGCCCACTGTACTAAACACTACTTAATAAGCCCTAAAGTGTTCTGTAGCTTCTTTATACATAAGTGAAAGCAGTGAAACACCTACAGTATGCCATAAGGCTAAATATTATTTATGCTTGCACGGATTCACAGCATAGATTTGCTAGATCATGTATTTAAATCAAAAGCATAGATTGCCAGATTATGGAATAAATGTAATAAAATTCACAACGAGCAAAACTTTGCAAATAAAAATTCGCCTGTCACAATGTAATATTCTTCACTAGGTTTTTATTGCATTGCAAATCTTAATTGCGCATTGCGAACCTTTGACACCTGCTCTGTAGTTTTGTTAAATACTTTGTTGCAAAAATGGAAATGGAAAAACATATTACATTTCCCCATATGTGTCTAAAACTGGGCACCTAAAAAATATATATACATATTTCATGGCTGCATACCAATTTTTTCAGCTGCATAAAAGTTGATGCAGCCCACATTGTGAATCCAATGTGATTAGTAAACTGCTATTCATCATGGGGATCTTGTATTTAACTCAACAAATCACCTTTTTATCTGTTTATACTTACAAAGACATCTCTAGACTCTACAAAATAAGAAGATTATCTACACTTAGGGGGTTATTTATCAAAGTCCAATTTTCTGCTACAAACTCCGATCAAATCTGCTCAGGTTTTTTTACGCTTATTTATTTCCTAACAATTTGCTTTGCGGGAAAAAATCCAATTTTTAACATTTTTGGATTCTTCACTTGTGCTTTTTTGCCTAAAAGCTCTGAAAACTTTGGGGTATCGCACATCAAAAAATCTTTGGAACTTCTCCAATTGCCTTATATGCAACCTCGACAGGTCTGACACCTCTAATTTGGACTTTTCCATCCTCTGGGTTTAATAAATTCAGAAAATTTCGGGATTTTTGCATTCAGAGTTGAGTAAATAACCCCCTAAAACTGGGAACTTTTCTATAGGGCAACAATAAATCTAGCACATTCCACAGGTCCTCAATGTCCTCAGAATTGCCTGATTAGTATGCAGACACCTTTTTACTTTTAGTACAAGCTAATACTAATACTACTTTTAGTAAAGCTTATATGTTTATCCCTGTTAACTGTTTATCTTTAGTTAGTTCTGACTGCATGCTGTCAACCATGGCAGACCATGCCATTGCAGTTATTGCAGTTATACCTCAATAGGCAAGCTCTTGGGTGAAAAAAAAGGATGTGGCCAGCCTGAGGCAGTATCAATTAAGATAAGATGAATACACATGCTGAGCTAGTTCACCTTCAAAAAAGCTAGGGAAAACATAACAAGAGAGAAATATTTGTCTTTTAATGTTTTAATAAGCCAAACAATAAAAAAAATTAAAACTAATAGAAAGACAGATAATATAATATAAAATGAGGTAAATTCAATTAGATTTAACAGCAACTTTATATTTTCTATTTTTTAGAAAAGTAGTGTTGCACTTCAGTTGATGAGGTTTAAAGTCTCATCCGCATTGACATCATTATATATTCACCATGAACAGCAAATAACTTGTCAAGAAGCTATGGGTCACTGCCTTAGAATTGCAGTGATATTTCATGCCAGTCATCATATTCCTCTGCATTGCTCATCTCTGATCTGAACACAGCAGAAGAATTTGGGTGGAATATCTGCAATTTTTACAGCACTTCTTTTATTAGTTTCCCTAATGCTTCTTGGAATAGTTCTTTTTTTCCCATATCTTTAAAATATAATTGTATATGTCTTTCTATGCATAATTAAATAATATTACATATACACTATGCAAGATATAACTAGTACATTAGTACAGAGTGAAAAAGTAATATAACTGCTAAAACTAAATTGTCATTTCTACGCTCATGGGTTAATGAATAATGATAGTTGTCCCTTTTACAATATCCTTAGCCCACCCCACTGTAACATAGAACTAACCCAGAAATTACACCAAGGTCTCAGTCACGGGTCAAACTTCCTCCTATAACAGCCACTTTTCACTTTGAGAGGAGCCCTCCGCTACTTGGTACTGTATGTTGCCAGGTGTTATAGTGAGAGGACCAAGGGGAGAGTTCTGGGCAGACAAGCGAACCAAATGTGTACTAGAATGACGGAGAACAGGAAGTGTAGTCTAGGAACAGGCCAAGGTCAATACAAATCTAGGCGTGCAGTACAAAATCATAAGTTAAAGGGGTAGTTGAGATCACAAGCCATGGTCAAGACAAACATAGACACAGTACAGCAACGAGATCCAATAGTCAAAGAACAGGCAGAGATTGGTACAGGCAGTAGAACAGCATGGGTCAGGGACAGGCAGTGGTCAATTAACAGTATAAGACAAGATAAACACCTAGGAACTGTGTAAGATAGACCTACATTGGTCAAAGAATGATTGGACGAGGCTCCTTTAATTATTAGAAGTTTGCGCCAAGCATGATGACATCACACGTAATGCATAAAAAAATTGAAGTACGCGACAGCGCGTCAAACAGGTGGGCGTGGGCACTGTGGGCGTCCCCGTACCACTAGACCACCAGGTATTCTCACACCCTCCTTTCACTAGCATATACTAAACAAACAGTAGTAGTATGTACTCCTTTGAATGGCTGAAAGCTAATTTTAACTTTGATACCATTTTTTTTCTTTACACATCCTCTGTAAATGTTCTTAATAATAAAAATTTGTGTGGCACATTATACTTGACAGACAGACAGCAGTGGTGAAGGAGGGTCATGACCAACAAGCACTGGATGGGGGGAGCAAATGTACCACTATATGCACTGCCTGCTCAATATAAATGGCAGTTACAGGAATGTGGGACAGAGGATGTGGAACTGATTCATTTGGAAAAAAATGTTTTTTCCCATGACAGTATCCCTTTAAACATATAAAAAAAAATCTCCACAATTTCCAGACATTTTGCATTTTGAAGACAACCAATATTTCTTCATCTATCATACTCCTATATAAAAGTTAGAAAAAAAAATAAGAAACAAATACAAATGTATTTTAAATGTATCTCAAATGGATTGGGTGGAGTCATAAACGAACAGTCTTCTGGTAACTAAGTAAGGTGCTAATTTAGCAAAGAAAATGTTTAGCGACTCATCCTGACTTTCATTTATTAGAATATGCTGTGCATATTACTCTTTTTATAACTGCTTAGAGTTTGATTTTAAAGATTAAAATTGTGTGCTTGAAAACTGGCATATGTTCAACCATTATAGTTCATTAAGCACTTATAAGATTACTGCAAAAAGCCCAATGGGAATAAATGAAACATTCTATTCATCAAATTGTACCCAGTTGTGCTATTCATTTAATCAGAACTTTATTTTTTTTCTTGCATTCTATTTCATTATGTAGATAAAGTGGAAAGCTGAAGTTGTGAATTGTATATCTCTTTAGGCAATCAATCACTAACTTGAAAAAATATGTAAACAAACTATTGTGGAAATTATATTTCTTTGTTTTTTCAACAATTTCATTTTAAAGTAAAATACTATACTCCAAACGTTGCCCTTGTTTTAATTTAGGCAGGGATAAAAGTATTTTAACATACCAGAATAAATAGTGAGAAAAAAGAACAAAAAAGTGGCTATGCAAATAATCTCGAAGTTTTTTCTACTCACTTTATCAGTTTTTATTTTAGACCATAGAAGGAATTCCTTGAACCTGTATTATTAAAAAACATCTTGTTTAGAAAACCCTCTCTTTCTTAACATTTACATTCTTTGCGAGTCAACCCCTGTTGAGGGACATTGTCTTTGGATACAAAGATCAAAAACCTGGCTCATCCTAATCTTTTAATATATGTTTAGACTCCAGCCGCAGTACTGTCCCTGTAATCATATAATAGGACATGTATATACTGTATGTTAAAATATGAACGTATGTTTGCAGAATGCTTAGGTTGACATATATCTCAAACCTGCTAAGGTCATGTAGAAGTCAATGGCAGATGTCCCTTTTATAACTGGAAGATATCATGATCTTCCCTGGCTTTCGTTCAATAATTGGAGTCTTTTCCTGCACCTGAATGTTTTGAGTTTATCGATAAATATGGTAAAAATATGGATGGGAGTTTGGTCAAAATTGTTTTAATAAAATAATTATAAATTATTTAGTAAATAACCCCCAAAGAATTGTTGATGGATAATGGTACAGTTGTGAACCATTAGGCAGCAAGCGCCATTTAGCTGTGTGGATTTCATACGTAATATTGAAGTTATTGTGAGAAAAACCATACAACTATGCAACTCATATGTAATTGTAAAACAGTGAATGTATGCATATGAATCTTCACCAAATTTTTCTGGTTTGCTAAAGGTTAAAAGAATAGTAGGAAAGATAAATCTTTGGGCTGTACCAACATTCTGTCAGTGTTCCATTAATGGAAAAGTATAATATTCTGTTTTAGGGACCCATAGGTTTACTTTCCCATATGTCTGAAAATCTCCACATGGTTGGAAATTCCCTGCTGTGGCCAACTACAGTAAGTGTTGGACTTAAATTGGATCTGGGAGGGGGAGTGAGTACTTTGTCCCTAATTCAGTGTTCCCTGATTCCTGGTTTGGCCAGTTGGTGTTACTGTTGGGTAATTTTTTTAATATAGCGTAGCTGCAATGTGATCAGAGTTAGTCTACTTTCCCTTTCACTGAGATTGGAGTGATTTTATTATGGCTGGGGTTTTGGTGATCCAGGCTTTGGATAGAAACCACATGGGTGGCAATGTCCTTGCTGGTAGAGAGAGATCTACCAGAGAGAGATGCCTGGAGATTGATTTCAGTGAAAGAGATTTAGGCGTACTCACACTCTGGATGTGTGTTGGAGTCAGCCTGAAGATTTCTGTGAGATGCTGTGGATGCCTTTACCAGTTCTGTGTGAGCCCTCAGTGAGTTTTGGCCTGAGGAAAGGGTATTTAAAGGCTCCAGTGTGTCCCCTGTTTGAGAACAGGTGTTGTTTGTGTGCCTGCTACGTGGGAGCACCTACCTCTGTCCATCTGGAGAAGTATTTGGGCAGGTAGCACTACCTGGGGAATTTAAAGCACTCTTGGGGAAAAGGGACTTTGACTCTCTTTGTCCACCAGGAGTGGAGTGTGGGACTTTTTCTGGAAAAGACTGTACCAGAGTTGGATTTACCACACGGGTTCCCCAGGGCAGTGGTTATATTGATATTGTTATTGAAATTTGTCTTTATTCACTTATATATAGTTCATTCTTGGTTGATTGCAATTGGTGTGTTTAATTATTTGTTCCTAGTGGAGCCACCTTTAGGTGTATCCCTGGATACCACTAGGTGGAGGCACTGCCCTTGAGAGGAATTCCCAGTACCCTTTCATTTAGCAAAGGGGATTCAGGACCAGTGTAAGCTAAGATATTGATGATGTGCATCCAATAATAAACGAAGGGGTTAATATAGGGTTACACTGTTCTATAAGTTAATTTCTGCATCATATTGTATGTGTTCTACTGTAGTTACTGTGCGTTGTGCAGCTACTTTACTGAGTTTGCACTGCATATTAACTTAAGTTTATACTGAAGCCCTGCAGGGCACATGGTGCATCCCACGATGGCTGCTGTATGAGAAATCTGCCCAGTCTGAGCAGCACCCTGATACCTGATTTTGATCAGTGAGCAAGGAGATAGATTGTTACCTACTAATGTAGCATGCATTTTGTGTTTTCCCCGGAATTTTGCGGGGCACTCAAAATTCTGGTAGGCATCGCTTTCTCCTGTGTGCGGGGCTACACATGCCACACACACCTTCCCTGCACCCTTTTTTCCCAATTCAAGTACGATGAGTGAGTGTGGGGATCCAGTGCCTGCACAGGCTTGTGCGACAAGGTCGGTTACATAATGAAATCAGTAATTTTGGGTGACTGGCACTGCCCTTGATATTTAATGACCATGGTGTAGTCACAAATGACTATCTATATAAAGGGTTTATTTACTAAAGCTCAACTTTCCCTCCCCCTTTTTTTTAATAATAACAAACTTGACCTAACTCCCATACACAAAATTAGATTTTTTATAAAGAAATCAGGTAAAAAAAAAAGTCAGGTCGGGAAAAAAGCAAAAAATTGTGCAACAATTCAAATTGAGTAACTTTTTCAAATTGTTGCATGACAAACTCGATTTTATTGAGTTTGTCGAAGAAAAATGTTAATTATTTGAGTTTTCAAGCAAAAACCAGCATCAAGCAGCCCAAAACTACCAAAATTTGTAAAGGTTAAAAACATCTTCAAATGGTTATAGGACAGCTGCCATTGACTTTTACATGAAATCGAGGTTTTAGATTAGTAGATTAATATTTTCGAATTCAGACTTTTAGCAGCTTCAGGGCATGATGCATCTGATTGCATTGTAGCTAGGAATATGTATACATATATTTATATTATGGTGACTGAATAAAAGAGAGTTAATCAAGCAGAACATTATCTTAAAATGTCAACTAAAATATATACTAAAAACCAAGTAGAACTTCCCTCCCTGCAGTTTAAGATCTATTTTAGTAAAAGAGAGCAAAATACATGCAGCCAGTCTAAAAAGGCCAGAGTCTGAAGTGTTACTATTGAAATGTTAAAACATAGTTTGCTTTTAAATGCTTTTTTCTGGATTGATTTTCTCATTTTTGATGGTTTAATAAAATATAATCTAGTCCAGATCAAAAAATGGATGTCATGGTGCAAGATTCATTGAGAGGCATTAATGCCTTAAAAAATGCCTTAAAAAAAATAAAAACATACATTGTTGCCAAGCTATATTTTTTAAATAGCAAACATCGTTTTACAATGTCTCTTTCTAAGTGATCCTTAGTTCTTTAGTATATCTACTAAATTGGTTGAGAGTAGTCAGCAAACACAGTATCAAATTTCTTGTGACATGTTTATGGCTGCCGCAGAAGCTTTGAATCACATGAAGTCTCCATTAACCTAAGAATTTATTTAGGTGTTAACTCCAAATGCTGAATAAAAATGCAATAGGATTGTGTAGTGTGATGCATTTCTGTAAAGTCAAAGACTAAAAAAGCAGCAAACAAAACATTGTTAGTAGAATCTCATGTTCAGAGATCATGAGTACACAACAAGTTTTGCTTTGTGAGGCAAGGGAAGGCATTTAGAGTAGATTAGTCGCCTGCAGAAGAGGAAATTTGTAGATGGGCAACTAATCTCCCCCAGTAGCCGCGTCTGCCACCACCCGTAAAGGGGAAAAGACTAATTTTTATTGAAAAACATTGGGATTTATTATTATTGTGCAGTTTGAGCTCTTCCGGTTCATAGCAACTGGGCATGCACTAAAAGTGATGGAAATTGCTGAAGGGAAGGAAGAGGACCTGAAGAATACCGAAGAGCTGGAAGATGTCAATCATGAGCTCCGCTGCACTTACTCTGCATTCATAGGCAAGTATAGGATTAGGGGCACATAAAGATGTTATGACCTATGTTATCACCTATGCAGGGGAGTGTAGGGAGGGGAGAATATGTAGGGTACTGGGTAGAGGTTTGTGGGGGGGTTGAGTTCTCCTTTAAGGGCAGCAGATGTAACAATGTCCTGAAACTGGCACCTAAATAGGCTATTACTAAATTGTTTCTTTTGTGCAGAAGTTCTCAAACTTATTTTGCTCAGCTCCCTATATTTGCACAATATTTATTTGGACCTTCCATCCCACCTACACCCACGCTTGCATACTCTTTTCATCTCTGGTTGCATATCACTGTAATTTGCTCACCCTCTTCTTTCCTTCTTTATTTGTACAGATTTTGCACTCCCGTTCTCCCTTTGATGCCCCTCCTACTTTGGCTCCTGCAGAAATGCTGAAGTTCTGGGGGTGAAAATTTACAATGTGAGTAATCGCTTGTTGAATAGAGGAAACACTGACACTGTACTAAATTCTAAAAATGAAACAGCAACAATACTGATAAAGCGCTGACAAACTGCCAATAAAATTTTTCACCTGATTCCACAGTTATAAAATAGTCCATGTTAAGCAAAAGCCCTGCTTCACAATAGTTCAGATATATACAGTATAATAAATGTTTTTTTTTTAAAAAAGCTTGTAGAATGTGTCAAAGTTAATATACTATTATGAAACACAATGTTCTTTTTATATACCATTTAACCTTATTTCATATGAAGATATTGAAGTGGAATAAGCATGACATTTTTAGAAAGGAGGGTAGGAAAAGATTTTTTACAAACTATCATAATCAGTAAACCTGCGACCAGCAGGTCTTTCATAAAATGTTTTGTCTGCCCTTTGCATTTGAAAGAAAATTATACTTAGATACATATACTGTACATCTTTAACATCATCTAGATAATTGTAGATGAGGACATAAGGTCTTTTTTGAATAATACAAAGTTCATTCATTTGTAAAAAAGGATTTTACTGTATTCGGTTGGATAGTGGAGACAGAGGGAGAACAAGATTTTAATGAGCTTGATATGCTCCTTATTCTAGTAGTCACAAATTAAGTATAACAAATCTTAGTATGATTTAAAGGGGTTGTTCAACTTCCAAACTTTTTTTTGTTTTCAGATTGTTCACCATAAACAAAGACTTTTTTCAATTGCTTTCAAATTTTTATTTTTCACTAACAAAAAAAGTTTAAAGTTTAATGCTCTTGTCTCTATTGTTTCAGTCTGGCAACTCAGTTATCCAAGAGCAGATTCTGAACTGTTATGATTTGCTACATTTAGGTGCATATTTATCAATTTCGAATTGATACGGTCGAAGAGGTCCGTATTCGGTCGAATTCTAATCGTACAATAGAAGGAATAGCGCATTCGATCGAATTCGATTTGAAGTTTTCACCTCAAAAAACTTTGATTTCTTAAAGTCCGCCAATTGACTCCAAATAGGTACTAGGAGGTCCCCCATAGGCTAAAACAGCACTTTGGCAGGTTTTAGATGGTGAATGGTGGAAGTCGAAGCTTTAAAGAGACAGTACATGATACATTTTGAAATCCAAAATATTCAAAATATTCGAATTTCAAGTTTTTTTTCAAATTCAAATCGAATTTGGACTATTCCCTAGCCAAAGTACACAAAAAATAGCTCAAAATTCACCTTGACCTTTGATAAATTTGCCCCTTGGTTGATACGTTTCTCAGCAGTATCTGTGGAATATTAGCAACTATTGTATCAATTCTAACAGCTGCTTTTAATGACACCCAGGGATTCTGCTCAGCAGGGACAAAGACAACAAATGTATCAATTTAAAACAGTTAAAGAGTCGCTGCCCCCCCAGAAACTTTGCACTTCAATATTAGAAAAACAGTCACAAATAGAAAATAGAAAGTAATTGGAAAAAGTCTTTATTTCTGTTGAACAATCAAAAAAGTGTTTGAAGGTAAACAACCCCTTTAAGATGTTTACAGTTCCAGATAAATTGATTCCAGCTGGATTTTTGTAATTAATTAATAAATATTCTTTATAAATATTTCTTTGATTCCTAGTATTATTGTGAGTAGCTTCAGTGCATACATTTCTATCAATTATATATACCTGTATATATTTTTCATAATATCTCAGAAAGCATATCTTTTCATAAGAACAAAAATACAACAGCTTTGGAAAGTTCCATAACCAGTGATTAGTAAAACTGCCCCATTTCACTTCATCCAAAAAAAAATCACAGAATCGCAAAATGGCAAGACTTGCCAAAATTTTACTAAATGCATTAGTGCCAATTAGTGTTTTTTTCTTGCATCAAATGCACTAGATTCCATGGCCATTTTTCTCATACCAAATGCATAGGAGTCAATGGGTGTTTTTTTCTTGTGGCTAATGCAAGTCAAGGGTTGTTTTTGTCACATTTTTTTCACCATGCAATAAAAAATTCACCAGCAAAATAAAATGCATGGTGAAATTCTAGTGCAGACTTGCTAACAAAAGTACTTTGGATTTTTATTGTAAAGGTCCAGTATAGTAAACTGACTTTTTAGGTTGATCTTTTTTGCAACCTACACATTCTGACAAATTCAAAATGGGCTAATCTGTAAACTCAGCAGGTCAATGCCGACCCAGTGTCCTTGTTCCCTGATTTGCGGTTGGAGAGATGACACTGGAACAATTGTCCTTTAAAGACTAATAATGTATTCTAGCTCACTTTGTAGGTATAGGATTATTGTATCACTCTGTACATGCTATGAGAAAAACCAAGGTTTGTAGTTTAGCTTATATATTGCTGAGATATTTGTGACATTTGCTATAACGCAATGTCTTTATATCACAGAATAACTGGGCTCTTTGTAGTAGCAGTGGAGATTGGGGTCAAAATATACAATATTTTTTATTTGTAAAATAATTATTTGATTAAGCTCATTCCGGATGTGCATCTTTTCTATTGATATAATTCACCAATGAAGATGGCTCTTACCACCTCTATGACTTGCTGTTGTCTTATTATTGTTTTATATTATTATTTTAACTGTCCAATATTACAGCATAAGTCGGCTACAGAAGGAAGCAATGTTTGGCTGTTCTACACTAAAAATAATTGTAAATCCCTGAGTACATTTGTTTCAAGCAATATTGCTTTAAGACTATAATCTTGATGTTGCAGTACTACAAATAACATACTTTTGTTAATGTGCTAAAATATGCTGGAATTTGTAATCCAGCAATATTTTAATCTGTGGTTAAGCAACAATGTTTAGACCCCTTTAACTCTTACCTAAAAAAGGTTTGAACATGAGATTGTTCATGAATTTTCTCTACTATAAATGCAGAGGAGGCATATTAATGAAATTCTTTCACCCTTGCTGTTGGAATTGACTATTCAAACAGGGATGCTTTACAGAAATAAAAATCAGTGCCAAAAATCTAAATATGCTTATTAGAGCTGGCAAAGGTTACTGTAACCATGTGATTAATGCAATTTATTTGATCCATTATGTTTAAATCTTTCAGGATGAAAAACTGTGCCACTTAATGACTCTTATAAAACAACAACCACATGTGCATTAATAATTCTTCAAGGCACATCTCACTGATGCTCATGGATTAGACTGTATACTGTTTCATTAGTCTGTAAAATGCAAATATTCATGATATTTTTGCAAATCTTACGGGCCAGATTTATCAAGGACGAAGTGAAAATTCGAATTTCGAGTTTGTGGGAGTTTTTACAAACTCCCAGGAACTCTAAATTTGACCCTTGATAAATCAGCCCCTAAGAGCAAGCAAAAGCTCATCCAGAAAAAGCAAAAGGCCGTGTTCATCGGACAACCTGTAATTTATAAGTTCAAACTATCTTTTAAGTATTTAAATCATGTTGGACTTGCTGCTGTTAGAAGATAAAAGCTAATATGTTGCATGAGTTTTAAGTTTGAATATTATATAACAGGACTGTTTGGCCTTGCAGTAGCTGAACTCAATTGTAAGCAACCTGAGGATCCTGGTGTTGTAATTCAACAACTAGAGGGCAAATGATACACTTTATAACTACATGTACTACCTTTATAGTGCAGCTCATTTCCATATTTTATGGAAGCATTACATACACTTCAGCATACACAATGCCCCTACCTGTTGATCAGACAAACTTGGGAAAGAAAACTTGTACACATTAACTTTTTTTTAATGCGTTTACAAACCACATACTGTGAGTGAAAAAAAACACATATCAGTTTTAAAGCACTTTTTAGTGCAGAAATGAACGCATCTAATTCATTTAATGGGGCCCGTACTGACAGCTTGCCAGCATGTTGCATTCCAACTGTGTTAGGTGCTTGCATGCGCTTGTGTCAATACAGGGCCATTTAAAAGAGTTGTGTGCATTCCTTCCTGAGCTTCCCTGCAGTTGAGTGATTTACAGTGGAAAACAGGGGAGTGCAAGGAAAAACTCGTCTGTACAAGCCCTAAAATGTTAACATGCAGGGGCGCTTCACCAATGAGGCGACTTTAGACTGTCGCCTCAGGCGGCAGCGCCCCACTAGGTACCAGGGGCGGCAAAAATGCCGCTCCTGGTACTTTAAGAGCCAAATTTCCAGTTTCAAACCGAAAATTTGGCTCTTCTAGCACAGAGAGCGCAGTTAGGCTCTCTGCGCTAGTGCACTTGCCCTCTCTGCTGCCCTGGTGGACCCCCCCTGGACCCCCTCAGGCGCAAAAAGGTAAGCGCACAGGGGAGGCGGCAGCAACTGCTGCTGCCTCGGGCGGCGTAGGGGCCAGGATCGCCCCTGTTAACATGTAAATGCAATTCTGAATACTCATGAGTATAACCACGAAATCTGACGCACTCAAAACCTGCATCAAATGCATAAAAAACCCTGTGTGTAAGAGCCCTTAATAGTGCAATGCCACATCACCTAATAGGTTCCAAGGGATTCTCTTCATGAAGTCTACTACAAATTATAGTACCAATACAGAGATATAAGACTTATGACAACTTAATATTAAAAATAGATATGTGAATGGAACGTAATGGGGGGAATTCACAAAAGTGTCGGTAAAATAAGTAACCCAGAAGTGGCGGTCGACAAATTTGTAAAATGTCGTACGAACGGCAAATTCACAAAGGCAGATGTTACCATCTCTGAATGTCTCGTAAGTCCGACAATTTTCTAAAATGTCGTATATATCTTTTCATCGTACAAACGACATTTACCAAGACTTTTTTGACAATTTGACCGACATTTTCATTTTGGAGAGCCTAAAGTGTCTGAAAAATTGTCGGTGCAAAAAAATGAGTTTACGAGTAATTCATAAAAATGTCGGGAAAAGTGGCGCCGAAAAAACCATGCCCACTTTTAACGACACTAATTCAAAAGTGTTGTACGTCGGAAAATTGGCGGAGAAATGCTCTGTGAATTTGTCGGCTCTTGCTACGACACTTTCTATGACATTTTAAAGACATTTTTTCGTTCCCGACACTTTTGTGAATTCCCCCCAATGTGTCAGAGTAATACTGACACAAGGGGGGCGATTCACTAAGGGTCGAATATCGAGGGTTAATTAACCCTCGATATTCGACTAGGAATTAAAATCCTTTCGACTTCGAATATCGAAGTCGAAGGATTTAGCGCAGATAGTTCGTTCGAATGATCGAAGGATAATTCCTTTGATTGAACGATTAAATCCTTCGAATCGTTTGATTCGAAGGATTTAATCGTTCAATCGAAGGAATTTAATTTGAATTTGAATTTAAATCCAACGATCGAAGGAATATCCTTCGATCAAAAAAAGTTAGCCAAGCCTATGGGGACCTTCCCCATAGGCTAACATTGACTTTGGTAGCTTTTAGATGGCGAACTAGGGGGTCGAAGTATTTCTTAAAGAGACAGTACTTCGACTATCGAATGGTCGAATAGTCAAACAATTTTTACTTCGAATCCTTCGATTCGAAGTCGTAGTCGAAGGTCGAATTAGCCCATTCTATGGTCGAAGTAGCCCAAAAAAACTTCAAAATTCGAAGTTTTTTAACTTCGAATACTTCACTCGAAGTTAGTGAATCGGCCCCTAGGCGTTTCACAATTCAATTAAGATTTTAAGTCACTTCTAGTTATGGGCGAATTTATTCGCCAGGCACAAATTTGTGGCAAATTTGCCCACCTTGCCATCAGCGAATAAATTTGTAAATTTGACGCAAAAATTCCCTTGCAAAAATCTGCCGGCGGCCATTTAGACACTGGCGACAATAAACGGACGCCCATTGACTTCGCAGCTTCGAACATTTTTTGGCCGGTTTTGCTAATTTGCAGGAAATTCGTGGCGAAGCAAAACGGGACAAATTCGCCCATCACTACGGTTCCGACGCAGGCGGACATCTAGATGCCGGTGACAATAAAAGGGTGCCCATTGACTTTAATGGGTGCCGACGCCCATTTGTCAAAATCGCAGTTTCACTAATTTTTCACCAGTTTTGTGAAATTCATGGCGAAGCAAAACGGGACAAATTTGCTGGGCGAATTTGGGTTGTTTCACTTCGCTGAAAAATTCAGGAAATGCCGCCGACTTCTCATTTTTGATGCTGGCGTCCGTTTTTTTACGCTGGCAAATTTTTGCGGTGGTTTCGGAAATTTATTCGCCGGCAGCGAATTGCAGGAATTCAACGCAAATTCACCGCACCTGGCGAGTAAATTCGCCCATCGCTAATGTGCAGCATTAGTGGGGTCTTTTTAATGGGGGGGTTTGTGGATGCACACCTGAGGCCAATTTCAAAAAGTATAAAGCCCTGTCTAAATAATTCAAGTAAATATGCCAGTGCATGTAATTTTAAAACAGGGTTTTTTTGTTACAAAGTTATGATCATAATATTGATAAGCCACCATACCACGTCAAGGTAAAACCCCACATGGTGGTCCCTAACTTATTTATCTTTAGTCATAGTAAAAAAAGATACATTACCTCTCTGTAGTAACAATTCTTTGTGTAAACATCTCTTGTGCCTTGGTTTCAAATCTGTGCTAGATCCTCCCCTGCCAAATGCTGAGCGGCTTTTAAGAGGGAGAGACTGCCTTAACCAACGCCCATTTTAGAAAAGTAGAAGTCAGGTGTTGTAATTAAAATCAAAGTAAAGTGATATGTGCAGTTGCACAATAGTGTGTATACATGTGTAAGTGAAATGTGAAGGTGTGTATGATGGTGATAAGGGAAAGTGTATGTGTATTTGGGAGTATGTGTGTAAGAAAGCATAGAATGAAAGAGTGTAGAGAAGAAATAAGTGGGAGACACAATAAATGTGTGTGTACATAGTGAAGTGTCTAATGGGACGTTGGTTTTTTCACGGCTAGATCCTCCCATGCCGCCAGCATTTATGGCTTTTAAGAGAGAGCGATTGCACAAACCAAGGCACAACAAGTAAGGGGGACCACCAAAAGTATAAAGGGGTGGGTATGAGGGTGCAATAACCACATGAGCTTAGCCAAAGCTTCCGGCAAATACACAAATATAGGGGGGTTTGTGGATGCACACCTGAGGCCAATTTCAAAAAGTATAAAGCCCTGTCTAAATAATTCAAGTAAATATGCCAGTGCATGTAATTTTAAAACAGGGTTTTTTTGTTACAAAGTTATGATCATAATATTGATAAGCCACCATACCACGTCAAGGTAAAACCCCACATGGTGGTCCCTAACTTATTTATCTTTAGTCATAGTAAAAAAAGATACATTACCTCTCTGTAGTAACAATTCTTTGTGTAAACATCTCTTGTGCCTTGGTTTCAAATCTGTGCTAGATCCTCCCCTGCCAAATGCTGAGCGGCTTTTAAGAGGGAGAGACTGCCTTAACCAACGCCCATTTTAGAAAAGTAGAAGTCAGGTGTTGTAATTAAAATCAAAGTAAAGTGATATGTGCAGTTGCACAATAGTGTGTATACATGTGTAAGTGAAATGTGAAGGTGTGTATGATGGTGATAAGGGAAAGTGTATGTGTATTTGGGAGTATGTGTGTAAGAAAGCATAGAATGAAAGAGTGTAGAGAAGAAATAAGTGGGAGACACAATAAATGTGTGTGTACATAGTGAAGTGTCTAATGGGACGTTGGTTTTTTCACGGCTAGATCCTCCCATGCCGCCAGCATTTATGGCTTTTAAGAGAGAGCGATTGCACAAACCAAGGCACAACAAGTAAGGGGGACCACCAAAAGTATAAAGGGGTGGGTATGAGGGTGCAATAACCACATGAGCTTAGCCAAAGCTTCCGGCAAATACACAAATATAGGGGGGTTTGTGGATGCACACCTGAGGCCAATTTCAAAAAGTATAAAGCCCTGTCTAAATAATTCAAGTAAATATGCCAGTGCATGTAATTTTAAAACAGGGTTTTTTTGTTTTTTTATTGTGCAACTGCACATATCACTTTACTTTGATTTTAATTACAACACCTGACTTCTACTTTTCTAAAATGGGCGTTGGTTAAGGCAGTCTCTCCCTCTTAAAAGCCGCTCAGCAGTTGGCGGGGGAGGATCTAGCACAGATTTGAAACCAAGGCACAAGAGATGTTTACACAAAGAATTGTTACTACAGAGAGGTAATGTATCTTTTTTTACTATGACTAAAGATAAATAAGTTAGGGACCACCATGTGGGGTTTTACCTTGACGTGGTATGGTGGCTTATCAATATTATGATCATAACTTTGTAACAAAAAAACCCTGTTTTAAAATTACATGCACTGGCATATTTACTTGAATTATTTAGACAGGGCTTTATACTTTTTGAAATTGGCCTCAGGTGTGCATCCACAAACCCCCCTATATTTGTGTATTTGCCGGAAGCTTTGGCTAAGCTCATGTGGTTATTGCACCCTCATACCCACCCCTTTATACTTTTGGTGGTCCCCCTTACTTGTTGTGCCTTGGTTTGTGCAATCGCTCTCTCTTAAAAGCCATAAATGCTGGCGGCATGGGAGGATCTAGCCGTGAAAAAACCAACGTCCCATTAGACACTTCACTATGTACACACACATTTATTGTGTCTCCCACTTATTTCTTCTCTACACTCTTTCATTCTATGCTTTCTTACACACATACTCCCAAATACACATACACTTTCCCTTACCACCATCATACACACCTTCACATTTCACTTACACATGTATACACACTATTGTGCAACTGCACATATCACTTTACTTTGATTTTAATTACAACACCTGACTTCTACTTTTCTAAAATGGGCGTTGGTTAAGGCAGTCTCTCCCTCTTAAAAGCCGCTCAGCAGTTGGCGGGGGAGGATCTAGCACAGATTTGAAACCAAGGCACAAGAGATGTTTACACAAAGAATTGTTACTACAGAGAGGTAATGTATCTTTTTTTACTATGACTAAAGATAAATAAGTTAGGGACCACCATGTGGGGTTTTACCTTGACGTGGTATGGTGGCTTATCAATATTATGATCATAACTTTGTAACAAAAAAACCCTGTTTTAAAATTACATGCACTGGCATATTTACTTGAATTATTTAGACAGGGCTTTATACTTTTTGAAATTGGCCTCAGGTGTGCATCCACAAACCCCCCTATATTTGTGTATTTGCCGGAAGCTTTGGCTAAGCTCATGTGGTTATTGCACCCTCATACCCACCCCTTTATACTTTTGGTGGTCCCCCTTACTTGTTGTGCCTTGGTTTGTGCAATCGCTCTCTCTTAAAAGCCATAAATGCTGGCGGCATGGGAGGATCTAGCCGTGAAAAAACCAACGTCCCATTAGACACTTCACTATGTACACACACATTTATTGTGTCTCCCACTTATTTCTTCTCTACACTCTTTCATTCTATGCTTTCTTACACACATACTCCCAAATACACATACACTTTCCCTTACCACCATCATACACACCTTCACATTTCACTTACACATGTATACACACTATTGTGCAACTGCACATATCACTTTACTTTGATTTTAATTACAACACCTGACTTCTACTTTTCTAAAATGGGCGTTGGTTAAGGCAGTCTCTCCCTCTTAAAAGCCGCTCAGCAGTTGGCGGGGGAGGATCTAGCACAGATTTGAAACCAAGGCACAAGAGATGTTTACACAAAGAATTGTTACTACAGAGAGGTAATGTATCTTTTTTTACTATGACTAAAGATAAATAAGTTAGGGACCACCATGTGGGGTTTTACCTTGACGTGGTATGGTGGCTTATCAATATTATGATCATAACTTTGTAACAAAAAAACCCTGTTTTAAAATTACATGCACTGGCATATTTACTTGAATTATTTAGACAGGGCTTTATACTTTTTGAAATTGGCCTCAGGTGTGCATCCACAAACCCCCCTATATTTGTGTATTTGCCGGAAGCTTTGGCTAAGCTCATGTGGTTATTGCACCCTCATACCCACCCCTTTATACTTTTGGTGGTCCCCCTTACTTGTTGTGCCTTGGTTTGTGCAATCGCTCTCTCTTAAAAGCCATAAATGCTGGCGGCATGGGAGGATCTAGCCGTGAAAAAACCAACGTCCCATTAGACACTTCACTATGTACACACACATTTATTGTGTCTCCCACTTATTTCTTCTCTACACTCTTTCATTCTATGCTTTCTTACACACATACTCCCAAATACACATACACTTTCCCTTACCACCATCATACACACCTTCACATTTCACTTACACATGTATACACACTATTGTGCAACTGCACATATCACTTTACTTTGATTTTAATTACAACACCTGACTTCTACTTTTCTAAAATGGGCGTTGGTTAAGGCAGTCTCTCCCTCTTAAAAGCCGCTCAGCAGTTGGCGGGGGAGGATCTAGCACAGATTTGAAACCAAGGCACAAGAGATGTTTACACAAAGAATTGTTACTACAGAGAGGTAATGTATCTTTTTTTACTATGACTAAAGATAAATAAGTTAGGGACCACCATGTGGGGTTTTACCTTGACGTGGTATGGTGGCTTATCAATATTATGATCATAACTTTGTAACAAAAAAACCCTGTTTTAAAATTACATGCACTGGCATATTTACTTGAATTATTTAGACAGGGCTTTATACTTTTTGAAATTGGCCTCAGGTGTGCATCCACAAACCCCCCTATATTTGTCTTTTTAATGGGCCATGCTGCAAGTATCCCCAAAGGTTCTTTACTCACTGGGCACCGACATGGAATGGCTTGGTTTTCCTTGTATTTATATTCCACCTTTTAAGCCATTTGGGACATTGCATATTTTTCATAATTGCCATACATATTTATGCAATTATTCTAAAGAAATTACGTTATAATTACTGTAGATCTCCAATTGGACACCCGTAGAAGGTGTAATGCAGGCACTGCAAATAGAAGTGTCCTAAAGGTGATTTAGCTGACCTACTGTACATACATTTGCTTTACAACAATTGTTGCTGGACTACATATTCCATCATAATTTAACATATAAACAAGAGTTGGTCTTCTTAAGGCAAACGCAGCTGTACAGTTTTATGGAGGGGTCATATGCCCTTTAAAACACCCTGACTGACTTTTTGGTTTGATTGCATGGAATTAGTTGACCTTGCATTGAAACAATGTTAATATAAAGACTAATACCTTTGCACAGATAGATATCATTGGAATCCTCCTCTGTATTCAAACAAGCCTACAGCAATTAGATGAACATGTTTTAGAAATACACCTGTACCATTTAAAAGCTTAAAACTATAAATGTTTTCCTAAAATTACCTAACCTAAGATTATAGGATTTTGTGGAGATAGGAATTACAAATGTTCAAATCGTGCGTTTGATTTAAGTGGGTTTGCACGTGCAAATATTTAAATGTGCTTAAAGCTTTTATAACTACAGTACAGAATTACCATTTACATAGCTGTAATTTCCATTGCTATTCACCATGAATAAACACATTATTTATAAAAGCTGTGTAATGGTTTTAACAGGATGTGTGGCCACAAATAAAAAGCTGTGCAGTTGTGAAAAGACACGTAGAAGCCAGTAATTTCAGGAAAATCTTGTAAGCAAACATTCATTGTTAGGGCTTTGCACATGGGTGTTTATATATTTGTTTTTAAAGGCAACTAAATGCATTTTTGTGAGTTCCAACCAGTGCTGGAAGTAGGGGTAGGTAAAAGAGGCTCATCCCTTGGGCACAAAGCTCAGGGGGGTGCCAGGTAGTGCACAAGGCATTTACATTCCCTGTTGCCTACCCTTAGTCTGGCACGTTCGTTTTGATGTCTGGAGGGGGAGGCCACGCGGGCAGCCAGGTTGCCTTGTTTTCTTTTTTGACGCTGGCGCCCGTTTTTGATGCCGGCGCCCGTTTTTTTGGCGTCTGCGGCCGTTTTTTATGCCGGCGTCGAAAAAAAACAAAAAAATATTCACGCATTCACCCATCACTAACCTTTATGCTTTGTAACTTTGGTCCCATTGATTTTAGGAGAGGCATACTGGCATATTTAAAAGAAAACTCAGACAGAATCATGAGTTGAACATAAATGAATTTCAATAATTTTCAAAGGCTGAAAATCATCACTGTTCTTGGAAAAATACAATGAAGTTCTTTAAAATATTCAGATGCAATTGCCATTGACTTCTAAAGAAACTCAGCTTTTTCTTGTCAATTTTATTTGTTCAAATGTTCACATTTTATTTTCTTTATCAAAATGTAACTAATTTAAGTTTTCAAAAAAAATAATCTTACGTATAATGCATAACTTTTTTCTCTCTGAAAATTTCTGCAAATTAGGAAAAGCAATCACGAATATTGATAAATCTGCCCCAAAGTCCAGATTGATATGTAATGGTGTATTGTGTATCTCTGAAGAAGCTTGCTTTGTAAAATCTCTATATATTAACCATAAAAGATTACAGTGCTACCTTTTTTTGTTCTTTTACTTGATTACAGAAATACAAATTTCTGACCAGCAGACACAGAAAAAAAGGGAGTTCTATCTTCTACTAAATTTTACATGTAAACATTGCCTACATCTTAGGGGCAGATTTATTGAGGGCCGAAGTGAAAATTCGTATTTGAATTTTCAAGTTTTTTTTATGGCCAAACGATGAAATTTGACTAGGGAATTGTTGAAATTCTATTCTATTTTCAAGATTTATCATACAGTGGCCCTTTAAGAACTTGAATTTGACTATTCGCCAACTTAAACCTGCTGAATTGCTGTTTTAGCTTATGGACAATGTCCTGGTATCAATTTGGAGTTGTCTGCAGCCTTCCTGACATTCGAGTTTTTTTCAGAGAAAAAACTCTAATCGAATTTCATTTGAGTTTGTGGGTCGATATTCACCCAAGTTTAAAAAATTAGATTTTCTGCATTAAATTGCAATTGGTTGGATTTCAAGTTCATGGGTTTTAAATAATTCCCGTGAACTAGAAATTCAACCCTTGATAAATCTGACGTTAGGGGCAAATTTATCAATGGTCGATTTCCAAATTGAAAAAACTTCAAAATTCAAAAACCAACCGAAATTAAATCGAAGTTTTTTTGGGTGGAATCGGTCAGTTTTCAATCAAATATGTCAATATGTGGCTGAATTCGAATCGTACGAATCATACGAATCGATTAGAAGTTTTTCCCAAAAAACCTTACATTTTTCAAAGTACACCAATTGACTCCAAATAGGTTCTAGGAGTTCCCTCATAGGGGAGACCCTATTGGGTCGAATAGGTCAGTTTTCGATCACATAGGACCGTATTTGGCCGAATTAGAATAGTATGAATCTAAGGAATGGCGCATTCAATCAAATTCGATTCAAAGTTTTTCCCAAAAAAACTTTGATTTTTCAAAGTCCACCAATTGACTCCAAATAGGTTCTAGGAGGTCCCCCATAGGCTAAAACAGCAATTCGGCACGTTTTAGATGGCTAATGGTTGAAGTGAAAAATGTAAAGAGATAGTACACAATAAATTTCGATATTCAAAATTTCGAATGTTTTTTTTTTAAATTTAAATCGAATTTGGACTATTCCCTAGTTGAAGTACACAAAAATAGATTGAAATTTAAATTTTTTCAATTCAAAAATTCACTTTGACTTTTGATAAATCTGGCCCTTAGTGTTTTTTCCTTAGGACAAAATGCACCTTTTGGTAGAACTTGAATTATTCTAAGGCTTTCAAATAAGGATATTGTAGGAAACTTGTGTTCTCTGCAGTTTTGAAATTACTCACATCTGTTTTAGATAAAAGATGTACTTTATGTACTGTACTGTACTATATTTTTTGTTATAAGCCTTTAAAGGAGAAGGAAAGCTACGGAGGCATTTTATTACCAATAGATTAGCTGCAATAGTGCAAGATAAAATGTTATATTTATTCTGTAGAATGTTTTACCATACCTGAGTAAAAAGCTCTAGAAACTCTCTGTTTGTTTAGAATAGGAGCTGCAGTATTAATGTGGTGTGACATCACTTCCTGCCTGAGTCTCTCTCTGCTCTGGGCTCAGATTACAGTAGAGAAGGGAGGGGGGTGGGGAAGAGGAGCAAACTGAGCATGCTCTTGCCCAGGGCAATGAGGTTTAAGCTGAAGGCAGGAAGTCTGATACAGAAGCCCATATGTACACAATAGAAGGAAAGAAATTCAGTGTTTCTTTTGACAGGGGACTCAGAGCATCACTACTTTGGGGGTTTACTGGTATATTTAGATGGACCTTTCTGATAAGGCTTTCTTAATTGTAACCTTTCCTTCTCCTTTAAAACATTGATTCCCAACCATTTTGCTCACCAACTCCTTGGATGTTTCTCCTAATGGTTTCAAAGCAGGTGTTTATTTTTTAATTCCTGGCTTAGAGGCAAGTTTTGGCTGCATAAAATACAGGTGTACTGCCAACTAGCCTCCTAAATGCTGTCAGTCCACATAGGTACTTCCAAATAGATAATCACATGCCTTATTTTGCACCCCCAGGAACTATTTTCATGCTTGTATTGCTTCCCAACTCATTTTACATTTGAATGTGGCACGCCAGTATAAAAGGTTGGGGACCCCTGCTTTAAAATAAACAAAGCAAAAAAATCACCAGTGTCCCCAGAGCATTAATATATTTAACTAATAATACTGTTTGGTTAGGATACTTAGGGGCATTTTTATCAAGGGTCGAATTTTGAATTGAAAAAATTCGAATTCAAAAAGACCAACCGAAATTAAGTCTAAGTTTTTTTTGGTATCTGAAATATCACCAAGTGATTAGGCAAAAGACACTGTATGAATCCCTCCTAAGAGATTGCATTGAAAATTTAACAGAAGATTTTTGGGACTCCATTCTGCTAATACTGCAAGTGTTGGACATTTTGTTAAAGAGCTTTGGATGGAAAGAAGGCTCCATTCCCAGATTCCCTATGAACTCTGTTTCCTGCCTTCGTAATTGACGTCAGCTGTCATTATAACCCAAGTGTGTGTGTGCTAGATGTGTAAGGGGGTTTCTCTCTGCAGAGCTGCAACAGACTCAAGAGAACAGAAAAACTTGAAGGTAATATACCATACTTGTTTGGGTTGGTAGTCCCCCACAAGAGTGAGGGCCAGTCTTTTTAATCACAGACTCATGATTAAAATGTAAAACGTAACTTTGTTACACTTTTACACAATTGGAAGCAAGGCTGTTGAACTACTGATACTAAAGAACAAGGAGAACTCTATTTAGAACTACTGTCTGCAGTCCACCTTATACAGTTTTAAATTCATTGACCATTTATCGAATCTTTAGAAAGGTTGGTGTTAAAGTAAAAATGTTGTTGGCGAAATCGGTCATAGATCTGCTTATGTATAGCAGACTTTTGAGTTATAATTTCTTTTAACATAGGAGCAATTGGGCATTTATTGAATATATTATTTTGTATTTTGGTTCCTTTCAAGAAATAAGAATTTAACATGTGAAGTTCTAACTTAACAGGGCTATAATGCTTTTTGAAAGTAAACCCTTAGCTGACTTCATTTAGTTATCCTTTTATATTTAAGATATTTTGTGAAATTCTATACAGAAGAGAAAAACAAAAATACATTCTAAAATGGTCTGAAACATAAGAACATAAGAAGAAGATAAATGATTACTCAAGCATTTTCTGCATATAAAACCCGAGAAAATTCTCTGTGGAAAAAGGTTTGCTACGGATGGCTACAATTTAGATCTGAATTCGTTACTCTAGTTGTAAAGATGAGACAGCAGGGTTTGCAAGAAAATCAATTAAAAACTGTTAAAAAACGACTGACATTCATACTATTAGATATTACCTCTAAAATAAATGCTCTTTTAGTTAGAGGGGTAAAAAAGAAACTGTGAATATATACTATCAATTAGGTAAACATTAACAGCTTGGATTTATTTTTACACTAATCAGGCAGAGATTTATTTAACTATTGCAGATGCTCCTTTGTATTCCTGGTATTTTTTAAAAACAATAGTTATGCATAAATATACTGATACACAATATTTGACTCCAAATACCTACTCTCATTTTAATCCAGTTATGTGAACATCCCATAGACTTTCAGACACAGTGGGTGGCTTTGAGAAACCTAGGAAGATATTTGTCATGTGCAGTAGCTACATCTATATTTGTTCCCCTGTGGGAGTTGCTAGTTCACCATAGTAATCTTTTTTTTTTTTTTTTTTTTTTTTTTAAAAAAAAAGGTTAGTGATTACACCTGTAACCTGCAATCAGATAAAGCCATAATTTGTAACAATTAGTAGGAGTAATTAAATGAATTTGAAAGGTATTTGCCAAGCTCTATATAAGTTGGTACAAGACTAAGCTCTGTATGTATGTTACCCTCTGTTTTATCATATTTGTCAACAGCTCATGTTCAAATCCAAAGAATTTTGACAAACACATCTTCAACTTTTGCAAACAATATTGCTTAGATACTAAGCTTAATAGGGAATGCAAGAACCAAATATGGTAGTGTATCATCATTTAAAAAACAACATAGAATATTACAACATAATAATTTATCTGAAAACACTTATAAAAACTGGTGACATTCGTTACTGTAGGGTCAGCAATTTCATTGTAGAGACAGGCAGCCTGTCCAGAAGATTGGTGTACTGTATGTTTTGTAGATTATTTATCAAGTGCAGTACTACATTCAAATTACTTGGCCATTTGCAAACTAAAAACAGACACAAATTCGACAAAGAGTCAAATCTGTAAAAAATTGTGTTTTTTCTATATTTCTAAAAGAACTCAAAAAATTTGACATTTATTACGTGAAAAAAAACACCAAAACCTCTAAGGCAAAACTTCACTTCAGTATGCATTCTGTTTTTATACCTTTATGCTTCAAAACTTCTATTATTTTTAATATAATAAAATCACTTTTTACCATTTTGTCTGATAAACTCATAGAAGGCATATCTAAAGTATATATATATTGTTTCCTTGTACAGGTACACATCTATGGGCCACCACTAGAGGTTTCTGTGAGTAATTTAGGTAGGCAAAGGGGAGCTAAAGCATCCCTACCACCATTACTTTAGCCCAAGGCATACTTTAAAATGTCATCATTGATTACTTCCAGATCATTTTAAAAAGCAGCACAAAGGCTCAAGTTTGAAATAAATTGATATGGGCAACATGGTGGTTCAATGCGTAGCATTTCTACCTTGCAGTTCTGGGCTTCTTAATTCAATTCCAGCTGGGGTACTATCAATTGTGTTCTCTCTGGGTGCCACGGTTTCCTCCCACACCCCAAAAACAAAAAAACAGGTAGGTTTACTGGCTCCTGATAAAATTGCCCATAGAGTGGGTTAATGTGCTACAGACCTTGTATTTTAAGCTCCAATGGGGGACTAATGTAAATAATATATAATCATTCACATGATCATATGGATAAAAGGGAGGGTAATTAGGTTAAAAATGTATCATTGTAAGCATGTGCACTGCTTCTGAAATTAATAGTAATGAAACTAATGCCTTGACATTTTAAGCTCTATTCCTTTTTGCATGATAAATGTAGTTCTTACAGAATTTCAATATTTTCTCTAGTAGAAGCCATTTTAAAAAACAAGTCACTACCCAGAATTATTTTATAGGAAGTGTTTATATAATTGTGATTTCACCATGAGTTTTCTTTTTAAGACCTGGGAGCATATTGTAGGTTGAAAAATGTCCAAACAGTTCAACCCCTGTGCTTGAAAAGTTACAATGTAGCTTCTATGTGGTATTAGAGTATTCTGTTTTTTATTCATATTAAATTATTTTTTATTGCTCAAATATATTTTGATCAAAGTTATAATTCTTGATTTTTTTTCCAAATCAACATTTTTATACATTATTTGTATAAATAATACACATGCATTTGTGGCAGGGTTCCATTCTAACAGGATATGTGATCTTTGAAATCGAATTTATGCTACACTAATTCTTCATGTTTTTTACTACATGGTAGTGTCTGGTTCTAGTATGGGCTCTGCTCTCAAATTGAAGTAGTGCGAATTTTAGCTATGGGATATGTCACTTTGGCAAACCACTAATCCTCAGAGACCTTGTTATGCTTGCATGTCAGAAACAATAACTCAGGTAACAAGGCTCAGTTCTGAATACTGTATTCAGACAAAAGAAATATACTAAAGAAAGTGTAGAATAGTTCCCTGAAAGTTGGAATACTGACTTGTCGCATAGCAATTTGGAGGATTGAAATAGCTTTTATATTAAAAAAATACATATTTTCATATGAACTAAAAACAACAAATTAGAAGTTGTAGTGAATATATTGTTGAAGAAATATGCTTTATTCATTTCGATCTCAGTCTTGTTTTAAATTTCCTGCTAAATTAGGCTTAAGGCAAAGGCTTCAATTTAAAATTCTGATAATGTGCAGAAAAATCTGACATTCATTTGAATAAAATTAAGAATTCGACATTTGGCACTATGCTTATTATTAATTAGCTTTGCCTAGAAAATTTTAAGAAAAGTTTAATTCAGTGCTGTTTATATGCGGTAAAGCAGGGATATGGGTCCTTTGGCACTATACATGTTAGCTATACCTGTTTTAGAAAATATTAATTTAAAATTATAATATATTGAAATAACAAATTTCCATATCTTTAGACAAATTAAACATCTGGGAAGGAGTCTATTGTTATTTTAATTATTCATTTATTTGAATAGTGATCAGATTTGTAAAATAGGAGACTGTAGGTTTCTTTGCTGTTCATCTTTACTGCTTCGTTTTCAAGCACATTTTAATTAGTCCAAGGAATTAGCAAAGAAAAAAGATGCTCAGCTGTTTGTGAACTTCATTTCCATTGTTAAATTGAGATACATGCAAATTAGAACCAGACAAACATGCAATTAGCCTTTCCTTCTGCTTGACTGGATCAGTGTAAATTGTAAGCTACCCAACCTGAGGAAGTTAAAGCAATGATTTTAAAACATATTACTTGTGGTGAATGGGAAGCAGTTTTAATATTACAATTAAGTGGTTCAATCAGTTTTAAATTGTTTTTACTTGAAATAAGTAAATAAAATTAATTGTTTCAGAACCTTTATCTTGAAGCAATAATACTATGGTATGTAGCATGAGGCACAAACTAAACAAGATATTTACTTGCTCTCTGCCCTAGATCCACTGTTTTGATTTACCCTTCAACTACTAACACAAACAACAGTCTCTAGAGACAATTATCACAACAAAGAAACTTGATCTAATTAAAGAAGAAATGCTTTTGTCATAACATTCCTGGCAATGAGCATAGCAAATTGTATTAGTAATTATTAATTTCTTTGTTTAGGTCGTATTGGTTTGACCCACAGTCAAGCTTTGTATCTTAGTTTATGAATGCTGATGGTGAATGTACAGTACATAACTAGTTTTGACCTTGGTGTTTTTCTAAACTGGCCTTTACGGGTTTTTTTACATTTGCTTTTGTTTTTTATATTATAAAAAAGCTCAGTTTAGAAAAGAAAAAAAAAAGATTAATTAAAAATACATTTTTGCTGCTGTAAAAGGAAAATATGTACAGTATATTAAAGGCAATTTGGTAAACACATCAAACTAGAATACATTGGCCTAAATTAAAAGAAATTTACCATAACATCTAGAGATCCAAAAGGGATTACATTTGTTTCAGGGTGACTGGAAATGTAGACATATTTCCAGGCCATAACAAGCATGGCAAGGCTATATAATCTTTGTAAATTCATTAAAAACAATAGAAATTCAAATAGAAGCACTTTTTAAGGAGGAACTTGTGGCCCACTTAAGCATCAATTAGATTGCTTAAAAAGATGTGAGGAAAATGGGTTATGTTTAGTGATGGGCGAATTTATTTGCCAGGAGCGAATTCCCGCGATTCGCCGCCGGCAAATAAATTCACAGTTTTTGACGCCGGCATCTGTTTTATTGGATGCTGGCACATTTTCGCCAGCGAATTTGCACCGGTGTCCAAAAAACTGACGCCGGCATCAAAAACGAGACGTCGGCGCCATTTCACGAATTTCACGGGAAATTCGCAAATTTTCCGGTGAGGCAAAACGCCCCAAATTCGCCTATCACTAGTTATGCTCTCCTATGGTATGTAGAATACTAGACATGAAATAGAGCCACAGTGTAACCTGTGAGTATGTAAATAAGACAGCTATAGACTATAGAATATAGACTATAGACTGGCAAATATATAAAGATGACAAGTAAAAAATAAAAAGTAAAAAAAGTAAACATAAAAATTGGCAATAAGAGGAAATTGATTCATTAGAATTGTAGAAAGAAAGGACATATATTCTTATGTTTTTCTAAATATAACAAATGTTTGCTCCAGTTAGAAATCTTGTGTTGACAAGGAAGATAGTTTACTGAGAGGCCAAACTGGCAAATTAAATTATGGGGTATCTTTACAGTACTTTCCCCTGGATCTTTGAATCAAGAAATGGTTACACATAAAACACCAATTCGGCAGGTTTTAGATGTTGAATAGTCAAATTTGAATTCTTAAAGAGACAGTACATTTCAAAATTTGAATTTTGTTTTTTTTATACTAAAATTGTAGTTCGACTATTCCCTAGTCGAATTACAATAACATTAACTCTAAATTCAAATTTAAAATTTTGAATTTTGAATTCGACCCTTGGTAAATCTGCCCCTTAATCTAGGACCCATGAGAAAAAGGTTAAGAAACGCTGTTATAAAGGGAAATAGAATCAAGCACAAGTGATCTGCAATGTAACCCAGATAACACTGTTTGAGGACAGAAGTATTATAAACAGCATTGCACTTTACTGCTTAGTCAAATTCACAAACATTTGACAACAATGTTGTAGGGAAGTGTTATTTGCCCTTTCCCTAACTGCATAACCCTGTGACTTTAAATCTGGATCCACCAAAAGCATGGCTGCTGCTTGCACTGCAGTGAGACAGTTTTCAGCCACAGCCACAGCCTAGCCAATCAGCAAGAAGGATTTGCTTCTGACCTTGTGACCTCTCTGAAAGAAGTTTGGAGCCAAAATGAAAGTGAGGCTTAGGTTAACCAGGAAGAAGAGAAGAGGAAAGCATGGACTAATACGCTGAGAGCAGCCTGCAATCTCTCCTTCTCTCTTGTGAGTGTTCCTGCTGATTTATCTGAGTAGGAAGCTAGGGGTTTCACCTATAGAACATTTACCCATATAGGGAACCCCATAGTCAGAGCACAGGGAGTTAGTTAACGCTTTCCAGTCAGCCATCATAGTGACTGGAACTAGTGCAGCTGCCTGAGCTATTGCTAGGGAAGTAATCCCTGTAGGATAGATAGAACTTCAGCCCTGTAGTGAGTTGCCAGCGTGTACACCGGATCTGGACTGTGGATTTCCCATCAGCCTCCATGACACATGCAGTGGATCCTCAGGAATTTAGGAAGCCTTTCCCTACACCAGCATTTCAAGCACAGTGTGGATTAAAGCTAAATGCTTCCCTGCATCTGCTCTGCCTCACAGGATCTTTTTTCTTTCATTATCACTGGGAGTTGGTGAGACCTTCACTTTACACACCCCGGGGTGCATCAATCTAGTGTTGCAACACATACCTCTTCTATTACTACTTTGGTATATACCCTCAGACCCCTAGTGTGCACACTCACCGTTCTTAAAGTGACAGTGGACATTTTCATACCAAGGGTGATACTTATTATATTGTCTTATATTCATCGTATTATTATTTCATTGTTCTTATTGCATTTTGCATATATTGCATTTCTAATATTACATATTACTGCATATCTGCCTATTGTGTGGTTTATTGTCTGTTACAATTGGTACCAAAATCACTGCTATTGCAGTTCCCAGGGAGTTGTATACCACCAATATCTGGTTTTAGCCCTGGCTAGAGGCACTTAACTTATCCAAACCCCGCAAATCTCCCACTTAGCGGAGGCTTGGGATCTATACTGTTAGCGCCACAGTGTGGCCCTGGATATTCCTGCCAAGAAAGGGTTACAATGTTTTACAGCAATATGGAAATCTGTTTAATGTCACATAAAAGTTAAGGGTTCATTTAAAATAGGCAGGAGTGTAGGTTGTAATACACAATTTTAAAAACACAAAGTGCCTACTGCACTCTAAATATCTAACCCAAGGCACCAAATGCCTGTATACATTTAAAATGGCCTACTGATGTAAACTGGTACCTTGTCCCCTTTAATTATTTCATCCTATGATAATTAATAAGCTAAACTGAACTTTTATGTAGTGTGCTGCAAATCACAAAAAAACATGCATTTATTCAGTATATTAGCACATTTTAAATTATAATAGAAAATATATACAATGTTATCATTACCATACAGTTTGCATAATATAATGGATATAATACATATTTCAATGGAGACTCATTAAAAAAAGATACTTAATATACAGTTAGAAAATGAATCAAACATAAAAATGTCTATTTTGCAAAACTATGCTATGCATTGCCTGTAGTAAAGTTTTATAGTTGCTGAGAGAAATATATTTTCCTTAGCCCAATCCAAAGTCAGATAAATGGCCCAGATATTCATGCCATTAATATATTCCACAAATGCAACAAAGATAACTCCTATGTGAAATGTTATATGTGGATTTCATAGGTGTGTGCACATACTATAATAATTATTATCCATAAACATGTACGTATACTAATACACAGCACATTTCTTATTAACAGGCTGCATTCTTCCATTTTAATCACTTGCTATGCTGTCTGTAAACATAATGCCAAGGTTTATCTTATTTTTACTCTCCTGCTATAGGTTCATTCAGTTCATTGCATCAAAATCCTGATTCACCCTATTTGGTTGGGGTTGGTATATTTTATTACATACCATTCAGAAATCACCCTACTTTCAGAAGACTCTAGTCACACACTAAATACACACAATGCTAAATTCCACTATAATGTTGCCTACTAAAAACTGTTAGAAAACTAAGCAAATGCATTACATTTGATTTCCATTAACAAAAATATGGATGGCCAACAGGTTAGGGGTACTGCTTTGATGCTTTGACCATTTAGGTGCAGAAAAATCCCATAGGTCGAAAAATTATATAGGTCTAGTAGAAGACATGAATTTTTTTATCATGGACTCATAAATGTTCCCTAGAATTCACAATAAAAATTTGCAATCAGTTGTATCCAGTTTTATTTATTGTCATGCATAAGCAGCAGCAGCAATGCTCCCATTTTAAACTGTTATCTTTCTGCCTGGTTAGTAGAATAAAATAAGAATTTAAATTTGTGTTTCAAAACACTTCTCTCATTTGCATAAATCTGAAGTGTACAGTACATGAATTATATAATAAATGCTTCATATATTGACTCAAAGATGCCACCAAACTTATGCAAACTCAGACAAGGTAAACTTAAACACAGAGTATGGCAAAGTTTAAAAAAGAATGAGAGATACAGTATATACCTCTGTCTTGCTTTTAAATTAATCATGTCAGTCTCCTAGAGAAGTATAATTCATCATGTGAAGAGTTTAAATGCATTCCTATTACTTATAATGTAGTACGATTTTCTCACTATAATCTTTATTTTCTCGCTAAAATCCAAGTGTATGTCACCAAATGAAAAACAAAAAAATTTGACCATGAAATCCCTGTATTATGCTCAGTGTTCTATCCATTTTTATGAGTACATAAATCTGAAGTCTTGGCCCCTAGGCCTTCAGAGGAACCTATGCAATTTGGCTCGACCCATTTGTCCTTTGCAGAAATGGGTCATAGGCGGGCTAATGGGTTGTGCTGATATTTTATGGATAAGGGGCATTTTTGTGATACCTGTCCCAAGAGACTGGGAACACCAAATCAGTTCTGGGGAGTTCTGTTTAGGCCCTGCTGTTTCTATTTCCCAATCACTTTCCGCTAAAGCAGTTTTCCTGGTTGTCTTAGAGTGAGATAAGGGTTACATATAAAGTTCTGCCTTTTTAGATTCTGGGGCAGTGGGGAACTTTCTAGATATTAACTTCAACCAAAGACATGGTATACCCACACTACCCCTAGTCCCATCGGTCAAAATATTTGGTATTGATGGAAACTGCATAGGATGTGGGTTAGTTTCTTTCAAGTCTGAAAAGCTTTCTATGTCCATGGGTTCTAATCACTTAGAAAACATTTTCTTTTTTGTTATTGATTGTCCTCATACTCCTGTGATCTTAGTTACAGAAACACAATCCACAAGTGGATTCGGTTAATAATAAGATACTTCAATAGGGAGATGGTTGTGAGGCTCCCCCTGATTATCCAAACTCAATCCCCAAGTGGATTGTGTCATTAACAAAACCTATAGGCCGGAGAAAAGGAATCTTTTCCCAAGTTCCAGCCAACCAGAGCTGCTCTACAGAATTTCCTCCTCTTATTTCTGTTGAAGGTCAGCATGTATGTTTGGTACAGAGGTTAGTGGATTCTCGCCTTTCAATAGGTAAATTACAATATCTGGTACACTGGAAAAGGCTTTGGTTCTGAGGATCTTGGGTTTCAGCCTCTGTTATCCATTTCAAAACAATTTCAGGTGGGGTTCCCTGGCAGGTTTAGGGTGTCCAGTGCCCCCCACCCTCAGAGAGGGGGTAATGTGATAATCTGCCTGGAGTTGAACTAGGGACCAGGTGTTCTTGTGCTGTCTGTGTTACCACGGCTATATACGAGCAGACAGCTAAGGCCTAACACTCCTATGCCTATGCTTGCTATTGAATGGCTTGTTTCACCTGTTGCCAATTTGGCCACAGGTGGATTTGTGTAAGCCATTTGACTGGATATAAAAACCCCTACTCTTCTATGACTCCCTAAAAACCCCTACCCTTTGCACAGTATAGGTCTATTTCTGTAGTTTGTGGGTGTGATCTGTTATTGTCTAAGCTGTGTTTGACCTTGCCTGTCCCTGTTCCTGAATCATCTGCCACCTGTCTGACCCTTGCCTGAACTTTGACTATTCCTTCGGATCCTGCATTGTACCTTGATATCAGTGTGTTTGACCTTGGCCTTTGACCTCGACTACTCTTCAACTTCTTGATTCGGTACTGTAATGTCTGTTTTGTTTCAACCTGGCTTGTCCCTTGACCACGCTTATTGTTCTCTTTCCAGTTATACAGTACGGTTCCCTTGCCTGCCCAGAGCTTTCCCTTGCCTGCCCAGAGCTTTCCCTTGGTCCTCTCGCGTTAAGTCCTGCCGGCATCTGAGTAGCGGAGGGCTCCTCACAATGTCAAAGTCGGCTGCTAAAGGCAGAAGTGTGAGCCTAGACCAGGACCTTGGGGTTTATTCTGGGTTTTGGGATACCATAGATCACACAACTGTAACAAATTGTATCATTTTTGTCCTACTTGTATTAAGTAGCATGTTCCATTATTTATGCTTTGTCTGCCTTACTGCAGAGATTGAAATGTACATTTGCAGAGATAAAATGTAGAGATAAAATGTAGACTTGTAGAAGGAACATTGGGGGGGTTCTTGATTTGTAAAAAGGAAATGTGACTTTATGGAAGAATAATTTTTACGAATAGTCATAATTTAGCAAAAAAAAATTTACAAAAATTTGCATGAAAAAACTTGGCAAGTAATAGCTTACGAGTTTCTATAGAAGCTAATGAGAATTGCCTCTAATAACTTTATATATGAATTTCCTAGTTTATTAAAACAAGAAATTCAGTCTCATTGTTATGAATTGAACAATAATTTTTTATGTGTGTCTTTTCTTTCACAAAAGAGCACAAGCGAGAATATTCTTTTGCATATTTTTTTAATGGGCTGTTGCTTGAGAAAATGCTTTTAAATGCTTTAATATTCCAATAAAATGAAAACAGGAAATTATTCTATAAAAAATTCTGTGTGGTTTCAATATTAAAATAACATGCTTTAACCATAAAAGAAAGAAATGTCTCTAAATGGCCTCTAGATATTGTCAAATTGCCAATTATTTTTTGTCAAAATTATTTCATTTACTCTATTAATTGATTCATGAAAAATGCACAAGATTTATTAAAAATGAGAATGACTTAAGACATTCTTTAATTGTTAACTCCAAGTCTGACTACATTCAAATTAGCATCTATAGTAGTTCTATATCTTAGGAATTAGAATAAAATTTTTTGTTTTAAATATGTATTTGCCAAAGTAAAAATATAGCATTTTAAAGTAGTAAATAGTGCAAATTATATTGACACTTGAATGAATGAGTATAATTTGAACAAGTACAATTATACATTGCCATAAAATTGCAAACAAAATATTTTCCTGGTGTGTGTGTGTTTGTGTTTCAACATACAGCACAATACAATCTACAGAAACTGTTGAGTTGGGTTAACATTATTTGATTTTTCAAACATGCAGTGCTTAGGCAGATGCTAAGGGGCATATTTACTAAAGAACTTTTTTTTTCTTACTTTATTAAAAAAAATTCGACCAAACTTCCAAACCTGAATGCCCTTTATTTACCATTAATTATTCTCTATATAATTGGAAAAAACAAATCAGGACAAAATCAAGCATCAATTCAAACTTTTTGGAATTGTTGCTCTGAAAACTTAAATTTATTGAATTGTATTTTTGGATTCAGATTTCTAGCAGTTTAGGAGCATAAAGCATCTCTATAAACTCAAAATTTTTGCCTTTTAAAACTCGACCATAAAAACTTGAGGCTTTGATAAATTGGCCCCCTAAGCTCAACATTCATAGTAACCCAGGGTGACTATACAAATGCATCCATTACTGTTAAAATTAATTATGTTGCAAATAGTAGTGTGAAAATTGACGCCCATAGACCCCAATGGGTGAAAAAAATTGTCGCACCTCGAAAAAACTTGACTTCAATGCATTTCAGTGAATTTTTGGCAAAGCAAAATGGGTCAGATTCGCTCATTAGTGATGGGCGAATTTATTTAACAAGCGGGAATTTACTGCAAATTCCAGCGATTCGCGAAACTGTCACAAAAAGTCACCAGCGAAAATTTGCTAGTGTAAAAAAATGGACGCTGTTGACGTTTCACAAAATTTTCGCCGTTTTGCAAATTAAGCAGGAAATTCGTGAATTTTTCTGCAAATCAAATCGGCCCCAAATCGGCCCATCGCTATCGCTCATCACTAGTTGCAAATTCTCTGTATATACTTCCATGCTTTCATATAGATTGTATATTGTCCAGAGAGTTTTCTTGAATCTACCGCTACAAGCCAGGTATCTCTATCTATCGAGTAAGGATATCATTTTTGAAGATAAGAGGAATACTGCAACTAAATTGTAACATGTTCTGTGCATTATTGTGTATAAGGACACAATAATAAAAGTAAAAGACTTACACTATATTTAGTTTATGTTGATGCGTCTTCATTTCTTTCTTTATTATAATAGACATGTGTTTGCTTTTCATCAATGTTCCAGTGATTCTACGTTGATGTTTTTTTTTTCCTTCAAGCATTTGGAGGTAGAGATACTATGCGGGAGAGTCAATATTGTTTTAAAATAATTAATGTTGGTTCTTCATTTATTTTATCTTAGTCCTTCAACTGAATTTTGGGGGTGGTCAGTGTTTTACCTCTGCTAAACCTCACCTAACCAACAGTTGGGTATGTACTTTAAAGCTGTATACTATATGGTGCACACACGAATCAGGCTTCCCTTTTGGGCATGTACTTACTTTGTAAAAAAAAAGTTAATTGGATCCACCCAAGGTGCACACACGAATCAGGCTTCCCTTTTGGGCATGTACTTTCTTTGTAAGTACATGCCCAAAAGGTGTGCACCTTGGTTGGATCCAATTAACTTTTTTTTTCTGAACACCTTTTAACCCTATTGTGGCTGGATTGCCCTTATCAGACAACATAAAACAGTATTGCCCTATGTGTGCTTCCTTCTCTTTTCTCTTTTAGATGGCGAATGGTCGAAGTTGAATTTTTAAAGAGACAGTAATTTTTTTTCAAATTCGAATCAAATTTGGACTATTCCCTAGCTGAAGTACACAAAAAATAGCTTGGAATTCACATTTTTTTCAAGTGAAAATACACCTTGACCTTTGATAAATCTGCCCCTATGTGTACCTTATTATTACCTGTATGGATAGAGTCTCCATATATGTCTATGGATTGGAGTAGCCCACTGATATTACAGGGGGGTCACACTCTAACTTTAACCTATATTAATGCATAGAGTAAGTTCCGGTGCCAGAAAAGAGGATGTTTTTTTTTTCAGAGGAATTTAACTGAGGACTAGTAAATATAGGTGCCTGATCAGTAACTGCTCATTTTTTATTTACTTTGTAGAAACACAGGGTAGTTAACAAGCATCTAAATAAAAATACTTTTTTTTGCCAGTTAATAAATTAGCTTTTTGAAACACAATGGTTTGGGAACATTATGGAAATGGCACACAGTAAGATTTGGAACTTTTTTGCCCATACTGTATGACTTGGACATTTTGTATTTAATTTTATTTGTATTTATTTAAGGCAAGTAAAAATAATAATGCATTTTAGAAGAAAAAATATTATCTACAACATGCTGCAAGAGTGTATAAGCAATACTGAATAATATAACAATACAATAATATGTGAAGATTATTGCAATGTAATGGAATAAACTTCAGAAAAATGTGGACATTGATTTACAGGGTCACTTCTCTTTCCAAAGCCAGCACTAATGATATCATGAGAGAGTATTTGTATTCACTGTACTTCTAAGGTTAATGATACCTGATTGAACACCTCTAACATGCAAGCTAAATATCTGTACTATTTACAAATTGAATTTAAATTAAGAATTGTACAAACAACACTGTACCTGTTTACAGATATAGCTCTAGAATAACCTACTGACAATGTTACAAAGAAATGTAACATGTTTTATTTGGAAGAATGCAAAAACCCAGAGTAAGTCAAAAAGTTATGATTAACACTAAATCCTGAGGTGGCATGTCAGTTCCATTGACCATATAATTGAAATCGCTTAATATTGATTTACCATGATGAATAAGGGTCATATTTATCAATGGTCGAATCTCGAATTGAAAAATTTTTGAAATTTAAAAAGACCAACGGAAATTAAGTTGAAGTTTTTTTTAGTCAAATAGGTCAGTTTTCGATCCAATAGGTCCATATTCGGCTGAATTTGAATCGTACAAATCGAAGGAATATTGCACTCCATCAAATTTGATTCTAAGTTTTTCCCAAAAAAAGTCCACCAATTGACTCCAAATAGGTTCTAGGAGGTCCCCCATAGGCTAAAACAGCAATTCAGCAGGTTTTAGAAGTTGTATTTTTAAAGAGACAGTACATAAAATCAAATTTCGATATTCAAATTTTTAATTTTTTTATTTTTTTTTCAATTTTTTTTTCCAAATTTGGACTATTCCCTAGTTGAAGTACACAAAAAATAGCTCATAATTTGCATTTTTTCCATTTGAAAATTCACCTCAACCTTTGATAAATCTTTCCGTAAATGTATATTAGAATGTACCATAACAGTTCAGTTGAATCAATGGGTTTTTGGAATAAGACAAATCTATTCTACAACAAGGTAGATGCTTTGACTAAACAATAATGTAAATGTAAAAATGTTAATGATTTGTTTGAGATTATACTTGGCAACTAAAATGTATATAGAGTTGAATTGGAGGTCTCCTTATTTGGACTTGGAAGGTAGTTAACATAAAAATTAATCAAAAAAAAATCTTGACAATGTTGACTTATACCTTCCATATGAGAGGCAAAGTTTGATTAGTAACAGTTAGCATGTAACTGCAACACATGGGTATGTATTGATAACAATATTGTACTAAAAATACTAGTAGATAGTAACAAATCTTTTGGATCATACAGACCCTCCAAATCTGGCATTTATGGTTTATATACCAACTATTTAGTTAAATGGGTTGTTCAGATTCCAAACACTTTTTTCAGTTCAGTTGTTTTCAGATTGTTCACCAGAAATAAAGAATCAGTGATTATACGTGCAGAGTTTGAACTGTTGTATTTAAAAAAAGTTTGGAAGGTGAACAACCCCTTCAATGATACAATAATTTATATTATTTATAATTTAAAAATTGCTATTCCTATGTTTTAATTAAAAATATGATAATGATTAAGAAGACCTGAGTCACAAGTTACCAGTTGCTTTAAGTGATGCAGAACCATCCAATTTGGCTTTGGTTATCAGATTATCCAAAAATCCAGGGGGGACACATTTTATGTATCGCTGTTCAGCGCTGGCTCGTCCACATCAAGACTCACCACACTTGTTGTTTGAAAAAGCGACTTTATTCAAATTGCAGTAAGTGATAACAGGCAGTGGGTAAGTGGTGCGAACTAACGCGTGCCCTCTCTATTGGCACTTCATCAGAGTTCAAAATGTGTCACGTGAACCCATTATATAGTGTCAAGTGTTAAACCCCTGTGTGTATAAATTAACATAAATCCATTCTGGGATCAGATCCGATATTGTCAAAGCTAGATATGGGTAGACCACAGTTTGTTTATAGGCGAGGACCGAATCTAAGGGACAAACTGTCACCAAGTATGTTACCAGAAAAGAAAATAAACAAAAATTGGCTAAGTGTTAAGGGTACATTTAAGTGTGGAGCAAATGTCTGCAAATGTTGTAGGTTTATTAAACCTTCGAAGGATATACGGAGTACTAATACAAACAAAATTTATAATAATAACACGTATGCCAATTGTCGTACTGAAAATGTCATATATTTGGCCACATGTCGTTGTGGAAAATAATACGTGGGGAAAACGACTAGAAGAATGAAAGACAGAGTATTAGAACACATAGGGGCCGATTTACCAAGGGTCGAATATCGAATTTAAAAATCTACGATATTCGAGCATCGAATTGGTATACTTCGATAATCGAAGGCTGTCTTTGATCGAATATGGCTATTTTCGATCGAAGGAAAACATTGTTCGATCGATTGATTCCATGCTACGATGCGAAGGTTTGCGAGTATCGAATAGTCGAAGATGATCGAAGGTAGCCTTTGCCCCACTTCTATTCGAATCGATCGATTCGAATTTTTCATGCCCCACTTCCTTTCTGCCATTTTTTCCAACCAGGAAGTCCTCTGGAGGCCATTTTAGGTGCATTGGCGCCCTTAATGCGCACTTGCTATTTGGATGAGCCAGGTGGAGGAGGTTTCCAAAGTGCTGCTGCAAAAATGAAAAGAAGGAGTGAGGAGGAGGAAGGAGAATGTGCTTCCAGCCCTGATGAGGTGCCCAGGGTGGCTACATCCCACACTACGTGGGATGTAAGTCACCACAGGAGGGGGAGAGAGGGGGACAGGGGCTGGAGTGTCAGAGAGAGGGGTTCCTGGGCTGAGGTGGAGGAGAGCCTGTCAGGTGGAGGGTCCCATAGAGGGGGAGAGGAGAGGTCTGGGAGTGGCAGGACAATGAGCTCCCCCAGCTCACGCCACGTGTCCCCCCCAACATCGGGGACACGTAGCAGGTCCCGCACCCCAGGCAGGGGTAGTAGGGCCTCCCCCAGGGCACGCCACGTGTCCCCCTCAACATCGGGGACACGTGGCAGTTCCCGCACCCCAGGCAGGGGAAGTAGGGCCTCCCCCAGGGCACGCCACGTCTCCCTCCCCAACATCGGGGACACGTGGCAGGTCCCGCACCCCAGCCAGGGGAAGTAGGGCCTTCCCCAGGGCACGCCACATGTCCCCCCTAACACCGGGGACACGTGGCAGGTCCGGCACCCCAGCCAGGGGAAGTAGGGCCTCCCCCAGGGCACGCCACGTGTCCCCCCTAACATCGGGGACACGTGGCAGGTCCGGCACCCCAGCCAGGGGAAGTAGGGCCTCCCCAGGGCACGCCACGTGTCCCTCCTAACATCGGGGACACGTGGCAGGTCCGGCACCTCAGCCAGGGCTGGAAGTACAGCGATGACCGCCAGGAGGAGGCAAGAGGAGGAGGAACCGACACCGGCCTCACAGAGGAGGCCAGAGGAGGAGGATAATGAGGAGGATGATGGAGATGAGGGCCCCAGTGGGCGAATGGGCTGAAGATTTTCCAGTGAAGAGAATGCAGCACTGGTTGATGAAGTCATCGTGCAATGGGATGTGTTATTTGGATGTCGATCCCATCGCATCAATGCTGCCAGACGCAAAAAAATCTGGCAGCTAGTAACGGACAAAGTCAACGCTGTAGGCTCTGTACACAGAGATCGCAACACTGTGTACAAGCGCTTCAGTGACCTGAAGCGTTGGATACGGGCGAAGTTTGCTGCCAGGAGAGCAAAGGCCCAGAAGACCGGCGGGGGCACTTTACCATCTTTGAGGCTCCAGCCTTATGAACGCCGGCTTCTGGACATTATGGGCAGAGAGGTCTGTGAAGGTTTGGAAGGGCCAGTACATGACACAGACTGGAGAAGTAAGTACATTTTAATACACAACATTCTTACTGCTTTTATCTACATTCTTATCATTTGCCTAAATAACTCATTTCCCCTTTATCATTTAGCTTCTTTCCTTAAATATTGCTCCTGTTTGCCATTAGAGGATTTTATGTTTCCAGGATTGTTGTTTGTTTTTGTAGTAGTTACTTATGTGCAGCTGTAACATTGCCAAAAAGGCAAACGTTTATTAACCATTTCCCTACTACAACAGAAATGTTTATAAAGTGGATTAAAAGGGTTGTTGAGCTTGAAGTTAACTTTTGAAGTATGTTATGTTATCATTTTAGACTGTCATATCATTCTATTCCAGTCTCTGATTTCTAGGAATGTATGGTTGCTATGGTAATTTACATCCTAGCAACCACATTTTCAAAGTAGTCTACTGTAGAGCTGATAAAAAAAACAGAATATTGGGTACCATAGGAAAACATTACTTTAAGGTTAACAAACCCTTTAACTTCAGTGTGTAAAAATGTGAAGCAACATATGTAGAGCCTACAGCAGCTGTATTGTTACCTATTACATTCTGTGCTTCTCACATCATTGCAAACAGGGCCTTTGTGTCATGTATTTAACTTTTCAACCTTAGCATTTCCCTTGCAGTGCCCTGATAGACTCCACTTGGACTATAACATATCGTTTCCTCGCCCATTATATTTGAGTTATTATTTTAAAGGCTAACTTAAATATTTCAGAAACATGTTGTAGGTTTGTCCATCAGCCTAATAAACAAGTACAATTGTAGTAGCTTATGACTGACAAATTTATTTTGCACATTTCTTAACAATTGCAGCACCACCGCGGACAGCGCCACAACCCACGGACAGTGACCAGGACCAGGACCTTGATCCTCAGCAGCCCCAGGAAGAGGGTGAGGCTGCAGAGAGCCCCAGAGCCCCACAAGCTCAAGGTACAGACATGTTTGAGTTTGTGGCCAATGTAGTTGCTTCCTCAAATTGTTTGCAACATTACTAATGTCCAATTTCACATTACAGAACATCGAGCTCCCCGGCGCGCCCAGTCGCCAGTCGTGCTACCTGTGGTGCCCCCCAGACGTAAGAGCCCTTCCTTTATTTGTCTGTGTCTGTGTCCCAAAGATGCAAAGCACATTTACTGAGTCCCTCATGCAGCCTACTTTATGTGCTCCTTCAGTGTTAATGAAAAGCAGTAGGTTGTTAAAGACAGATTTTGGATAGAATATACATTTTGGCCATTTCCTTATGCGACCAAAGTGTCAATTATATCAGATTCTTCTGCTGCTCTGGCTCTGCATCTCTCCCTTCCTCTTCCTGTGCCTCTCCCGTTCTGACTGTCAGCCTGAAATCACCATACAGCGCTACTACTATTTCACTCTCTCCTAGCCCCACTTTAAAATCCTACTGATGTCTTTGTGACTGCCCTTGACTATTGGCTCTGCTCAGCGTACATTCTCGCCTGTTGACTCGACACTTTTCTTTTTCCTTTTACATGGTCCATCTTGCTCCCCCTCACTCCAAGCCATCCACCTTCTCAAGTTTTACTCTGGCTCCTCATGCCTCATAGTAGTTTTCTCCCTCCATGCTGTCTCTCCGGTCTCCCTTTCCACTTGCAGGTTCCCTCTCTGTTCTTGCTCCCACCTCCTATACCACCCCTCTGTCAAGTTTCACTCCCCTCTCCCAGGTTCAATCACCACTCTCATTGTGTGTCTCATACTATCTCCTTAACTTGCAGCTGATGACAAACAAGGCAAACAAAAAACACATATATTTGGACTATATACACATTAATGTTCCATTTCAAATCCAGTATTGGAATGATTTAGCCCCCCCCCACACCCAAACATGGAAACACCCAACACCAATTTATCTTCTAAGATTATCTTTGTGAGCTTCCTTTCCCACCTTTGTTTTTTTATTATGGGTTATGCACATGTCCAATAAATTTATCAATGTTTATATTTGTTTTTTGTTGTAGGTGATGCTGCTGAAGCGGGTGCTGCTGCTCCTGCTGCCGAAGTGGGTGCTGCAGCTCCTGCCGCCGCTGCACCAATTGGGGGACCACCACAGGAGCAACCAGAGTGACTGGGTGAGAGATGTCGGCACTATGTGGGGCTTATGTCAACTCTCATACAACAACAACGCCGCCACGGTCTCTGGATGCGAAGATGGTTTGCTCTAATGCATGCCACCATCCGTGATGGCATCCAGGACCTGGTGGCGGCTATTAGAGAACAGCCTCACCAACCACGGGGTTCTGCTGAGGGTCCAGTCCCTGGTCCTGCTGCTGCTCCCCCTCCACCCCCTGCATCTCCTCAGCAGCGCAGAGGAAGGGGGCGTGGAAGGGGACAAGGTCCTGTCCGAGGGGATAAGCGCAAACGTCCCTAGCTCCAGTCTGTGTCACTTCTTAAACTGACACTGGCCTCTTTGCCCATTTTATCCTGGCAAAGAACTTCGCCCAATTTCAGCTTCAGGTGTGACTTTGTCCGTTACCCAGCAATGGGACTGACATCCAAACAACACATCCCATTGTTTAGACCATGCTGCATTCTCTTCACTGAGGGGTGCCATTTTAAGATCTATTGGCACCCTTTCCAATAACACCTGGAAAAGCACTTAAAACATCAAAGTGCATTTGCTCTAACATATTTGTGTATTTCTGGTGTTATCAGCACCAAGGTGTGCCATATCTACCATCCATTGGCACCCTTTTCCAATAACATCTGGAAAAGCACTTACAAACATCAAAGTGCATTTGCTCTAACATATTTCTATAGTAATGCTGCAGTGTTTCCCAAAACATTCACTTGGGACAAAAATGTTACATGTAAGGCTCAAAGAATTGAAATACTACTCTTTTGCTTGTATATTTTTCACTAAATACTACAAACATAACATATGTTAACATATGCTACCTCTGGCCTACTTTGGCTACCCAGCACTCCTAATAGGTGCCAACGCCTACTACCTCCTCCTCCTCCTCCTCCACCTGTGCTCATTCAATAGCAAGTCCTAGGTGTATGATATGCCTTATAGGCACAAATGGTTGTTACTTTGCACAAGAAGTTATGTGGCCTACCTCTGGCCTACTTTGACTACCCAGCACTCCTAATAGGTGCCAACGCCTACTACCTCCTCCTCCTCCTCCACCTGTGCTCATTCAATAGCAAGTCCTAGGTGTATGATATGCCTTATAGGCACAAATGGTTGTTACTTTGCACAAGAAGTTACGTGGCCTACCTCTGGCCTACTTTGACTACCCAGCACTCCTAATAGGTGCCAACACCTACTACCTCCTCCTCCTCCACCTGTGCTCATTCAATAGCAAGTCCTAGGTGTATGATATGCCTTATAGGCACAAATGGTTGTTACTTTGCACAAGAAGTTATGTGGCCTACCTCTGGCCTACTTTGGCTACCCAGCACTCCTAATAGGTGCCAACACCTACTACCTCCTCCTCCTCCACCTGTGCTCATTCAATAGCAAGTCCTAGGTGTATGATATGCCTTATAGGCACAATTGGTTGTTACTTTGCACAAGAAGTTATGTGGCCTACCTCTGGCCTACTTTGGCTACCCAGCACTCCTAATAGGTGCCAACGCCTACTACCTCCTCCTCCTTCACCTGTGCTCATTCAATAGCAAGTCCTAGGTGTATGATATGCCTTATAGGCACAAATGGTTGTTACTTTGCACTATCAAGCATTGTTGGTTGTCCAACACTCTACCTGGCCAGCACTAATCTCATATTGTTGATGCTTTTCAACTGGCCAAATTGTCATATATTGACAAGTGTCATTTGTACATCATATTGATTGTTATATTATTGTTTTTGACACAAGCTTATCAGGGCCAAATTTTTGGATACTGTTTAATGTAAAGTTGGCCATGATGAATCCTGGGGTGCATTAGCAATGTCATGCAACAAATGCTTTGTAAAACCTTTGTAAAGCTTTTGCCCTTTAGTGGTCTATAGGGGCTGCTATATTTTGAAATATATGTTGAGACCAAATTCCTCCTGTGCCTTCCAGCTAAGGTACATATTTTAAGGTTTTTAAATATCTATTGTATGTTCCAAAAACAAACAAACAAACTTTCTACAGATATATATTGTCTTTTTATTGTTGTTCAACTGTTTTGGATTTTGACAAAGATTGTGTCAGTAAAGGTACTAAAACATTACTGGGTGTGTTTGTTTTTCTTTTTTGACAAGGTGCTAGGCCAAAATAGTAACATGGGTAATGTCATTTCAAACAAGAAAACAGAAGAAGCCATACGTGTGGATCAAACAAGAAAAATGCATTAACACAAATCCAAACAAATTTAAGTAGCCACACAAAAGCCTGTCATTGCTAAACAAACACTGCCACTTACTGATATGTTTTTGAAAGGTGACTCCACCCAGGTTCAAATGAGCCAAACAGCTATCAGTTCATCACATCTGTCACTTGTGTTGAGTCCAATTTAGTGGGTCAGGAAAAGTTTGCACATGGAGAGGCTGCAAAGTCACATCAATAATATGGTAAGTTGTTAGCAATATATTTTACAATTCCCTGAGTAATTCCTAAATACCTGAATAACAGAGTTTGAGGCGTGGCCAATCAGTCAGTGTCCATGTGTGTATCCTCTGTGGGCAAGTACCAAGATAATAAAGTAGAGTATGACACACATGAAGCACAACCATAACACAGTAGGAGGCCAAAAAGCTGATATGACAAGTACAGATGGATTTCTGAGTTTATTGAGTTGATCTAGATCATGACATTACTAAACCTCATTACAGGGGAGCGCAGGAGTAGACGCATGCAGTTGTTTTCAATGGGGCTGTACAGATTGAGACGCAACATGCTAAATTTTTCTTGTGTTTGTGGAGTACAGTCCCATTCCAAACAACTTAATGCGTCTACTCCTGTGCTCCGCTGGGGCTAAACACATAAAAAAAGAACGCAGGGGAGCGCAGCTTCAAATGCTTGTGTGAAAGAGGGCTAAAGGTTAAGCAAATGACCAGATTTACCGTGGAAAAACATGGTTTGAAAGGTAACTGACAAGATTGCAAACAATCACAAAAAATGCACTTAGGAATAGGGCCCAAAAAATATGTACCACTATTTGGCCCTTGAGAAGTCTTAACTATTACAAATTAACTATTTGTGTGGTTTGTTCAACTTACAACTAAAAGTGGGCACGGATGAGCCTTTCACGCACTCTTCTTCCCTCTGGTTGGTTGTCCCTCTGTCTGCCAACATACCCCTCAATCTCAGGTTCCAGGTCATCATCAATGTCTGCAGGTAATCCATGCTCCCTTGCCACATTATGCAGCATGGCACAGACAATGATGATTTGTGAAACCTTCTGGGGGGAATAAAGCAGAGCTCCCCCAGTGACTGAGAGGCATTGGAAGCGAGATTTGAGCACCCCAAAGAGGCGCTCAATAATATTACGTGTCTTCCGATGGGCACGATTGTACCTACGTTGGGCAGGTGTTTGGGCAAACCTCATAGGGGTCATCAACCAAGGCAGAAGTCCATATCCTGCATCTCCTAAAAATGTTAACCAAAATATATTATAGTAATTGATTCCAGTTGTCTGTTGTGTTGACTATTCCAATGCTGTAGTTATGTCCATTGTGTAGCAGTAAAATCTTTACAAACAGATCTACACACAAATTCTTTGCTGTTGGGGTACTTACTTTACCCCTTTTGTTAGTCAAACAACATTGGTGGCACAATAAAAGAGGGAATTCCCCTCCCCACAAATGTCAAAAATTGTGTGTGTGCAGATCCATTAAGAAATCCTCCCCTTAACACATCTCACCTGTAAACTGAATCAGGTGCCAAGAATTAAAAGCCCTAACAAAGTGAGCTGATTGAACTAAACTAGCCAGACTGAAAATAGGGCAACATTTCTTGAAAATACATACATATCACCTTTAACATAATATTTGAAGTGTCTTTGTATGAAATTGCAAATATAACTTACCCACAAGCCAGCCGTCTGGCATTTCTCCTCGGGTAAAGAGGCCATGGAGAGCTGACTGACGCAGGATAGTGGCATCATGGACACTTCCAGGAAAGCCAGATCTCACACTCATGATGCGCATGTTGGAATCACACACCACCTGCACATTGATGGAATGGGAGCGCTTACGATTTCGGTAGCGCTCCTGCTGATGGCGAGGTGGTGTGAGCGCAACATGAGTGCAATCAATGGCTCCTAGGTAATTTGGAAATTGGCCAATTATGAAAAATTCCTGTTTTAATCTTATCCACTCTGCCTGAGTTGAGGGGAAGGAAATGAGCCTTCGCGAGTTCTGCAGTAGTGCCCTGAGCACTTGTGCTAACATCCTGCTAAAGGTGGGCTGGCTCATGCCAATGAGGCGTGAAGAAATCTCCTGGAAACAGCCAGTGCCCAGGAAATGCAAAACTGCAAGCAGCTTGCACATCCCAGGCAGTGCCTGAGACCGTGCCGTCACAGGTTCAATGGCCTCACTGATGAGACCATAAACCTGCACTATGGCACGACTCAGGCGGAACATCCTCACAAGCTCATCATCAGACAACTCGTCCAAACAAAGTACAGGTCTCCTGAAGTGACGAGGCTGCCTGATCCTAGCAGGGACAATGTGTTCCTGCTCCTCGGCCTGGTCTTGGGCCTCAAAAATGGCGGCTGCCAAAAATTCCATTTTTAACAAATGGCATCTGGTGGGGGGTTTTTATAAGTAAGCCAGTGTTTCCCAGCATTCCATGCAGCTTGGAAACATTTAACCATTTAGTGAAGCGTAAGGATAGATAGGGCAAATTAATATTTGAATTGATGTTAAAAAAAAATAGAAATCAAAAATTATGTTTTAAGCCATTGATACTTGAAAATCTTAGCTTATATTCTGATAGATGCAGAAACAAACATGTTTCTGGTGTCAGTATTTATTTTAATGTAATTCCCCAAACCTCTAGTGCAGCCAGAACTAAAAAACAGTTTAGAACAGTTTATAAAGTGATCCCTAGGTGTCACTATACACCCACAACAGTGGAGAGCACCAGCAAAGAAAATCGAAGAAAATCGAATAGTCGAATAGTTTTTACTTCAACCGTTCCATTCGAAGCATATCATATTCGAATGTCGAAGTCCAAAATCAACTTCGGTAGGTCAAAGATGGGGTACAAAGAAAACTTCGGGTGAATATTTTATAAATAAGGTATCCTTCAAGTCGAGTCGAATAGTCGAATAGGCGAACTAATACATCCTTCGATAATCGTACTTGGCCACTTCGATTATCGAATTTGACTATTCACCTGATCGGAGGATTGCTCGACCGTTCGAATCGAAGGTCAAATTCTAAGTAAAAAAACAGTAGAGGCTTAGTGCATCTGCCCCTTAGCATGTATAAATAGGAATGATTTAACCTCAGCAATAGCTGCCCATGTAGTTAGTGAACATGATGCTAATGAATACTTTGTTTCATTTCAGGCAATTGAAACTGTCAGTTTGGGGAAAAGAAAAGGAGATATTGATAAACTGCTGTCCAAAAAGGAAATCAAGTGGATACTTTTATTAGAAACAGTATCACCTGAAGGACTTAATAGAGAGTTTGATGTTAAGTCCTATATAGAATAAAAGGGATATAAAGGAAGTATTATTTAGGTAGAACATAGATGTAATCGAAAGCAGTAATGATAGTGTTAACAATCACAACCCCGTTTGACAGTGCTTTTTAGTTTTCTGAGCCCTATGGAGGATATGTGTAAGACAATAATTCCTCCGTGTCCCTTGCTATATACAATAAGATAAAGGAATAACGTTGTTAAGTAATATTTGAAATTTATATATGCCTCACGTGTGTCAGAAAGGAGTCATTTATGTGGTTATATATGCATGACACAGCTACATTAATTCTATTAAATTCTATTAAATATTATCTATATATAAAAAACAATGCTGTGATATGCATATATATATACTTTTTAACACCTATCTATCAGTCTAGTGGTTTTAATGGTTACACTATATTTATTATATTTATTCATGTAGATTAATTGAGACTCTATATGTATATATAGTCTGCATTGGGATCGAATGATATCAAATAAATCAATTAATTTATATGTAATGTGAACAAATAAAATTATTGGTCTTATAGTGTATTGGTATGAAATAGGTTTATTCACAAATATCACTATTTGAATATATGAATTCACAGGAATATGTCTATGTTTATATGTATATGTTTTTATGCCTTCATTTTTTACTCACTGGTTTTATTCCCTATAATTTGTATAGTAATTTATTGAAAGGAATTCATTTAGTATTATAATTCAGGATTCACAAGTGTCCAATAGGATGTTTTGATACAATTGAAGGGAATGGATTTATGTTAATTTATACACACAGGTGTTTAACACTTGACACTCTATATAATGGGTTATCACGTGACACATTTTGAACTCTGATGAAGTGCCAATAGAGAGGGCACAAAACGCGTTAGTTCGCACCACTTACCCACTGCCTGTTATCACTTACTGCAATTTGAATAAAGCCGCTTTTTCAAACAACAAGTGTGGCGAGTCTTGATGTGGATGAGCCAGCGCTGAACAGTGATACACAGATCTTGTACTGCAGATGTCGGCTTGGAGTTGCCGGAGTATCGCGAGAGCTGCGGCCGAGACGCCACAAGGAAGGGTGAGCTCCACTTTAATCTTTCACTACCCGTGTTTCTCTTATCATCTTATACATGCATTTTCAGGGCTTCATGAAGTTACGTACAGGTTGACCCGAAACTCACGGAGACCTGTGGGTTGACCACTGGTTTGGTGGGTTCAAACTTGGCCCTATATTGTAATGGAAAGAAAAGGCACCTCAGCCTACTAAACATAGATCCTCCTTCATTAATCTAACAATGTATTACATTTCAAAATTGATAAATTAAAAAAAACACTTTCAATTTGTGTTTTCTACTCTGAGTTTGAACTATCACTTAAAGAAGAAGTCTTACATAAAAGAGTCAGTTCATTAGAAAGAAATGGAAAGCTTCTCCAAAGAGGATGCTATAAAAGTATACATTGGAGACTGACAAATTGGGATATGCTTTTATGAGTCAAATGACCACACTAAATGCGTTTGAACTTTATTATAATCAAAATATATATAATTTCTTTGGTTGATCAAACAGAACAATGTAAAATGAATGATCAACTGGCACTGCAAATATTTAGGAGCTGGCTTTTAAATATTAATATGCTGTGTTTTTTGAAACCTAGTATTTTCAAGAAATATATTTGAACTTGTCAACATACAACTAGTGATGGGTGAATAAATTCGCCTGGAGCGAATTTGTGGCAAATTTCCGCGTTTTGCCGGCAGCGAATACATTTGCAAATCTTCCCTGAAAATTCACCGGTAAAAATTCGCCGGTGTAAATTTCCGTTTTTCACAATTTTTTTTGTGAACATTTAAGATTTTCATGATTTTTTTGTGAAAACCTTAAAATTTCACGATTTTTTAGTAAAAACTTTCGAATGTCAAGATTTTTTAGTGAAAACCTTAAAATTTCATGGTTTTTAAGTGAAAACCTTAAAATTTCACGATTTTTGAGTGAAATCCTTCAAATTTCATGATTTTTGAGTGGATTCCTTCTAATTTCATGATTTTTGCATGAAAATGTCCGATTTGCACAATTTTTTCGTGAAAACGTTCGAATTTCACTATTTTCTCTGGAACTTTCTGATATCACGTTTTTTCGCAAATTTTCTGCCGTTTTGTGAATTTTGCGGCAAAAGGAAACGGGAGAAACTTGCCCATCACTACCTACAACTCTTAGTGGGTTATTTATCAAACTCTCAATACAAAAATCACAAAAAAATCAGATTTTTTAACCAAAAAAAAATTGTTTCTGAATTTATTATACCCCGAGGCTGAAAAAAGTCTGAATCTGAAAATCTGCCATCTCCAAGCTGTCGGGGTCCAATGGCAAAGGTTCCATTTCAATATCATGGTCCATGCTGAGTTTATGCCAAAAATCTGTTTTTTTATTTTTTGCCCAAACGGATTTTAACGAGCTTTTTATATTATAAATAAGGTCCAATCAGCAATTCAGATTTGGTTTTTCATAGAAATAATTAGATAAATTTAGAAGACATTACATCACTCCTGTGATGGAGGTACAAAGTATCTCCTTTGGGCTCCTTTGTCCAGTCACAGCATGAAGGACAAATATTTAATATGTTCAGTATTAGCTTGACGTATTATTCTGTATATCTTCAAAATAAATCATCTTCCTTTAAGATGAATGTTAATATATATGAGAACACAACATTACTTGTTAATTTCATTCCCCTTCGCGTCCTTGAGTCCTTTGCACAAAGCGGTGTAATCTGTTAGAGTAATTTAATCATCATCATCATCATCATCATTTATTTATATAGCGCTGTCAAGATACGCAGTGCTTTACTGCAGTTATAGCAAACAGGGAATAAATGGTGGATAGCAGACAAGGATTACAGAGTACAATAGGGTTTACAAACTAAAAGGTTAATGCATTAAACTCATGATCCAGGAACATATAGAGTATAGCAGTTTCTCAAATTTAGACAGATCTTTGCACTTGAAGTTTTTCTGATACACTGCACTGCAAACAAACAACAGGCACATTATTTTTCTTTCTGCTATAATTGATATGACAAATGTATTGAAAAAAAACAGCCAGTTTCATAATAGCATAAATTACATAATGTAAAATATTAGAAACCTGTACTACAACTATAAATCATAGTTCTCTTTCAATAGCTTTGGACATATATTTACACTTTTCACACATTTCAGTTTTATACTGTGTATCAGACTTTTCACTACCATTGAGCACAACATTTTATACTACTTTATTAGGTGCTGCATTGTTATGTAATTTCTCAAGCAAGTGTTTTTTGTGAATAAGCAACAAAGGTCTAATTTATTTTAACTATATTGTTTTTCTTGATTATGTACAGCAAAAATCAACCTGGATTTTGGGAAGGGGTTCCTCACAGGTCAGTGCATTACTACCCTGGCAAAAAGCAGTGTAGTGGAGGCAACTCAACCCATCAATTTGAGTGTCCTTTCAACCTCTTCATACGACAGTGGTAGAGGGTACCTAATATAGAGGGTACCTAATAAACACTTGTTTCTTTAGTAACCCTGTTTTCACACATCAAGCAGGGAAAATAAATTTTTAGAACAGTTTGGAGTGCTGCATCAATCAAAAAGCTGGAATATGGAATCTGCCACTACTGTTTTGTATTTATTCATTTCAGTTGTAGCAATCATAATTGGTCTGAAAGTAATTCACATTGTTACAGTGACCTTATTTATACTACAAACTTTTATGCAACATTGTCTAAGCAGAGCAATCACTAGACTGGAGGCAGTACAATACCAACATGTGAAAATCTTTTTTGCATTCTATCTAGACTGAAGGGAAAATTTAGTAAAGGGCAAAGAGACTAACGCTGGCGAAAATTCACAAGTGTGACGTCATTTTGGTTCTTTGCCGATTTACTCACGCATAACTTCGCTAGTGAAAGAGACTGACACTGGCGCTCATTCACACTCAATCACCAGGCACAGTTGCACTCTGGCAAAGGAATGTAAGGAAAATTCACTAAGAATCGGATTTTACTGAACATTACCTCTTGCATCAGACTTGCCTTCGCCACCTCAGAACAGGTGAATCAAAATTTTGCATCTTTACAAAAAATGTAATACTAAATAGATTATAATATATAAAAAATAATTTAAAAAAAATACATTGAAAAAGTATTTCTACCTTTTGTTATTCTTTGCATACCATTTAAATATATACTATCAAGTAAGTAATCAATATAGTAAATAACGCCCAGGAACACAGTAACAGGAACCTATAGTTGGGCAAGGAGTGGAAGGGGAAGTGAGTTTAAATAGTCCCAGGGTTGGCGCCAATTTTTGACGCGCTTGCGTCAGACGCAGACGCCAGCGTCCCCACGCTGATGCCTTGACGCCGGCGCCCGATTCTGACGCCGGCGTCCGTTCCGTCGCCGACAACCAATCCCGGAATGGGAGGGAGGTGAGGTCATAGACCTGTGTCCAGCAAGAGCCATGTGGTGAGGCAGGCGGTTGCCATCTTGGACGCCATCTTGAGAAGCCGAAGTAGATTCCATTACAGTACCCCCCTCCTTAGGGGGGGCCTCAGGACCACCGAGACTAGGGGAGAGAGGGAATAATTTATGGAATCTATGAACCAAGATGGGCGCATGGACATCTGAGCTCCTGACCCAGGAGCACTCCTCGGGACCGAACCCCTTCCATTCGATGAGATATTGAAGAGTGCCCCTGGAAAGACGAGAGTCCAAAATCTTCTTCACCTCGAATTCCTGGTGACCATCAAGCAGGACTGGAGCTGGGGGAGAAGAAGAAGAGGAAGAAGATACAGCAGGTTTGAGAAGAGAAACATGGAAAGCATTTGGGATCCGCATCTCAGGAGGGAGCTGAAGACGAACCGCCACCGGATTGATGACTTCAATGACAGGAAAGGGACCGATGAATCTGGGACCAAGCTTGGGGGTCGGAATCTTCAGGCGGATGTTACGGGTGGAAAGCCAAACTTTGTCACCAGGAGCATAGGGTGGAGCGGAAATCCTCTTCTTGTCGGCAGACCTCTTCTGGACCAGGGAGCTCTTCAGCAGATTAGAAGAAACAGCAGCCCAAATAGCCATCATGTGGGCAGCCTGATCGTTGGCGGCAGGGACATTGGTGAGGAGAAGATCCTGAGGGAATGCCAATGGATTCTGACCGTAGACACAGAAAAAAGGGGATTGATGTGAGGAAGAATGAAAGGCGTTGTTATGGGCAAACTCAGCCCAGGGAAGGAGATCCGACCAATCGTCCTGGCACAGGGAGACATGGCAGCGAAGAAACTGTTCTAATGCCTGGTTCACTCTTTCAACGGCTCCATTCGACTGTGGGTGATAAGCAGAAGAAAATTGCAAGGAAATGTTGAGAGCTTTGCACAGGGATCTCCAGAATCTAGACACGAATTGTGAGCCTCGGTCAGAGACGATCTCGGCAGGAAAGCCATGGAGACGAAAAATGTGTTGGATGAACAGCTTGGAAAGTTCAGGAGCAGAGGGGAGTTTATGGAGGGGAATGAAATGAGCCATCTTGCTGAACCTGTCAACAACAACCCAAGTGACAGTGTGACCGGAGGAGACAGGCAGATCCACAATAAAATCCATGGCAAGATGAGTCCAGGGACGAGATGGAATGGGTAAAGGAAGAAGAAGTCCTTTGGGGGGAGAATGTCCAGATTTGGAAGTGGCACAGATGGTACAAGAAGAAATGAAGTTTTTGACGTCCTTTCTCATGGATGGCCACCACACCAGGCGAGAAAGGAGTTCGGTAGTCTTTTCCACTCCGGGATGGCCGGCCTGTTTAGAACTGTGAGCCTGAGAAAGAAGAGACTGACGACAATCAGGTGGAACAAATGCAACTCCAGGAGAAATATTGTCAGGAGCAGAAATTTGAGCGGAAAGGATCTGTGAGGCCAAGGAGGGAAATAGAGCAGCGACGATCTTGGAGGGAGGTACAATGGGTTCAGGATCTTCGGAGCAGGGAACTTCAGGAACAAAACTTCTTGACAAGGCATCAGCTTTTCTATTTCTAGAGCCAGGACGAAAAGTGATAATGAAGTTAAAACGGGAAAAGAACAATGACCATCTGGCTTGTCGGGGATTCAGGCGTTTGAGGGATTGGATAAATTCAAGGTTCTTATGGTCTGTAAAGATGGTCACGGGGATGGAGGATCCTTCCAATAAATGTCTCCACTCCTCCAGGGCGAGCTTCACTGCCAATAACTCACGATTCCCCACATCGTAGTTCTGCTTGGGGGAAGAAAATTTCTTAGAGAAGAATGCACAGGGGTGTAACTTCCCATCCGAGGATGATCTCTGTGATAAGACAGCTCCAGCTCCCACATCTGAGGCGTCGACTTCGAGGAAAAAAGGAAGAAGAAGCTCGGGGTGTCTGAGAATAGGTGCAGAAGAAAAGGCAGTTTTCAAGGATTCAAAGGCGTCCAAGGCTGGAGGAGGCCAGTGCTGTGGTTTACCCCCCTTGCGGATAAGGGCCAGGATGGGAGAGATCTTGGAAGAAAAACCTTTAATAAATTGTCTGTAGTAATTGGCAAAGCCAATAAACCTCTGGATAGTCTTAACACTTGTGGGGAGGGGCCAATCAAGAATTGCCGAGACCTTGGCTGGATCCATCTTGAAACCCTGCTGGGAGATGATGTACCCGAGAAAAGTGATGGAGGATACTTCAAAGGAGCACTTTTCAAATTTGGCGAAGAGACTATTTTTTCTTAGGCGAAGAAGAACTTCCTTCACTTGGGAGCGATGCTTGTGGAGATCTTTGGAAAAGATAAGAATGTCATCCAGATAGACGACAACACTTTGTCCCAACAAGTCTCTGAATATATCATTAACAAACTCCTGGAAGACCGCTGGGGCGTTACAGAGTCCAAAGGGCATGACTAGGTATTCGTAATGCCCGTCTCGAGTATTGAAGGCGGTCTTCCATTCATCCCCCTTTCGAATTCTAATGAGGTTATAGGCACCCCGAAGATCCAGCTTGGTGAAGATCTTGGCCCCTCTTAGTTGATCGAAGAGTTCGGAGATTAGGGGGAACGGTTTTTAATGGTGATCTTGTTTAACCCCCTATAATCGATGCATGGTCTCAGACCTCCGTCTTTTTTTTCAACAAAGAAAAATCCGGCACCAGCAGGGGAAGAAGAAGGGCGAATGAAGCCTCTTTGGAGATTCTCCTGAATGTAGGTCTTCATGGCGGCCGTCTCAGAGGGGGAGAGAGGATAGGTGCGACCCCGGGGAGGCATGGAACCAGGAAGAAGTTCGATCGGACAGTCATAGGGTCGGTGAGGAGGAAGAGTCTCTGCAGAGCCCTTATTGAAGACATCGGTAAAATCTTGATAGGCGGATGGAAGGGAAAAATTGGAAGACACAGAAGACACCTTGATAAGAGGTACGGCAGGCAAACAGTTCTGTAGGCAATAGGGGCTCCAGCGGGAGATTTGCATGGATGACCAGTCAATGACTGGGTTATGAGTGCACAGCCAGGGGAGCCCCAAAACGAGTGGAGTTGAAGGGCAGTCAATGAGTAGAAAGGCCAATCTCTCCAGATGCATGGTGCCCACTCTTAGAGAAAGTTCAGCGGTGATTTGAGAGATAATGGCCGAAGACAGAGGGCGGTCATCAATAGCCAATACTCGCAGAGGAGAAGCCAAGGGTTGTAGGGGAACCGCATGACGAACAGCAAATCCTCTGTCCATAAAATTCCCAGCAGCACCAGAGTCCAGGAACGCTTGCACTGGGATTTTCTGGGAACCGAATTGGATCTGTGCCGGAAGAAGGAAGCGTTGATTAGAGGGTTGGGGAGGATAACAAACACCACCCAGATAGGTCTCCCCAAACCTACCTAGGTGCTGGCGTTTCCCGGCTTCACCGGACACTCATGGGCGAAGTGCGATTTGCCCCCACAATACAGGCATAGACCGGCAGCCCTTCTCCGTAGCTTCTCCTGTTCAGAGAGACGAGCCCGTCCTATCTGCATGGGTTCCTCAGAAGATGGGGCAGAGGAAGCAGAAGCCGCAGGAGTAGGAGAGGGGGAAGCAGTAGCCGGGTTGAAGAGTAGGGGTCTCTGGAAGCGGGGAGCCAGTGTGGATTGGAACCGGGGATACTTCTTCGAACGCTCTCTGTTGAGCTCGACTTGAAATTCCCTCTGTCGGGTGTCAACCTTTACGGCCAGCGCCACCAGATCCTCCCACCGAGAAGGAATTTCCCGGGAGACCAGGTCGTTTTTGATACGCATGGCTAGGCCGTTGTAGAAGGCGGCATGGTATCCATCATTGTTCCAGGTGGTCTCCGCCACTAGAGTGCGGAACTCGATTGCGTACTCTGGAACAGAGCGAGTGCCTTGCTGGATCTGGAACAAGCGAGCCGAGGATGACATAGCTCGACCAGGGGCATCGAAAACGACCCGTAGTTCACGGATGAAGGCCCTGGCGTCGTCAATCAAAGGGTCCCTCTTCTCCCACAAAGGTGATGCCCACTCCAAAGCCTTCCCCTGCAGGCGAGCAATGATGTACCCCACTTTAGCCTGTTCGGATGCAAACTGACCTGGCAGCAGGGCGAACTGGATCTCGCACTGGTTGATGAAACCTCTGCATGCATCAGGGTCGCCGCTGTAGAGGGGAGGCGCAGGAATGCGAGGCTACGAGGGTTGGAGTGGGCTTGCAGGAACGGCCACAGGGACCGGGGCCACAGGTGATAATGCCGACAGCTTGTCCAGGATAGCTTCTAGAGCCTGACCGAAGTGCGACTGCTGGGCTTCGTATGACTGCATGCGGGAAGCCAAACCGCGGATAGCGCCACCGACATCAGGTGGAGCTGGAGTCTCCTCCAAAGGGTCCATGGCCCAACTATACTGTAACGGGCCCGAAGGCACAGTAATAGTGTAGACCAAAGAGGAGACCAGACCAGGTTCGAGGTACAAGAGGGTTTATCCAAAGAATCGTCAAAATACAGGCAAAAAAGGTCAGACCAGGCAGAAGACAAGAAGAATCTTAAGACAGGCAGGAATCGGTACACAAGTAATCAATATAGTAAATAACACCCAGGAACACAGTAACAGGAACCTATAGTTGGGCAAGGAGTGGAAGGGGAAGTGAGTTTAAATAGTCCCAGGGTTGGCGCCAATTTTTGACGCGCTTGCGTCAGACGCAGACGCCAGCGTCCCCACGCTGACGCCTTGACGCCGGCGCCCGATTCTGACGCCGGCGTCCGTTCCGTCGCCGACAACCAATCCCGGAATGGGAGGGAGGTGAGGTCATAGACCTGTGTCCAGCAAGAGCCATGTGGTGAGGCAGGCGGTCGCCATCTTGGACGCCATCTTGAGAAGCCGAAGTAGATTCCATTACATATACATTCTATGTGGAAGAGCCTACACTTATCTTTGCATCCCATTTCTTTATAACTTAGTATATTTCACTGATATTTCATTTTTTATGACCGTTGTCCACAGGTTCATCACAAACAAGACCAAGGTTTTGCCTAAGTGATTTAAAACATAACAGACAATCATATGTTGACTTTCATTACTGCATAATGTAACTGTGGTTGGAAAAACCTACAATGCCTGCTGATTAGCTGCTGTAATATTAGAAGTGCCTGATAAGAACTTCTTGTTTCAAGAAAACAGAAGAAAACTCAGACTGCTATAACCAAGGAATCCTCTGAATAAGTTGCCTGCATTTGCCAAGGTAAATAGTATATATGACTCATCTGGAAATTCAAGTGCAAGCACAAAATGATAAAATGAAAGCAACAATGGTAATGGTTGCATGCTATTTACATTTCAGGTATTTTGCTGCTCTACACACAAGTAACAGCTTGAACATAAAACCAAAGTAGCACTCCACACTGCACTGATTAATTTTACACAGTTGTGCACAAGTGAGGAGTACAGTGCTGAAGCAAGGGAGCAATGGCGGTAACACCTGGTATCAGAAATTGTTTCCATCAAGGTTCCATCAGTGTTCTTTATCTACACAACTTATGCAACGTGTCTGCCATTCATCAAGTAGGGGATTCTACTTAAAATATTATTAGGTAGGCACCCACAATGACTCATAATGCTTTATAAGGTATTGTTGCGTTCTTAAGTGCAAAACTTCTAGCTAATTCTACAAAACCGAGGAAGTAGAAATCAAACAAATATAAGGGAGTAGTCCTGATGTTACATATGTGAATGCATAAAGTACTGTACAAAAGGCAGCTGAGCACTACTTTTTAAATGACTTTTCTCTTCCTCCTTGCAGTCAAAAAAAGTTTAATGGCTGGCCTCACTAAACAAATCATGAGGTGAGATTAAAGCAATAGATAGGGTCATGCCAGAGAATCAGTCCAGAGACAATTCATGTTGCTTCAGAAAGTAACATATATGCTTAAGTTAAAAATAGGCGCAAGCCTTTCAAGTAAAGTAATTGTTTTTTTATTGATCATGAAGTATCTAATGAAGAATTCGATTTAAAGGCCTACAATGGGGAAGGGTACAAACATATACATTTCTTCTTGATAACAACATGGCAATTATATTTCTGCAACATCAGTGATTCTGTCTAATGATGTGACCAGGCCTGGCTTCTATTCTGATTTTCTTTCTTAATGTCATGATCTTGGTGTGATTATCCATGTTAGGGGTCCCCAATCTTTTTTACCCGTGAGCCACATTGAAATGTAAAAGGAGTTGGAGAGCAACACAAGCATGAAAAAAGTTCCTGGGGGTCCAAATAAGGGCTTTTGATTGACTATTTGGTAACCCATATATATCTGTACTAGTATTTGCAGTCATCATAGCAGCACCGGTTAAGTAGTTTTAGGAAGATGTTTGATTATTATTTTAAATTGCTATTGTAAAACGGTGACATTATTTATGTACAGGTATGAGGCTTGTTATTCAGAATGCTTGGGACCTGGGGTTTTCAAGATAAGGGATCTTTCCATAATCTCCATTCCTTAAGTCTACTAGAAAATCATGTAAACATTAAATAAACCAAATAACCTGGTTTTGCTTCCAGTAAGGATTACTTATATCGTAGTTTGGATCAAGTACAAGGTACTGTTTTATTATTACATAGAAAAAACATTTGTAAAAATTTGGATTATTTGATTATAATGGTTTCTATGGAAGATGGCCTTTCCATTATTCTGAGCTTTCTGGATAACTGGTTTCCTGATAATGGATCCCATACCTGTAAAACACATTTATTTACTACTAATATTTAATGCTAAAATGTAATCATAACATAGGGAGGGACCCAGGAAGTACTTATTTCCATGTTTATGAGCAGACACAACAAATAAAATGTAATGAATCAATGGATAGTATGAATGGAAGTTTAGAGAGATGCTTAGTTAAATTCCTTTATTACAAATATGCTACCTTTATTTTAACTTATTACATAAAACATAAAAACATAGGGGTTATGTTATATTATAAAAGATGTAAAGTGTTTGCTGCAGCTCTAGTCACCTATAGAAACATAACAGCAAACATAACATAACTGCAGCTTCATCTCACATCGTAATATAAGTGGTATTATGTTGTGTTATTGTTCAAGATGAAGCTGGACTGTCAGCAAGATGTGTTGTAGTAATTGTTAGAGGAAAATAATTAAGGGTTTTAAAAGCTGGAACAGAGAATGCAGAATAGGGATGTAGCGAACCGCCGACAATGTGTTCGCGAACGCCGTTCGCGAACACCGGCAAAAAATGCGAACAGTTCGCGAACTTCGAACATCCGAAAATCATTCGATTCGAACGATCGAAGGATTTTAATCGTTCGATCGAACGATTTCCGTTCGAATCGAATGATCGAAGCCATTGGATCGAATGATTTCATTCAATCCAATGGCTTCGATCGTTCGATTTGAACGAAAATCGTTCGATTTTAGCGATCGAATGGTCGAATGGTCGAACGATTTTGACGCGAACGCCTATTGGCGAACGTCGCGCGACGTTCGCGAACTTGCAGCGGACGCGAACAGTCGAAGTTCGCGCGAACTAGTCGCCGGCGAACAGTTCGCTACATCCCTAATGCAGAAGCTGTTGCAGTTTTTGGTGTAAAGAGTAAGTTATGAAGTCTACTTTGAGATGAGTTATTATTGCAGGACAAACTGATGTATACGATTGTGACATATTCTGAACGTATAATAATAACTGAGATATAATTGGCTATATTCACGGGTGTCACTACTTAAATTACCTTAAAGGACCAGTAACATCAAATTTTTTTTTTCAAAAATTCGTTAGTACATAACGAAAAAATAACACCAACACAAATTAAAATTTAAAATAGCAAAGCCTTTATTAAGAAATAACTTACAGATACTCCACTTCCTGTCCTCTTCAGAAATGGCGAAAAGGCGACCATCCTTCCTGCAGCGCTCGATTTGTCCTCCCTGACAGCGTGTGAAGTGAAGAGAGTTGAAGCTGCGGATCAAGACCCTGCGGGACCGACACAGACCGAAGACCTTTCTGCTGTGACACGACTGGGAACTTGTAGAGGAGACGCGCTACGAGATGTAACTCTTTATGCCCTTGAACTTGGTCTGCTTCGTGGGCTCGTCTGTTACAGCGGAACGGGTAGGGATTCTCCTGCCACTCAGGCCCGTCCGGCCCCTGCACCAGACACAGCTTGTCCCCTTCACGCACGAACCCCGTCGCCTCCCTGCCGCTCTTCACGAAGGCCGAGAAGCAGTTGAGGTTGCGGCTGACCGTGGCGGAGCCTTTGCCCGGGGCTTGTGAGGAGGCGATGGAGGCGGAGTAAGGGCCGGGCGGCAGGTCAGAGCGGGTGGATAAGCAGAATCTGCTGCTGCCGGAGCCTTCGTAGTCATGGTAACCGCCCGAGTAACTGCCACACGTCGGACCAGCTGGTTCCTCGGCCGCAGTGGAGCTACTGTCATCGTCGGGTTACATCTTGTACCGACTCCTCCCCAGTCACACGGGGCTGCAGGTTCAGCGCCGCTACAAAAACACTTCCACTGGCTCTACGCGCGTCTCCTCTACAAGTTCCCAGTCGTGTCACAGCAGAAAGGTCTTTGGTCTGTGTCGGTCCCGCAGGGTCTTGATCCGCAGCTTCAACTCTCTTCACTTCACACGCTGTCAGGGAGGACAAATCAAGCGCTGCAGGGAGGATGGTCGCCTTTTCGCCGTTTCTGAAGAGGACAGGAAGTGGAGTATCTGTAAGTTATTTCTTAATAAAGGCTTTGCTATTTTAAATTTTAATTTGTGTTGGTGTTATTTTTTCGTTATGTACTAACGAATTTTTGAAAAAAAAAATTTGATGTTACTGGTCCTTTAATATGAAGCAAAAAAACACAATAGGACTTAATTCCCAGAAAGCCAAATGATAATGTACTTAAATGATATTATTAGATATAGTTAAAATGGCAATGTTTATTAGACAACTATGCCAACACATGCATTTAAAAACACATTAAAAATACTCTTGTAAAAGGTGGGGCCCCTCCCTCAAGTGGCACAAGCAATTGTATTACAAAACGATAATAGTGTCATAATGACTGTGAATAGTAGCAGCTGTTGTTTTACTGAACTGGAAAGTACACCAAAAGTTAATATAATATCCACAAATTATTGTCACTCCTACTTGTAAGCTTAATATGTTAAAAGAGTTTCAAGAATAGATGCATCAGCGGCAATTGTATTTGTATCATTGTAATTAAACTTGGTTCCTCGAGGATGAGTATTCAATATAAATCACAAATAATGTATTGAATACCAAAATTAGTCTCATATTTGTAAAACATGTTGGCACTTATATTGGTATCCAAAATGCGTTAGATACGTTGTTCATATCCTTAGGTGCACAGATTTGCTAGCGTGTGAGTTATAGTTCAGTGCTTGGGGAGATTGTGGATGCACACCTGAGGCCAATTTCAAAAAGTTTAAAGCCCTGTCTAAATACTTCAAGTAAATATGCAAGTGCATGTAATTTTGAAACAGGGTTTTTTTGTTACAAAGTTATGATCATAATATTGATAAGCCACCATACCACGTCAAGGTAAAACCCCACATGGTGGTCCCTAACTTATTTATCTCTAATCATAGTAAAAAAGGAATATTACCTCTCTGTATAGTACCAATTCTTAATATAAACATCTCCTGTGCCTTGGTTTCAAACTCTGTGCTAAATCCCCCCCCCGCCAACTGCTGAGCGGCTTTTAAGAGGGAGAGACTGCCTTAACCAACGCCCATTTTAGAAAAGTAGAAGTAAGGTGTTGTAATTAAAAACAAAGTAGAGTGATATGTGCAGTTGGCGGGGGAGGATTCAGCACAGAGTTTGAAACCCCCCCATAGAATAGTTCAGTGCTTAACAACATATTAGATAAGCATAATGTATGTGGTGCCAATACTTATCCACCATCGCAGGTTTAATGTAGATAAACTTGATATTTGGTGCCAACTGTTCCAAATACCGCTATAGCTTCTGTTAAGACCCCCATCTAATTGCATCCAACTAGCAGCATATTTTTCAAATTTATAGATGATGGGATTTATTTGTCAGGCGCAAATTCGCTACGAAGTTTCACCGCCAACGAATAAATTTGCAAAATTGCCATGAAAATTAATGTAGCCCATTGACTTTAATGCATTTCAAATTGTCGCCAGCGTTGGAATTGTTGCTGAGAATTTTTCGTATTTCATCGGAAATTTGCAAATATTTCGGCAAAACTGGACAAATTTATCACTACTCAGATTCACTTTGGTGTTAAATATCAAACATGAAAAAAGAGGACTTAACCTCCAGGACTCTATCAATGAATTGAGTTCAACAAGATCCAAATAATTTAAAAAGGCAATATTTATTCACAACCATGCCCCAATTCTAAGTTAAAACAAAGTTAAAAGACAAACAAGGTGCAGCAAATGGGTGGAGGGATCCCTCTGTTAGATTATTTGACCCCACCACCTGCCTTATATTAAAGCAGGTAGGAAGAGCAAATCATATAATTGGTAACTGCAAGTGAGAAACAGACCACTGGGTCTATGAAAATAGTAACACTAAAGTAATAAGGCACACGTCTATGCCGATAGTTATATCCAGTGATTAGTGATCACACAGCTGATAAGGCACCAAGCTGAAATAGTGAAGTATGTGGCGGAACATGGAACTTAAGCACTGTCCAAAATGATGTAAAATTGCAGGATCATCCCAATGTAGTAAGCACCAAGTCTTCTCTCAAAGGACAGTTCCACAATGTGCCACTTTAAAGAGAATGACACAGGCACTGCAAGCATGGAGGCGGAATTGATTCATTCTCTTTAAAGTGGCAGACTTGGAACACTGATGCTGACTTCAGCTGCTCAATTTAAACCCGCATAGCGAGGCAAACTGCAGGAGTACGGTCTGTATACTTATCTTATTATTTGGGAGTAGGACAGGACATTGATTGCGACTGTTAAATCGCTTAGGAAGTCACTGGACTTTTATATCTGCAGTCTCAACCCTATTAATCACCAACTTCAGTGCACAGATCACACTGCGGATTTATAATATATACATCATACATTGTGCCACTTATCCACATTGTGGAACTGTCCTTTGAGAGAAGACTTGGTGCTTACTACATTGGGATAATCCTGCAATTTTACAACATTTTGGACAGTGCTTAAGTTCCATGTTCCGCCACATACTTCACTATTTCAGCTTGATGCCTTATCAGCTGTGTAATCACTAATCACTGGATATAACTATCGGCATAGACGTGTGCCTTATTACTTTAGTGTTACTATTTTCATAGACCCAGTGGTCTGTTTCTCACTTGCAGTTACCAATTATATGATTTGCTCTTCCTACCTGCTTTAATATAAGGCAGGTGGTGGGGTCAAATAATCTAACAGAGGGATCCCTCCACCCATTTGCTGCACCTTGTTTGTCTTTTAACTTTGTTTTAACTTAGAATTGGGGCAGGGTTCTGAATAAATATTGCCTTTTTAAATTATTTGTTGAACTCAATTCATTGATAGAGTCCTGGAGGTTAAGTCCTCTTTTTTCATGTTTGATATTTAACTTTGCAGTTTGCGGACACTCCATGGATTCTTTTCGATGAGTATAATAACTATTATCTAATGTCTGGCTTGTTTATTTTTAATTGTATGGTCACTTTGGTGTTACCGTTCCTTGAAAAGATTTGATAACAAGCTACTAGAAGATGTCAGCCTAAGGCACTAAAAATTACTTTTGTAATACAGTATGTCTAAGAAAATCACCTACTAATGGATTTTAACTGGAATCATTTCCTACTTATTCTAATTGCTTGCACAAAAAGATACCATAATGCAAATCAACATTTCCAGCAGGAAAATATAATATGTAGTAATTTAATTATATACGAATCATGTTTTTGAAACACATTTTTTATAATATATTTCAGTGTGTTTATTATAAAATATTATATAAATATAAAATATAAATATTTCAATCAGAAACAGTTGTGTTGCCTTTTCATGCAATTGATTACACCTCATAGTTAAACACAAATACAAATTTGAGATTTGTTTTAAAAAAAAATCCATTGGATATTGTTCTTACATCAGAACTGTGTTTTTCTGATAATGAATTTCACTTCATGTGTGAGAACAATCAGCAATGATTTTCTGCTATTTGACCTTTTACTAAAAATATGTTCAAATGATTTCATAATTAGGTGAATAATGAACGCTGTATCTGAATGAAGTAATGAATATTTTTAAATGCTAAAATGCCAAATAGACTATGCTCAATATGCTAAAAAATAATTTGTTTTTCTAATACCGACCATAACCTCCAACTCATTATTTTGCAAGGAACTAAAATAACATCTAGACAAGGATCGTTTCACTCTAAAAACAAGTGTGACACAAAATTAATTAAAACAAAGATATTAACAAATTTTACAACAGAGATGCATGACACAACTTTATATTCTGTGCCCTGATTAATAGACAACAAACACAATTAAAATGCTTAATAGAAGGTCTTAACAGATATTAAGCATGGCATGCAATGTATAAAACACACAATAGGCACAACATATTTTCCTCAATGAAAAATATTATTTTTTTAGTACATATTTATCTATATAGGATCTATCTATCTACTTTCCAGGTGCTTGGTCAAAACGATATATAAATGAGGACCAGCACACTATCAAGCTATCATTCGTGTTTAGCGAATTTATTCTAAGAAGCAGGTCAAGATCAACTGTCCATTTAACCCATTGGGTGCCACACAGTCTAATTCATAGATCCAATTGGCTTCCCTTTTTAGTGAAGCCCTATCAAAATCACCACCTCGAGTTCTCACAGGAACATAGTAATTTGGCATGCATTTAAAGGCAGCAAGACTATGCTTAGCCTCTGCCCAGTGCTTAGCCAGCAATTGCTGAGTAATGTCTTGTTTTTTTACCTTTTTTGTTGTCAATGTCCTCCCTCTCTGGGTTTAATGCTGCCCTTATACTGGATCTATGCATTCCAATTCACTCCTTGAGCTGTCTTATTGTTTTTCACAATACATGATGCACAAGTTTGAAGAAAATAAAACAGTGCTCATTCACTAATTTTGGACTGCAGGTCCTTTTGAACTTTACATAAACACTTTGACCCTGCACCCACATCAACAAAAGACTGGTTCAGAGTGTAAACGTTTGATCTTTTATATATATATATATAGAGGTATGGGACCTATTATACAGAATGCTCGGGACCTGGGGCTTTCCGGATAATGGGGCTTTCCGTAATTTGGATCTTCAAACCTTACATCTACAAGAAAATCATGTAAACATGAAATAAACCCAATAGACTGGTTTTGCTTCCAATAAGGATTAATTATATCTTAGTTTGGCTCAAGTACATGCTACTGTTTTATTATTATAGAGAAAAAGGAAGTCATCTTTAAAAATTTTGATTATTTAATTATAATGGAGTCTATGGGAGACAGCCTTTCCGTAATTCGGAACTTTTCTGGATAATGAACGGGTTTCAGGATAATGGATCCCATACCTGTGTATATATATATATATATATATATATATATATATATATATATTCTCCAAAGAATAAGCACTCACGATTAGAGTCTTGTTTCATGCCCGGGTGCACATCACCGTCCGAAATCAATACACCTGCATGAAGAACCTGCACTCGCAGGACTTATAGGACAATGAATGATTTATTAAGAATCCATCACTAATGTTTTGGCTGTCGCACCAGCCTTTCTCAAAGACTCTCAAAGTTTTGTGTTGTGCTAACCTGACTGTCCCTTCTCAGCATAACTACTGCTGCTCAAATATGACAGTCCCCTTATAGAGAGATGAACATGGGGGATCAGATGGGTAATGAAAAAGCATCAGGCAAATACAAAATTATAAATAGCATGCAAAGACAATGTTCTGATAGATGTAAATAAAGGTTTAATTTCTGGTGTTAATATCTCTTTAAGGTAGTGATACAATTGTTATAGATAGTAAAAGCAACATGACACAAGACAATAGAGATAATAATAGATTTAAAAAATGTGAACTGGTTTTGCTTTTACAACTGATAATGTAATTACATCAACAGGCACTGGAAATTACCTCAGTGAGTCTTTCAAGAATGTGTCAGAAATATGGCAAACTATAATTCACCAAAATAAAATAGAAAGTGAAGAATGCAAGGTAAAATATTTCCTGAGCTTCACTACAATGTGACCTGTAAATATTCTGATCCTGACTAGGTTACTTGATCCCATTATTTTATTTCATTGAAACATTAGTTGATTTTAGACTGTGTTTTTTGCTATAACAAAATGGATGATCTGTTACATTACAACACTAGATGACAGTATAGTTTCAACAACCTATTCACACAGTATCTGTTCTGATGAATGATAACATGGTTATTTGCATGTGAGTAATTTGGCCTTGTTTCATTCAAGTGCTGAATATATTGTGGAGGGAAATATACTGTACTGTACATTTTGGGGGTTATTTATGTCTGATTTTATCTCAACAGTTTCTGCTACAAAATCTTCTTGGGTTGTTTACACTTATTTATTATTACAGTTTCCCGAAAATTCGCTTTGCTGGAAAAAAAATTGATTTTTCGAAACCTCAGGTTTCTTATGCTTTTTTACCCGATAACTTCAGGGTATTGCACGAAACCCAGTGCACATCAAAAAATCATTGGGACTTCTCCCATTGACTTATATGCAACCTCGACAGGTCTGAGATGCCGAATTTTCTAATTCTGACTTTTCCATCCTCGGGGTTTTGATAAATTCCAAAGAATTCGTGATTTTTTTAAAAGTCAGATTTTATTTTAAAAAATCACAAATTTTTCATGAATTGATGACTATGAGAAGTTCCATGGCAGCCCTATGGCAGAATAGTAAAGGGGAAACAATGTTCCCTCTAATTTCTTCTTGGTTGTGTCTGCAAAAAGATTATTTTGTGCTCACTATTTGTTTGTGAGTACAAAAAAAAAACTTCAAAATGATTTGTTTTCATACAAAATTATTTTTAGGGGCCGCAATTAATTGTGTTTGCTGACCTCAAAATGTGTGTGCACGAGCACATATCTTAGAGGGAACAGTAAGGGGAACTATCATGAAAATGAAACTATAATATCTCCACTGCATGGAAATTGGAAACTTTCTAAAGGGAATCTATTACAAAGTATGACTTCATTGTTCCCCTTCAGCACAGCAGTCTCTCTTCCAGTAACTTATTCAGCACTGGCGGGGCGATGGGCCCTTGGTAGTTCCGCCGCTGTTCATTTCCTGTTTCTCTGTCTCCTTTGCTGAGACAAGTATTGGAGCAAATTTTTCTAAATGTAGTACTCTTCACCGTATTTCTGTCTCTTGCATCCTCCCTGCCCACGAGACCTTCAAACATTTACTTTATATCTTCTATCCAACTTAAAATTGAGTTGCAGTAAAATATTACTTACACAAACTAGTTGTTACTAGTAGAGGGCTCCAATTTAGCGAAATAATTTACATAAAATGAAATGTATTTATTTATACTATCCCGGGCTTATGGTACTTTTTTATTTATAACCAATGCAAGATGCTCTATCAGTGCTGATAATGATAACAAGAAATCCTACTGTATGATGCCACCACAACTATAATTTACTGTTGGCCTGTTGTTTTTTAGGTTAGGGCAGATCTAAATTACCCTATACATACCAGATCTGTCTTGCTTTTATCTTAGTTTAAAACTTTTATTACACATCAATTTTTTTACCATTATTCTTCTGGCAATCTTCTAACATTCTTTTAACATCGTTCCTCCTCAGTGATAATACCCTTTGTACCATTTTCCCATACAGACCAGTGTTTTGGAGAGCTTTTTATATGTTTGAACTCTTTAAACAATACTTAGTAGTAAGTTGAAAGCAACTGAACTTGCCGAGTAAACAAGTGTTTTACTCTTCCATTCAAATGCCAGAATGAGTGGTGAAACATTGCTCAAAATGATTAACAAGTAAATTAAATGAAAATGAACATTGAAATAATATTAACAACAATATTAACAATTACTAAAAGATTGTAATTCAGTATTTGTGTACTGTTGATCTATTCCATTTTGTGTTTTGTCACACCCACTAAAAATATAATATGTCAGCCCTTTATTACAAGCAATTTAAATCACTTACTCATTCACATTACGTTTGGCAAAAATATGTATTACCATTGACCTATTCTGGATCTTATATACAAAGTTAAACATTTAAAAATGCAAGAGAATAACATAAAATAGTGCAATGTAATTTTTTCATCAGTTTATTAAAGACTCTTGAGCAACTTCTAGATAGGTTCATGATTCTGAATGGCTCCTTGGATGAAACTATTTAAAATCCAAAGATATGGATTATAAACTCTATTCTGCTGGGCACTACAAGTGCATTCTTACCGCAAATATAAAGTTACCCAAAACATAGCAGTCTATAAATTGCCACCAACTTTGCAGACTATTATGTGGCTTGGGAATCATGAATCTATGCTGCATGAACAAGTTATTTTCCTTTTTATGTTCTCTAGTGCCATGTGAGAAAGTAAGAAATATCAAGAGAATACAGATTGGTTCAGGATGGTTTAGTCAAACGGGAATGATCACATATATTGAAAAATACGCAATGAATAAAACAAAGTGAACTTTATGGTTTAATAAATCTTTATTACTTTTAAGGGTTAAGGTGCACTTTATCGTTTATCTTTCTCTTTCAGAGACCATTAGGCTACAAGCTTGCATTATATTTTCTAAGTTTCCAAAGTTCAATGAAAAACAAAAATAGTGTATTTATTACTTAATGATAAAGAGTTCTTTCATATTGGTGGACTAGAGCAGCTATACATATCAGTGCAGAAGTATACAGGAGACAAGGAAGGTACTAAGTTCATTTGACGTCTCAATTTAGCTGCAGATGGAAACAAGACAAACACAAGAGGAAGGCGGAATGATATATCAATGGGAATAGGTGAATTCTGTATAAAATGTTTACTTGAGATGTTGGTGTCCTGTATATAATTAATGAATCAGGCACCCTAGAAATTTCTTTCAGGTTTAGGTTCCCTAGCCTATTTGCCTTGCTGTAGCTATTGTATTGCAATGCTTTTGTTCTTTTGTGTACTTTATCTAAGTCTCTAACACAAACTAATTATATGCTCTGTTGAAGCTATCTTCATGTATTTTTATCTACCTAATCTTTTATTAAAGTGGTTTCTCCCTCAAAGAGGTTCTGTTAGCTTTTTTTTATTCTCTTTTTATATCAGGTACAGTAAGGAACAGAACACGCACTGAATGCCTAGGGACATTAAACAAATAAATATAGTGTGCCACAATGTTTTTAGGATTCACAGAGAGATATGCAAGTTCATATGCAATATACCATTTACCATTATTTGAACAGATAAAGGTGGGACAAAATAATGCTTAAGCACAGAGCCCTGTTAACTCTTAAACACCAGGTTAGTGGGTCAACAGATTCCTGGATCAACAATGTATTTGCACATTGTAACATGGATCTGCTTTTTTTTACTTCTAGTGCCATGCTGAGGACTTCATTTATTGTCCCGCACTCTTCATGTCAGGAAATATCTCCTATCATCTGGTCACTACAAAAATGTATTGTGTGAATAAAATCAATATTACATTTGGTTTATGTTGAAATAGTGACCAATTCAAATCATTTACATGTGTTTTTTTTTCCAAATGTTAATAATGACTTAATTAAATTTGATTATGTCGTGATTTATTCAGCTTCTCTGTGTTTCTGTGTTCATTTATTGCAAAAAAATAAAGTATAGCTCATGAATTCTTCTGTTCATATTTCTTGAATAGAAATGGTATTCAATGTATGGCTTCTACGGTATATACTGTACTATGTCTCTGTTTTCTAGTTTTGTTGTGCAACTGTAGGCTAATTACCAAGGCTTTAAAAGTGCTGCTGCTGTTTTGTAAGTACTGTATATATAACTCATGCAGGCATAGGACTTTTTGATGTATTATACAGTGATTGATTTTTCTAATTGCTAGTGGTGCAAAATTTAATATAGCTCAGTGTATCTAAACCCTAATTCATACACATTATTTTAGTTGTTACTGAAATATAATAATGTGTTGAACAAAGACATGGCTTTCATTTACAAAGACCTATTGTTTGCATTATATGAAGCATCGTGGAAAGTGGCAAATTGACCACAGCAGGGAGCAAAGACCAAGCAAGGAGTCATTTAATGGCTTCCCCCATTTTCAAGTCTTTATCATGATGTCTTTATTGAGGGGAGTATTTGCAATCTACATCTACATTGGTCTAAGGGACCAAAATGTTGACAAATTAATTTAGATTTTTATCACTTTATTTCTGAGTCCCAATGTGCATCTATATACTACAATGATGTTACATGAATCAGTAGTAGAACCTGCCTACCATTTTTGAGTGCACCACACTCTGGACTGTGTATTTATATTATATATTTAAATCCCATGCAATAATACACACACACACATATGAGATGATTTTACAACAATCTTTTAATTCAAATGTACAATTTTTTAAAAAAAATAATGTTGGTGTGTTACAATGTTTCCCACAGGAAAACCTGCTGTGTCATTTAATGCACATGTGGTTTTCTGAAATATAGATTCCGCTGCCTCAAGAAATCTGGTGGCTGCTTAAAGGAAAACTATACCCCCAAAATGAACACTTAAGCAACAGATAGTTCATATCATATTAAGTGGCATATTAAAGAATCTTACCAAACTGGAATATATATTTAAGTAAATCTTGCCCTTTTACATCTCTTGCCTTGAGCCTCCATTTCGTGATGGTCTCTGTGCTGCCTCAGAGATCACCTGACCAGAAATACTTAAACTCTAACTGTAACGGAAGAAGTGTGGAAGCAAATGACACAACTCTGTCCGTTAATTGGCTCATGTGACCTAACATGTATGGCTTGTTGGTATGTTTGTGAGTACAGTGAATCCTACGATCCCAGGGGGCGGCCCTTATTTTTTAAAATGTCAATTTTCTATTTATGATTACCCAATGGCACATACTACTAGAAAAGTATATTATTATGAAAATGGTTTATTTACATGAAGCAGAGTTTTACATATGAGCTGTTGTATGCAATATCTTTTTATAGAGACCTACATTGTTTGGGGGGTATAGTTTTCCTTTAATACATGATTCTAAAAAGGTGGCCAATGTGATAATTGTATGCTGCATCTTGCATACCACTGCATTGAAACATGGAATGCCACTGGAAATTGCAGAGGATTTTATGCCAGAAATTCCTGGACAAATTGGCACAGAAGGGGATTCTACTGAGACTGGAAGGTGTGTGGGAGCACAACTATTTGCCTCACTTTTCAGTAGTAAGTTCGACTAATTATCAGTTACTTCACTTAAAATAACTAAATTTAAAAAATGTTTTTTCCTTCATTACAAATTGCAAAAAAATCCTTTTTTAGGACGTTAAAATGTAATTTGTTAAATACACAATCAGTTATTTTTTCAGACAAATATGTTTCTAATCTGTAAAAAATGTCATTAGAATGTAATGAAAACATGTGGAAGTGAAAAGATATGCATGGCAAAATATATCAATATAGTGATGATATATTATTATTATTATTAAGATATTATTATTGATAATATGCTGATAGTATTGAGGTAAACTTCCACTTAAATGACCCCTCATATGTGATGATTACTTTTTGTATCTTAGAATGTAGCATGTGGAAATTTCCAAATCAACCTATTTTACTAAGAAAAACAGCATTTTGGTTATGTACAATAAAATATTTTATTACATTTGTGAACAAATGCATGTCACCAATAAATCACAAATCAAGACTATTTTATTAGGGAAAAAGCCCCCCCCCAACTAGACGGCCACCCCTTTTAGAAGTAGCGGAGACAGGAGAATTCAACATAGAACATGAGTTTTGGTTAGGAAGATTGTTTGGCTTCACTTGAGTCACCATTTGTGTTTGATAAAAAATGATAAAAAAAATTATTTTTTTGTTGGTGAAGTTGTTGCTGTTTCAGTAGATGGTTTTGATCCATAATGATTCTGTTTTTTAAGAAGAAGATTTTAATTGAGGAAAAGATACATATTTTGTCTTTTCAAGCAAAAATTCTGCTGTATCATGCAATGTTTAATTTAGTACCAGAAGGTTCTCATGGATTAGAATAAAGCCTTCTGTGATTTGTTGATTTTTATTTTCTGCAATCCTTTATGAGTGTGGAAGTCAGACTCTGAAAGGATTGTTCAAGGGAATCATACTCATTATGGATTATTGTTGATATATCGTGCTCTTGATCAGGTTCCATCTCCATATCTTGGGTTTTCTGGGCTCAGCTACTTCTCTTGTAACAGGATCAAGAATCAATGTGGCTTGATTATCCTCCAAAACTGCAATAGAACAAAACGATAAAATAATTGTTACTACTACAAAAATATAAAGGCCTATCCTAACATGCAAACAACATGCAACAACAATATTAACGCTCAAAGACTGAGACAAACATTTTATGTGCACTTCTATATCATTTTCTACATCCACATCCATTAATTGAGGGTATTGCAATAGTTTCTTTAAAGAAATTGTTCAAGGTAAAAAGAAAAACTGGGTTAATAGATTGTTCGTGTAAATTAAAAAAATGTTCCTAATATAGTCAGTCAGCCAGTAATGTAATGTATGAAGGCTGGAGTGATTGGATGGCTAACATAACACTACTTCCTGCTTTTCAGCTCTCTTGCTTTCCACAAATTGGTTACCAGGCAATAACCAATCAGTGACTTGAGTGGGGGCCACATGGGTCATAACTGTTTGCTTTTGAATCTGAACTGTATGTATCTGAACTCACTGAACAGTTATGGATGTTCCATTTGGCCCCCCTTCAAGTCGCTGACTGACTCTGAGTTAGAGAGCTGAAAAGCAGGACGTTGTGTTTTGGCTATTGTATTAGACATCCAGTCACTCCAGCATTTGTATATTATATTTTTGGCTAACTAACTATATTAGAAACATTTTTTATTTTACAAATACTATCTATTTACCCAGTTTTTATTTGTACACTGAGCTGTTCCTTTACGATTATTATGTTAGCCTTCATGAAGAATGTTATTTTTTTTAAGAATATTGTGTTTTACTTTTTCTCACAGGAAGTTAAAGGAAATGACCAATTAGAGTATGAAAAATGGGTTTTTCGATTCTGGAGATTTTTTTTCACCTCATCAATAAAAACATTTAATTTCAACATTTACTTGGTAGTGTTTGGTGGCATTCATGTTCCTTTACCTCCTCCACTTGCATTTGTTCACTATGCTTTTGTTGGTTGTCATCAGGCTCATGTGTGTTGTTTGCCCCTATATAGTAAGTGAGCAACAAGAATTAAAGATATTTTAGCCAGCAGTCTGCAGAAATGAGTGGCTTCTAAAATACATTTGTCTACATGTTAGGAGAACATCAACATATGAGTTTAGAACTGACCACAGGAAAAAAAACACCGCATTCTAATAATTCCTAAGGCATTTTTTGAAGCATATTTTTAAATTTGAACATTTGTTCAAAACACTTCTAAAAAACACATAGGAATAATAACAATGTGGGTGATTTTTGTGTGTTGAGCTTTACTATCACTTTTATCAAAATGGGACACATAATGTTATGCAAAATCCTTAGTAAAATACATTTACGGATATTGATTTTACCTGTTGCATCATAATTACCTGTAACATAATGTTCTTCCATTAACACTAATGAAAAATGTATATGGCCACACAATGTTGAATATTAGGTACTTACAACAAGTTTTGTATGTAGTTGCTATGGTACATGTTATGGTACAGTACTTTTTAAGAAATATGTACAAGACATTTAAAGAAATATGTAATGCTTGAAAAATCAAATGCCTTAATCTAAATATTAGAAAACATAGCAGAATGGGAGCAATGTTAAAAGAAAAAAAACATAACTGTTTTCAAAGAAAAAAACCTTTTAATATCAGCCTAATGCTTCTGCACTAATCAGTGTTATGTGTTATTTTGCTGAGACATAAATAATTATTTTAATGAATGCGCATAGTCATAGAGATGTAGTTTGCATAAAGTATGGCAAAGCTTTCTGAAGTAAAACTTCCGACTCAAGTAAATGGGCCCTCATGTGTACTTTCAATATACTTTTAACAAACTGGTGTGGTCATATTTTTTAAGGTTTGTAGCAGTTAGGCAGGTTATATATAGCCTGAAAAGGTTGAATATGATGGATGTGTGTCTTTTTTCAACCTAACTTACTTTGTAGCTACTGTTTGTTTCCATGTAAGCCTAATTAGTTTCTGCTTTGGGGGGGTAATTCATTTTCTGTTATACGTATGTGCACAACTAATTTGCTTGCAATTGTGACTAGAAGATTAGTATAGGATCATGTAACATTGCATTGCAACACAAAATAGTACTGTATACTTGTACATCATTTGCAATCTTTTTCTAAATTGTGTCTATTTTCTAGCATGTGAAGCTTGATAGAAAAGCAGCAAATAACTTTATTTATTGCATAGGTGTGAATATCTCACATTTCAGTAGTTGTACAGCCAATATTCATTATCTATGTAATTAATCAGAGAGTTTTTCCATCAATTTATGGGACTATTGACTTGAATATAGATTAACTTTTAAAAAGAACAGAGTAATCATGTCATAGAATAGTCATAGGGTATATTATATGGTGTATAATGCATAGCTGTAAACTAAAAGATTGCACATGCAATTACACATATGACATAACTCAAATAAAAACGTCAATAAATATATTAACTTCAGTGTGACTTCCTAATTAGATTTTACATATTTTTGTAAGCATTTCAAGTAAAGAATTCAATATATTCTATTATACTGCCAAACCACATGCCAAAGCAAAAAGAATTAATCCTGATGCAAAGATATTTTTCTCTAACATGTTCAGGGAAATAATGTGAAAAGTCTGTAATGTCTTAAAGACTTTTTTATAAGTGATTATCAGATTTAATCAGATGTATTAGTTATAGAGCGAAATAACCTATTTTCAGTTACATACATACATGTTTTAAGTTCAATCATTCCAAAATAATTTACAAACATAAGGAAAATGCTTTATATGAAATATACATGTATAAAATATTTATGTAGGATGTGTTCATTGTGTTAAGGTTTATTTTACTTTCTCAGAATAAATTGGTTTTAGCATTTGAAGAAAAATTGTTTAGGTATCTTCTACCACTGTCATCTATAGTATATACAGCATATACAACTAGTTTGTTTCAAGAATATTACCAGAAGTGCTGTAAAGCATGTGGAGTAAAAATTGCTCTTACAATGCAAGAGATGAATAAACAGGAACAGGAACTCGATACCATACCTTAAGAAATTAAAATGAACACGGTACTGTTTTATTATTACAGATTAAATGGAAAAACATTGTAAAAATTAGCATTATTTGCTTGTAGTGGAAATAATTTGGTTAATAAATGGTTTCTGGATAAGGGATTATATACCTGTATAAACCAATTAGTATACCATGTAAAAATATAATTGAGTGTGTGTCATGCCAATAGGGGCTGGAGTCAATTTTGGTTTAAAAGCACAGTTGTAGCCATTTGTACCCATTTACAGTCATCCTATAAAAATCCATGCTAAAATAAAAAGAGTATAATTAAAACACAAGAAATCAATGTACCTGTTTACATGAATCAATTGCACAGTTTCTTATGACTACATTCCCTCCTTTCATTACATTATTTATAATAATGAATTCATTTTATGGTTTTCTTTTCAGATGTATTAAGATTACCACTCTACTATCATGGTGGTCCAATAGTATGACAGGTTATTTAGCAAGCAATAAAAGGTCTTCATTTGTATAGATATATTATTGAGATTGTTCGAATAAGTGTGCGCAACAAAGTTAATATTCTGTAAGTACTTTATGCAACTGAATGCAAAAATGGGCTCAGAGAAGGGGATTACTGTACTTAAGGGCCTGTAATAATCAGTCTTCCTTTACAACATGTAAATTCTATTATAGACTTAATTATGAAACCCCAGATAGCTAATCAGTGAGTTTATTATGCTTTGGGCACTTGCAGCTCAGAAAACAACATACTAATAATGCTACATTAATTCTAGATACAGCAACTGTAATGCTTACAAGACAATTTTACATATAAGAACATTTTGAATTAAAGACAATTGCACAATTACTCCATAGTGTGTTTTTTCAGCTACAATCCATTAAAGCTGCAACCAAATCTACATTTGGACAATATAAAGTGTGCTTGCTTATTTGATTCTGCAATGGAGTTGCTAAAATTTAGCTGTCATGTTCACTTAATATTGTATGACTAAACAGATGCCCAGATAAAGGCAACACCAACAAAGCTAGATGATCATTTATCAATTAAAAAAAAGCCCTCACTAGCTACACTTAAAGGTATATGGCTACATTTTGATATATACCACTAAAACCAGAAATGCAATTTTCACATATTTCCAAAAAAAAAATGCACCATGTTTCTTTTATTTTCAAATGCTACACCAATAAAGTAGGAAGATAATGGAAAACTGGTTTGAGTCTTAGTAGCTGGAAGTCTGTCCTCAGCACCCTATTAGTTATAAGTAAATAAAGCAGATGTGGCTATAATTGGCAGGTACATAGGCAGAAATGCTGACTCTAAGGAAAGATAAATTCTAATGGAAAATTATTTTGAATTTAATTAGAAAGTTAAACAATTAAATGCAAACACAAAATATTTATAATACAATTAAGACATATGCTTAACAAAAGACTCATCTTATAGCAAAAGGAGGCAAAGGTGACTTTTGAGGCTGCTTAGATTTAATATTTGTATCTCATAAGTATACTCAGTTATGCTTTTTCAATGTTAATGTTTTTACTGTTTATTTTTTGTATTAATATTAAATAAACAGGAAATTATTCCAAAGTGCAATAAAGTAAACTTTTGTGGAGCAGAACAAAGAAAAATGTTTTCTTTTATCCGACAGAAAAATGTGTGAAGGATAGATTCCAAGAAATTATTAATGGAAGCTATTCAATATGGCAAGAACGTCACATAAAGTGCCCCAGGGATCATATCTAACACCACTTACTTTTAAGTGATTCTTAATGAACTTGATGTTAGTATTACATGTGATAGCTCTGTATTTGCTATTGATGTTACAATGGACTGGATAATAATGTCACATCACAAAGATGGCTTGCAAAGAGGCATGAATAGAATGGATAACTGTCAGGCTTACCGGTATTATCCAGACGTAGAAGGAGCTGGAGCTGAAGATACTGAACTCACAAGCGCCTCACACAACCGCTACCCACCTGGAATGGAACAGGGAGCAGGGTTGTGGAGAGTAGCCAATGAGACGATCAAGCGAGGTACAAAAGGATTAGGCAAAGTCGTGGTCAGAAGATCCGAGGTCAAAAGGCAGGCAGCGCAGTTCGTGAACGATGAGACAGGCCGAAGAGTCAAGGCAGGCAGCAGAAATCGTAGTCCAGGTACAGGCAAAGGTCAACAACAAGAATTCAATAGTATAAGATGCTAGGGTTTCAGTTAAATAACCTAATAACCAGGCAATGCATCTCAGTCTGGATTTGGTTTAAGTACTGATACTTTGGCGCCAAACTGGCGTCCTTGCGCTGACGTCACGGAACTGACGCCAGCACGTCCATCACAGGCGTTTCCGCCTACGTCCCTGCACCCGCGACCGGCGCCGACGCCTTCGCGCCCACGACCGTCGCCGGCGTCCGCGTCACACGCCGGCGCGCATTAACGCACCCGCGCCTGTGCCGAACAGGACGCATGCGTAAATTCTCACATTGCCCCCATCAAGGAGCGGCCTCAGGACACGACAACCAGAAGGCTTACCAGGGTAAGTTCCATGGAATTTTTCCAGCAACTCCGGAGCGTGGATGTTAGATGCTGGTTCCCAAGAATTCTCTTCCGGACCGTAACCCTTTCATCTCACCAGGTACTGGAGACGCTTGCCTCTTAATCTGGAATCCAGGATCTCCTCAACCTCAAATTCTTCTTGACCATCGATCACCACAGGAAGCGGAGGAGGAGCCGAACGCCCAGGAAATCGGAACGTTGAGGCCAGTTTCAAAAGTGTAGCATGAAACACTGGATGGATGTGCCAGGATGCTGGAAGTTTAAGCTGGAAAGCCACAGGATTGACTTGACGAATAATAGGAAAGGGACCCAAGAAACGTTGACCCAACTTCCTACTGGGACAAGAAAGCTTAAGGTTAACAGTAGACAACCATACACAGTCACCCACCACAACTCTGGGTCACCTCTCTGCCTCCAATCGGCATAAGTCTTGAAATTTTGTTGAGCCTTCTTCATGTTTTCTTGAAGTTTTTGAAAATTATTGGATAGAAAAGTTAATCGATCCTTGACAGCAGGAACTAAAATATCAGAAACAATGGCAGAGGGAAAAGTTACTGGATGAAGACCATAGTTTGCAAAGAAAGGGGATTGATTGATTGAAGAATAGTGGGAATTATTATAAGCAAACTCTGCAAGAGGAAGAAGATTCACCCAATCGTCTTGGAGGTACGAACAATAACATCTCAGATACTGCTCGAGAGTTTGGTTAGTTCGCTCGGTCTGGCCATTGGACTGAGGGTGAAAGGCAGAGGAAAGGGATACCGAAATCTTGAGTGCTTCACACAATGATTTCCAAAACTGTGATGTGAATTGCGGTCCCCGATCTGACACCACCTCATCTGGAAGGCCATGGAGTCTTACCACTTCTTTAATGAAAGTATCAGCGGTCTCAGAGGCAGAAGGAAGTTTTGGTAAAGACTTAAAATGAGCCATCTTGGTTAAGCGGTCAACAAAAACAGCAATGGTGGAACAATCACAGGACAATGGTAAATCAGAAATAAAGTCCAAAGAAACTGATCCCCATGGACGGGAAGGCACTGGCAGAGGTTGAAGAAGACCAATAGGCCTAGAATGAGAGTCCTTGGATCTAGAGCAAACTTCACATGATGCAACAAATTTAAAACAGTCTTTAGCCATCCCAGGCCACCAAAGTAATCTCTTAGACAAGATAATGGTTTTCTTGATACCTGGATGACCCGCCAATTTAGAATCATGAATATTTTTAAGGACCTCTAAACGCATTTGTTCTGGAACAAATATTTTGCCTTGATGAAGAAGAAGACCCTCCTTAGACACTAAAGATGGTTCAGAGATGTTTATGGAAGTGTCTTTAATTCCATCTACCAGGGTAGACTGTAGCAGGAGGAAGTTATTAGAGTTTAAAATCGTCTCAGGAGCCAAAGAAACCTCGTCTTCAGAAGAGAACATTCGGGATAAAGCATCTGCTTTAACATTTTTAGTCCCAGGTCGGTAAGTTAGATGAAAATTAAATCTCATGAAAAATAAAGCCCACCTTGCTTGTCTGGGTCTAAGCCTCTTGGCTGAACATAAATACTCCAGATTCCTATGATCTGTAAAGATGAGAATCGGATGTTTAGACCCTTCAAGGAGATACCTCCATTCCTCAAGTGCCAGCTTGATAGCGAGTAATTCACGGTCAGCCACATCATAATTGCATTCACTCTTGGCCAATTTGCGAGAAAAAAAGCAACAGGATGAAGATCCTCTTGAAACCCAGTTCTCTGCGACAACACAGCACCCACCGCAAGTTCTGAAGCGTCTACCTCCAGAATTAAAGGAAGGGAAACATCTGGATGGTGAATAGAGATGGCGCGAACTGTTCGCCGGCGAACTTGTTCGCGCGAACATCGGGTGTTCGCGCTCGCCGGAAGTTCGCGAACGTCGCGCGACGTTCGCCATTTTGGGTTCGCCATTGTTGGCGCTTTTTTTTGCCCTCCCACCCCAGACCAGCAGGTACATGGCAGCCAATCAGGAAGCTCTCCCCTGGACCACTCCCCTTCCCTATAAAAACCGAAGCCCTGCAGCGTTTTTTTCACTCTGCCTGTGTGTGCTGAAGAGATAGTGTAGGGAGAGAGCTGCTGCCTGTTAGTGATTTCAGGGACAGTTGAAAGTTTGCTGGCTAGTAATCGTTTTGATACTGCTCTGTTATTGGAGGGACAGAAGTCTGCAGGGGTTTGAGGGACATTTAAGCTTAGGTAGCTTTGCTGGCTAGTAATCTACCTTCTACTGCAGTGCTCTGTATGTAGCTGCAGTGGGCAGCTGTCCTGCTTCTGATCTCATCTGCTGATTGCTGCAATAACAGTAGTCCTTGTAAGGACTGCTTTTATTTATTTTTTGTTGTTTTACTACTACTACTACTACTACTACTACTACTACTATAAGAGCCCAGTGCTATTAGTCTAGCAGTGTTGGGGAGTGGGACTGGTGTGCTAATCTGCTGCTCCTAGTAGTTCAGCAGCACCAACTGTAATTTTTTTTTTTCAATATTCATTTTTTTTTTATTTTACTTTTTTTTATTTTACTACCGCTGTAGTAGTGTATAAGTTGACCTTTTAGGCATTATTTGCCCTGTAGGCATTTTTTGCCCAGTGTGTTATTCAACCAACAGCCATCTAGCTGTGTGACCTTGTTCACATTCTGTCTAAATATCCATAATATTACCGTCTCCAGAAAAAACACCGGAGTGACTTTTTTCAAGCAGCCATAATAAATTTTACGTAATCCGTATCCATCGCTGTAGTAGTGTATAAGTTGACCTTTTAGGCATTATTTGCCCTGTAGGCATTTTTTGCCCAGTGTGTTATTCAACCAACAGCCATCTAGCTGTGTGACCTTGTTCACATTCTGTCTAAATATCCATAATATTACCGTCTCCAGAAAAAACACCGGAGTGACTTTTTTCAAGCAGCCATAATAAATTTTACGTAATCCGTATCCATCGCTGTAGTAGTGTATAAATTGACCTTTTAGGCATTATTTGCCCTGTAGGCATTTTTTGCCCAGTGTGTTATTCAACCAACAGCCATCTAGCTGTGTGACCTTGTTCACATTCTGTCTAAATATCCATAATATTACCGTCTCCAGAAAAAACACCGGAGTGACTTTTTTCAAGCAGCCATAATATATTTTACGTAATCCGTATCCACCGCTGTAGTAGTGTATACGTTGATCTTGTGGGCATTATTTGCACAGTGTTTTCTTCAAACCGCCATCTAGCTGTGTGAGCTTGTTCACATTTTGTCTAAATATTGATAATATTATCGTCTCTAGAAAAACCACTTGAGTTACTTTTTTGTCAAGCAGCATTCTTATATTTTACGTAATCCGTATCCACCGCTGTGTATACGTTGACCTTGTAGGCATTATTTGCACAGTGTTTTCTTCAAACCGCCATCTAGCTGTGTGAGCTTGTTCACATTTTGTCTAAATATTGATAATATTATCGTCTCTAGAAAAACCACTTGAGTTACTTTTTTTCAAGCAGCATTCTTATATTTTACGTAATCCGTATCCACCGCTGTGTATACGTTGACCTTGTAGGCATTATTTGCACAGTGTTTTCTTCAAACCGCCATCTAGCTGTGTGAGCTTGTTCACATTTTGTCTAAATATTGATAATATTATCGTCTCTAGAAAAACCACTTGAGTTACTTTTTTTCAAGCAGCATTCTTATATTTTACGTAATCCGTATCCACCGCTGTGTATACGTTGACCTTGTAGGCATTATTTGCACAGTGTTTTCTTCAAACCGCCATCTAGCTGTGTGAGCTTGTTCACATTTTGTCTAAATATTGATAATATTATCGTCTCTAGAAAAACCACTTGAGTTACTTTTTTTCAAGCAGCATTCTTATATTTTACGTAATCCGTATCCACCGCTGTGTATACGTTGACCTTGTAGGCATTATTTGCACAGTGTTTTCTTCAAACCGCCATCTAGCTGTGTGAGCTTGTTCACATTTTGTCTAAATATTGATAATATTATCGTCTCTAGAAAAACCACTTGAGTTACTTTTTTTCAAGCAGCATTCTTATATTTTACGTAATCCGTATCCACCGCTGTGTATACGTTGACCTTGTAGGCATTATTTGCACAGTGTTTTCTTCAAACCGCCATCTAGCTGTGTGTATTATCGTTTCCAGAAAAACCAACTGAGTTTTTGTTGTTGTTGTTTTTTTAAAAATAATGCCAGGCAAAGGCAGGCCGCCACGCAGAGGCCGTGCTAGGGGCCGTGCTGCTATGCAATCCTGTGGCCCTAGCAAATTGCCCAGTTTTAAAAAGCCAATGACCCTGAACTCCCAAAATGCTGAAGAGGTAGTTGACTGGCTTACACAGCACACCCCATCCTCTACCGTTTCTAACTTTACCACAACATCCTCCTCATCCTCCACTGCTATGGCCACCCCACGTAACACTTCCTCCACCACCGGTGCCCCTTCTTCACTGGAGTCAGAGGAGTTATTTTCCCATGAGTTTCTTGAACTGAGTAATGCGCAACCATTATTGGCAGAAGAAGATGAAGGAGATGAGGACGTTACACCAGATTTAATTCTGGCAGAGAACACGACAGAGATGGACATAATGATGAGTGATGAGGAGGAGGTCCCCGCTGCTGCTTCCTTCTGTGATGTGTCAGAAGAAATTGATGCATCTGCGGAGAATGATGATGAGGAGATTGATGTTTTGTGGGTGCCTAGTAGAAGAGAGCAAGAGGAGGGTAGTTCAGATGGAGAGACGGAGAGTCAGAGAGGCAGTAGGAGAATAAGACTTAGAAGAAGCAGGGAGGACAGCCCGCAGGGATCAGTAGGGCAACAACATGTATCGGCACCTGTGTTCAGCCAGCCAACGCACCCGCCATTGCCGCCAATGCCGCCAACTTCTACTGTTACCGCCAGATCGCACACTTCCAAAAAGTCAGCAGTGTGGGATTTTTTTAATGTGTGTGCCTCTGACAAAAGCATTGTAATTTGCAATGAGTGCAGTCAGAAACTGAGCCTTGGTAAGCCCAACAGCCACATAGGTACAACTTCTATGCGAAGGCACATGAGCGGCAAGCACAAAGCACTTTGGGAGCAACACCTCAAAGGCAACAGGCAAACTAAAAGCCACACTCCTTCTGGTCCAGCATCTTACTGCTCTACCTCTGCTCTCCTTGACCCATCTGAACCACCCTCCACTCCGCCTTCCACCTTGACCACCTGTTCCCATTCCCAGTCATCTGCCACCAGCCAAGTTTCTGTGAAGGCCATGTTTGAGCGTAAGAAGCCAATGTCTGACTGTCGCCCCCTTGCCCGGCGTCTGACAGCTGGCTTGTCTGCACTCTTAGCCCGCCAGCTTTTACCATACCAGCTGGTGGACTCTGAGGCCTTCCGCAAATTTGTAGCAATTGGGACACCGCAGTGGAAGGTACCCAGCCGCAATTTTTTTTCTAAAAAGGGAATACCACACCTGTACCAACATGTGCAGAGCCAAGTTACCGCATCTCTGTCACTTAGTGTTGGGCCAAAGGTCCATATGACTACTGACGCATGGTCCTCCAAGCATGGTCAGGGCAGGTATGTCACCTACACTGCCCACTGGGTGAACTTGGTAATGGCTGGGAATGGGAAGCAGGGAATGGGTAGCTCAACACCAACAACAACAGTGGAGTTGGTGTCACCGCCACGGATTGCACGCGGTTCTGCCACCACCTCTACTCCTCCATCGCTCTCTACCTCGTCTTCTTCCTCTTCTTCTTCTTACTCTGCTGCTGGGTCCTCCTTCTCCTCCTCCACACCTGTGCACCCCCAGCTCCCCCTAGGCTATTCGACGTGCCAGGTACGCCGTTGTCACGCTGTCTTGGGGATGACGTGCCTGGAAAGCAAAAACCATACCGGATCTGTACTCCTGTCATCTCTGCAGTCACAGGCCGATCGGTGGCTGACCCCACACCAACTGCAGATCGGAAAAGTGGTGTGTGACAATGGAAGCAATCTGTTGGCAGCGTTGAGACTGGGAAATTTAACACATGTGCCCTGCATGGCACATGTGTTAAATTTAATAGTCCAACGTTTTGTCTCCAAGTACCCAGGATTCCAGGACGTTCTCACCCAGTCCAGAAAGGTGTCGGCCCATTTCAGACGTTCCTACACAGCCATGGCACGCCTTGCTGACATTCAGCAGCGCTACAACATGCCAGTCAGGCGTTTGATTTCTGACAGCCAGACTCGCTGGAATTCAACGCTCCTTATGTTGGAACGTCTGCTGCAACAACAAAGGGCCGTCAACGAGTACCTTTTTGAACTGGGTGGTAGGACTGGATCTGCAGAGCTGGGGATTTTTTTCCCCCGTTACTGGGTGCTTATGCGCGATGCCTGCAGGCTCATGCGACCTTTTGAAGAGGTGACAAATATGGTCAGTCGCACCGAAGGCACCATCAGCGACCTAATACCCTTCGCTTTCTTCCTGGAGCGTGCCGTGCGACGAGTGACAGATGAGGCTGTAGACCAGCGTGACGAGGAGCTGGAAGCGCACGATTTATGGTCGGAATCACCAGAACGAACCCAGGCACCTGCTGCAACGCAGGGAGAGGTGCCAGAAGTGGAGTCAGAGGAGGAAGGTGGCTTTGTGGAGGAGGAGGACCAACAGGAGCAGGCTTCCCAGGGGGCTAGTGGTGACCTTTTGGGGACCCCTGGTCTTGTACGTGGCTGGGGGGAGGAGACCGTGGATGATGCAGTCCTTGATAATGAGGAAGCGGAGATGGATAGCTCTGCATCCAACCTTGTGAGAATGGGGTCTTTCATGCTGTCATGCCTGTTGAAGGACCCCCGTATCAAGAGGCTTAAGGAGAAGGACCTGTACTGGGTCGCAACGCTACTAGACCCTCGGTACAAGCATAAAGTGGCAGAAATGTTACCAACATACCACAAGTCCGAAAAGATGCGGCATTTACAAACCAGCCTGCAAAACATGTTGTACAATGCTTTTAAGGGTGATGTCACTTCAGGAACTCATCAACATTCCAGGGGCAGAGGTGCCAGTAATCCTGCCACGAGCACACCTGCAAGGACAAAGCCCTTTGGCCGGTCTGTAACATCAGACATGCAAATGTTTTTCTGTCCAAGGCAGCGCCACAACCCTTCTGGATCCACCCTCAAAGAACGCCTCGACCGGCAGGTAGCGGACTACCTGGCATTAACTGCAGATATCGACACTCTGAGGAGCGATGAACCCCTGGACTACTGGGTGCGCAGGCTTGATCTGTGGCCAGAGCTGTCACAATTTGCCATGAACCTCTTGTCTTGCCCAGCCTCAAGTGTGCTCTCAGAAAGGACCTTCAGTGCAGCAGGAGGGATTGTAACTGAGAAGAGAACTCGCCTAGGTCACAAAAGTGTCGATTACCTGACCTTTATTAAAATGAATGAGGGGTGGATCTCGGAGGGTTACTGCACGCCGGAAGACTTGTTCTGACTTCTATGCAGCTGTCCTTCTCTTCAAGCCTCATGACTCCACACACAGCTGTCCTTTAGCGTCCTCCTCCCTCCGCCACCGTTACAAACTAGGGTGCAAACCCTACTGGTTTAATTTTTTCTGGCCTCTGTGCTTCAGTGGCTGCAACCAAAAAAACTGGGCAAACAATGTCTACAAGGTCAACGTATGGCGAAAAATGACTATTTTCAGCATTTATATGGCATATTTTTTCTGGCAACTGTGCTTCAGTGGCTGCGTCCAAAAAAATGCATATTTTCTGCATTTATATGGCATCATTTTTCTGGCCTCTGTGCTTTAGTGGCTGCAACCAAAAAAATGCATATTTTCTGCATTTATATGGCATAATTTTTCTGGCCTCTGTGCTTCAGTGGCTGCAACCAAAAAAATGCATATTTTGTCCATTTATATGGCATAATTTTTCTAGCCTCTGTGCTTCAGTGGCTGCAACCAAAAAAATGCATATTTTGTCCATTTATATGGCATAATTTTTCTGGCCTCTGTGCTTCAGTGGCTGCAACCAAAAAAATTTATATTTTCAGCATTTATATGGCATAATTTTTCTGTCAACTGTGCTTCAGTGGCTGCGACCAAAAAAATGCATATTTTCTGCATTTATATGGCATAATTTTTCTGGCCTCTGTGCTTCAGTGGCTGCAACCAAAAAAATTTATATTTTCAGCATTTATATGGCATAATTTTTCTGGCAACTGTGCTTCAGTGGCTGCGACCAAAAAAATGACTATTTTCAGCATTTATATGGCATATTTTTTCTGGCCTCTGTGCTTCAGTGGCTGCGGCCAAAAAAACTGGGCAAACAATGCCTACAAGGTCAACGACGTTGACCTTGTAGGCATTGTTTGCCCATTTTTTTTGGCCGCAGCCAATGAAGCACAGAGGCCAGAAAAAATATGCCACATAAATGCTGAAAATAGTCATTTTTTGCCATACGTTGACTCAACGTATATGGCAAAAAATGACTATTTTCAGCATTTATATGGCATATTTTTTCTGGCAACTGTGCTTCAGTGGCTGCAACCAAAAAAACTGGGCAAACAATGTCTACAAGGTCAACGTATGGCGAAAAATGACTATTTTCAGCATTTATATGGCATATTTTTTCTGGCAACTGTGCTTCAGTGGCTGCGTCCAAAAAAACTGGGCAAACAATGTCTACAAGGTCAACGTATGGCGAAAAATGACTATTTTCAGCATTTATATGGCATATTTTTTCTGGCAACTGTGCTTCAGTGGCTGCGTCCAAAAAAACTGGGCAAACAATGCCTACAAGGTCAATGTATGGCAGTTGTTTAAAGAGAACAGTAGATTACTAGCCAGCAAAGCTACCTAAGCTAAAATGTCCCTCAAATCCCTGCAGACTTCTGTCCCTCCAATACAGAGCAGTATCAAGCAGATTACTAGCCAGCAAACTTACTATCATCTGTCCCTGAAATCACTAACAGCTCTCCCCCTACACTATCTCTTCCAAGCACACACAGGCAGATTTTTCAGATAAATTTTTGCCCTTGATCCCCCTCTGGCATGCCACTGTCCAGGTCGTTGCACCCTTTAAACAACTTTAAAATCATTTTTCTGGCCAGAAATGTCTTTTTTAGATGTTAAAGTTCGCCTTCCCATTGAAGTCTATGGGGTTCGCGAACCGTTCGCGAACCGCTCGCATTTTTGCGCAAGTTCGCGAATATGTTCGCGAACTTTTTTTCCGACGTTCGCTACATCCCTAATGGTGAAGAACTGGGCCTGAAGTGAAAAGTGTCTTCAGTTTCTCAAAAGCCTCCTGAGCCTGTGTGAACCAAACAAACTTTTGATTATTGCGAGTCAATTCAGTGATTGGGAGGATAACTTGAGAAAAATTCTTTATAAATTTTCTATAAAAATTGGCAAAGCCGATAAAACGTTGAACGGCCTTTTTAGAGGACGGAATTGGCCAGTTAAGAATTGCAGAAATCTTCCTGGAGTCCATCTGGATACCCTGAGGAGAAATGCAGAAACCCAAAAAGTCCACAGATGATTGTTCAAACACACATTTCTCAATCTTAGCATATAGCTGATGAGTGCGCAGACGAGCCAGGACCCTCTTTAAATGTAATCTATGTTCTTCCAAAGAATTAGAAAAGACAAGAATATCATCTAAATAAATGATGACAAATATATCAAGGAAGTCTCTGAAAACATCATTAACAAAATGTTGAAACGTTGCAGGAGCATTACAGAGACCAAAGGGCATGACCAGCTATTCAAAATGCCCGTAACGAGTACGAAAGGCCGTCTTCCATTCATCACCCTCTCTTATTCTGACCAGATTATAAGCGCCTCGGAGATCCAGTTTAGAAAAGATCTTAGCCTCCGCCAAACGTTGAAATAGTTCAGGAATGAGAGGAAGAGGGTAACGATTCTTGACTGTGGTTTTGTTCAAATCCCGGTAGTCTATGCACGGCCTTAATGAATGATCTTTCTTCTCAACAAAGAAAATCCCGGCTCCTGCTGGAGAAGAAGATTGTCTAATGAACCCTTTAGCCAAATTCTCATCTAAATAAGAGCGAAGTTCCACAAGTTCAGACTCGGATAAAGGATAAACTCGTCCAAAAGGAATCTGGGCCCCAGGAAGAAGATTAATAGGGCAATCATAAATACGATGAGGAGGTAATTTGTCACCCCTTCTTTTATTGAAAACGTCCGAAAATTCCCAATAAACCTGAGGAAGAAGTTCATGGATTTCAAAGGCAGGGGATAAAGAACAGACTCTTTTTGAAGAGGAAATACATCGAGAGGAACAAAAATTCAAATTTTACTTCACCAGTGGCCCAGTTGATGGATGGGTTGTGTTTCTGCAACCAGGGTAATCCCAGGATAACGGGAAATAAAGGAGAAGAGACCACATCAAAGTTCATGACTTCAGAATGCCCTTTATTCAGCAAAACAAAAAGAGAGATAAAAAGAGAGAGAAAGAAATAATAACCCCGACCCGGGTTTGCTCGGTAGGGTAAGTGTGGGGTTTTAATGAGAACAGCAGCTTGCAGTTGCTCCTGAAATTCCGGAACATCTTTCGGGCACCGGCAAACTTCTCTGGAAAAGCTACTTTTGGTTCCGAGATTTCGGAGGTAATGACCTGGACCTCTGTTGGAGCAGGAGGAGTGGCAGCAGACGAGGAAGGGAGTACAGCTGGCGGATGAGCTCTGATATGCTCTTGTAGCTGAGCATAGCCACTTTGCAGCTCCCGAACCGCTTGCGTGAGCGAAGATAACTGCTGGGTTAGGACAGCAAACGGAGAAGCCCCTTCAGCTGGATCCATCTGGCCTGGTTATACTGTCAGGCTTACCGGTATTATCCAGACGTAGAAGGAGCTGGAGCTGAAGATACTGAACTCACAAGCGCCTCACACAACCGCTACCCACCTGGAATGGAACAGGGAGCAGGGTTATGGAGAGTAGCCAATGAGACGATCAAGCGAGGTACAAAAGGATTAGGCAAAGTCATGGTCAGAAGGTCCGAGGTCAAAAGGCAGGCAGCGCGGTTCGTGAACGATGAGACAGGCCGAAGAGTCGAGGCAGGCAGCAGAAATCGTAGTCCAGGTATAGGCAAAGGTCAACAACAAGAATTCAATAGTATAAGATGCTAGGGTTTCAGTTAAATAACCTAATAACCAGGCAATGCATCTCAGTCTGGATTTGGTTTAAGTACTGATACTTTGGCGCCAAACTGGCGTCCTTGTGCTGACGTTGCGGAACTGACGCCAGCACATCCATCACCGGCGTTTCCGCCTACGTCCCTGTGCCCGCGACCATTGCCAACGCCTTCGCGCCCGCGACTGTCGCCGGCGTCCGCGTCACACGCTGGCGTGCATTAACGCGCCTGCGCTGAACAGGACGCATGCGTAACTTCTCACAGATAACAAAGTAATTAAACAGCAGATGAGACAAACACAGAGTGACCTGAGGTTGGGTATTACAGAAAAGAAATATATGTATATATTCAACAATTCGAAGATTTTGTGGTTTTGAGTGTCAAATCTGATAAAGTTGCCAGTTTTCGTCAACAAATCTGAAAAATTTAACAATTTGGATGTTTTCATGATTTTATCCCGTCTTTTCTCGCACTATAATTTTTCTTGAAAGTTTATTGATAAAGGGGGAAAAAGTCAATTCCTGTTTGGTCAGAGTAGTTTTCAGAAAACAGTGAGAATTTTGGATTTTGATTAATAACCCACTTAGTGTGTCAGCTGGATTCAATTGGAAAGCATTGGAGGAAATGGGCCAAGACAATCGAGAGGTATCACATTTTTGACAAATGTAACATAATAAGATAACTAGTATTATTCCTGGGAACATAAATGAGTTTAAGGAGATCTAAGCCCAAAAAATGACTTTTTGTAAACATATTCAGGGTGTGTCTCTGGGCATTTCTGCCATATACATTCATTTTCTATTTTAGCAGTACCTGAGATGTTGACATTTTTAGACATCCCATTGGTGTTCAGCAACATCTTTTTTGGGCATTGGGAGCCAATTTGAAGCAAGTATCAATGACATCACTCTTAGATTGCCTTAGATAGTCTGCAAAGTCAAATCACATATTTTCATAGGTGCCAGTACCTTAGTGGCAACCTTCAATCACACTATTACCAGAGAAAACGCTATTTGACTGTATTGTTTACAAAAAAACCCTTTATAATAAAGTAGGGCAGGGCTGTCCAACTGGAGGCCCATGGGCCTCATGCAGCCCGCAATCCCCCCTTGTGTGGCCCCAAAATGAAAGTCTACCTGCTGTGTCTGTTTACCATGTGTAAACTTTAAAAGGTATAGATACTGAGATTAACTGGCCCCTGCATTGTTTAAACCTCAAATTCAGATTATAACATCCTGCATTGTTCACACATGTAATCCCCCTCTATTGTTCACACTTGTAACACCTCTATTGTTCACACTTGTAACACCTCTATTGTTTACACCCCTAAATCTCAATCATGTTCACACCTGATAACCACTGCCCACATTGTTCACCTGTTCACACCTCATACAAAATTCTGAAGAGGCACCAGCACTGTGTCACTGTATGAAGTACATTTTAAGAGTGGTCCTGATAGGTTTCCCTGACTCCTGCTCTGTTCTGCTTTCTCTATGCTCCCTGTTTGTGCCTTACTCTGCCTGCCCTATGCTCCCTGTGTGCTAGCCATACGGACGAAAAAGTAGAACAAGCAGTTGCTTCTCATTTTGTGGAAAGAACCACGGGATTCAACAGTTAAAATATCAGGTTATAGATCATGCACCCAGATTGGACGAGGGGTGGTCCAAAGGGCTCTTTAGAAAAGAAGCCATGTGTATTAGACGATTAGAAACCCTCAGTCCTCAGGGAATAAATAGGGAATATGATCTACAAGATATTTCCAGTTTAATTGTTTTTCATTGTTTTTAAATTTATGTCTTACAAATATCTTAGAACTTGGGCTAACTTGTTATTGTTCAACCACTTAAGAGTTAACGGGATATCACCGTGTGACAATGTAACAACCCTGTTGAAAACTAACCAATTTGTAACAATAAGCCAGCAGATGGCGCAATATATTTCTGTATAAAAAGCTGTATTGTTGAGTGTGTGGTAAGCTTGAAAAAAGGCTCTGTGTTAGAGTCCTGCGTGGGTACCAGCAACCTGCAATCCGCAACCCGGACCCGCGACCCGATGACCATCAAGAATCAGGAAGTGCTGTCATTGTAAACCAGAAGTGACATCATCGGAAGTAAACGTGATCAGAAAAAAAGGAGTAAAACAGGAAGTGCAGCCATTGTAAACTGGAATTGACGTCATCGGAAGTAGACAGAAAAGGAGTAAATATCGCTATTGAGAAGACCCGTGGCTTGACCTGCAAACCCGCAGAACTGCCGACCTGCGTCTTTACCCGCACCCGGAACTTCTACCCACAACCCGCAGGGAACCGCAGGCTACTCTGTGTAGCCTGAAACGTTTCTTATCCAGGTCCTGCCAGTGTTACTAATAAAGGCATTTTTATTCAAGAAAATAATTGTGGTGCTGTACTTCAACCAATCTATGCTCCCTGTGTTTGCCATACTCTGCCCCCCCTATGCTCCCTGGGTGTGTCATACTATGCCTTCCCTATTCTCTTTGGGTATGCCATACTGCCTGCCCTATGCTCCCTGTATGTGCCATACTCTGCCAGCCCTATACTCCCTGTGTGTGCCATACTCTGCCTTCCCTATGCTCCTTGTGTGTGCCATACTCTGCCAGCCCTATACTCCCTGTGTGTACCCTGCTCTGCCTGTGAAACATAAGCCTCGTATTTGTTCTTGGGGTTTATTAGCATTTGAAAATTGCTAATGTATTTAATTATGTGCATATGGATTTAAGGGCATGTCTTAATATGATACAGTATTCCTGCAGTGAGCACCAATGATTTGTTTTTTTTGGTGTGCTCCCACCATTAATGTGGACATGGTCTTGTGGTAACATGGGTGTGGTTTAAAGTGGGTGTGGTTTTAAAACAGGGAGTGGTCAACACTGGCTTCAATTATAAGCCCTCCACCATGAAGGCCAGAAAAAGTCCTACCCTCGGTACCACAGAAGCACTGAATAAGGGCATGATTTTGTAGGTTGCAAAGCAAACTGCTTTACACATAATTCCTCAACATAGAATAAGCAGTTATTCTCAATATTGCCATAACATTTTTACCAAATGTAATAAAACATTTTTCTGGATTCGTCTGAATGTGTACTTTACAAAAATATATGGTTTTTGGGGGTCTTTGTACTGTTAGGGAATCTTATGGCACATAATATGCAGGGTTCATATGCCTTATTTTCATTTGGGGTCCGCATATGCCACCTGCTTTGGTATATCTCTGCATATTGGGCATCAAATCATTCAGTAGACTTTGGCGTACATATTTAGAGTCTTTTACCATTGTATGTAAGAACTTGGGTGCGATAAATGCAGCAAATTGCTATATTTTTAGGCCATATTCAGAAATGCCATAAAAAACGCTGCCTTAAGCAAAGTTTTGCAGTTTGGTAGTTTGGAGTACAAAGATATAACTGAGTACCAGGTACCCAGTCTCTCCAAATACCACTGCGGAGTGGCTATGGTTTGTCCCGTGCAATCAGGTAAGAGCCACACATGACTGTAACACCAACAGAAGGGATGTTGAAAGGGTTTACACACACTTAATTGCACACTTGTAATCTATTTCTTTCTTATTTTTATATCGGAAAACTTTTTGTACAGATAATTTTAAGGCTATGCAGAATTAGCAAATTATTTTAAATGTATTTGATTGATTTTTTGATCAGCAAAGATGAGACAACATCACAAACCTTTCAGTTCAAATTAGGACTTCCTGCTGTTCTGATTATATCTATATACAGCAAAATAATAATTCATTCAGGGCTTTTCACAGATGTGCCATGGAAAACCTCCAAATGTAAAGGCACTTTAGGGAGCTTTCATGATGATGAGTAATCAATGCAGAGAAAATGTTATTTTAGCATAGTGTTTACTTGGCCTTCGTGCCATGGCAGAATTAATTGTCATTGACATAATGTGGTTAAATTAAATAACTTCATTATCTATAGGTAATGATGATTGCATTTACTTTTAATAGAGTGTGATAAGAAAATAAAGAAAAATAAGATCTTGGATATCAATTGTGTTTTTATACAGAGGTCCATTTCATAGATGTATTTTCTGATTCTATAGCGATTGGTAGGGAATTCTTACTTTTAAGTAAGGTTTCAATGCTTCAAGTGACTACAGGTCAGACTAGCACTGTCATTTTTTTTTAAGGTTTCCCATTTCAGCCTTGCTTACATTCAGACACACAGGTAAAAAAATAATTAAGATATGTGCTCAGTGTATATTGTATTTTGAAATGTACAAATACACTTATACTTTAGTGTGTTGATTATATTGTACCAAATGGGCAATGTGCAGGGAAAGTTGTGTCTAAAGAAATGGGCTCGGAAGTCATTTTTGGCGAGAACCAGAGATAACATCCAAAAACAATTCAATACTTTTGTCTTTGGTTTGCACTGAATTATATGCAACTATAAGTATAAGTATATAAACTGTGAGCATTCAAATGCATTGGTCACAAATGCATCAGATGCATCACTGTGTCCACAATTACACTGGAATTGTGAGAAATTGCTGCATTTTGGCTTAATAACATGAAGACTTAACATACAATTAGCAACAAACAATACAATATACTTTATTTATTTTTACATTTGACTGTTGCTCAAGGGTAAAAAAGGTTGGGGACTCCTGGTGTACAGTATGACCAGGCCACAGAGCTAAAAGCTGGAAAAACCATGTACATTATTACAAATTATTATTACAAATTGTATTAACCAAAAATTATTTCATATTTAAAACACTATATTATCTTCAGGAACAGGGTACCAATATGGGTGCTAATAAGGCACCTAACTATGCCAACATTTTTATGTATGATTTATAGGAGATAATCATTCTGTAAAAAAATGCTCTTTTCTCATCATATTTTTTTGGTATTGTCGTTTTGTGGATGACATGTTTTTTGCATGGAAGGGACCAAAAGAAAAGCTCTTACAGTTTTCTAAATATGTAAATCGAACATATCACAACATAAAGTTTGTTTTACATTATAATAAAACACAAAATGAATTTCTTGATGTATGTGTTATAAGGGAAGAAAGTTATCTGTCTATCAATCTTTACAGAAAGTCTGTAGATAAAAATAACATGCTGCGATATGACAGCTTTCATCCCCCTAATACCATGTCAGGACTTCCAAAGAGCCAATTAATGAGATGGAAATGTATTACCTCAAATGTAAAATATTATATAGCAAAGAAGAACACTATGCTAGATATGTTTAAAGTAAAAGGTTAACCAATTTTACTAAAGGCTGAAAATGAAGTTTCTTATCCCCCTGTAAAACATTACTCACCACTAAAAAAGACAAGAAAAAATGCAGCATTTGTTTTAAAGTATGATGTTCACTCTAAAAGTGTGAGGAAGGTGGTTAGAAAATATTGGCCAATGCTTATGAATAACCCGTCTACATCCAGTGCTTTTAATGAAAATCCACTATTTGCCTATAAAAAATTGATATTTTAGTCCATACAGATATACAACCCCCTAAGGAATTAAAACAGAGATTCCTAGGAAAACCTGTAACAGGCACTAAACCATGTTTATTGTGTCAAAATTGCAGCTGTATTATAAAGGGTGATATAGTTTGTACCTTACACAGGGAACTCAAATCAAATGACCCTTCCTGTATATCAAAAAATTTAATATACTATCTTAAATGCCCTTGTGGTAAGAGCTATGTTGGAAAAACCAATAGGGTAAGACTGAATGAACACCAAAGTTCAATCTGTAAAGTTACCTCTGAAAGCCAACAGTTGAAGCATAGCGTGTCACAATTGCAATGGCAAGTACTAGAAGAAGTAAAAATGGGCCAAACCAATACGTATAGGAAGCTTCTACAGAGAGAATCCTATTGGATTTGGAAACCAGGTACACTATCCCCTAGGGCAGGGGTGCCCAAAAGGTAGATCAGGATCTACCAGTAGACTTTTAGCTGGTGATCAGTAGATCTTATGACACTTTCCACAAACAGCTTGTCTAAATCACCCTCCTATTTCAAACTTTCCATTTAGATTATTATGTTAAGGTCACATATGCAATAGTTGTTTGTTACATATACAGTAGCAATCTACATGTTCCCATTAATCATTATTTAAGTAATATTTTTCATTAAATATAATGCTAACATTGCTTTTATGGATGTAGATCATAATGGGATACCGTCACTAAAAGTAGACCTTGCATTAGTAAAGTATGGGCACTCCTGCCCTAGGGGTCTGAATGAGAGTCTTGGATTAGATGGCTTTTTGTAACAGATTCACTGAACATGTCTAATGTTTACCTTTTGCTTTTTCAGCTAAAGAGAAGGATAAAATTCTGCATTGTACAAGCAAGATAGAGTCGTCCTTCTCCTACTTCTAGTCAGTGAGTAAAATACAAATATGTCATGTAATATTATGTATTCTAGTGATAAATAATGTGTATGTATACATAACCATCAAAAAATGTGTTTAAGGAAAGGAATTGAAGTATCACTACTATTATAGAAACAACAATGACTCTGTATATGGACACACATTGGAACAATCATGGCCTTTATTAACACAAGTTTTTGGACTTGTTATTATTTATACTGTACATTGTATATACTACTAACATTTATATTTACCTTCAAAGAGTTAAACAGTTTTTTTCACCAATAGGTGGCACTGTTTTTTCCTATAAATATTGTATAGCAACATAGCCTGACTATCACTCAGTAAGGGGCATGTGGTCCCGAAACATTTGATCATTTGTAAAGTTGTCTGGAGCACCATGCAATAAATAAGGAATCGCCCCGTTTGTAGCATTCAAGGTATTGTTTTTTTCAATTGTTTGTGGCTGAAAAAAATATGCATACAGTACCTCCCAACATTTGAAAAATGTAAAGAGAGACAAAAACATTAGTACGAGTAGTGTGGCGAAAAACGTTTGACCATTTTATGGTCCCTAATTACCACATCCATTTTACACAATTTAGCAGGTTATGAAAGTTTTAACATATTTAACATATAGTTTTAGGGTCATGTTTTAGGAGTTCTAACAGTTATGCCAGTGAAGTTGAAATGGCCCTTTAAGCTGCTAGTCTCAGTTTTCCCAAGATACTTGCTTATCTTAAATAGTTACAATTGTATCTCAATGCAGCTGCTCAGTGTTCTGAGCTCTCTTCCAAAAAGCTTCTTGTTTTAATTATGTTTCAGAAATATTATATATTTTTCTGGTGTCAGTGCAAGAGATCAAATAGAAGCTTGGGACATTTCAGTAAAAAACCCAGGAGTGTGGGCTGAGCAGTCAAAATCGAGACTGTCCCACAAAAAACAGGACAGTTGGGAGGTATGATCATGGTGACTGGGTGTGTGTGTATATTTATATATATATATATATATATATATATATATATATATATATATATATATATATATATACAGGTATAGGATCCCTTATGCGGAAACCCGATATCCAGAAAGCTCCGAATTATGGAATGGCTGTCTCCCATAGACTCCATTTTATACAAATAATCCAAATTTTTAAAAATGATTTCCTTTTTTTCTGTAATAATAAAACAGTAGCTTGTACTTGATCCCAACTAAGATATAATTAATCCTTATTGGAAGCAAAACCAGCCTATTGGGTTTATTTAATGTTTAAAAGAATTTCTAGTAGACATAAGGCATGAAGACCCAAATTACGGAAAGATCCATTATCCAGAAAACCCCAGGCCCCGAGCATTCTGGATGACAGGTCCCATACCTGTATATATGAAAAAGGTCCAAATGTGGACCAAAACGTCGGGGTATTTGATACTATGCAACAATAAATGACTACGTTTTTAAAGGGAGTGCTGGTCTGAAGATAACTGATACATACAAAATTACCGAGCACCCCTCCATTTGCAGCAGCCTTGGAGTGCGGATACTCATTGGAAAGTATATATATATATATATATATATATAATGGCTCAAAAGAAACTAGCACACACAGGACTTATGGAGAAAAAAAGGTTTTTATTATAACAGAGAATAGTTTTTTTCTGTTAAAATAAAAACCTTTTTTTCTCCATAAGTCCTGTGTGTGCTAGCTTCTTTTGAGCCATTGTAAATACTAATACATAGCTCTTCACCCAGGCACCTTATACCAGTATACGTGCTGTGACAGCATTTACATCATGTGTATTGTATGTATATATTTATATATATATACATATAATACACAAGATCCATGAATATCCTGTAAATTTTATCCTTATAAATGGTGACTAGTGATGTCATCAGTTATAAACGGTGAGTAGTGATGTCATTTTTGTGACATGACTCACTAAAACTTTTTTTATTATTTGTATTAAATAAATAAAGTACCCCTTGTTGGAAAATATGAGGATATTAGAAGTAACCCCGGAGCTCCATGACCTGTATAAAGCAAATAATATGGTCATGGAACTCCTCGTGACTTATAATATCTTTATATTTTACAATAGGGGGTACTTTATTCACTTAAAAGAAAGGTCCAGACTGGACCGAAACGTTGACAAATAAACTTCACTTTGCTTGATCTCATTATGAAGTCAAGGATGAGAAAGGTCCCAACAGGGACCGAAACGTTGGAATGCAACAGAAATAAAAATTGATATTTTTACATATGGGAGTGCTGGTTCTTTACAGAATACAAATACATATAATTTAACCCCAGCTGGAGAAGCCATACTAGAGGGCATTGGAGTGTGGATACTCATTGGAACGTGATATATATATATATATATATATATATATATATTGTCCAAAGTACTGGCACTCACAGGATTTTCATAAAGAAAAAAAGTTTTTAAAAAATATGTTTATTTAGCCGACGTTTCGGTTCCGCACAGGAACTTTTCTCAAGGACAAACAGTGTGTATATATATATATGTGTAATAAAAATAATTACTGTCAATAGAATTTGAGGCAACCCCAGCAGTGGTTGTGGATTATTTTTAATCTGATAATAAACATTGAGTTGATATGATGCTTTATAACTTTATAATAAATGTAGTTAAACATGTGTTACTAACATATAATAGTAAAGACACAATATAGTTATTAAAAGATTTGGAAAATTTCTATTGGCTTAATGATTTTTCATTTGCTACCACAGTTGTTTTCCTATTATATTCTGCCATACATTATCACTTTTGTATATTGGTTGTTCATTATCACCTAGATAGATATAAAAAGTCTAGCATGCATGTTAAGGCTTTTTACAAATGTTGTAAACAAAGAATATTAGATCACACAAATGGGATTTTAAATATAGCAAAGGTTCTTAAGGCAAATAAAAAATGGAATCACCTATAATATAAATTTTTAAGGCACATCATAATCCTTTCAGGGTATGAAATCATCTGAAAAGAGACAGCATGTTTTGATATTTCCAGAGGGAACCATATTAGACAATTATGTTGTCTGATGCACTGGAAGATCTTTAAACAAAAGTATATTCAAACATATGAAAAAAAAAGAAAGCAAAAGCATTTTTTCACAGATTTTTTTTTTCAATATGAAAACAGAGCTTATGATAAATTGCCCATTCATATCCTTGGGGTATCTGAATAGAAAAGAAAATCACAGGTGAAAAGAAATTTGCTGGTTGAACACTTTCAACAATAACTCACAAAATGGGACATCCAAGAGTCAAATGAAAATGCATCTAGGAGGATAAGGTATCTAAAAGAACACATCAGCAGTCTATCTCCAATTCTCCATGACAGTTCAAGTGATAACTGCAAAACTGCCAACACAACAAGTGTTAGAATGCCTTCCAAAGCGTTAGAACTGAGCAGTAATAAATATCTTAGACATCATGACATTAGTGATTGCTGTTTACAGATAAGGATGATGAATGGAACACTAAACACATTTAACAACGAACATTGTATCCATGGCATGTTCCTTTAATTTTCTTTTAAAATATATAGAGAGAGAGATTATATGTAAAGGGGTATTTATAAAAAAAAGACAAATTAGGATTCCAAGGATATAAGAATTAGTCATGTTTTTAATGTTTTTGCACATTTATGAATCTCAAAAAGATACTGTGGCCTTTAATATGAGTGGCAAATATCTAAATAAGCCAGACTCTTGATTATTTCAATCAAAATGTGTATTTCATTAAAATATATATATATATATATATATATGTATGTATATATAATGGGGTGCTCCGCCAATAAGGCGAGTTGAGCAGATAGTTTTCCAGGGGCGGCAAAAAAGCCGCTCCTGGTTCCTTTTATAGATGAATTTCCGGTGAGTGCAATTGCTCTCTCCACACTAGTGTTCCTGCCTCCCCTCCTGATACACACACGCACACACACACACACACACACACACACACACACACACACACACACACACACACATATATATATATACTGTCTCTCTCTCTCTCTCTCTCTCTCTCTCTCTCTCTCTCTCTCTCTCTATATATATATCCTTTGATGGAATTTCTTCTTTGCTATTTGTTTCACAATCATTTCATAACTAAACCTTTCACTGTATTTGTTTCACTACTATATGACAACTTTTCTAAATAACTGTCAAGTAGGACAGATCATTCGAGTTTTTCAACCTTTAAACGAGAAATCCAATTTTAAAACAGCATCATAAATTGAGCCTCTTTGTGTAATATAATATTATTATATAAATGTAACCATGCCAACCTGGTACAGGCATCTATCATTGTTATCAACCCCTCTGAAAAGAGAGCAGAAAAATAAAGCTCCACAAATGTGACGTAGTTGAGAGGTCAAAGGGCATCTCATGAAATCTCAGGCAGTGTTATTGGACTCCACACTTAGATTATTTTTCTTTTTTACTTTAAAATATGTAGCGGAACATCTCACAAAATTCTGGTGGGCCATTTTTGCTATGCAATGGTTTTTCGGTGTCATAAGAGAATTCACATATACAGTCAACTTTATATATGTTACCTCTCAAACTGGGCAAGGTAAAAACTAGTGCAGAGTTTGCCCAAGTCAAGTAAACACAGCAACAAATCACAAGCCTTTAAACACATTTTCCCAGGTATGGGACCTATTATCCATAATGCTCAAAAGTCTGGTTTTGCTTCCAATAAGGATTAATTATATTTTAGTTGGGATCCACTACAAGGTACTGTTTTATTATTACAGAGAAAAAGGAATCATTTAAAAAAAAAATTTAAAAACAGCCTTTCCGTAATTTGTAACTTTCTGGGTAACGGGTTTCCAGATAACAGATCCCATACTTGTATTACAATTTGGGGCAAATTTATTAAAGGGCAAAGTGACTAACGCTGGTGAAAATTCGCCAGCGTGACGTGATTTCGGTACTTTATCGATTTACTAACAGGCGCAGGTGTAAATTCGCTAGCGAAGGAGACTCTAGCTCTACTTTGTACTCTAACACGAGGCGAATGTTCTGGCGATTGGACAAAACTGCGCAAATTCACTAAGATGCGGATTTTAATGAACGTTACCTTTGCGCCAGACTTGCCTTTGCCACTTCAGACCAGGCAAAGTGCAATAGAGTAGATAGGAGTTCCTCAAATATAGTTGAACATTTTGCTAAGTCCCAAAAAACGCTGGCGACTTTTCAGTTTTTCAGGGTGATAGGTTGCAAAAGATTGTAATATTTTTTTAAGGGTATCCAGCTTCCCCCCTACATTTCCGTACATATGGCATATAAACTATACACTGGGCTCATGTGTAGGGCATTATAACAACTCTATTTGTTGTTGCTGCAACATATACGTCCATTGAAATTTAACTTCCGGCCGTATGCAAATTAGCCAACGCTAGAGCAACTTCACTTTGCTTGCCAAATTAATGCTACCAAAACTTTGCCATCGTTCGGCGCCCTGGACGCAACTTCGCATTTTAGTGAATTAGCATAGTCATGGCGAATTTTCGCCTGGCAAAATGTTGTGATGTGAGCGAAGCCGGTTAGTGAATTTGCCCCTTTATTTTTACAGATCCTTCATACCAGACATTTGTCACAATATTTGATAAGCAATTTGAACAAAAGACACAAAAAGCCGTTTATGGAGGAAAATTTTAAATTTAGTTTTCTTCTTTTTATTTTCTATAAAAACCAAAATCTAAAATATTCAAAAACAAAACCATTCATTTAGTTTTTCCTTTAACACAATTGTTATTGAATTGATAAAAAAATACCAACTTGATTTTTGATTAATCTGCTTCTTAGTTCAAATTTAATAAAATGAACAAGTAATACAATGTATCAGTCAAATTTGCATTCTGCAGACGAAGCAACACAGAAAAGATGTTGTGCGAGGGCTCAGATTTAGACAAAATAAGGACTTTGGGATTGCAAATTTTTTACACATTTTTTACACATTTCACAAATTTGCATAAACAGGCCCATGCAGTTACAAGAAAATCCTTAATTTTCAGAAAACATGGATTAGCTATTAATGAGTTTAACACCCTCCACATAATGGTAGATTCTGTTGGGTGTTTTTTTAGTTTTTCCAATTCTGTTTCAGTTTTATTTTGTTCTTGTTCACATGCTATAGAAGGGATTTTGATTGGAAACTGACTGTAAAAGATTTCTCTTGGGAAGATCTAAAATAATGTGAAATGTATTAAATTATAGAGTTGAGAGCCAGTCTTCTGAGACAAAGTTTTCTACATGAAAATGGTTTTAAGCTCATTTACTTTAAAATACATCATTGCATATTCTAGAAGCTGACAACCAGTTAGGTGAATCATTGTAAGTTCCAAGCTTTCCATTAAAATGGCAAGAAATGGGAAACAGTCCTATATTTTTTTGTAGTGTTGCTGCTAAGGTAGATGAGTTTAAAAAGGGATGTTGCTTTGATCAATGCTATCTGAGTTATATCCTCTTAGAGAGTTTTACCTGTTTTCTCTGCACATATTATAGTCAGAAGCAATTTCATTCTTACATTCCCTTTCTTAAGGACAAAATGATGAACTGATGGAAGAATGTATTTTAGCCACAATACAGCATTGTTAGGTGTAATGAAAGCCTTTTCACCAGCACCTCAAGTTTAATACTATAGAGCCAGTGCTCTGTTTAGCAGCACCTTTGTTGTCATCACACTTTTCATAAATGCTTGCAGACACCACAGATACAATTTCAAAGACAGATCAAAGAGGCAGGTAACATGGGCAGAATTCATGCTGAAAACAAAATTGGTATAAAAAATGTAAACAGAAAGGTAGTGACTACAAAAATAAAAAACTCTTGGTAGTATTGGCACCCACAACATCCAATTAGCAATAGCAGGTTTATTAATTGCAATTAGTTTTTTTTTACCTCAACCAGATTTGAGATCTCAATAAGTCTGTGGCTATACACATATAGCAGCTAAGCGAGTGTTGCATATGATCAAAGTGTTGCATGTGAAGTAAGTGTCAAGCAGCATTAAAAACCTTAAGTCATTCGTGTTTGCTGTGCATGCTGGAAGTGCTGGGTGCAATGAGGGAGTAAGTGCAAATAACTGACTGCTGTGTGTTCTAAGTGTGATCTAACTGAGACAAACAGTTTTATTATTTCTCTTTTTAGCAAGTGAGGGAATACAGGGTTATGGAAGATAGTTCTTAGTACAAGTTGATCCAGGGACTAGTCTGATTTTGGAATCAGGAAGGATTTTTTCCCCCTCTGAGGAAAATTGGAGTGGCTTCAAATATTTGTTGCCTTCCTCTGGATCAACTAGCAGTTAGACAAATTAAAATAGTTGAAAGGTTGAACTTGATGGACGTGTGTCATTTTTCAACCTAACTTACTATGTTACTATGTTAGATACCATACACTGTTTTTATTTCAATAGGGAATAGGATGGTATGCATGTGGCAAAAGTCTAAAGTCTTGATTGTACTCCGTCCGTAGCTTCTCTGTAATTTTCTCTTTGTCTTTTCTCAGCCACATCACACCAAGTAATTTTCTTTATTGTCTTCTGTATTAAAACTATCTTAAACCACCTTCTTTCTTCACTTGAGTGGATATGTGCAGTAAAATGAAAACCCGAACTGTAACATAAAAGCCAGCTTTTTCATTCATTCTTCAGGACTTTCTTTTTGTCTTTGAAAAAATAAGAAGCAGAAGAAGAGAATTGCTCTGTGGTGCTTGCTAAAAGGCCCCTGGGCCAATACAGCTTCTTGCTAACAGGAGCACCTGCCTTGGGGATCAGGTAAGTCATTACAGTCACTGGAGGGTCCCTAACATTTGACACCTCCAGTGATTGAGACTTTCCGTCTCCTTTAATTAAAAAATATTTAAGGAAAATATATCTGTGACTCTACAAAACATCTCTCTAAGGGGCAGATGTTCTAAAAAGCCAATAGCTCAGCACTAGAGACCTTTCACACCATTTCGCCGGGCGAATGTTAATCCACTTTTTTATCAAAATGTTAATGTTTCTCCTCATTACCCTTTTCGCCAAAGTCTGTTTCTCCAGGTTGGGACTGGCAAATGAATAAGATCGAGTTACATTTTCAACATTATTATGTTTTTCATATTTAAAGTGTTATTGTGTTTGTAAGTTGTAACTGTTAAAAATATCTTATTTACACTTTTTTTGACATTTGATGCTCAAGCCACATTTGTTTTAGGGTGGGCTCATGGCCTATTTCTCATTCTCTTTAATTTGCTTTGTTGGACATTCATAATAAAAAGTGGCCACTTCCAGCAATTTCACCAACATCACTAATAAATACATACATTTGACCTTTATATATCCACTGAATTTAAATTGATGTAAGCGTAAGTAAGTAATTTAACAAAGTTTCACTAGGAAGAAAGTAACGCTAGAGAAAATTCGCTAAGAAATCTTTGCTCCAACGAATCTTCGCTGACTAAAGTAAGCCAGTGTTCTTTTGGTGAGACAAAATTGCATTTTTTGATGAATACGCAAATTTGACATGAGTCTGATGTAGTTGCAGAAAGTATGGCGAAGATATCCAGAGCAAAAATTCAGACGTAAGTTAATATACCCCTATGAGTCAAAAGTTTGGTTAGCACTTTTATGATTTTCCAGCAGCTTAATTGGAAAATATACCTAATGCATGCTCTACTTTCCTCCTGCTCTAAATTAGAGGGATGCTACACCTGGAGGGGTCCCTAACACCTTGATTTTTTCTCACTAGGGAAGGGACCCTCTGTTGACAGGCTTAAGTTGGTTTATGAAAATAAATGTGGAGCTTCAAAATACAAAAGTGTGAATTGCACATAATAATTGAACATAAGTAATTGAAGAGACATATGTAAGTAAAGCTTGGAGCCAACTGCTAACATTTTCCTTTCTCTACCCAGAGCAGCCAAACACTCTTACATATATGCATGAGCACTGCCCTTTATTCAGGTATCACATCTTCAAGGCAAAACACTGCTTTAGAATTTCCTTTTTTCAGATATTAAATAAACATATGCAAACTACAATATCATTCCCTTCTCTTACAAACTGATGCACAGCCACTCCCTGTGGCTGCAGTAATGCCATGTCAAACAAGTTACCTGCTAATGGTGGGTTTCTTAGACAAGGTTGTTATATGATCTTTGATATATTCCTTATCTCAGTATAGTTTTATTGGTGATATATACATCAATTGATATATTTTCATATAGAGAACTTCAGTTTCATGTCTGTGCATGTGTCTAAAGTAGGTTTGTTGATTTTTTTACCAAACAAAAGAAATGAAAGCTTTCAGCTGAATGTGCCTTTTCCCAAGTGATCAGTTGCACTTGTCATTTGTTTTTTCGGAGAATGTGTACCATTTAATAGATGAGGTATATCAATGTATCTACATTATGAACACGCCAGGTGCCAATATGGCCTCCACCCAATGAAAGAAAAACTCTGAAATGGGAACAGAACACTATTAATACGATAGAATGACTATACGTCTTACCATCTGTTGCATATTTCACAAATAATTTGTGCTTTAATTAAAATAAATTTTACATTTTGGAAGTGCTGTCTAAGCAAATAAGATTACAGACCAACTGTACCTGTCATTTTCATTTATGAATACAAAGAAAATCACTTCAAGTGAAGAGAACATCTTTTCATTCATTAAAAGCATATAAATGCAAATCACTGGTTAGCAGAACTTGATGTCCAAAATTCCATTATAAATATACTACAATCATTTACTGTAAGGCTTTTAGTTGCTCACCATCTCCCTGAATACACAGTGCCCTAGTCTAGCTTGAAACATGCAGTCTGGGAATAAATCTAACACAACAAAATGTGCCTATCCCTGTAAATCATCAATCATCCCAAAGAAGAAAAACTCCAGTAATACTGTATACTGTAAATTTACATTTTTAAATGTTAAGTTAAATGTTAAGTCAAATCCTTACCTTTGTATTGCTAGGCTTCTTATGACAGGAGCTCCATCTTCTGTCTAACCCTAATTGTGTTTGCATAAGTAAATTTCAGAAAATACTTAAATCTGTACTTAAAATGCTGATAAAATTGATTTAAACTAAATGTATGTGTACAGTTTTACACACAATGTTGAAAGTATAGGCCAAATGGGCGGGCTGTTGGGATTTGGACCTGAAAAAAGGAACTCTAACCAAAAAAGGAACCTGACTGGCATACCTAAACATATTTAAAAAAGAATACTAAAAATGCATATCAATTGTGGAACACAAACAGTTTTTCTTTATTTGGTATCTTACATAGTCCTAGTTTATAGGATATAAAAACTTTCATATACATGCCTTACTTTTGATTTTCAATACACATGCCATACTTGAGAATGGAGAGAATACAGTTCTTGAAATGAAAGCAACTCCAAGCTACCAAACTGCAAAACTACGCTAAAGGCAGCAGTTTAGAATATGAATTTTCTTGGCTGTCAAATCGACTTCTGGGAAAAAAAACCCTGACTGCATATTATGTGACTCCCCCTAACAGTTCAAAGACCCCTGAAAAACATACATTTTTGGAAAGCACACATTATAACAAATCCAAAATGGGTAATTATGACTTTCTACTTCAAATTACCAAACTGAAAAGCTACACGGCAGTGGTTTTTATGACATTTCCCTCATTTATCTCACCCGATTTCGTACCTACAGTGGTAAGCCACCCTAAATATGAATAAATACGCCATGAGTCTACTGAACAGTTTGACGTCCAATATGTATAAATTTACCAAAGCAGTTGGCACGTGCGGACCCCAAATTGCCTTCTGTGCACAAAGCCCCCTGACTAGGGATGGGTGAATTTTTTCACATTGTTTCACCGCGGAAATGATGGCCATAGACTTGTATGGTGTTGTGTGACAAAAAAAAAAAGACGTGCGGCAAAAAAACATTTTTCCATTTTTTTGGACACCCATAGACTTTAATGAGTGTCGCCAACATTTCGATGGCGGCAAATTTTTGGCGAAACTAAACAGGTCAAATTCGCCCATCCCTACCCCTGACTATGTATGTGCCATGAGACTGCCTAATAGTAAAAAGATTCCTGAAAACTATATATTTTTATATATACGAATCCTAAATGGGTAATTATGCTTTTCTACTGCAATCTAACTGCAAAGCTGAACTAAAGGCAATGGTTTTTATGATATTTCAGAAAATCTCCCTAAATTATTGCAATTTCCTGCATTTATCTCACATAATGTCTTACATACAAAAGCAAATTACACTAAATATAAACCCCAGTGGTCTACGGAACAGTTTGATGCCCAATATGCATAGATATACCAAAGTATGTGGCACGTAAGGACCGAAAATAAAAATAGTGCATATGAATTTTCTCGGCTGCTAATTCAGCTGCTGCAAACAGAACCCCCCGCAAGCGCATTGTGTCGTTAGAACCCCTAACTGTACAAAGGCCACCAGGAAACCATATCATTTTGGATAGTACACATTCGGATAAATCAAAAATGGGTAATTATGTCTTTTTACTCCAAACTACCACAAGGCAAAGCTATGCTAAATACATTTAATGGGCAATTATGCTTAGCTAAAAAAGCAAAAAAAAAACACAAAAATTTAGCAAATCAGTGAAATAACGAAATAAGTGATTGGTAAAAAATAACTGATTCAGTTTTCACACTGCTAAATAAACAGTTCTTAAGTAAAAGAAAACAGAACAAAATGGTAACAATTAGATAAATAAAGAAAGTAAAAAAAAATCTGTTTGTGTATGTACTGTATCTGTGTACACATGTAAAAGTTGTGTGACAGGGTGTATTTGTTTATGTAAATGTGCAAATGTGATCAAATGTGTGCAAAAAAAAAAGCATCCCCCTCCCCAAATGCAGCAAAATGCAATCTTTAGTAAATACATTTGGATAAAAGTGTGTAAAAAAAAGAACCACTTACTGTTTTTTTGTTGCAGGAGGGCTCCTGGCAGCTAGGCAGCTACAGAGGGTCTCAGGGAACATGGTCCTGATGTCACAGCAGCAGATCCAGGAAGTGAGTGGGCAGGGCATAGGCGGGAGTAAACATCAGCCATAGACCGTATTGTATCTGCTGCTTGGATTTCGGCCCTGTGACAATCGGATTGCAGGGAACTCATTGCCCAGGGGGCTGTCAACACTCCAGACCCCCTGCAGAGGCAGCAAAAACTGCTGATGCAAGGGAAATGCTCATACTGCTAAGCACGTATTAGATACGTGCTTGGCAGTTAGAGCCTTTGCCTGCCAGCACCTATAGGATATGTGCTTGGCAGGCAAAGTGTTAAAGTGTAACAAAAACAGTGATACAAAGTATTTATATCCCCCACCCCTTCCTTTCCTTGTATTCACATTCTTAAAGTGATAGTGTCCATATAAATAAAATAATAAAGTAATAAATACCCCAAAAGGGACAACATTTGAAAGAAACTCCATACTAAATAATGCCTTTTAATTAAAATTATATATATGACACTGCTACTCACAGCCTGATAAATCATATGGCGTATCAAGAAATAACTTAAAGTAATATACATACTCACTTGCTGCTTATTTCTCCTGTAATCATACAACAGCAGGGGATCCGTATTGTAACCCAAACCAGAGGAGGTAAATATAACAAGTTACCAATCACAGAAAACATTTCAAACGTAGGTTTTAATTCATACCTTTTGGTTGTAAGCTGTGTAATTGACTTATCCATTTGGCTTCATTTTGTAACAAAGCTAACCTTCTATCTCCCCTGTAGGGGGTTTCTTCACTGTTTCTTACACCCTTTCTAACTCGCATATGTTACCCCTGTGTTCTTTTATTCACTCCTTCACTGGTCTTGCCATCTGACCAACATATACCTGTCCACAAGGATATTTTAACAAGTAAATGGCAATTTTACTTCCTAAGAAGCATAGCATTCCAACTTAATCTCGACCCTTTTTGTTATATGGTTAGTCCCTTTATTAAAGAACAATTCAAGCAGGCAAATGTCCCCACTTTTGCTGGACCCTTAAACCTTTTGGGGTTTTTTTTCGTCTTTTACCAGATTTGTGTGACACAATTTGTCTTAAAGACTTTGGCCTTTTTTTTATAAGAGCCTAATGGGGGCTGGACAAATAGTGAACCAATTTTCTGTCATTTTGTAAAATAGGCCAAAATTGTCTCTTCGCTTCTATTTGAGATAAAGGGAATTCTATTGGCGACCTTGTGATGAGCACATTTTTTCACCAGGTTTTGCCACAAAAAAGACACCCATAGACTCTAATGGGTGAAAAAAATCATTGCGCATCAAAAAAAAAATTCACCTATAGACTTCAATGCATTTGCCAATTTTTTGCCTTTTCGTGAATTTTCAACAAAGCGAAATGAATCAGTTTTGATTGTATTGTCATACCCCTTTTCTTTCAGTCTTTTTCAGTCAGTCTTTCAGTCTATTTGAGATGATTTAAGCTGCATCCTCAAGGCCCAAATCTGTAGATTTTAAATTTTATGGCCTCTTGAAAATTGTCCCTTTGGGATGGCTTTAAATACATTAGGGTTATGGAAACTGTCAGTATGTAACAACTTATTCTTATCTTCTGGTTTCAGGTATAAATTGGTCTCAATCTTACTTTTGGTCATAAAAAATAATTTCTGTATTAGACTATTCCATGGTAAATTTAATTGTGGGCTGGGCTCATTCACCATGTTTCCAAGCTATGTAACTGCTTGAAAACATGGGATTTGTTCCCTGAATGGAGGGTTTTGTGACTTCTTAATGTTAAATCTGTTAAATTGGTCACTCTACAGCCTAATAAGCTACCAAATTGGCAAAAAAAAAAACAATCAAGGTTTGATTCTTTTCTGAAAAAACTCACTGATAAAGCTCTCATGCTCTCAGTTTTTTCCTATAGGTCTCACTATCTTCTATCCCACTATGTGCATTGATAAAAAAAACAATGACTGGCTAGAAGTTGAAGACATATAAAGACCCACCAACTCAATTAAGGTTTAGGTTTCTAATGATACTTTTGAGTGCTGTTAGACTAATGATCACTTTTATATTCCTTCACAACTGACAATTCAACAGTGGCATCCACTACACATCAGCATCTCCTCAGCGACACTGATGCTGTAAAAATGAAGTACCAGTTTTAGATTGAAGCAGATATTAGCTTAGGGCAAACATGAGCTCATTCCACCAAGTGAGAAGAACAGTTTGAGCATTTAGGTTGCAGTGAGTAATGCTATGTTGTTGTACAGCAGTTCGCTCATTGTTCACTAATTGAAATCTAGTATTGAAAATACCAGCTGCTGAAGGCACCAAGCAGGATATATTTGCATCTTGAAATTAATATCAATATCTACTTTAGAATTAAGTACATGTGAAATGTTTAAAGGACAAGGAAAGTTAAACTAAAGAAGTAGCTAGAAATGTTGCCCATTATGTTTTGGGCTTCTGTACCAGCCCCAAGCAACCACAGCCCTTTAGCACTGAAGATCTGTGTCTCCAAAGATGCCCCAGTAGCTCCCCATCTTCTTTTCTGCTGATTCACTGCACATGCTTTGTGCTGCTGTCACTTACTGAGTTTAAGGACCGACTTAAAATATCCAGTACACATAGAATATAAATATCATAATCTAAGGCTGATTAGTAATTAATACAGATAATTACTACATGGCAGTACAGAAACCAGTGCAACTAGCATCAGAATTTAATAATCAGCCCTGTAACAGCTACAACCCCTAAGCTTAGCTTCTCAGCAGTTGCTCAGAGTCCACTGAGCATGTGAGTGTCGTAGACACTTTCAAAGATAGTGACCCCCTGTGACAAGTTTTAAGTCCTGGGTCATTGCTGCTATTGAGAAGCTGAAACTTTAGGCTGGTACAATAAGTTCAATATGTAATATATGGCATTTTTAGCCATATTAATTTTTAGGGTTTACTTCTCCTTTAATAATTCATGAAAGCATACCTTTAAAGGAGAAATCAACCTGTGGGGGAAAAAACACTTCTATTCTGCGTGTACTGTATATTGTGAGTGAGTCCATAAGCTCAGTAAGTGACAGCAGCACAGAGCATGTGCAGTGAATCAGCAGAGCTACTGGGGCATCTTTGGAGACACAGATATTTACTGCTAAAGGGCTGTGGTTGCCTTGGGCTGGTACAAAAGCACAAAACATAATGTACAACATTTCTAGCCTACTTCTTTAATTTACAAGAGTGCAATATTGCTGTGGGGAAAATGGAATATGAATATCCAATAAATTATACCCTTATAAATGCTTATTAGTGATTTAATTTCTGTCTTGTCTAGTAATGTAATTTAAACCTTGTACCTTTATTTGGTCATGGAATTCCTTGGTGACTTATAATATCCTTATATTTTACATAAGGGGTGCATCATTTACTATATAATCTACAGTTTGTCCAGTCTAACAGCAGAAGACACTGTTTATAACTTAAAGTAACAATGTATACATCCAAAAGTAAAGCAAAACAACACAAAAGGAAAAAATTAAATCACTACCAAATTTTATAAAAACTCCTTAGAATAACTCAAAGTAATGGCCCCTCCTAACCCCTACATTAAATCCCTCAAATGATGTTGCAAAATTGTGTCTTTTGGTTTCAACCACCATTCCTGAGTAATCATTTCAAAAGAGAACAACTCATTCACCCCAAAGACTGCTGGGAACAACAGTTTCACTCCTCACCACACGCAGGGCAGAACAGGATATCAATGAAAAAAATTAAGCAACGGTGAACAGTTGCTGTTTCAGTGAGGCAGCTCATTTACATGATAAAAAACTGTCTGACATCAGGGAAAGGAATGGGCAAGACAGATAAAGACTATACTGCACTTTTAATGCTGCTGAACCAAATATACTCACATTTGTAGATTGTAATGCATAATGTACCCCCTACTAAGAATATAAAGATATTAAATGTCACAAAGGAGTTCTGCAACATTTTTAAAAGCACTCAGCCTATGGTCTTATGCTTTTATGTGGTCACGGAAGTCTTCTGTGACTTGGCCTGCGGCCTTGTGCTTTTATGTTGTCATGGAACTCCTTTGTGCCCTCTAACATCTTTGTAAATTAACGTAGGGGGATGTTATCCTCTAATATTATGCTCCCAACTCCAGATTTGTTTTCCAGGATAACTATTTGTTTTTATGTTCATTGAAGAAAATTAACAAACACAGGCTATGGTATTCTTCTAGTGTGCCAGGAATTGGTACTTTATCTGTGGAGAGGATGAACAATGAAAGGCTAACAACATGTTTCCAGATCCATATCTTCTGGCATTTAGACAACCTCCAAACTTGGGGCAACTTTCAGGAACCAGCAGCAATGGAACACACCCATATGAAAGTAAGTGGTGTTCACACTTCCCACACTTCCTCTCCTCAAATAAAATGCTAATTGCTTGCACACTAGAAGAATACAATATCCATGGCCACTACTCTTGCTCATCAAGTTTATGCAATAAGATGCACAAAGTGTCCAATGGAAGTAATTTATATTTGAAAAACTGTACACACCAGTACTAAAGAATTTTAATAGCCCGAGCCACAGCCTAAATGACTTCAAAATATCTGTTGCTGAAAAGCAATTTCAAAACAGAAAATAAACATAAAGTGCAGAAATACAAACTTATGCAAACTTGTAATAGTCTGGAGACAAAAGTGAACTTAGGCCATGGCTAATTAGGAACTGTACAAATTAAAAAAAAAACATCTGTGGAGACAATAAACTAATACAGTAAATAGAATCTATTTCACACCTTAGGTCTAATTCATGCTTGATCTGGAAAGGTTTGCAAAATCCACCTCCCCTTCTACTTACGTGTTTTTCCTTTTGTTTCTAACATTTTTTTGTGTACAAAATTCTGCATATATTTACGAGCCAACATACTGTAGCTTTGTTGTAATAAGCTTTGAAAAAGAAATTGAAATGTTCCAAAAGCTTGCTGTGATTATCATTTTAGCCAATAAAGATATCACCTTTACACCAATTTTGTTATGCTTCATATTAAAGTTTTACCTATGAATTTGTAGAATTTAAAGTAAAATCAAGCCAGAATGTTCTCACCAAGTTTGGAATTCAACGCCATTTGCATCATGATCCCTTTATCAAATCAAATCAAATGAGCTTTATTGGGAAAACAAACTACAATTAGAATTACCAAAGCCGGTAGAAGGTGAAATGGGTGAGGTTTAGAGGGGCAGTTTATGAGAATCGGGAAAAATCCTGTCTCACTCATTCTATAACAGTCTCTTAGATATTGTGCAGCTATTCTTTGAGATTCCAAACAGCAGCAGAAGCATACAGGGACACCTCTATTTTAAATAACCTGACATTTGTCCTGCATTTTACACAGTTTTTTGGGGGTCCCAAGATTTTAACCCTTTAACTGCCAAGAACGTAGCTCCTACGTTCTTTTAAAAAAGGCTTTAAGTGCCAAGAACGTAGGAGCTACGTTCTTTACTAAGTCAGCGCTCTCTCTGCACGTGCAGCAAAAACAGCGTGCAGAGAGGAGCGATCAGCGTTGCCCCCTAGGCAACGAGCTTACCTGCAGCAGATCGCCGATCCTCGCCGACACCCTTCTCCAGGAGCGACACAGATGCAGCAACAGCTTCCTTCTCCCAGGACCCAGACCTCATGTGTTCCAGCGCCGCCCACGCACTTCCTGCTGCTCTGACTCATCGATCCTGGACCCTACAGCTCTGAAAAGGACCCCCTCTGTTCTTTCCAATAAGGTGTAGTTTTTTTTAGGGTAAACCTACTGTTAGTGGAATGTTTGGTCTTGAAATCAGATGTATGCAGTTTTGTAGAGCAGTGCTTTGGAAATTTGGTAGTTTACTGCTTAGAAGTTTTTGATCTATAGAAGTAAGAAATCTCCATAAAACTATATATATTTGGTATTGGCGCGTTCAGGAGACACAGAACTTTCCATGTTCTCATGCATAAAATAAATTATGCTTCTGATATATGTGTTTTTATCATGTGAAACTTTTTTTTTTATATACATTTAGAAGCCCATATCTTTTTACTGGAGTGGAATGACAACAAAATACTAGCATATTTTGAAAGCTTAGGTTGTCCTGAGAAAAACGATAACTTGTTTTCGTGGGTAAACTAAAAGACCCCCCCCAGGCAAGTCCCCTAAAGTGAAAGAGCAAAAAATGTTCAAAAACATCTGGCAATAGAAGTTTCAACTTGGCCAAATTGGCTGGCAGCGAAAGGGTTAAATACATATCAATGGGTGCCTTTTCCTGATTTTCATAATGTATTTCTGAATTTTATACCAACATTTTGTCCTTATGTTTCTCCTCTGTGAATGCAATTATTAGTGAAATTTAAGAGGTTTAAAATATTAACCAAATTTATATTTTAACCATATTATATTTTGCCATTGTTCTGTCTGTAAATAGTCAAGTCCAACTAGTCTGCACATTATACAGTGATGCACAAATCTCTTATTGATTTTGGTTGTACATGTAACTGTCAAAGAGGTTGTGCACCATTGTCTAACATTAATGCTGCAATGCTTAATCCTCATGATATACTGTAAATATAGTATTTCAAAGTCAAATTGATATACTTATATATTCTTATATCCTTTGAGCACTTTAAGAATAAGTTGCTTTAAGATATTTTTCTGATTTCGTAGATTTTACACACATTTTTTTCCTAGTCCCCTCAAAAATGTAAAATGGGAGTTCTACTGTACTTCATTTACTAGGTTAAAGAGATATAATCAAAGCACAGAAAACCCTCTATGTCCTTTGTAGAATTATGTGAACACATGATTATACAGTATATATTCTATTTTCTCACAAACTCTAAATATGTAATCATGAAGCACTAAAAGAATGAAATTAAAAATACTCACAAGCACATTGCTAGTGCTACCAAATATAAAATAATATATCACTTTCATGCCATTTTAGACATGATGAGATTTGTGTTTTTGCTTGGCTGCAGGTTTAATTTTAATAAGATCATAAAATGATCATCATTACATTTACTTCTGCCTCATTTACTATAAAAAAATGTGAATCCTTATTTATTGATTTATGATTCTGAAAAAATAAAAGTTTGTCTTCAAGAAGAATCTAAAATCTACTTTTTGATTTACTTGTCAAAACAAACACATTTATAAAGCTTTTCGAAATCCTTTAAATGATTTTTTTTCTGTGAAACCACTGAAGATTGTTGAACATCACTGAATGCTTCCTAATGATTCCCTCTATAGCTCAACCAGAAACCAACCCTTCTTTAATATTCTAGCCTTATTATTCTCATTTTCTATAATTTAACAACTTCTCATATTATTCTTAATGGAAAAGTCATGCAATATTGAGCAGTAACTGCTGTTAATTTCCCGCTGTATATCATTTGCATTTTTTCATTGCTTGTGGAGACCAATTAATATGGTCTAATTATCATACTGATTGTCTGCATTGGTTTACGAGAATATAGGCATTTCAGTCCTGGTTGATCTTACAATAGAGGAATTTATTGTCTTCAATAAAAGCATTTAGATAAAATTCACATAACTTTGTTCTATTGGATATCTGGTATCTATCAATAATGGTGTTGCTAAATGTTTCAGATCAGAAGACAATAATGAATTCTGTTGCAGACTCTAAGTAATATACAGAGACTAATTCTTTAATGGTATGAGGATGTTCTTCCAAGTATGCAAATATTAAATTACATAATGTCATTACTTGAAATACAATTGCTTGTATTCGAATACACTTTGAGTTTTTTGAGTTTGTGTTGTACAGTCCTTAAAAGAACATAAGCATTAAAATCTGTCTTGGTAATATTAATCAATGAAATGGATAAAATGGTATTAGAATAGAAGCGCACTTCTCCTTTATTACAAAATAAACATGAGCAATTATACCACACAACATCTTCAAAGTATTATATGCTAGAAAGGCAAACATTACATTATTTTATCACAAAAAACAGAAGAAATATTGCCAGCGCACAGTTTACCTTTAAAAATAATTGCAAAAAATGAGGAGTTAGTACCAAACTTTGACCAAAATATGTAAGCTCAAGTGCCACATCAAGGCCCCTCATTATACGTGACTCATACACTATTTGTGAGCATTCTAAGTTTGAAGTGCATTTAAAATCTTGTCACCCAGCAACCAGTGTGACTGAGTAGTAAGACCACTGTGCTCTAGTGAGAAAGCAGGAAACTTTTATGCCCCCAGCCAATTAACATACACCTGTAAATAATTCCCTACACTATCTCTTAGCGTTCTAACGGCGGGAATGTAATAAAAGTCGGTAACAGAAAAACTATTTGCAAATTTAATATAGCTTTGCAAACCCAGAAACTCTTTAGCGACCACTTCCGACAGTGGAAGCATGTTTGCGAATTTTATAGTTTGCGCCAAACTTCTTACTGAAAAAGTCATTATGTTTGCTGCAAAAGATTATGACACCTTCAAGTACTTCTTAAGAGTGTACAATTAAAATTCTCAATGCAATAACAGTTTAAGGAACAATATTACATTGCCAGATGTGGATTTTTATTCTTATGGGTGCGAATTGTTTTTATCTTTGCGACTTTAGTTACATTGCCCTAAAAGTTTGTAGTGCATTTAAAATCAATTCATTAAAAACATTTTTTTAGATGTATATTAATGGTCAGGGGCTTAAAGGCTCCATGCTTATTTACTGTAGCTCCTGAGGTAAATGCACCATGGTCTTACTACTCGGACGCTTTGTTTTCTGGGGGACTTGATTTAAAATGCACTACAAACTTAGAATGCTAGAAGATAGTGTAGGAAGGGAATGATTTACAGGTGTATGTTCTCTCATCAGTCCATCTCCCAATCACGGGCAATCCTGCCCAGGCGGCCTTCATTTTGTGCCCCCCCTCCACACGGCACTCACCTTTTCAGCGCCAGGCGGGGGTCCACATCGCTAATGCAGAGATTGCAATTGTGCTCTCTGCACTAAAAAAGGCAAACATTTCCAGTTTGAAAACCGGAAATTCGGCTTTTAAAATTACAAGGAGCGGCATTTTTGGTGTTAAAATGACATTTCTCTGTAATTGTTTAGGAGCATGTCTGCTACACTTAGTCATGGCAGTAGCTCCAAGGTTTCTTTGTAAATAAAAATGTTAACAACAACGCTGTGTGTTAAATCGAATATTTTACATCAAAAATTATAAAGAAAGCAATTGAGCATGAGCTATTAATTGCAACTTCCTTTGGGAAAATTAAATAAATGTTCAAAAAATTGTCACCACGGGCTGGATCTCGAAGAGTGCTTTGCATGTTCACCATTGCATCCTATTGCATGCTGTCTGTGTAAATGCAGTAAATAATGATTAATGCAACAACTGCAAAATTAATTTTACCAGTGATTTCTAATATGTGTTCTAATTACTATTTTTTCTTTCTAATGTAAACATGGTTTACAAGATACATTCTAGTATTAATTAAGCAAGGTTTGTTTCCACCTTGCAGTACTGTAGCAATTATACTTTGTCTGAATTATGTTTATCCTAATTGTTTTTGCTTCGTGTACAGTTCCTTAATTGCATACAAATGTAGTGTATGCAGCTGCAGTATGTTAATTATAGAATATTTGGGCATCTGAGAAAGAACACATGGGGTCTTTAGTTTCATGCCTTATTGGACCCCAGCGATCCATAAGCAATATAAAGACTTTTGTTGCTCCTCAATCGCAGCACATGTTTAATTTTTAGACAATGCAGTACAGAAATAAAGGCATCATAAAGGAAGCATTTACTAATAAAGAACTGCAATAAATGTCATTCCATCCAGTCAGAGGCTTTATCTTTCTCAGAAGACAATTCAAGGTCACACATTTTTTTGTATAATATCCTATGCAACAAACATGATGCGGCTTTAAGTCAAATTACTATTCTATAATCCATAGAAAAAAAAGTCCTTAGAAGAGTTAATATATTTTGGATTAGGCAAATATGCCAGTCATCATAAAAGCACAGTTACGTGCCAGATCATTTATGATTCCTCGTTTTAAATAGCTAACTAACATGCATGCCGTCTATTTTCTGTGTACAATGATCAATGGCATTTTCATTGATCAGGGCAGATCATACTCAGTTTCAGATGACTGATCCCTTTATTCCAACATTCACTATTGATAAACCAGCATAAGCTCAAAATAGCATCTTGGAAGTAGTTTCTTTATTGTATGCTTACAAATGAATCACGCTATGTGCTTATTGCCTCTTCCAGTCTTTGTCACACCACAATAAATTATACTGTAACTCTTTACAACTCTCAAAAATAGCTGAATACAAATCGACAGTATTTGCAATGTTTTCGTCCTAAGATGAATCTTGCCTACAAGGTATTTGTAACAGTAGAATTATTTATAAAGGGATAGAAAAGGGGTATTAGTTCCAGTGTGCAATTTTGACTGTGCACTGATGAGACACTGGTGTTTAAACATTAATAAGGATTGCAATAGCAAAGTAACACACACATGTATTAGATATAAATTTAGTAAGATAAAAATAAGAATTTGCCATGTAGTTATTATGGTACATTTGAGTTTTAATGCACCTACTTGCCTATACATATAGTAACTCTGATAATCAAATAAAATTATATAAAGGGGTTTAAGTAAATAGTTTAACGTTTCCCCCTTACAGCATTACATAGTGCAACTTTTTTCTTTGCTAAAGATGGAAATCTTTTCTTTCTTTTCAAATTCTTTTTATTACATTTTGCAATAAAATGGATTGACTGTTTGACAACAAGTAAATAGATATGTAGTTCCATGTAAATAAAATTCAAAATTGTACACGAACAATAAACAAGTAAGGGCAAAAAGTTCGATCGAACCAAAAATCGTTCGATTCAAAGGATTTTAATCCATCGATCGAATGATTTTTGTTCGACCTAAAAAAACCTTAGAAAGCCTATGGGGACCTTCCCCATAGGCTAACATTGACTTCGGTAGCTTTTAGGTGTCGAACTAGAGAGTCAAAGTTTTTTCTTAGAGACAGTACTTTGACTACCGAATGGTCGAATAGTCGAACGATTTTTAGTTTGAATCGTTTGAATAGAAGTCGAAGGTCGAAGTCGATGGTCGAAGTAGCCCATTCGATGTTCGAAGTAGCCAAAAAATCGAATTCGAAATTCAAAGTTTTTTTCCTCTATTCCTTCACTCGAGCTAAGTAAATGGGCCCCGTAGTGTAGCATTCATTATACATTATATTATTATTATAGATGCTAAGAAGGTACTGGTATGGGATCTATTATCTGGAATGCTTGGGACCTAAGGTTTTCCTGATTAAAGGTCTTTCTATAATTTGGAAATCCATACATGGGAAGGTTCATTTATCAACATTTTCTCTCAGACCACAAACAGCAAGTAATTCATTAAAAGATCTGAAAATAAAAAAGCACAAATGAATAAACATGTGGAACTATCTGAAAACGAATACAAAATCCTTAAAATCCTTGCTCAATTAAAAAATTTAAAAACCCCCAAACCCTCTTAAAGCTTAAATTAAAGAAAGATTTTATAACTTACACTTATTTTTCAACAGCTTTTCAATGGCAAAGTTTTGCATTTGTGGTTTTTGTGGTTTTAATGCTTGAAAAATTCATAAATGTTGTGAGTAATCAGTAGAATCCACAATTTTTAGCTGTACAAAAAATGATTTGTGGAAAAGGGGGGGAAAATCATTAACAAATGGACCCTTTAGTTTACTAAAAAACATTTAAACAGTAACCCTTTAGTTTACTAAAAAACATTTAAACAGTAACTTAATCCAATCAGATTATTTTGCCACAATATGGTTTTATGTAGCTTAGTTACTATCAAGTACAAGGTAATCTGCCATTATTACAGAGAAAAAGGAATCATTTCTAATTATGCAGCTATTGAGGAAAATCAGTGGGCCAAATGAGACAGAGCGCATGGAGCTTCAGTGGACCACAGCCATGGTAAAGCTAGGAGCCGGAGGCTTTGACTTCAGGTTTGACCAGGTTCAGCTTTAACTAGGACAACACGGGTTTAGATCTAGAAAACCCAAGTGGTTTTAATAAAATAATGAGAAATATTTGGATTTTAGTAAATATCCCCCTGAATGTCCAATGGCATACATCTCCTGTGTGGATAAAATATATCAGATTACCTGCTGATTATTAAAAGAGCCCATCCTCTATTGCGGATTTATTCCAAAATACATCAAAAAATAAATAACAAACTGTAAGTAAATTTAAGCAAATGGAGATATATATTGAACAGTTGGAAGATGAGGAATGTGAGGAAGCTCTAGAAGCCCCTTATCTTATCTTGCTTCAAGCATACTTCACCCCTATTATAATATATAAAGCAGTTAAAATGTTAAAATATAGTCAAATAACTGTGTCCCGAAGTGCCAATCACCTGGTGCAGACTTTCTTCATCTTATGTAGAGCTGCCCTACAACTGCACCTTTTTGGCTCAAGGTTTGTAGAGTGCTTACTATGGCCATAATCATCCTTTTACGTCCAATAGGGAGTTCTTGTTTCTTGCTCGTGAATGCATTGCCCTTTTGGGGGTCCTTCTTCTATTTGTATATGGAAGACTCTTCTGATGGAAAATGTTACAAACTCATCTGGTCTACACAAAAAGGGTATAATAGACAAATGTGGTTCTTTTTGACATCAGCATTAATTATGTCTGAGATTACTGCTGTTATTGTTACATAATATGACAATAATTTTACTTCGCACCTTGACTCAAAAATGTATGTACATGGCACTTTGTTTTGCTTACCCACCTTTTATTTTTTATGTTTTCATTTTTGTTTTTAATTAAAAGCAATAAAAAGATTTTTAAAAAATGTTTAATTATTTGCTTAAAATGAAACATTGTAGCAGATGATCAAAAAAGCTTAGGTACGAATTGGTATCTATTTTCCCTGCCAATCCCTGCCGATCTGTAACAGACTCTCAGCTGTCCATCAACAACTTTATCAGAAAGATGATCAGTGGGAAAAAAAATTGAGGAATAATACATGTAGTACATACATGTAGAAAATAAAATTTTGTTTGCACTTTAAACTTGAGGTTAAGTCCCCTTTAAATCCTTGGAGGGATCACTTAAACTTCAGTAGGCAATAATGCTGAGTGTCTCACTTAAGAGTGAGGGTTAACTTCAATCAATCCTTAAAAAGAGAGACTGTCTATTCACAACTGCTAGCAAATTTCATGTAGAAATAACTTAATTAATTCATCCACAGCTTGCATATAATAACCTGAAAGCAGATTTTTAATCAACAAAAGTATAACGTATTGCACTCACAATATAATGTTTTAAAAGCAGACACTACGAGATTTATTTTTGTGTTGGAGATAAGCATTACTTATGGGTATAAGAAGAAGCCAGCGTTTCCTTCCCCGTGTCTCCACTCACAACTCCCAAATGTGACCTCAGGTTCCTCAGATACTCTATCATAGGAGATGGCCTTCCTGCAGTTCAGAACTTTCTGGATAATGAGTTTCCAGATAAAGGATCCCATACCTGTACATTGCTGGATAAACCCATTGTCACGGTCAGCACCCAACACCAGAACAAATGCCAAGCACCCTGGCCTCGGCTCGTGCTTCACCTGTAGTGTGACCGCCTTTGGCCTTGGGAGGAGCCCTCAGCTACTTGGATGCCACCAGGACTTAAACGAGAGGTGCAAGGCTAGAGGTTCTGCATAGGCAGAGGGGCACGACTGTTAGCTAGAGTCTTAGGCCGAAGGTCGCGGTACAATACGTTAGGCAATATAGTAGTCAGATCAGGCCATGTCGGGGCAGGCAGAGAATAAACATAGTCAGGCAGGCAAGGGTCAAACCAGGAAGTCAATCAGAGGGGTTAAGCAGAAGAGGTAGTCGGTATTCAGGCACGGGTCAGGATCCAGAGGTCAGAATAGTCAAAAGCCAGGCAGGGGGTCACAACAGGAATCAAACAGGTTCAAAACAGGATAGCAAAAGCTCAGATAGCACGAGGAACAAACTCCTATAATGGGCAAAGAGGGTAGTGTACTGTGGCTTTAAATACATTTGAATTTTGTGCCAATGCACGCTGACGTAATGACGCCAGCGTCAATGCGCCTGCAAGTCACACAGAGGCACTGCATGTGCCCTAGGTAATCAGTGCAGAAGAGGACGTGGCAGAGGAGGGAGCTTGTGGCAGACGTCCCCGCCGATGGGGCAGCAGGTGTCCCTGCCGTCCTCCCATTAGACCACCAGGGCAAGTACGTTTTATTACGCCCATCCAATTTATGTTTATATTTTTTGGCTATTAATTGATATGTTATAATTATCTAAAGCTTACCATATACCATTATATATTCACAATTTCATACTTTTTAGGATTTTTAAAAAATATTTAGGTACTTAACTAACTTAAATAAAGAAAATAAAGGAATGAAATGTCGCACAGTATTTTGATTCCTTTTTTCTGATACTTTTATGTAATTTTTCTTGTTGTTCAGTTATGCAAGTTACTGATAAATGACCTTATGTAGCAGCTAATATTTTAATATTCTTTATAATTCTGATCATGAATTTATTTATGTATTCAGATTATGCTGCCCCTCTGAAATGGGGTTCCTGAGTTGCCCCTTTGAAATGCAGTTTCTTAATATATATAAATAAATGTTATTATCAGTATTCTTAGAATATTAGCTGCTGTATAAGAGCAATTACATTTGAAATCACATTTTTCCTAAGAAAGTTGACTTTAGACATCCCATTACTGCAATCTATACCTGATATTTATACTTGATATTTTAAATCCTATTAAATTACAGTAAGATCCAGCCTTCATATGTCCCACTGACATATTTGCTGAAAAGAAATACCTAAGAGAAATGGTAGATAAATTACATTTATTAAGTTAGTCAAGCAAAATAAACTTTAATTACACTATATAAATTATTTGAAACTTGTTTCCTTTGGTCTTGGAACTCATAATGACAGCAAGGAGGCTGGAGCCATTTTGTGGAAACTGTTATTAAGGCAAGCCTTTCATCATCTCAAAATCTTGTTTGTGCACCAGAATGGGGGACCTGATGTCCATCCCCATGCACTGGTTACACAATTAAATGGTAAAGAGAGAGGGGCAATGTGGCAGTGCAGTGACATCTACTAAGTGCTGAATGGAAAGTGAAAGTAATTGCCTCCCCCCACTTTATGCCGAAGGCATAGAGGACGGGAAGACAATCATTGATTGACAGCTGAGATTTTTAATGGTTTACAACAGTTTGATAAAAAAAGTATTTGGATTTCATGTTTAATTTGATAAGGACTTTTATTTTACAGATTTTTCCATCTGGGTGACAGGTCCACCTTAATGCAAGTTCCTTCCTGTCTCACACTAATTCTAGAGTATTCACATAAATGGATCTATGACATTTTCATTTACTTAAGCCATCTTTGTTAACCTTTCCAAATTAGTCATTCCTTTCCTCTGTTAAAGAGTTAAGTCTAAAAAGCAGAAATGAGCAATTTTCTTAAATAAAAGTTAGAGGGGATTTTTTTTTTTGCACCAATATAACAGATTATATTTACAGCTTCCAATACTCCATGGTACTCATCTACCTTTCTACTGGCAGCTTGCAAGTTTCGTTATGGCTGACTTATAGATTCAGCTTTTAGATAGAAGGAGCCACTAGTGGGCAAATATAAGCTCTTCACAACATGACCTATAGTTAACTTCTAATGTACATTCATATTTTAAAAAGTAGGTTTTTTTTAGTGTCAGTATCACTTTAAGAACCACAACAATGCAAAGCCCTGAATGTCTCAACATTTCTTTATATTATGCAGTGCAAGATGATGTTATAATGAAGTGGGCATTCTAGTCATGTGTAAAGAGCTTCAATTTGTCCAAAAAACTGTAAATATGATTTATTATCTGCAAGCTGGGTCAAAAAAATATTTAAGAAAATGTTCCTTTCCACTTCAGCTTTTTAGACTTTTTCATGAAAGTTCCCCTTTAAAATAATATAAAATAAATGTTAGTTGCATTGAACAAAATCATTCCAAGATGGGACTGCTACTAAGACAACTAGAGATGGGCAAATTTGACCCATTTAGTGTCGCCAAAAATTAGTCGCTGATACCCATTAAAATCTATGGGCGTCAAAATGTTTTTGCCGCGCGTCTCTCTCTTTTTTTTTTTTGCTGCACGTCAACATACAAGTCTATGGGCATCATTTCCACGCCGAAACAAGGTGAAAAAATGTGCCCATCCCTAAAACAACTCAAGTGTAATCTTAATAGGCAAACTCAAATGACAACCTATGGATTACCTAGGGCTAACTAGAGAACCTGATATCTAGGATTCACACCACAAATAGTAAATGTAGATAGTGACACATTGTACCATTTGATAAAGGACCATGGTGAAGATTTTAAAAAAATGGTTTGATGGGTGATGTCCTAGGCTTGGGTCATTAGTACCAGGTCGAACAGAGAGAACCTCAGGTGTTATGGGATACCAACCTAAATTGAGAGGTGAACTACCTGAATCACAGCTGGTTTTCAAGAAACAGAAACTGTAGCCAAGACCAATTCTTTCTGGTTAAGTTGCTGTACTGGCAGAGCTTACATGAACAATTCCATTATTTCCCATTGCTTCTAAATTGAAGTCAGTCAACTCTGTCACATAATTTTAGGGGGGAATAATAGCTCAGGTTAAAAGTTAAAAGTACAGGTTGTGTCAAATAGCCCACTTTGTCTCACATTAGACATATATACTGTGTGTATATATATATATATATATATATATATATATATATATATATATATATATACACACAGTATATATGTATATATATATATATATATATATATATATATATGTATATATACATATATATATATCATCTATCTATCTTATACCATCTATCAATCATATATCAATCATCCAACTATCTATATATGACAGGGCTGCAAAGTTTCATCAGAGAAGTTTGTAACCTTGACTGACCCCTCAATTGCTCACTTAATTAACCATCAACAAATATTACAACATTTTCATCTATTCTGTTTGCTACAAGGCACAAAATAATCAGAAGCATGACCAAATTCTTAAATCCTAAATCTGGGTAGTGTAGCATAATTCATAACAAAAATCATCTAAAGGGTCCGGTGAGTATATTAAAAATGATTGCGTTATATTGGAATGATTAATTGCTTTTTATTGTTGCAGCTCTTAATCTGCACTTTTGAAATAATTGTTTGCAACATTTTATATGCTGTTCATTTTTATCCCATAGCTAGAAAAGATTGTTTATCCAATGCCATCATTTGTAGATGTTCACATTAATCTGTGTATACTTATTAATGATAGTGTCTGGCATTTTTCATTTTTAAAACATCGATAAAAGTCTCTTCAGTCTTATATCTTTTGCTTAAATACGGTTTAATTTGCACTCTTAAACAACATGATATTCTCATGAGAAGCAAGGTTATAGAAGGAGCTCATGATGTGCTGTGACATGCACGGGCAGATGGAATAGCCTTTGAGACTATTGATTTATATTCATTTTTACAAGTATGCTGTTTTGCTAGTTCAATACATAATCTACTCAGCTAGTTATTTGGGACAAATAAGATTTTTTTTTGTATCAACATCAAATGTATAAAATGCAGAAACATTGCAATGTACTGCTGCAGGGTGTATTGAATGCCACACCAATTTCATTATACCAGTCATTTTAAAATCCCTATTTGAACTTTAAGTTCAATAAGCTGCTGGCGGCATGTTTAGCAATAGTGAAAGTAACTGTAAAAGGACTCTTTTTTTATAAAATGGTGAAATACAGTCTGAAATTTACATATCTTATTTGTAAAAAGCATTGCAGCAATTCTCATTTTATATTGTGAAAACATTGATGTAAACAGAAGTTTATCGTTCCAGTGTCTAGATACTTTATTTAAAGCAGCATAGCGTACATATTACATGCCTATTACTTTTTACTACAATGGCAATTTAAGGCAATTTATCTCCTGCTTGCTTCACACTGTGATACTGATATAATAAAGTGAGAAAGCACTCATATCATGCAGTTTGGGTATTAAATAGGTCTGTGATAATTAAATGCTGCAAAGTATTCAAAAGTATAATTTTATTTTCATGTTTTTTTAAGAGTTAACAGAAGGTGGTTCATTGGCTAATGTATCCCAGTGAATTACATTTTGATATTAGCATAGCCTGCCTTGGTTTTAACCTTGTATGTCACCCTGGATGTAATGCATTATTGTAGATCAACACTGAGGAGGGAGGAGGAGGATATCCCCATTGCACAACAATAATTTGCTCCTAAAGTACCGAGAGTTGACATAATGGAAGCATCAAATAAGCATCCAATGCTAAGATTAATTTTTAAGCACCTTGTAAGGGCGAAGCCTTCCTTAGCATTAGTCCATCTTGCATGCTATCATACTAGTACTAAACTGTATGTAGTGGGGTATTACATTAGACCAATCCCCAAGGAGAAAGTCCTCCAGTCCTTTGATGGATAGAACTAGGAAATTCAATGTTGATCCGATCCGAGATGATGGAAATAATTTGGCCTTAGTTTGGTGTCCACTCTTGTTTAGCAGTATATATGTTTTTTTTTATTCTTCAAATATGGAATCATTATATTGGAATAAAGTTTGTACTGTGGAGGCTTAATTATTAAATTAAAATGATAATGGTTTTAGAGGTTTTTAATACCACCATTGTCATTGAATTTATTAAAGGGATTCTGTCAGGGGAAGACATGTTTTTTTAAAACTGCATAATTTAGTAGTGCTGCTCCAGCAGAATTCTGAACTGAAACAGTTTTTTTATATTTAATTTTGAAATCTGACATGGGGCTAGACATATTGTCAGTTTCCCAGGTGCCCCCAGTCTGATGTGCTCTGATAAGCTTCAGTCACTCATAACTGCTGCACTGCAAGTTGGAGTGATATCACCCCCCTCCCCTAGCAGCCTAACAATAGAACAATGTGAAGATAAACCAGATAGCAGCTCCCTGGTAGATATAAGAATAGCACTCAATAGTAAAAATCCATGTCTCACTGCAATTCCTTTAGTTCCATTGAGTAGGAGGAACAATAGCCTGCCTGAAAGCAGTTCCATCATGAAGTGCTGGCTCTTTCTGAAAGCACAGGATGAGGCAACATGGCCTTAGATGGCTGCCTGCACACCAATATTAGAAGTAATAAAATATATACTTGTTGGTCCAGGAATAAAATATTATATAGTTGAGTGAATTATTTGCAATAATTACAAAAAACAAAAAAACTACCCCATAAAAATCACTGCAGTTTCCCTTTAAAGATTATAAAATCTATAAAAATCTGATTATAAAAAGTGAGATTGAAAAAAAGCGCTGAATGGAAAATCTCTAAAAATTCTAGTTTGTCAGAAAGTCTCTTGCCAAAAAAAATTCTAAAAACCTCTAAAAGTCTGAATTGATTTTAACTGGTCCAAGAGGATCAGCACAGCTCCCAATGATTTCTATAGCACCTCAACAAATTTTACAGGGCAAAAATAAAATTAGTTTTTTGTGATTTTTAATACTGTAAGGGGCCGATTCACGAAATTCGGGTGAAGGGTTCGAATAAAAAAATTCGAATTTCGAAGTATTTTTTGGGTACTTCGACCATTGAATTGGTTAAATTCGATTGAATTCGATCGAATTCGAATGATTCGAACGATTAGAAGTAAAAATTGTTCGACTATTCGACCATTCGATAGTCGAAGTACTGTCCCTTTAAGAAAAACTTCGACCCCCTACTTCGGCAGCTAAAAGCTACCGAAGTCAATGTTAGCCTATGGGGAAGGTCCCCATAGGCTTGCCTGTGATTTTTTGATCGAAGGATTTTCGTTCGATCGTTGGATTAAAATCCTTCGAATCGTTCGATTCGAAGGATTTAATCGTTCGATCGAACGAAAAAATCCTTCGATCGATCGATCGCAGGATTTGCGCAAAATCGTTCGACTTCGATATTCGAAGTCGTACGATTTTAGTTCCCAGTCGAATATCGAGGGTTAATTAACCCTCGATATTCGACCCTTCGTGAATCGGCCCCTAAATGTTGAATTTTTAGAGGTTTTTTTTAGAAATATAGGAAAACAACACATTTTTCAAGATTTGTAGAAAAAGATTGCAATTCAGTTGTTAGTAAATGGGCCTCTTAGAGTCTTATTTATGAAAGGTTGGATTTTCATGGTTTAGCAGTTTTTGAAACCACAACTAAACTCACAAACTCTAAAACCACGATTGTCATTGAATTTATTAAAAGATCAGAAATTCAGAATTTAAAAAGCCCAAACGAAAAACACTGAACAATGCATTAAAAAATACAAATACCTCAAAAACAGAAAAAAATTGAGTTGTTTGGACAGTTCCTACCGAAAAAAAAATCTGAAAACATCTAAAAATTCAAATTGATTAAAAGTGGTCCAATCAAATCAATGCAGCTCCCATTGACTTCTATAGGACCTCTACAACTTTTACAAGTTTTGCTTTATACGTTTTTGTGGTTTAATACATCTTGAATTTTTAGAACTTTTTAGAACTAAAGGAAAACCACAAATTTTTCAAGATTTGTGGAAAAATACTAAATTTGATTGTTAGTAAATGTTCATCCAATTCTTTTTTATGAGCTAATATTCCTTGGTCATTAAACAACCATGGGGAAGGTTTAAAGGTGTTAGTTTTGTGCTTCATCATTTGCAACCAGAAACAGTCAGATCAGAGTTATATCGGTTGTTAGTGTATGAACCGTATATCCTTAATATCTCCAAAAATTGTTTTTCTATAAATTGTTTAATAATTGTACACTGTATGATTGTAACTAATTTGAGCCCAAGAGGACTTTTTACAAAACCAGATTACTATTAATTAAGGGAGATGCTCATCATGTTACTCCCCACAGCAGTGTCCCTTCCCACATAATTACACTAGAGGGTGTGGTTGCCTCTATTTATTGTATGCTTCTTTGCATTGTGGATATAACTTGATAAAGGGCTTTGCTCGAAACATGTCGTGAAATAAAACTTTTTGCAGTAAATCTGCAAGTGCCTGTCTCTACTTCAGTTATACTGAACAATATCTCCACTCTTTGTATGGGTACTGGGGGGCATAGCATATTGTTAGACATTGTCCTGGGGTGCAGCTGTGCCAAACTCATTTGTCCATGGGCCCCAGATTTTTTCAAATTTGACTGGGTACCCTCTCTTGTAAGGAAAATGAGTGATTCACAGAGCAGAAGATAGAGAAAATAGAACAACACCTTAAAGATGGCGTCTAGAGCTTTTGGCAATTCAAGGAATGTGACACTGGTTAATGCTTGATTTTCACCATATATAGTATGCTAAGTGTAGTTTTTACCATATATAGTATGCTAGCTGATAAAATGTATATATTTCTTATATCCTGTGTGGGGGAAACATATATAAAGCTTCATTTGGGGGGAAGCTCTTTGACTTCTGCCTGGACTTCAGAGTGCCTGGTTATGTTGGAATTGCTGCTGAGCCATTTTATGGAGGGGTCCCTCAGCTAAGTATCAATAAATCTCTTATGTTTGTTTTACTTGTGTGTGTCAGTTTAATCACTCTACAGACTGAACAAGAGCCCTTCTCAATACATTTGGTACCAGGAGCGTGGGGTCTGTAATTTGATTACTGACGGTGTCTGTTTGTCTACTCTGTGTGTCTACTCTACCTCTTTTCCTTGTCTAGGTCTGGAGATAGTAGGGATACTTTGTGTATTGTGTATTTGTAATTACTTTTTGAATAAGAGACATTCTTAAAAAAAATGTCGTGGATAAAAAGGCTGAAAGGGGTGGGGAAAAGCACTAGTGAGAGAACGGGGATATTGCCCAGTTGGGTGTCTGTCACAGGACAGTGGATATCAGTAGCCCGGGAATGTGCTAAGTACTCCCCCGCCATTGAGGTGGCTAACCCAAAGTATGTAGTAGCAAATCTTGACTTCTCAAAGTATGATAAGAGGGAAAGTAGAGCTGCTGCAGAGGTGGGTTGGTTGTGTTTTCAAGTGTTAGAGCAACAAACTAAGCAGATACAGGATTTAGAGTTACAACTTCAAACTGTCAAAGACCAATTGCAACTGTTAAGGTTATGCAGTCAGAATGCAGAGCAAGAAAAGGAACAGTTAGCTGCACAGTTTGAACAGTATATTATAAAGACTGTTAATAGGAAAAGAAGGAGAAAGAAGCAGAAGCTCGTTAGAAATCACGTAGAAGTGCGGACTTTGATAACCTCTCAGGATTGGGAGGGGGTGAATGAATGGTCAGGGTCTGAAGAGGGGATGGATGATGATATTTGTGAGGTCAGACCCATTGTAACTCATAGACAAAAGAGAGAGATGAGGGAGAAAAGTGGGCAGCAGGCAGAACACACATATTCCACATCGGGAGGTGATGTATCAGCTGAGCAACAGTTGACTGAGGAAACTCGGTCATGGTCAGCTAGTGAATTAACTGAAATTGGGCAAAAGTTTACACAAACGTTTGGAGAGGGATTACTGGAATGGGTTTTACGTGTCTGGGATTTAGGAGGTGATGGTATTATGCTGACAGACAGAGAAGCAGTAGGTTTAGGAAGTGTAGCCAAGGATCCCCGTGTGCGTTTATACATGAAACGTGGGCGTAACACAACTGGGACATTTTCCTTATTGCATTTAATTAGGGATTCTATTGCACAGACTATAGACACTCCCTATGAATTAATAGACCAGACCCCCTGGGAAGTTACAACAGAGGGGATGCAGAGACTGAGAGCAATGGGATGTATGTCTGGTATCACTCCCGATCCTTTACCTGACAGAGGGGTGAGACATGTACTGGTTGACTGGGGGGGTCCTGACATGGCTGCTTTTACTCCATTGATCAAAAGGAAATTGCTTATCACAGCCCCAGAACAGTTAAAAGCCCCTCTTTTCACTATGTTGAGTGCTTTAGAAGCAAAAGAAGGAAGTACAATTTATGATGCGGCTGTGCTCTTGGGTCAAATGGGAGAAATGAATGTTGACAGAAGTGAAAGGAAACAGCAACGGAGTTTAGCTAAGGGGGGCCAGGAGGGACATACACGTGTTAAAATTACTCGCAGACAAATGTTTCTAGATTTGCTAAATAGTGGTGTTCCAATAGAAACTATTGATGGAAAGGAGACTAAAATTCTGCTCGCTATGTGGAGGGAACTAACAGCAAAGGGGACATTGAGGCCAGCCAAACCTAAAAAGGTTGCCCTCAGTGATGTTGAGGAATTAACTCTGTCAGCTCCTCCTATAATTGATTTAGATGAGGAGTTGAGCCCAACCCCATTAACTCTTCCCTCCACATCGCCATATGCAGAGTGTAAGAATCTGTTAAATGACATGAAACACATAGAAGGGAAGGGGTGGCAGTTGCCACAGCCAGTAGACTGAAGGGGTGGCAGATTCCCAGGGCCTGCCATAACAAAAATCAATGCTATGAAACCTGGGGATCCATGCCCTTATATACCAGTCACTTTATATTGGCAGGGACACAAACCATTCCAAGGTACAACTCAGCCAGACCAACAAAATGCAGTTGCAACGACTGAAGGGTTGGGAGGCAAAGCTGCTGTTGCTGTACCTGTTACATAGTTACATAGTTAGTTACATAGTTAAATTGGGTTGAAAAAAGACAAAGTCCATCAAGTTCAACCCCTCCAAATGAAAACCCAGCATCCATACATACACCCCTCTACTTTTAATTAAATTCTATATACCCATACTAACTATAGAGCTTAGTATCACAATAGCCTTTGATATTATGTCTGTCCAAAAAATCATCCAAGCCATTCTTAAAGGCATTAACTGAATCAGCCATCACAACATCACCCGGCAGTGCATTCCACAACCTCACTGTCCTGACTGTGAAGAACCCCCTACGTTGCTTCAAATGAAAGTTCTTTTCTTCTAGTCTAAACGGGTGGCCTCTGGTACGGTGATCCACTTTATGGGTAAAAAGGTCCCCTGCCATTTGTCTATAATGTCCTCTAATGTACTTGTAAAGTGTAATCATGTCCCCTCGCAAGCGCCTTTTTTCCAGAGAAAACAACCCCAACCTTGACAGTCTACCCTCATAATTTAAGTCTTCTGTCCCTCTAACCAATTTAGTTGCACGTCTCTGCACTCTCTCCAGCTCATTTATATCCCTCTTAAGGACTGGATTCCAAAACTGCACTGCATACTCCAGATGAGGCCTTACCAGGGACCTATAAAGAGGCATAATTATGTTTTCATCCCTTGAGTTAATGCCCTTTTTTATGCAAGACAGAACTTTATTTGCTTTAGTAGCCACAGAATGACACTGCCCAGAATTAGACAACGTGTTATCTACAAAGACCCCTAGATCCTTCTCATTTAAGGAAACTCCCAATACACTGCCATTTAGTGTATAACTTGCATTTATATTATTTTTGCCAAAGTGCATAACCTTGCATTTATCAACATTGAACCTCATTTTCCAGTTTTCTGCCCAGTTTTCCAGTTTAGACAAATCACTCTGCAAAGTGGCAGCATCCTGCATGGAACCTATAGTTCTGCACAATTTAGTATCATCTGCAAAAATAGAAACAGTACTTTCAATGCCCACCTCCAGGTCATTAATAAACAAGTTGAAAAGCAAGGGACCTAGTACAGAGCCCTGCGGTACTCCACTAACAACATTGGTCCAATTAGAAAATGTTCCATTTACCACCACTCTTTGTAGTCTATCTTTTAGCCAGTTCTCTATCCAAGTACAAATACTATGTTCCAGGCCAACATTCCTTAATTTAACCAGTAACCTTTTGTGTGGCACTGTATCAAATGCTTTAGCAAAATCTAAGTAAATCACATCCACTGCCATCCCAGAATCGAGGTGTCTACTTACCTTCTCATAAAAAGAAATTAAGTTAGTCTGGCAAGATCTATTACGCATAAAACCATGCTGGCACAAACTCATAGTATTATGATTTGCTATGAAGTCCAGTATCTTATCCTTTATTAACCCTTCGAAAAGCTTTCCTACCACTGACGTCAGACTAACTGGCCTATAGTTTTGAGGCTGAGAACGGGATCCTTTTTTGAATAGAGGCACCACATTAGCAATTCGCCAGTCTCTCGGCACTATGCCAGATCTCAATGAATCCTGAAAAATTAAGTAAAGAGGTTTGGCAATCACAGAGCTAAGCTCGCTAATTACCCTGGGATGAATACCATCTGGCCCTGGACCTTTGTTAATCTTAACATGTTCTAGTCTCTTTTGAATTTCATCATGTGTGAACCATGCATCATTAGTTGTATTACTAGAATGCAATTATGTAAAAGTATTATTTTTGAAGCACAAATCTTGATTTTCTTAGTACCAGATAATATTGTGGGAATGGATATTTTTAAGGTACAATATTTGGTTATACGGTTGGGAACATTTATTGTTGGAGTCAAGAGTTTCACTATAAATGCTGTAATGCCCATTGTGTATGACAACATTGAATGGACTCCAATTCACATATCACCTCCACCAAACCATGTGAACCTGAAACAATGCCACCTTCCAGGTGGTCAAAAGGAGATAACAATGGCAACTGAGATGATGGTGGAGGTGAGAGTTTTCAGACTGGTAGTCAGTCTATTCAGTGCCCTAATGTGGCCAGCAAAAGAGACAGATAGCTCTTGGCTTTTAACCATTGATTACAGAGAAGTGGATAAAGTAGAGTCTCCTTTGGCCGTATCAGTGAAAGAAATGGTAACAGCTGTGGAACAAGTGACTGATGCATTTACCAGTTTTGTTACAAATCAAGGATTGGCTCAAAGTATGACTTTCATGACTATTATATGGACTGGCCCAATCAAAGTTATTCCACAACTGGTTTTGGACTGTACACAGCACATCACTGGACTGCTTTGTTACTGGATACGTTATGTGCTACTGACTGTTGGTTCAATTTACTTTGTTACAAGGAAAAAGACTGTTTTTCAGTTGAGGGAAAAGGACACAAGTGCCCTGCAAACTGCTATGGAAGAAAAACAATTCCTTGTACTGTACACTGCCCTGCAACCTGATGAAGGAACTATTATGGATGTACCTATCACAGTCGGGACTGATTTAGCAATATCTGGATGGGTAAATGGTAACGAAATGAACTTGTGTGCAGCTTTTTCACAGAAACTCACTTTCCAGAAGTGGAAATTGTATGTACAAGTAAGGGGGGGAGTGTCAAGTAAATCTTCATCTCAAGTGTTACAGCAGATGTCTGGATTAGTACGGTTTAGATGTGATAGCTTTGAGCAACCCGTACTGACACTTTCTCCATCTACCATAAAGGAAGAAGTGACATTGGAGGACTTCATTTTATTGTTTACAGATAGATCTGCCACTATTATTGCTGCCAGACAACAACACATCTGGACTACAGCTGCTTTCCAACCTACAGCCCATCCAAACGGAGTGTGTGGATCTAGCCAATATGCTGAATTAATGGCAGTAGTTTCTGTACTGGAGGAAACACAAGGCTTGTTGAATATATATACAGATGAATGGACAGTGTTCAGAGCTTTGACTGTGATACATATTTTAGGCCAATGGACACATGAGCACTCGGGACATCGAGTGGTTCAAGGCGCTATGGATTATGCAAAGCATAAAGGAATACCTTTAATCACTGTACTTACTAAAGACATTGTGCAACAATGCCCTGTATGTCAGAAAGTGAAGACAAGATATTCATTACATAAACTTTCTAGAGTATATGGACTAATTTTACTGGAGTATATTGAGTGTTTCTTATTTCATATTATCCGCAAGCCACAGGATTAACTGAATACATTAATGGTTTGTTAAAACAGCAGGTAAAACTTTTGGCTCCAACTCATACACTCAGGGGGGTGGACCAAGGTACTGTTATGGGTGGATAATGGGATCATGGAATATACTGCTGAGAGTAAATGTGTGTTTCAAGCTAGTAATTATACTGTGAAATGGGAAATTGAACCTGTTTGTGAGAAAGGTCTATTATATGTGCAGGGGGTTATGTAACATCTTTTTGGATGTGTGTGAAGAAGATACTAATCTTGTTTTATCTTCCAGCCTACTATGAATAGAGAGGTCAATATCCTAAAAACATGGCTGGCAAAATGGTTATACCTTTTCTGATGATTTGTGTGCTCTGATGTGATATAACGTTTGGTTTATGGCAAGAGAACTCGATTCTACAAATGCTTATACAGACTGCAAAGCCGCAAAATGAATCAAATTGTTGGGGGGGCATCATTAACATGGACTGAACTAAAGGACTGTTCTTAATTTCTCTTCAGTGGTTAATGCTTCATGGATGGATTATTGGAAGTAAAATCATATGAAAACACTTGCTTATTGGACTACAAACTATAAAAGATACAGATTTGGTGGATAAACAAAGTTTTCCATAGAATAAGACACAAATTATTTACTACTGATGATATGGACTTGGTTTGCATCTTGATAGGGTGGGGCATGAAATTCTGAACAAGTGGGTGCATGTTCCTTCATCCCTAATAATGCGGATGTCATTCTAAGCCACATTGAGTAGGTTAAACTGTTGTAGAAAAAATCTAGAGCTATTGCTATGGTCAATTATTTATTTTATGCTCATGTTTAGCTTTTTCTATTATTCTGAAACTGATTTAATGTATCAAGGCTAGTACCATATCTGACAAGCGTCAGCTATTGCCCATACGTGTCAATGCTTTTGAATTGATTTCCTATCATACTTCTCTGTGAATCAAGGGGTGGAATGTAAGGAAAATGAGTGATTCACAGAGCAGAAGATAGAGAAAATAGAACAACACCTTAAAGATGGCGTCTAGAGCTTTTGGCAATTCAAGGAATGTGACACTGGTTAATGCTTGATTTTCACCATATATAGTATGCTAAGTGTAGTTTTTACCATATATAGTATGCTAGCTGATAAAATGTATATATTTCTTATATCCTGTGTGGGGGAAACATATATAAAGCTTCATTTGGGGGGAAGCTCTTTGACTTCTGCCTGGACTTCAGAGTGCCTGGTTATGTTGGAATTGCTGCTGAGCCATTTTATGGAGGGGTCCCTCAGCTAAGTATCAATAAATCTCTTATGTTTGTTTTACTTGTGTGTGTCAGTTTAATCACTCTACAGACTGAACAAGAGCCCTTCTCAATACACTCTTCATATAGGTCAGCTTGTAGAGGGTGGGGGGGACTAATTTATTAGAGATTGCCTTGGTTTTAAGGTGGGTGCAGTAGGCAGTTTCAAGGATAGGATAGTTGTTTTTCTCTAATAGAAGTATTAAAGTGGAAGGAGGGAATGCTGGTGTTTGCCAGGGACTATGTTTTCAATGAGTTCCAGAAGGCATGCCTCTGGGGACCTTACATTAGGCATATCAGAAAGGTTACCACTTATATATCAGTGGGCAAGTCCAGAAAGCATGTAAGAATGTACCTGGGCTCACCCCACAAAAAAGAGATTGGCTAGTTTAAGGCCCACGATATGCAGTTGTGTGGGTATAATATAAGTTCTGAACACCATCATATTTAATAGTTTGCAAAAGGCATCAGGGGTTTCTCCAAATGTAAACACACCCCAATGAAGAGCAAAGGGTAAAGGATAATTTATTGGGCTTTTTAAATTTGTTCTATGTCTGTGTTTGTTGGACTTGGATTAAAGTTGGTTTTAATTGGCAACCCTGCCAAATGTTTTAGCATTGTTAGCATTGTTCACAACCTGTAGGTTTTGTAATGGGCTCATTTACTAATAACTGAATTTTAGTGATGAGCAATTCTTATTTTTGCTTTGATTTGATTCACGTGTAAACTACAACATGCTAATGACTTTTTTTTATAGCTGACATACTGCAAATTGGTAATCAACCTAAAACAGTATGACTCACCAGTGCAGTTGCCTGTGTGTCATTTAGCTACACAGTTAGGACTATACACAATTGATGTACACTCTGCTCTTAAGAGCACTATGGGCACTGTCATGCATTTGCCTTTCAAGTGAAATAGGTGCAGAAGCAGCAGTTTCTGGCTCTACCAGCTAAAATACACTGGTAGGGTACATGCAATCTCTACCATCAGTCATCCAGGTAGTGTTTCTGATATTTTATACAAGTATGAATGCATTCTTGTGAAATAATATATATTTGTTATTCAGCTTTATAATGAAAATTAAAATTGTAGCCTATGCTTAATAACTTTATAAATTGTATAGTAAATTAAAAAAAAAGGGATCTAGCTCACCCACAAACCTTGTTTTTATTATTCAACCTGATTCTTTGTATAGTTAAATGGTTGATTTATTGAAATTTGAAATGCACCCAAATGGATTAACTTAAAGGCAAAAGAAAATTGAATTTGAAATATTATTTACTGCAGGAATAGTTCAGTTGGGAAATCAAAGTGCATATAATAGACCAGGAAAAAGAGGACATTAAATAAGGAAATTATAACTGTAAATATGCAAAAGAAGAAGAAATAAGGAATGATTCATAAAAGCAGCATTATGACAAGATTTTATATGGGTGCAGGGGACTGCAGAATTATATAAATGTTGGCTGACATATTATTTTAAAGGGAATAAAAAATTATATAAAACATTTTAAGTATTTCTTTTGATATACTGATTTTGTGCACAATATACAGGGCCGTTCCAGACAGCAGTGAACGGCCAATTACAAGAGGCGGCAAAAGCCGCCTCCTGTAAATTTAAGAGCCAAATTTCAGTTTTTTAAACCGAAAATTCGCCTCTGCTAGTGCAGAAAGCACAGTACGCGCTCGTTGCACTAGCGATGCAGCCCTTTTTGACCCGCTCCAACGCTTAACTTTTAAGCGCTGAGCAGGAAAGGGGGACGGCATCGGGGTTGCTGCCTCAGGCGGCAGCAGCCCACGGATCACCCCTGACAATATGCAGTATTAAAACAGAAGGGATTAAAAGACACATTTTTGCATAAACATTTGAGTCTCTCTAATTATTTTTGAAATGGGAGGCTTATTTATCAAAATGTGAATTTGTGAATTTTAAAGTTTTATAAGAACTGAAACCTACTATAACCAAATGTATGCTTATTTATAAAGAATATAAACAACCGAAGAAAAACATGGAAACAAAAGAATGTCTTTTTTTAAAAAAAAACAATAAAAATGCAAAAAACTTGAAAATTTAAAAAAATGGCTAAATTGACATCCATTGACTACTACAAGAATTTAGCAGCTTTTAGAAGCCAATTTTTTCATTTTTAGTGGTTTTGCTCTAAATAAATCTTTAAAAGTTTTGAAAACTTTAATTCAAATTTGTGAGTATTATCGAATATAAACTAGAATTGTAGTAAGAATGTGTAAGCAACTAAAATTTCATTTGGATCTTTGGACTGCTCAGTTTGTTTTTCTTGTTACTATTAATGGCATATACGTGTTGGATTACGACATAAACAGGTTTTGATTACACTTGTATAGTAACCCATAACAATCAATCAGCACGTAGTATTTGATTATCTGCTATATGAAAACAAACATCTGAATGGTTGCTGTGGCTTTCTAGATATTGGCAAATGGAAGACTTTGTATTGCATTATCTATATGACACTACCTAATTAAAGCAACAAAGAAGAATACTTAGTTAATCTAATTTATTAACACAAGTAACACTGGTTTATCTGTAACCAATGAAGTTGTCACGGTTGGGACCCTACACCAGAACAGATGACAAAGCACCCTGGTCTCGGCTCGACTTCACCAGTTAAGTGACCGCCTTTGGCCTCGGGAGGAGCCCTCGGCGTACTCAGATGCCACCTGGACTTAACGAGAGGTGCAAGGCATAAGTTCTGGCAGGCAATGGGGCACGACTGTTTTACAAGAAGGCTGGAAGATAGGAAGCCTCAAGACGGACAGAGGTTGGGTTCACGATTTCCACAATAGGGTATGGACCTATAACTTTGGGCCCCTGCTGAAGAGCTGGAATTTTAAACTTAATTTTCCCTGTGGATAACCAAACCAAATCCCCAACCTGAAATTTGGGTACTTCCCTATGGGACTTATCTACTGCTCTTTTTTGAGTGGATGTAACTGCCGATAGGGAACTACGTACCCCAGAACGAGACTTAGAGCTATGCTCAACTGAAGGGAGTTTCTCTAAGGAAGTAACTGCAACCATTAGAGTGGAAGCTAAACATGAATCCTGGCATTTGGAACCCCACTGAATAACCTCCCCAGTTACCCAATCAATGTGGGGGTTGTGTACCTGTAGCCATGGTAACCCCAGAATTAACGGAGACGAGGAACCATCGAGAACGTGAAAAGCTAATTTTTCACAATGCACATTGTTCACACACATAGATAATGCCTTGGATTTTTGGGTTACCAAACCTGACCCCAGTGGGCTTTTATCAATAGCAGAAATCCTCATAGGAGATGTGAGGGGAATAAGGGGGATATTATACCTTTCTGTGAAGGCAGCATCTAAAAAATTCCCCCCAGCCCCAGAATCCACTAAGGCCGAAACTGTAACTGAACCCCCAGGCCAGGATAAAACTACAGGTACTAAGTTTTTTGAGGCAAATTGGGGAGAGGAAATTCCTCTACCCAAATGGAGATTCCCTTCATCACATAGGTTTCGAGAATTTCCAGGCCTCTTGGGACAATTTTTAAGGAAATGCCCCTTAATACATGCATAGACCCAGGGACTGCCTACGGGCCCTTTCCTCTGGAGACAAGCGAGTAGCCCCCAATTGCATGGGTTCTCCCTGAGGGTTAGGAAAGGAGGAAGTTGAAGACTCGTCATTACATGTAGTAGGGAAATCAGTATCCCCCTCAGCTCGTCTTTCCCTTTGCCTCCTATCAATTTGGATGGCTAACCTCATGAGGTCATCCAAAGTAGATGAAGGAGGGTAATTAACTAGGCTATTTTTGACAGAGCTAGAAAGACCCACCCGGAATTGACTACAAAGAGCTGTATCATTCCACCAAGTCTCAGCTGACCAGCGGCGGAATTCAGTACAATACTCCTCAATAACTCTTTTCCCTTGACGGAGTTTACGAATAGCGGAGTCGGCAGAACTAGCACGATCCGGGTCATCGTATAACATGGCCATGGTAGCAAAAAATGCTTCTAGGGATAAACGGGCAGGGTCAGAGGGGGGTAATCTTAGTGCCCAGACTTGTGGGTCACCTTGTAGTAAGGTCATAACAAACCTTACTTCATCCTCACCAGTAGGGAAGTTGTGAGGGAAAAAACTGAGGTATAACTTACATGCCTCTTGAAAAACAAAAAATTTACCCCTATCCCCACTAAACTTATCAGGAAAGGGGATTTTTGGGTCATGGGAAAAACCTCTATTACCCGGAGTCGCTGACGGAACAGACCCCTCAGGAATCTCAGATTGCTGTGCATCCAACCTCTCGGAAAGAGACCGCAGACCTTGAATAATAAAGTTCTGCTTCCCCTCTAGTTCATCAAGGCGCTGGAGGAGGGTCAAATACAATAGTTCAGTGGTTTGCGGAATAGCGGGAGCTTCTTCCATTTTCTTCCGTCTCATTGACCCGTTGTACTGTCACGGTCGGCACCCTACACCAGAACAGATGCCAAGCACCCTGGTCTTGGCTCGACTTCACCAGTTAAGTGACCGCCTTTGGCCTTGGGAGGAGCCCTCGGCGTACTCAGATGCCACCTGGACTTAACGAGAGGTGCAAGGCATAAGTTCTGGCAGGCAATGGGGCACGACTGTTTTACAAGAAGGCTGGAAGATAGGAAGCCACCAGGAACAGGCAGGCCGGGCCAGCACAAGCAGTTAGAATAGTCAAACAGGCCAGAATCAGGGTTAGAGATCGTAGAATAGTCGAAGAACAGGCAAGGTTTCAGGATTGGAGAGAACAGCGTAGTTTCAGGCAGGCGAGGTCAGGATTGGAGAGGTCAGAATTGTAGCAGGCAGGCAAGGGTCAAACACAGTAGATCAAGTCAGGAATCACAATGAACACCCAGGAACAAGCTAATTGAACCTAACAACGGGCAAGGTCCTGTTATCTAAATGGGCTTTATATACCTTTGAATTTCGCGCCAATTGCGCCCTGGTGTGATGACGCCAGCGCGACTGCGCCTTTAAATAACGAGCGTGCGCGCGGCGCGCGCCCTAGAGGAAGCCGGCACAGGAGAAGGAAGCAGCACAACGGGCATCCACGCCGAGGACGCGCCGTGGACCCCGCTGCCGCTAGACCACCAGGGTAAGTTCCTTACAGAAGTTTTTACTTTTTTTGATCTACCAATCTACTATTATTGCAGATAGCTAAACAAAGCTAATCACAGGCCCTCATGGGTTAATTCCTAGGTTGAAAATTATCCAGCTTTGGTTTGTTAGCCTGAGTATATCAGTTTCTCTAAACCCCAAAATATTCATGGTCTCACCACCACACCCCTCAAAAGTTAAATGTGTAATTCATGTTCAGCTGTGGCTTCTGGGACCATGCATATTTGGGGGACTATGCTCCATCTGGTATTCATTATGGCGATGTACATTTACTTGGTTTGAAGACTTGACTACCTTACAGTGCTGGCTGCATTGGTGCAAGTTATTAAAAGTTTTTTGTAATGTATGCCAACATTACAGTTGCTCTCGTTCTGATATCATCCTCTGGTGTATACCCAGGTGCTAATCATGTATTTATGAGGCTTTACTGAATTTAACTCAAATCTCATTATGATTAGCTATTGAAATATTCATCTACACCCTTGCATGATTGTGGGCCAAGTTTTCAGACCTTTGTGCTAATTTTAACCATGATTAACTCACCAACTCTAAAACCACATTTGTCATTGAATGTATTAAAAGATCTGAACAAGAAAAAGTAAGTTGTTGGATAGAAATCCAAAAACCTCTAAAAATGCATGTTTTTTGGACAATTCCTAGCAAAGAAAAACCTCTAAAAGTCTGAATTGATTTAAAGTGGTCCAATAAGATCAGTGCAGCTACCATTGACTTCTATAGGTTATCAACAACTTTTACTTGGCAAAACTATGCCTTAGAGCAGTGATCCCCAACCAGTAGCTCCTGAGCAATATTTTGCTCTTCAATCACTGCCAGTGGCCTCCAAGCAGGTGTTTATTTTTGAATTCCTGTCTTAAAGGCAAGTTTTAGTTGCATAAAAAACCAGGTGTACTGCCAAACAGAGTCTCCTGTTGGCTGCAAGTCCAAATATGGGCTACCAATACACAATCACAATCCTTATTTGGAACCGCAGGAACTTTTTGCATGATTGTGTTGCTCTTCAACATTTTTTTTATACTTGAGTGTGGCTCATGGGTAAAAAAGGTTGGGGACACCTGCCTCAGAGGATCACCCTGTGGTGTTAGCTGAGAAGAACCGCAAGCCAGTTTGGCTTTTGTCTCTTCTGCACAGTAAGAAGTTAAGAAAGGAGGACCGGGAAGAGGTTTTGAGGGTTTTTTTTCTCTTGAAATAATATATATATATATATATATATATATATATATATATATATATATTGTATATATATTATTTTAAAAAAAATTCAAAACCACAAAAATCTCTTCCTGCTTGTTCTTTCTTAATTTCTTACTGCAGTAGTGACAAAAGCTAAACTTTAACAAAAAAACAACTGGCTTTTTCACTCTACTGTGCATGCATTAGCCCCCGGGTAGCGATGAAAGAAGAAGCAGAGAAAAGGATTGCTTCATGGTGCTCTTTTTGGGAAAAACCCGGGTTGGTGCATTGTTTTGCTAAAAGAAGCACCAGCCCGTGGATGAAAACAATAAACTTAAATGAACAAAGAAGCTGATTCCTATGTAGAACATATTTCCTGCACATCAATTAATAGGAATTATCTTAGCATATATATTGCTGTAATCTTATCAATTGATCTGAAGTTCTGCTCTAGGGTTAAGAGATTGATGCCTGATGGTGCACCAATACTAGTGCATGCCAAGTGTTTTAAGTGATACAGTATCTATGCAGTCATCTCAATGCTGTTAACTTGAATGTTAGAGGAACTGTGTGTTAGTCCTCATTTAATAGATATTACAAGAATTCTCATGGGCTGTGGAATACCTGTGAATAAATTATGTTGTAGAGCTAATTTTATAAGAAAGCTTAAATTATGCTTGTTGAATAATAAACTGATCCAGGAAGTGCGCCAATGCTTGTGTCTACCAAGTGCCTAAGCTGACATGACAACCATCTCTACGCTGCATATTTAAAGGACCATGAATCTACAAGTAGTGAATTCTTAATTTAGAAATACTGAGTTTTTACAGGCTACATAATGACTATGGAAGATCATTAAGTAATGTTCTATGTAGGGGTTTGCAGATGAAAATAACCTGGTTAAAGTTCTGTTTGGTCAAAATTATATTTGGTATCTTTTGTATTTAACATAATTTACATGATTTTATATGCCTGCTTTTAAAGATGACTATATTGCATTTGAGTTATATACTTTAGTCGAAATATATTTCAATAGTTTTACATATTAAAGTTCCAAATAATCTCTGATAAACAGATGACAGCTGTTATGTGTCACATCTGAAAAGAACCTTTCCTTTGATTCTTTCTTCTTTGTGATATTAATCTGCTCTTTTTTGTTGTATGATAAAAGTGAGACCTTGTCATCTCATTGTTTTATATCTTCTGAAGACATAGCACAAAGGCCTGGAAATGTAAAACCTGTTCTCTAGATTTTTCTTTAAAAACAGACTTTTACAGCACACAGTAATAATCAAATGTTTCCAGAGTGTAGAATGTGTAAATATGTATGCTTATTCATATTGTTTTAGATTACATTTTAGGTATCCAAATGGCAAACTCATCATTTCAAATATTTGAATTGTAAGATTTAATTTATTCATATTATTTTATATAACCGTTAGGTATAGTTAATGGTCAGTACTGCAGACCAGGCATTGTAAAGCACATTTAGCAAAGGAATGATTGAAACATATTGTTTTATCTTTTATGCTTTTGATGAGGCTTCTTCAGGTAGTGTCCCTATCCTAACAGCAGTTTTTCAGAGGTCAAGGGATGTCGAATCAACACAAATACAGGCAGTTTTTTCTTGAGTTGTTTTTATGTCATCTTGATTCAAATAATAGGTCTCTTGTTGGGCAGATCACAGAAATAACACATACTGACAGTACTGACAATTATAACATTATTTTATTATTATCATTCTTTATTGTACAGCCACTCCCATACTTGTGTAGAACATTTTTATTTCCTACAGTGCAAAAATCTGTCTAAAAATCTATAATTTGAGCCTGATTTGGCAAAAGTTGCTTTGCCATCAGTAAAAATGTTTTGGAGCATGCGTGGTCTGTAATGCTTTTTGTTTGATATTCATTTGGGTTCACTGAGAGGCCCATTTAGTAAAGGTCAAATCTCAGTGGTAACAGAGCTTTTTGAAATGATGAATAAACTCTATTTCTCTAAGACCATGGATGCTATGAAAGCCTTTAAAAGATGAATATAAAAAGTACAATCTGAAAAATAAATAAATATAAAATTCAAGTTTGTTTCAACAATTACAAGTGAAAAAAATCTAAATATTTGGCTTTCCTATATTTCTAAAAAAGCTGTAAAAATTCTAGATTTATCAGCTCTGCTGATTTTATTGGACCACTTTAAATCAATTCAGACTTTTAGAGAATTTTTTTTTTTTTATAAATTGTCAGAAAAGCTTTTTCAATATTTATTTCCAAAAATTTTTAGAAATTTTTAAGGTATTCATATTTTTTAGTTCTTTCAGTTCTTAAGTCTTGTGCTAACTTTGCATATAACATCTATAGCACTTTGCATTACACCTTATTGATACAATGGTACTGCATTAACAATGCCAGAGGCACTATGTAATTATAGAAGGTGCAGAAAGTTTTGCTACTGGTCTAATCAACAACAAAAGCAGAAACTGCACTAGCTTGGTGTTCTTCAAGCAAGCGCCACAGAGTGATACTCTTCCTGTTTATTCGTTCAGCTTACAGCTCTGCATGCACAGTAGAGCAAAAAGCCAAACTTTAACTAAAAAACAATTCTATTTTGTTCTACTGTGCATGCGTCTGCTCTGGAAACTTTGAAAAGAAAACGATTGCTCTCTAGCGCTCGCTGGCAGAACTCCAGACCAGTGCAGTTTTTTGCTGAAAGGAGCACAGGCCCGGGGTGTCAGGCAAGTAAATACAATTACTTGGGGGTGCCTAACTTTTGGCAGCCCCAAGTATAAATTACTTTCCTTCTGCTTTAATGAATTTCATAAATCTGTGCTTTTTTAATAAATTAATTTTTTAAATCTTTTGTTATAATTTTGGTTTCAAAATTGAGGTTTCATGGGGTCAAGTTACCCTGATTTGGATACATTCTTGGATCAGTCATTAATGATTTAATTTAATAAGAATGGTTTATATTGCCCTTATAACACAATCTTAAGGGAGATTCAGCCGAAAGCTTTATTTTAACTTTTTGAGCACTAAAGACATCTAAACAAGAAATATTTTCAAATATGTATTTATAGGGGAATCTATGAAAATTCAGAAAGAAACATGTAACGCTTTTTTGGCCTATCAATTAGGGGTTAAGGGTGTCCAGCTAGGGTATGAGCATGGGTTACACTGTGAAACTACACTCAGGGCGGAGCCTTCGCTAAATGGAAGCTTCCCCTTTAAGATGGTGTAAAACTACAACCCACGGGCATATAAGTGTAAAAGATAGAATAATGGACGCCAGGAGGTTCTTTAAATAGTGGAAACAAGTGCGATGGTTTATTAGCACAACAATATGCAAAGGCAATTGACCACAGGTTTACTCACGCAGGAGCTGTAGTAGGAGTTAGCATATCACAGAGGAGACAGGATAGCATTGATGATAATGCAGCATGTACAGATGTCACTCCTCAAGTCAAACAATAGGAAGAATATCTCACTCCCAAAGACCAGCGACCAAAGTGAAACAGGATCGATCAAGTAGGGGTCAGGCAGTGCTCTGCTAACTGAATTCCCTATCACTGAGTTCCTTACACTAAAGGCACCTTAAAAGCCTTTGGGAGGCTACTCCTTGCTATTCTCCTTGTTGGAGCACAGAACTGCTCATGCTACTAAAATCTGGCTATCTCTCTCTCCTAGAGAGACTATAACAGGATCTGCCCTAATGATAGCTAATCCTCGTTCACGGGATTGCCTGGTTCCCGACTTCAGCACCAAAGGTACAGGTCCCTTTGGGGTAAATGGCTTACTGGGGCCTTGGTGATCCCAGGCTCAATGGGAAACACCTAGCAGCACAGACACCAGGAGCCAAAGAGGAAGAGGCCACTCCCTACACAGCACTATATAGCAGTGTGGCAGGGGAGTGTCATTACACTCTTTGTCCAATAGGTGTAGATGTTACACTTTACCAGTTAGAAGGGCTTGGCCCAATAACAAGGGAAAAGAGAACTTAAGGAAAGGTATGGGATTAACTCTATAGGAGCCTAATAGATCCTATAGGTCCCTACAAACATTTCCACTTTTGAGTCACAAAAGGCTTTTGGAACTAACCTTTACTTAAAATTTAAAAAAAAAAAGTATTCTCTACCTACCTTTTTTCCACAGTGCATTCTCTACCTACAGTATAGCACATTAGGTAGTCTGCTGTCAATTTTCAGAAGCTTCTGTGTTCCCTGTCTAGTCCCTGCCTAGTTCTTCATTTTCATTTGTTGATTTTATGGTTCTAACTCTTGCTAGTCTGCTGCATTTCCTGACTTCTAGCCTGTGTGCTGGGCCTCTAACCTTAGTTTACTGCTTATTTGCATGAGCCATTATTATTCTCTGCTGATTCAGCAAACTGCTTATCCAGTGTATGGTCCAACTCAGTGTCTTGATTTAGGGTCTTTCATTTTGTCCCACCTTTATTTTTTGAATCATAATATACTTCTTCACACGTGATAAAAAAACACTTATGGTATTTTGCATACCATATAACTTGAAGACAAATAGCATCAGGGCTATTCTGCCCTTTTTCACTTTTACAAAAGTTTATGCAATCTTAGAAAAAATACCAATGGGATCAGTGTATTTAATAAACACAATTTCTAGAAGACATAAAGCCTGTTTTTACATTCATAACATATAAGTCTCAACCCAAGCTATGGTGGTAAATGTCATCATTCCCTTTACAATATAAATAAAAGTATATACCTTGCTGAAAGTGGAACATCCTTTCTGTTAGTTAAAATTACTACTTTAATAGGTCATAATTTAGTGGTAATTTCTGATGACCCAGGATGGAAGTGCTAGATCACTAAGAGGCAGATTTGCTAAAGGGCGAAGTGACTAACGCTGGCGAAAATTCGCTGGACTTGTCTAATTTAATAAAAATTCCCTGGACTTGTGTAATGTACTGTATTTGCTGCAACATATACGTCAATTAAACTTTATATTTTCTCACCGTATGCAAATTAGCCTGAGTGAAGACCTCTAGCGAAGCTGCACTAGGCATAATTGAACTGTAGCGCATCTTCGATTTGATTGCCGACGTAACAGTAGTGAAAATTTGCCAGTGTTCGGTGCCCTGGACGCAACTTTGCAATATAGTAAATTAGCGTTGACTGAGCGAGTTTTCATCTGGCAAAGTGTAGCGATGTGTGCGAAGCCGTCACTGGCGAATTTTCGCAGGTTAGGGAATTTGCCCCTAAGGTGGGCAAAATTACTTGTGCCTGGGGTTTTGCTGTACTCATTACCTTACACCAGATAAAAATCTAGAATAAGGTGCAGGGCGTATGCACAAGGCCCAGATCTTACTACCTGCCAAAGGGACCCTGCACCTTCTGGTGCTCCCTAACCTTAAGCATCATTCAGATGGGCAAATTAGGGGATGATGGTAAACCCACTTGCCTCCCAAAAAAATGGAAAAAAACACCAAGACAAATTATACTTTAAAATCCCAAAGTCTTTATTAAGAAATAACTTACAGAAACTGTGCTTCCTGTCCTCTACAGAAAAGGCGACAGGGTGACCATCCATGGAGCGGCGCTTGATTTCTCCTCCCTGGCTCTCTGCTGCTGGATCCTTCAGCTCCCACTTTCTGTGCTTCCGTGTGCAGCGGCGCCTCCAGCATGAACGAAGTGGGTGCGGCTACTCTCTGTGCTGCTTTGCTTTCCACTACTTCTCCTCCCTCCTAGCGAGCTCTGCACTCCCATCTTCCCCTCCTTTTCGGGGTCACAGCCGCCGCATCCCCCAGCTCTTCGGAGGAGGATACAGCAGCCCGGGCCTCCCCTCTCCCGATCTCTCCAGCCTGACAGAGTGGGTCTGTCCCCTGACAGGAGGTGGAAATGAAAGTCGCCAGGCAGGGAGAGAGAGAGACAGTGCAGTGACAGGGAGGCTGCAATGGTAGAGCTGTGGCGGCTACATGGACATGCACACACTCCTATTCACACAGCAGCTCAGTAACAGTCACACTCTCAATTACCATATACACAGCGCTTGCATCCCTCAGCTCTTGGGAGGAGGATACAGCAGCCCCAGGCCTCCCCTCTCCCTGTCTCTCCCCGCCAGGTAAACAATAAAAAGAATCCCTTTGTGGGCCCTGTGTCGGACGGTAAATCCGCTAGTGGTGACGCGCCCAGGTGTGTGTGTATGGCCATTTATAGAGAGCTGGCGAGCCATAAGAGAAGCCCCTAGCCGGCACCATTTTCTGTGAGTGGAGCTCGGGGGGAGGTGTATGTGAGTGTCGTATACTTGTGAATTGAGAGTGTGACTGTAACTGAGTGGCTGTGTTTTTTAAAAAAAATTTTGATGTTACTGGTCCTTTAAGTTTGTTCCATGCTCTCATGCTTGTCTTCAGAGTCCATTGCAGATTTCAGCAAACCTCTCTCTCCCTCTCTAAAGTGTTAAACATAATATTAACCTGGCTCTTTGCAATGGGAAATTAAACACCAATCCGGTTCTTTGCCTAAAGGACTACAGGTCCAAAACTACTATTTCCTGCTTATTATATATTGGAGGGGTACTCACTAGCAAGCTACCCTCACTAACTCATTGGTGGTGCAACAACTGTCCTTCTAGCTGTGCTGCCTGTGTAATATTACTACAGCATTCTGTTACAGAGCACTCCCTATCTTGACCCCTAACTCAAAAGAACCTTTGCACTGTTTCACCCTAATGCATGGTAATGTAAAGTACTGTAGCTTCCTTTTAGCTTCCTTTTACTGATGTGTAGGTGGAATACCCACTGACATCTCAATGAATGAATAATTCATATCTTTTAGGGGCTCATATCATGAATTACTTACTATGCATCATTTACTTACCCCCATGTTGCTGCTTTTTGCACTGAGAACTGGATCAAAAGTGCATACTGTACCTCCTGACACTCCCTAAGTTACATACATATATAGTTAGATCGGGTTGATAAAAGACCAAAGTCCATCAAGCTCAACCCCTCCAAATGAAACCCAGCATTCATACATACACACACACACTGACCCTCCATACACTCACGTAAACTATATATATATATATATACTCATACACTAACTGTAGATTTTAGTATCACGATAGCCTTGGATATTATGTTTGTCCAAGAAATCATCAAAGCCACTATTAAAGGCATTGACAGAATCAGCCATCACAACATCACCCGGCAGTGCATTCCACAACCTCACTTTCCTGACTGTGAAGAACCCCCTACGTTGCTTCAAATGAAAGTTCTTTTCTTCTAGTCTGAAGGGGTGGCCTCTGGTGCGGTGTTCTTCTTTATGGGTAAAAAGGTTACCTGCTATTTGTCTGTAATGTCCTCTAATGTACTTGTAAAGTGTAATCATGTTCCCTCTCAATTGTCTTTTTTTCCAGAGAAAACGACCCCAACCTTGACAGTCTACCCTCATAATTTAAGTCTTCCATCCCTGTAACCAGTTTAGTTGAATTTCTCACAATTCTTTCCAGCTCACTTATATCCTTTCCACTGCATCCTCCAGATGAGGCCTTACCAGGGACCTATAAATCGGTGCTCGATTTCCTCTCCCTGGCTATTCTACTGACAGCAGAGTGTTGGCAGGTGGAGCAGGGTTTGTGCTGGCTGTACGGATCCCTCTGGGGAAGGCTTCTCTCGGCTTTCTTTGGTTTCTTGGTGGCTACCCTGATGTGTCTCGCCTTCTTGGGCTTTGCCTTGTGGCCCCTGGAATGTCCCCTGGAATGCTGTTTGGTGACCTGTGCTACTTTCCTGATGGCTGATCTGGCAGCGGTGGGCTTCTTATGCCCGTGCTTCCGGCTCAGCATCTGCAGGTTCAGGCTGAACGAGCCATTAGCCCCAATGCCCTTGGTGTGAGTGAGGGTCTTGTTGTGCAGCAGTGCCTTGATGCTGTATTTGAGGTACATGTGGCCTTTCCGCTGGTCGAACCAGGGCTCTTTCTTGGCCAGGGACGAGCCATTCCTCTCCACGAGCTTGCGAATCTTGTCCACTACCAGTTGGCTGTACCAGCCCAGCTGGTTCTTCTTCCTCTTCTTTCTAGCGGGTGGGCCTGTCTGCTGTGGGAGAGCCGATAAGTGGCGCACGGGAGAATCGCGTAAATGTCATTCAGCCAGGAGATGCGGAGCGAGATGGCAGATCTCAATGCCGGCACGGAAACTCCCGTACAAACGCGCCCATGGGGAGCCTTGCGTGGCAAGGTGCTGTGCATTCAGTTCCCTGTTGCACAGTGTGGAAAAACCCATTAACAGGAAAGTTAGTGCATCAGGAAAGTAGCCCAGGTCACCAAGCGGCATACCAGGGGCCTCAAGGCAAAGCCCAAGAAGGCGAGACGCGTCCGGGTAGCCACCAAGAGACCAAAGAAAGCCGAGAGAAGTCTTCCCCAGAGAGATCCGTACAGCCAGCACAAACCCTGCTCCACCAGCCAACACTCTGCTGTCAGTAGAATAGCCAGGGAGAGGAAATTGAGCACCGCAGGATGGATGGTCACCCTGTCGCCTTTTCTGAAGAGGAGGGGAAGTGGAGTTTCGGTAAGTTATTTCTTAATAAAGGCTTTGCTATTTAAAAGTTTCACTTGTCTTGTTGTTTATTTTTCGTTGTATACTAACAAATTTTTTAACAAAAATGTTTGATGTTACTGGTCCTTTAAAGGCAAATACATTACATAGCACTAAGTAAATGAAATTCATGTACTAAAGCAATTTCCATCTTCTAATTAAAACTAATGTTTTTGCAACTGAAAATGAAGCAATTAATTCAATAAATGCTTTGCTAGAAAACACCTCAGCCAGAACAGAATTAATATGATCATTGTTATTTTTACCCTGCTAAATTTCATGTATCTGCAATATCCCAGTATTTAATAAACCTGTCTTTATTTTCTTTGCTATTTCTGACATGTTTGCAAATAATAACACTAATTTCACATTTGAGGAAATCCTGTAATTTAAAAAAAAAACTTCAGTAGTTATAAGAGTTGTGCTTGCATTTATGTTCCTTCCATGAAATTAGTAAATGTTAAGAATTAAAAAACTTTTGCTACTAGGTAGTAGGGATCATCCACCTCTATACTCAATGAAAAGATATTCAAATAAAGAAGATCTAAAATTATTCTTTACACAATTGACTCAATTTAGCCACACATCCTGCAAGGAACCTAGAAGTGCTTATTTAAGTCCACACGTACAGTTGCGCACCCACCCTTTTCCCTACAGTGAGTTACAAGTTAAACCTCTTTCTGATTTGCACCCAGGGCAGCCATCAGGGGGGGGACAGGGAGAGAGTTGTAGGGGGCCCCGAAGGTGAGGGGGGTCCAGCCACGCCACACTTTCTTGATTAGCCGGACCCCCCTGCTTTCTGAGAGCTGCTGACTTCGGGAAGGCAGGGCGGGAGCACAAGGGGAGGTATCTTCTGTCCATTATTTTCCCTTATAATGAGTTTAAATTCCGGTTGAGGTGCTCAGGGATTGGATAGCTGAGGTTTGAACTGCCCCTCCAGCTCATCCAATCACCATGCAGCTTTACCTGGACTTGAAATCCTGTGACCAATGAGGGAAGAAAATGCTGTCACTGGAAGAAGATGCAGCCATCTGTGCTCCCCTCCTTCCTTCTGTAGTTGTCAGCTCACTGACAGCAGGTGGGCCACACTAATGAAGTAAGTGTAACATGGCAGGGCCCCCTAAAGGTAACCCTTTGTGGTCCCTGTTGTGTGGTGGGGTCCTGGGCACCAATTTCTGGGGGGGAGCAAGTTATTTTACATGGATGTTTAAGGGGGGCCCTGACCACCAATTTTCTTACAAGTGGGGGGGGGCAGGCCACCAATTGTTTTTCCCCATGTGGGGTCCTAACCACCAATATTTTTTAATGACTGGCCCTGACCACAAATGTTTTTTTAATCGGGGGGCCTTCATCACCAATATTTTTTTATTTTTTGTGGGGACCATAGCCACAAATGTTTTTTAGTGTGTGGTGGACCTGTGGGGTGGGGAGGGCGGACCTGTAGGTGGGGCTTGTGGTGGGTGCAGCCCAGGGGGCCCAGGAAATTTTTTTGTATGGGGCCCTGCGATTTCTGATGGCGGCCCTGTTTGCACTCTCAATCCTTCGTACCTATGGACCAGTTGGAGCAGCTCCAGGGTTCCCTTTCCGCTCAGTGCACTTGTATCTAAAAGCACAGACATCACTTACACACAGAACACCAGAAATGATGCCAGATGGACATGCATGCTATTGCAATATATTTTTGTGAATTGGACTCAGTTGTGCCAGGTGCATTGCCCCCTTATGGCCACAATTATGCTGGAATTCTGGGGTCGGAACTCTGTATTGTAGGAAGAAAGCATGATCAATGCTCAAAATTGTTCTTTGCTCACTGCATTTGTGGACCAAATGAGTGCCATAGTTTTTAGTATTAAAGGGGATGTTCAGTTTGAAGCTGCAGACCTGATAAGCCACGGATCAGCCCTGCTAAAGTTCTTTTGTCTGTGCATCATGTAAATGAAGCAGGAGTGCGGTAACCAGATCGGTGTCAGCTTCTTGTATGAGCAGACGGGAAAGCTGTGTCGGTGATCCGTAGCAGAAAGGCAGTAGAGAGTAGGGATGTAGCGAACGTCGGAAAAAAGTTCGCGAACATATTCGCGAACTTGCGCAAAAATGCGAGCGGTTCGCGAACGGTTCGCGAACCCCATAGACTTCAATGGGAAGGCGAACTTTAACATCTAAAAAAGACATTTCTGGCCAGAAAAATGATTTTAAAGTTGTTTAAAGGGTACAACGACCTGGACAGTGGCATGCCAGAGGGGGATCAAGGGCAAAAATGTATCTGAAAAATCTGCCTGTGTGTGCTTGGAAGAGATAGTGTAGGGGGAGAGCTGTTAGTGATTTCAGGGACAGATGATAGTAAGTTTGCTGGCTAGTAATCTGCTTGATACTGCTCTGTATTGGAGGGACAGAAGTCTGCAGGGATTTGAGGGACATTTTAGCTTAGGTAGCTTTGCTGGCTAGTAATCTACTGTTCTCTTTAAACAACTGCCATACGTTGACCTTGTAGGCATTGTTTGCCCAGTTTTTTTGGACGCAGCCACTGAAGCACAGTTGCCAGAAAAAATATGCCATATAAATGCTGAAAATAGTAATTTTTCGCCATACGTTGACCTTGTAGACATTGTTTGCCCAGTTTTTTTGGACGCAGCCACTGAAGCACAGTTGCCAGAAAAAATATGCCATATAAATGCTGAAAATAGTAATTTTTCGCCATACGTTGACCTTGTAGACATTGTTTGCCCAGTTTTTTTGGACGCAGCCACTGAAGCACAGTTGCCAGAAAAAATATGCCATATAAATTCTGAAAATAGTCATTTTTTGCCATACGTTGACCTTGTAGGCATTGTTTGCCCAGTTTTTTTGGTCGCAGCCACTGAAGCACAGTTGCCAGAAAAAATATGCCATATAAATGCTGAAAATAGTCATTTTTTGCCATATACGTTGAGTCAACGTATGGCAAAAAATGACTATTTTCAGCATTTATATGGCATATTTTTTCTGGCCTCTGTGCTTCAGTGGCTGCGGCCAAAAAAACTGGGCAAACAATGCCTACAAGGTCAACGTCGTTGACCTTGTAGGCATTGTTTGCCCAGTTTTTTTGGCCGCAGCCACTGAAGCACAGAGGCCAGAAAAAATATGCCATATAAATGCTGAAAATAGTCATTTTTTTGGTCGCAGCCACTGAAGCACAGTTGCCAGAAAAATTATGCCATATAAATGCTGAAAATATAAATTTTTTTGGTTGCAGCCACTGAAGCACAGAGGCCAGAAAAATTATGCCATATAAATGCAGAAAATATGCATTTTTTTGGTCGCAGCCACTGAAGCACAGTTGACAGAAAAATTATGCCATATAAATGCTGAAAATATAAATTTTTTTGGTTGCAGCCACTGAAGCACAGAGGCCAGAAAAATGATGCCATATAAATGCAGAAAATATGAATTTTTTTGGTCGCAGCCACTGAAGCACAGTTGACAGAAAAATTATGCCATATAAATGCTGAAAATATAAATTTTTTTGGTTGCAGCCACTGAAGCACAGAGGCCAGAAAAATTATGCCATATAAATGCAGAAAATATGCATTTTTTTGGTTGCAGCCACTGAAGCACAGAGGCCAGAAAAATTATGCCATATAAATGCAGAAAATATGCATTTTTTTGGACGCAGCCACTGAAGCACAGTTGCCAGAAAAAATATGCCATATAAATGCTGAAAATAGTCATTTTTCGCCATACGTTGACCTTGTAGACATTGTTTGCCCAGTTTTTTTGGTTGCAGCCACTGAAGCACAGAGGCCAGAAAAAATTAAACCAGTAGGGTTTGCACCCTAGTTTGTAACGGTGGCGGAGGGAGGAGGACGCTAAAGGACAGCTGTGTGTGGAGTCATGAGGCTTGAAGAGAAGGACAGCTGCATAGAAGTCAGAACAAGTCTTCCGGCGTGCAGTAACCCTCCGAGATCCACCCCTCATTCATTTTAATAAAGGTCAGGTAATCGACACTTTTGTGACCTAGGCGAGTTCTCTTCTCAGTTACAATCCCTCCTGCTGCACTGAAGGTCCTTTCTGAGAGCACACTTGAGGCTGGGCAAGACAAGAGGTTCATGGCAAATTGTGACAGCTCTGGCCACAGATCAAGCCTGCGCACCCAGTAGTCCAGGGGTTCATCGCTCCTCAGAGTGTCGATATCTGCAGTTAATGCCAGGTAGTCCGCTACCTGCCGGTCGAGGCGTTCTTTGAGGGTGGATCCAGAAGGGTTGTGGCGCTGCCTTGGACAGAAAAACATTTGCATGTCTGACGTTACAGACCGGCCAAAGGGCTTTGTCCTTGCAGGTGTGCTCGTGGCAGGATTACTGGCACCTCTGCCCCTGGAATGTTGATGAGTTCCTGAAGTGACATCACCCTTAAAAGCATTGTACAACATGTTTTGCAGGCTGGTTTGTAAATGCCGCATCTTTTCGGACTTGTGGTATGTTGGTAACATTTCTGCCACTTTATGCTTGTACCGAGGGTCTAGTAGCGTTGCGACCCAGTACAGGTCCTTCTCCTTAAGCCTCTTGATACGGGGGTCCTTCAACAGGCATGACAGCATGAAAGACCCCATTCTCACAAGGTTGGATGCAGAGCTATCCATCTCCGCTTCCTCATTATCAAGGACTGCATCATCCACGGTCTCCTCCCCCCAGCCACGTACAAGACCAGGGGTCCCCAAAAGGTCACCACTAGCCCCCTGGGAAGCCTGCTCCTGTTGGTCCTCCTCCTCCTCCTCCACAAAGCCACCTTCCTCCTCTGACTCCACTTCTGGCACCTCTCCCTGCATTGCAGCAGGTGCCTGGGTTCGTTCTGGTGATTCCGACCAGAAATCGTGCGCTTCCAGCTCCTCGTCACGCTGGTCTACAGCCTCATCTGTCACTCGTCGCACGGCACGCTCCAGGAAGAAAGCGAAGGGTATTAGGTCGCTGATGGTGCCTTCGGTGCGACTGACCATATTTGTCACCTCTTCAAAAGGTCGCATGAGCCTGCAGGCATCGCGCATAAGCACCCAGTAACGGGGGAAAAAAATCCCCAGCTCTGCAGATCCAGTCCTACCACCCAGTTCAAAAAGGTACTCGTTGACGGCCCTTTGTTGTTGCAGCAGACGTTCCAACATAAGGAGCGTTGAATTCCAGCGAGTCTGGCTGTCAGAAATCAAACGCCTGACTGGCATGTTGTAGCGCTGCTGAATGTCAGCAAGGCGTGCCATGGCTGTGTAGGAACGTCTGAAATGGGCCGACACCTTTCTGGACTGGGTGAGAACGTCCTGGAATCCTGGGTACTTGGAGACAAAACGTTGGACTATTAAATTTAACACATGTGCCATGCAGGGCACATGTGTTAAATTGCCCAGTCTCAACGCTGCCAACAGATTGCTTCCATTGTCACACACCACTTTTCCGATCTGCAGTTGGTGTGGGGTCAGCCACCGATCGGCCTGTGACTGCAGAGATGACAGGAGTACAGATCCGGTATGGTTTTTGCTTTCCAGGCACGTCATCCCCAAGACAGCGTGACAACGGCGTACCTGGCACGTCGAATAGCCTAGGGGGAGCTGGGGGTGCACAGGTGTGGAGGAGGAGAAGGAGGACCCAGCAGCAGAGTAAGAAGAAGAAGAGGAAGAAGACGAGGTAGAGAGCGATGGAGGAGTAGAGGTGGTGGCAGAACCGCGTGCAATCCGTGGCGGTGACACCAACTCCACTGTTGTTGTTGTTGAGCTACCCATTCCCTGCTTCCCAGCCATTACCAAGTTCACCCAGTGGGCAGTGTAGGTGACATACCTGCCCTGACCATGCTTGGAGGACCATGCGTCAGTAGTCATATGGACCTTTGGCCCAACACTAAGTGACAGAGATGCGGTAACTTGGCTCTGCACATGTTGGTACAGGTGTGGTATTCCCTTTTTAGAAAAAAAATTGCGGCTGGGTACCTTCCACTGCGGTGTCCCAATTGCTACAAATTTGCGGAAGGCCTCAGAGTCCACCAGCTGGTATGGTAAAAGCTGGCGGGCTAAGAGTGCAGACAAGCCAGCTGTCAGACGCCGGGCAAGGGGGTGACAGTCAGACATTGGCTTCTTACGCTCAAACATGGCCTTCACAGAAACTTGGCTGGTGGCAGATGACTGGGAATGGGAACAGGTGGTCAAGGTGGAAGGCGGAGTGGAGGGTGGTTCAGACGGGTCAAGGAGAGCAGAGGTAGAGCAGTAAGATGCTGGACCAGAAGGAGTGTGGCTTTTAGTTTGCCTGTTGCCTTTGAGGTGTTGCTCCCAAAGTGCTTTGTGCTTGCCGCTCATGTGCCTTCGCATAGAAGTTGTACCTATGTGGCTGTTGGGCTTACCAAGGCTCAGTTTCTGACTGCACTCATTGCAAATTACAATGCTTTTGTCAGAGGCACACACATTAAAAAAATCCCACACTGCTGACTTTTTGGAAGTGTGCGATCTGGCGGTAACAGTAGAAGTTGGCGGCATTGGCGGCAATGGCGGGTGCGTTGGCCGGCTGAACACAGGTGCCGATACATGTTGTTGCCCTACTGATCCCTGCGGGCTGTCCTCCCTGCTTATTCTCCTACTGCCTCTCTGACTCTCCGTCTCTCCATCTGAACTACCCTCCTCTTGCTCTCTTCTACTAGGCACCCACAAAACATCAATCTCCTCATCATCATTCTCCTCAGATGCATCAATTTCTTCTGACACATCACAGAAGGAAGCAGCAGCGGGGACCTCCTCCTCATCACTCATCATTATGTCCATCTCTGTCGTGTTCTCTGCCAGAATTAAATCTGGTGTAACGTCCTCATCTCCTTCATCTTCTTCTGGCAATAATGGTTGCGCATTACTCAGTTCAAGAAACTCATGGGAAAATAACTCCTCTGACTCCAGTGAAGAAGGGGCACCGGTGGTGGAGGAAGTGTTACGTGGGGTGGCCATAGCAGTGGAGGATGAGGAGGATGTTGTGGTAAAGTTAGAAACGGTAGAGGATGGGGTGTGCTGTGTAAGCCAGTCAACTACCTCTTCAGCATTTTGGGAGTTCAGGGTCATTGGCTTTTTAAAACTGGGCAATTTGCTAGGGCCACAGGATTGCATAGCAGCACGGCCCCTAGCACGGCCTCTGCGTGGCGGCCTGCCTTTGCCTGGCATTATTTTTAAAAAAACAACAACAACAAAAACTCAGTTGGTTTTTCTGGAAATGATAATACACACAGCTAGATGGCAGTTTGAAGAAAACAGTGTGCAAATAATGCCTACAAGGTCAACGTATACACAGCGGTGGATACGGATTACGTAAAATATATGAATGCTGCTTGAAAAAAAGTAACTCAAGTGGTTTTTCTAGAGACGATAATATTATCAATATTTAGACAAAATGTGAACAAGCTCACACAGCTAGATGGCGGTTTGAAGAAAACACTGTGCAAATAATGCCTACAAGGTCAACGTATACACAGCGGTGGATACGGATTACGTAAAATATATGAATGCTGCTTGAAAAAAAGTAACTCAAGTGGTTTTTCTAGAGACGATAATATTATCAATATTTAGACAAAATGTGAACAAGCTCACACAGCTAGATGGCGGTTTGAAGAAAACACTGTGCAAATAATGCCTACAAGGTCAACGTATACACAGCGGTGGATACGGATTACGTAAAATATATGAATGCTGCTTGAAAAAAAGTAACTCAAGTGGTTTTTCTAGAGACGATAATATTATCAATATTTAGACAAAATGTGAACAAGCTCACACAGCTAGATGGCGGTTTGAAGAAAACACTGTGCAAATACTGCCCACAAGATCAACGTATACACTACTACAGCGGTGGATACGGATCTCGTAAAATTTATTATGGCTGCTTGAAAAAAGTCACTCCGGTGTTTTTTCTGGAGACGGTAATATTATGGATATTTAGACAGAATGTGAACAAGGTCACACAGCTAGATGGCAGTTGGTTGAATAACACACTGGGCAAAAAATGCCTACAGGGCAAATAATGCCTAAAAGGTCAACTTATACACTACTACAGCGATGGATACAGATTACGTAAAATATGTTATGGCTGCTTGAAAAAAGTCACTCCGGTGTTTTTTCTGGAGACGGTAATATTATGGATATTTAGACAGAATGTGAACAAGGTCACACAGCTAGATGGCAGTTGGTTGAATAACACACTGGGCAAAAAATGCCTACAGGGCAAATAATGCCTAAAAGGTCAACTTATACACTACTACAGCGATGGATACAGATTACGTAAAATATGTTATGGCTGCTTGAAAAAAGTCACTCCGGTGTTTTTTCTGGAGACGGTAATATTATGGATATTTAGACAGAATGTGAACAAGGTCACACAGCTAGATGGCAGTTGGTTGAATAACACACTGGGCAAAAAATGCCTACAGGGCAAATAATGCCTAAAAGGTCAACTTATACACTACTACAGCGATGGATACGGATTACGTAAAATACGTTATGGCTGCTTGAAAAAAGTCACTCCGGTGTTTTTTCTGGAGACGGTAATATTATGGATATTTAGACAGAATGTGAACAAGGTCACACAGCTAGATGGCAGTTGGTTGAATAACACACTGGGCAAAAAATGCCTACAGGGCAAATAATGCCTAAAAGGTCAACTTATACACTACTACAGCGGTTGTAAAATAAAAAAAAGTAAAATAAAAAAAAAATGAATATTAAAAAAAAAAAATTAAAGTTGGTGCTGCTGAACTACTAGGAGCAGCAGATTAGCACACCAGTCCCACTCCCCAACACTGCTAGACTAATAGCACTGGGCTCTTATAGTAGTAGTAGTAGTAGTAGTAGTAAAACAACAAAAAAATAAATAAAAGCAGTCCTTACAAGGACTACTGTTATTGCAGCAGTCAGCAGATGAGATTAGAAGCAGGACAGCTGCCCACTGCAGCTACATACAGAGCACTGCAGTAGAAGGTAGATTACTAGCCAGCAAAGCTACCTAAGCTTAAATGTCCCTCAAACCCCTGCAGACTTCTGTCCCTCCAATAACAGAGCAGTATCAAAACGATTACTAGCCAGCAAACTTTCGACTGTCCCTGAAATCAATAACAGGCAGCAGCTCTCTCCCTACACTATCTCTTCAGCACACACAGGCAGAGTGAAAAAAAGCTGCAGGGCTTCGGTTTTTATAGGGAAGGGGAGTGGTCCAGGGGAGAGCTTCCTGATTGGCTGCCATGTACCTGCTGGTCTGGGGTGAGAGGGCAAAAAAAAGCGCCAACAATGGCGAACCCAAAATGGCGAACGTCGCACGACGTTCGCGAACTTCCGGTGAGCGCGAACACCCGATGTTCGCGCGAACAAGTTCGCCGGCGAACAGTTCGCGCCATCCCTAGTAGAGAGCCCAGGAGAGAAACTTTTAACACCAGCAGCAATCCACAGTTTATATGGTCTGTAGCTTCCAAACTATCAATTTAAAATATTAAAGATAAATTACAAAAATGTTTCTTCTGACTGGGGCTATTCAAATTTAGACTATATTCTGAAAGTGAACCTCCCCTTTAAGTATCATTAGCAAAAACCAAAGGCATTATTTACAATACAGGTATGGGATCCATAATCCCGAAACCCGTCTCTCATAGACTCCATTTTATCCAAATAATTATAATTTTTAAAAATAATTTCCTTTTTCTCTGTGATAATAAAACAGTATCTTGTACTTGATCCAAACTAAGATAAGATCATTATTGGAAGCAAAACCAGTCCAATGTTTAAATAATTTTTTTAGGAGGCTTATACTGGTCATTTATGAATAAATCAGTAGCAAAGGACATGGGCAGACGGCTCTGGTTCCATCAGGTCAAGCAAACAGAGTAAGGTATAGGAATAAAATAACCAGCTACAAGCATCAGTATTAACATTGCTGTGCATATGAGATGGACATAAAGAAAGTGAAGGGAGTCAAGTTAAAGGAAATAGAGGATTCATGAAAAAGATTTTTGCTTTGTGTATTGCAGTATCTTTGAAAAAGAAACATCATTCTTGTGTCATAATGCCTGACATCCACTCACTCACAGGTGTCTGCGCAGGTACATATAACTACTGTAAGTACAATGCAGGGAGCATTGCTCAAACTTTACACCTAGGGGAAAGGGAGATGTAAATTCAATATATCCTTGTAAATCATTATCCTTAAAAATAACATTTTCCTTTCCCTAGAAGTGTTTACTGTGAAAAGCAACAATCCTCTCTGTCTAACTGACGTAATCTTTTTGAACTATATCTCTCTTATCATTCTAGCTAGGGGTTGGAGATTGGCAGTAAATATATTTCAAATGCACTGTAACATTGGACAAAGCTAGACAGCAGTGGAAATGTTAAGTTAGTCAAGGCATTTGCAAAAAGCAAAAACAAGAACTCACGGAGGAGACAGAGATGTTGATTTATTATGTTTCAGATTTGATGATATTCTAAAAATGTGTTTAAATTCAACTTATTTTTTTTTCCTGATCAAAGATTTCAAGATTTCCGAATCTCAATTGCTAGCATATTTTGAAATACCTTGAAGTGGTAATAGCTCATATTGTTCCATTCATCCATATCAAATCACAAAGAAAGTGCTCTTTTAATCAAATTTGTATTTTATTTCATTTGGTCCTCACATTCAGAAACTTCTACTCTTAGGATTTAATAACTTGCCTTTTATTTTAATCAAGATAGGTGAGCTGTTAGCACTGCTGGTTAATTGTTGTTGTTACCTAGCTAGAGTATGCTTTACTATCTCTTTTTCACCAAAAAATTAAAAATTCCAGCTAAAAGTCAACCTTCTCTACCCACAGCACAGTAACTATGTATTCTGAAATTTACTATATGTTCATAAATTCATGTAACATATTCTATTAACCAGTGTATCTTGCTGTGATCTGGCTAACTATTCTGCAAGTCACATCTCTCCTAATTTTCCCATCCTTTGAGGTTGCACCTTTTTTCAGTCTTACTGATTTGATGTTACAATAATGATCTGCTATTTTTCACAATTTGATGTTTCAGGTCAATATTAGACAGCAGAAGTTTCCTTCCTGGTTTTTCTTGGTTCAGCAGTCCAAGAGACCATAGTGAGAAAGCAAAAAAACACTAATGGAGAATGATCATTCAGAGCAAATTTGTATTATCTGTTTGATAATTTAGGTTCCACTTATATGTAAAATATTTATTTTTGGTTAAAGATCCAAAGTATGTTCTTTCATACAGCTGACTATTGTAAGCAGAACCTGTTGTGAAAAAGCAGCAACAATATCTAAACTTTAGTCTAGCCACTTCAGAATAGTTTTGACTTGCAATAATGAGATTTGATACTCCTGGGTTTCAAAATAGAGGTATTATGTTAAATTTCACCAGGAAAAAAGTAAAAAGAATGTCCACATTATATTTTTAAACTGGACAACTTAAAATGTATATAGTGCATGAAGGATAAGTAGCTATCTCATTTTACACCAAGTTCCATAAAATTCTACTCCATTTACAGGAATTTTATCACTGATGAAAACAATTTAAGACATTAAAGTAGGTCTGCAAGGTAAAAACAGAATAATAAAACAACACAAACTTGGGAAAAATATAAAACAAGGACTCCTATAAAATTAACATACATATTAAATGAACTAAACCTGCCTTTTAAAAGATAAAATTATAAGGGTTAGTATATGTAATTCGTAGAGTATGAATATAGAGTAAAATTTAAATGAACAGAATGTGCAATAATTTCAATCAAAAAAATGTTTTCTCAATCTTTAAAAAAAATAAATAGTTTTGCTTTCCCATTATTTGTTTATGTATTGTTTAGTTTTTCCATTCCTTTTTTTTTCTAAAAGCATCTCTTGCCTTGAGGTGACAATTATACTAAATGGGAACGGTGCTGCTCTGCTTACAGCATGTCATTAGATTCTCAAAATTTACATGAAAAGAGATATATACAATCATTGGGAATAGGCGAAAAATGACATAGAATTTTCCAAACTCCACTAAAGACAGACTAATTGAATTCAAGGGGCTTATTAACTAACAATCAAATTGCAATTCTTTCCACAAAAAATTAATAATTTCTTATTTTTTTAAAAAAAGCTCTAAGAATTTGAGTTATATCAAGTGAAAAAACTACAAAAGCCTTTCTTGCCAAACTGCCAAGTAAAATCTGTCGAGATGCTGTATAAGTCAATGGCAGGAGAGTTGATCCTATTGGACCAATCAGAACTTGAGAGGTTTTCAGATTTTTTTTTTCTACAAATTGTCTTAAAAATTCAAATTTTAGAGCTTTCCATGGTATTTGGATTTTTTTTTTCAGATCATTTTTTCAGATCATTTTTTTTCAGATGTATTCCCTGTTGTTAAAAGTAAAAATGCGAAAAAGTTGATCCTTATTAAATGGATGGGCACACAATACCCTACAGTAATTACTAGTTACTAATTTGCTACAAACTACTACAACTAGGTAATGAAAAATGCATTACTTTAATGCATTAATATGTAAGCTACTTATAAACACCTATATACTTTATATGTCTTATAAGCATTGTTTCCTTGACAAGAGTACTCCACAATTAATTGCCCCTTCACTTTCAGTCATCCCACTGAACCCCCTTGTTACATGTCTTAATGAAACACCAGGAACCAGAAATGGTATAAAATGACCACAGCATTTATTCATTTTTATTTGTTTATTTGTTTTATTCATTTTATCAAATAAATAGAACCTTGCCAGCCTCACCCCAAGGCAATATTTGAAGCCAGAATTCCATAAGAGATCCCTACTATGCTCTGCCATTCCTTATTAAAGGCTTGAGATCAGCACTGTCATTATATCCACCACTGAGTATTAGGCTGCCTCTGTCTACAGAGAGGATGGCCCCAAAATCTGCTACCAGTAGGAGCTGCATCTCCCACCACGAGTGAAGTTCAGCAGTCCAAATGGCTTCCCTGAATCTGCAGTGTTTCGATGATAGGAAATCCAAGCAGGCTGTCACTTAGCACAAGCAGTAGTAGTATCTGTATAAATCAACGCACTGTGCAGTCACAGGAAAATAGACTACTTTCTACCCCTTCTAAAATTTACCTGTGCAGTACTCTGTACTCTGTACTCAGCTCTCCTACCGCTGCTGTGACAAACAGAACTTAAATACATTATCATTTATCCACTGTTGATCTAGAGGAAGGCAAAAAAACCCAGCCTGAAGCCACTGCAAATTATGCCTCAAAAAGGAAAGAATTCCTTCCTGACACCAATGGCAATCGGAAACATTGCCTGGATCAAGCATTTGACACTCATTTAACATGAATAATACCATGCAGACTCTCACGCTTATACTGTATAACCGTACTGAAACTACAATGTAACAGTGCATTCAGGAAAACATCCACCTTCGGTTATTAATAGATAATATGAGAACATAAAGAAGCAAAACTCCTGACATATCACAAAAGGTGCAAAAAGGGGTGAGTGGGATATTTCTACCGGCTCAGAAGATAAGACAGTGAATGGCTTCTTCCCCAGACATCACATCCCTTTGTTTCTACACCCCCAGCCCAGATTTCCCTACCTTAACTACTTCCTTCTCACCTAATCACAGCTACATCTGATTCTGCCAATCATTAAACATAAATCATTAAACATAAACCAGTGTAATTTGACTGCTGGTTATTGGATCCCCTGTCATGCAGTCCCTGCGTTTATAGCTCAAGTGCTTTCCTGTCTTTTATTTTGTCCACAAGATCAATAAAAAGAATCTTTTAAAAAAATGTCCTTTGTAAATACAGTATGTAATGTAAAGTTTGGGAACCTGAAGCTCCACAAATATTTCACACTTTTTAGTTTGCTCTAGCTTACACTTTATGTACTAAAACATGGAAGGGTTATTTAATTTTCTCAGACATTCAAGTGGGTCTTTAAAAATGTGCTATGCTCAATTACATTTTTTCCTTTAACACCCTCTCTAATGAAGACAAGTTTTATCTTTAATTAAGCAATATTTTTCTATTGATGAATTCCCACAGAAAATGAAATGACCATTAACAATTTTCATTATAATAGTTACATAGTTACATAGTTAAATTGGGTTTTAAAAAGACAAAGTCCATCAAGTTCAACCCCTCCAAATGAAAACCCAGCATCCATACATACACCCATCCCTACTTTTAATTAAATTCTATATACCCATACCTATACTAACTATAGAGCTTAGTATCAGAATAGCCTTTGATATTATGTCTGTCCAAAAAATCATCCAAGCCATTCTTAAAGGCATTAACTGAATCAGCCATCACAACATCACCCGGCAGTGCATTCCACAACCTCACTGTCCTGACTGTGAAGAACCCCCTACTTTGCTTCAAATGAAAGTTCTTTTCTTCTAGTCTAAAGGGGTGGCCTCTGGTACGGTGATCCACTTTATGGGTAAAAAGGTCCCCTGCCATTTGTCTATAATGTCCTCTAATGTACTTGTAAAGTGTAATCATGTCCCCTCGCAAGCGCCTTTTTTCCAGAGAAAACAACCCCAACCTTGACAGTCTACCCTCATAATTTAAGTCTTCCGTCCCTCTAACCAATTTAGTTGCAGTCTCTGCACTCTCTCCAGCTCATTTATATCCCTCTTAAGGACTGGAGTCCAAAACTGAACTGCATACTCCAGATGAGGCCTTACCAGGGACCTATAAAGAGGCATAATTATGTTTTCATCCCTTGAGTTAATGCCCTTTTTATTCAAGACAGAACTTTATTTTCTTTAGTAGCCACAGAATGACACTGCCCAGAATTAGACAACGTGTAATCTACAAAGACCCCTAGATCCTTCTCATTTAAGGAAACTCCCAACACACTGCCATTTAGTGTATAACTTGCATTTATATTATTTTTGCCAAAGTGCATAACCTTGCATTTATCAACATTGAACCTCATTTTCCAGTTTGCTGCCCAGTTTTCCAGTTTAGACAAATCATTCTGCAATGTGGCAGCATCCTGCATGGAACCTATAGTTCTGCACAATTTAGTATCATCTGCAAAAATAGAAACAGTACTTTCAATGCCCACCTCCAGGTCATTAATAAACAAGTTGAAAAGCAAGGGACCTAGTACAGAGCCCTGCGGTACTCCACTAACAACACTGGTCCAATTAGAAAATGTTCCATTTACCACCACTCTTTGTAGTCTATATTTTAGCCAATTCTCTATCCAGGTACTAGAGATGTCGCGAACTGTTCGCCGGCGAACTTGTTCGCGCGAACATCGGGTGTTCGCGCTCGCCGGAAGTTCGCGAACGTCGCGCGACGTTCGCCATTTTGGGTTCGCCATTGTTGGCGCTTTTTTTTGCCCTCTCACCCCAGACCAGCAGGTACATGGCAGCCAATCAGGAAGCTCTCCCTTGGACCACTCCCCTTCCCTATAAAAACCGAAGCCCTGCAGCTTTTTTTCACTCTGCCTGTGTGTGCTGAAGAGATAGTGTAGGGAGAGAGCTGCTGCCTGTTAGTGATTTCAGGGACAGTTGAAAGTTTGCTGGCTAGTAATCGTTTTGATACTGCTCTGTTATTGGAGGGACAGAAGTCTGCAGGGGTTTGAGGGACATTTAAGCTTAGGTAGCTTTGCTGGCTAGTAATCTACCTTCTACTGCAGTGCTCTGTATGTAGCTGCAGTGGGCAGCTGTCCTGCTTCTGATCTCATCTGCTGACTGCTGCAATAGCAATAGTCCTTGTAAGGACTGCTTTTATTTATTTTTTTGTTGTTTTACTACTACTACTACTACTACTACTACTACTACTACTACTACTACTATAAGAGCCCAGTGCTATTAGTCTAGCAGTGTTGGGGAGTGGGACTGGTGTGCTAATCTGCTGCTCCTAGTAGTTCAGCAGCACCAACTTTAATTTTTTTTTTTTAATATTCATTCTTTTTTTATTTAACTTTTTTTTTATTTTACTACCGCTGTAGTAGTGTATAAGTTGACCTTTTAGGCATTATTTGCCCTGTAGGCATTTTTTGCCCAGTGTGTTATTCAACCAACTGCTATCTAGCTGTGTGCCCGTGTTCACATTCTGTCTAAATATCCATAATATTACCGTCTCCAGAAAAAACACCGGAGTGACTTTTTTCAAGCAGCCATAATAAATTTTACGTAATCCGTATCCATCGCTGTAGTAGTGTATAAGTTGACCTTTTAGGCATTATTTGCCCTGTAGGCATTTTTTGCCCAGTGTGTTATTCAACCAACTGCTATCTAGCTGTGTGCCCGTGTTCACATTCTGTCTAAATATCCATAATATTACCGTCTCCAGAAAAAACACCGGAGTGACTTTTTTCAAGCAGCCATAATAAATTTTACGTAATCCGTATCCATCGCTGTAGTAGTGTATAAGTTGACCTTTTAGGCATTATTTGCCCTGTAGGCATTTTTTGCCCAGTGTGTTATTCAACCAACTGCTATCTAGCTGTGTGCCCGTGTTCACATTCTGTCTAAATATCCATAATATTACCGTCTCCAGAAAAAACACCGGAGTGACTTTTTTCAAGCAGCCATAATAAATTTTACGTAATCCGTATCCATCGCTGTAGTAGTGTATAAGTTGACCTTTTAGGCATTATTTGCCCTGTAGGCATTTTTTGCCCAGTGTGTTATTCAACCAACTGCTATCTAGCTGTGTGCCCGTGTTCACATTCTGTCTAAATATCCATAATATTACCGTCTCCAGAAAAAACACCGGAGTGACTTTTTTCAAGCAGCCATAATAAATTTTACGTAATCCGTATCCCTCGCTGTAGTAGTGTATAAGTTGACCTTGTAGGCATTATTTGCCCTGTAGGCATTTTTTGCCCAGTGTGTTATTCAACCAACTGCTATCTAGCTGTGTGCCCGTGTTCACATTCTGTCTAAATATCCATAATATTACCGTCTCCAGAAAAAACACCGGAGTGACTTTTTTTCAAGCAGCATTCTTATATTTTACGTAATCCGTATCCACCGCTGTGTATACGTTGACCTTGTAGGCATTATTTGCCCTGTAGGCATTTTTTGCCCAGTGTGTTATTCAACCAACTGCTATCTAGCTGTGTGCCCGTGTTCACATTCTGTCTAAATATCCATAATATTACCGTCTCCAGAAAAAACACCGGAGTGACTTTTTTTCAAGCAGCATTCTTATATTTTACGTAATCCGTATCCACCGCTGTGTATACGTTGACCTTGTAGGCATTATTTGCCCTGTAGGCATTTTTTGCCCAGTGTGTTATTCAACCAACTGCTATCTAGCTGTGTGACCGTGTTCACATTCTGTCTAAATATCCATAATATTACCGTCTCCAGAAAAAACACCGGAGTGACTTTTTTTCAAGCAGCATTCTTATATTTTACGTAATCCGTATCCACCGCTGTGTATACGTTGACCTTGTAGGCATTATTTGCACAGTGTTTTCTTCAAACCGCCATCTAGCTGTGTGAGCTTGTTCACATTTTGTCTAAATATTGATAATATTATCGTCTCTAGAAAAACCACTTGAGTTACTTTTTTTCAAGCAGCATTCATATATTTTACGTAATCCGTATCCACCGCTGTAGTAGTGTATACGTTGATCTTGTAGGCATTATTTGCACACTGTTTTCTTCAAACTGCCATCTAGCTGTGTGTATTATCGTTTCCAGAAAAACCAACTGAGTTTTTGTTGTTGTTGTTTTTTTAAAAATAATGCCAGGCAAAGGCAGGCCGCCACGCAGAGGCCGTGCTAGGGGCCGTGCTGCTATGCAATCCTGTGGCCCTAGCAAATTGCCCAGTTTTAAAAAGCCAATGACCCTGAACTCCCAAAATGCTGAAGAGGTAGTTGACTGGCTTACACAGCACACCCCATCCTCTACCGTTTCTAACTTTACCACAACATCCTCCTCATCCTCCACTGCTATGGCCACCCCACGTAACACTTCCTCCACCACCGGTGCCCCATCTTCACTGGAGTCAGAGGAGTTATTTTCCCATGAGTTTCTTGAACTGAGTAATGCGCAACCATTATTGGCAGAAGAAGATGAAGGAGATGAGGACGTTACACCAGATTTAATTCTGGCAGAGAACACGACAGAGATGGACATAATGATGAGTGATGAGGAGGAGGAGGAGGTCCCCGCTGCTGCTTCCTTCTGTGATGTGTCAGAAGAAATTGATGCATCTGAGGAGAATGATGATGAGGAGATTGATGTTTTGTGGGTGCCTAGTAGAAGAGAGCAAGAGGAGGGTAGTTCAGATGGAGAGACGGAGAGTCAGAGAGGCAGTAGGAGAATAAGACTTAGAAGAAGCAGGGAGGCCAGCCCGCAGGGATCAGTAGGGCAACAACATGTATCGGCACCTGTGTTCAGCCGGCCAACGCACCCGCCATTGCCGCCAATGCCGCCAACTTCTACTGTTACCGCCAGATCGCACACTTCCAAAAAGTCAGCAGTGTGGGATTTTTTTAATGTGTGTGCCTCTGACAAAAGCATTGTAATTTGCAATGAGTGCAGTCAGAAACTGAGCCTTGGTAAGCCCAACAGCCACATAGGTACAACTTCTATGCGAAGGCACATGAGCGGCAAGCACAAAGCACTTTGGGAGCAACACCTCAAAGGCAACAGGCAAACTAAAAGTCACACTCCTTCTGGTCCAGCATCTTACTGCTCTACCTCTGCTCTCCTTGACCCATCTGAACCACCCTCCACTCCGCCTTCCACCTTGACCACCTGTTCCCATTCCCAGTCATCTGCCACCAGCCAAGTTTCTGTGAAGGCCATGTTTGAGCGTAAGAAGCCAATGTCTGACTGTCACCCCCTTGCCCGGCGTCTGACAGCTGGCTTGTCTGCACTCTTAGCCCGCCAGCTTTTACCATACCAGCTGGTGGACTCTGAGGCCTTCCGCAAATTTGTAGCAATTGGGACACCGCAGTGGAAGGTACCCAGCCGCAATTTTTTTTCTAAAAAGGGAATACCACACCTGTACCAACATGTGCAGAGCCAAGTTACCGCATCTCTGTCACTTAGTGTTGGGCCAAAGGTCCATATGACTACTGACGCATGGTCCTCCAAGCATGGTCAGGGCAGGTATGTCACCTACACTGCCCACTGGGTGAACTTGGTAATGGCTGGGAATGGGAAGCAGGGAATGGGTAGCTCAACAACAACAACAACAGTGGAGTTGGTGTCACCGCCACGGATTGCACGCGGTTCTGCCACCACCTCTACTCCTCCATCGCTCTCTACCTCGTCTTCTTCCTCTTCTTCTTCTTACTCTGCTGCTGGGTCCTCCTTCTCCTCCTCCACACCTGTGCACCCCCAGCTCCCCCTAGGCTATTCGACGTGCCAGGTACGCCGTTGTCACGCTGTCTTGGGGATGACGTGCCTGGAAAGCAAAAACCATACCGGATCTGTACTCCTGTCATCTCTGCAGTCACAGGCCGATCGGTGGCTGACCCCACACCAACTGCAGATCGGAAAAGTGGTGTGTGACAATGGAAGCAATCTGTTGGCAGCGTTGAGACTGGGAAATTTAACACATGTGCCCTGCATGGCACATGTGTTAAATTTAATAGTCCAACGTTTTGTCTCCAAGTACCCAGGATTCCAGGACGTTCTCACCCAGTCCAGAAAGGTGTCGGCCCATTTCAGACGTTCCTACACAGCCATGGCACGCCTTGCTGACATTCAGCAGCGCTACAACATGCCAGTCAGGCGTTTGATTTCTGACAGCCAGACTCGCTGGAATTCAACGCTCCTTATGTTGGAACGTCTGCTGCAACAACAAAGGGCCGTCAACGAGTACCTTTTTGAACTGGGTGGTAGGACTGGATCTGCAGAGCTGGGGATTTTTTTCCCCCGTTACTGGGTGCTTATGCGCGATGCCTGCAGGCTCATGCGACCTTTTGAAGAGGTGACAAATATGGTCAGTCGCACCGAAGGCACCATCAGCGACCTAATACCCTTCGCTTTCTTCCTGGAGCGTGCCGTGCGACGAGTGACAGATGAGGCTGTAGACCAGCGTGACGAGGAGCTGGAAGCGCACGATTTATGGTCGCAATCACCAGAACGAACCCAGGCACCTGCTGCAACGCAGGGAGAGGTGCCAGAAGTGGAGTCAGAGGAGGAAGGTGGCTTTGTGGAGGAGGAGGAGGAGGACCAACAGGAGCAGGCTTCCCAGGGGGCTAGTGGTGACCTTTTGGGGACCCCTGGTCTTGTACGTGGCTGGGGGGAGGAGACCGTGGATGATGCAGTCCTTGATAATGAGGAAGCGGAGATGGATAGCTCTGCATCCAACCTTGTGAGAATGGGGTCTTTCATGCTGGCATGCCTGTTGAAGGACCCCCGTATCAAGAGGCTTAAGGAGAAGGACCTGTACTGGGTCGCAACGCTACTAGACCCTCGGTACAAGCATAAAGTGTCAGAAATGTTACCAACATACCACAAGTCCGAAAAGATGCGGCATTTACAAACCAGCCTGCAAAACATGTTGTACAATGCTTTTAAGGGTGATGTCACTTCAGGAACTCATCAACATTCCAGGGGCAGAGGTGCCAGTAATCCTGCCACGAGCACACCTGCAAGGACAAAGCCCTTTGGCCGGTCTGTAACGTCAGACATGCAAATGTTTTTCTGTCCAAGGCAGCGCCACAACCCTTCGGGATCCACCCTCAAAGAACGCCTCGACCGGCAGGTAGCGGACTACCTGGCATTAACTGCAGATATCGACACTCTGAGGAGCGATGAACCCCTGGACTACTGGGTGCGCAGGCTTGATCTGTGGCCAGAGCTGTCACAATTTGCCATGAACCTCTTGTCTTGCCCAGCCTCAAGTGTGCTCTCAGAAAGGACCTTCAGTGCAGCAGGAGGGATTGTAACTGAGAAGAGAACTCGCCTAGGTCACAAAAGTGTCGATTACCTGACCTTTATTAAAATGAATGAGGGGTGGATCTCGGAGGGTTACTGCACGCCGGAAGACTTGTTCTGACTTCTATGCAGCTGTCCTTCTCTTCAAGCCTCATGACTCCACACACAGCTGTCCTTTAGCGTCCTCCTCCCTCCGCCACCGTTACAAACTAGGGTGCAAACCCTACTGGTTTAATTTTTTCTGGCCTCTGTGCTTCAGTGGCTGCAACCAAAAAAACTGGGCAAACAATGTCTACAAGGTCAACGTATGGCGAAAAATGACTATTTTCAGCATTTATATGGCATATTTTTTCTGGCAACTGTGCTTCAGTGGCTGCGTCCAAAAAAATGCATATTTTCTGCATTTATATGGCATAATTTTTCTGGCCTCTGTGCTTCAGTGGCTGCAACCAAAAAAATGCATATTTTCTGCATTTATATGGCATAATTTTTCTGGCCTCTGTGCTTCAGTGGCTGCAACCAAAAAAATGCATATTTTCTGCATTTATATGGCATAATTTTTCTGGCCTCTGTGCTTCAGTGGCTGCAACCAAAAAAATTTATATTTTCAGCATTTATATGGCATAATTTTTCTGGCAACTGTGCTTCAGTGGCTGCGACCAAAAAAATGACTATTTTCAGCATTTCTATGGCATATTTTTTCTGGCCTCTGTGCTTGAGTGGCTGCGGCCAAAAAAACTGGGCAAACAATGCCTACAAGGTCAACGTCGTTGACCTTGTAGGCATTGTTTGCCCAGTTTTTTTGGCCGCAGCCACTCAAGCACAGAGGCCAGAAAAAATATGCCATAGAAATGCTGAAAATAGTCATTTTTTGCCATACCTTGACTCAACGTATATGGCAAAAAATGACTATTTTCAGCATTTATATGGCATATTTTTTCTGGCAACTGTGCTTCAGTGGCTGCGACCAAGAAAACTGGGCAAACAATGCCTACAAGGTCAACGTATGGCAAAAAATGACTATTTTCAGCATTTATATGGCATATTTTTTCTGGCCTCTGTGCTTCAGTGGCTGCAACCAAAAAAATTTATATTTTCAGCATTTATATGGCATAATTTTTCTGGCCTCTGTGCTTCAGTGGCTGCAACCAAAAAAATTTATATTTTCAGCATTTATATGGCATATTTTTTCTGGCAACTGTGCTTCAGTGGCTGCGTCCAAAAAAACTGGGCAAACAATGTCTACAAGGTCAACGTATGGCGAAAAATGACTATTTTCAGCATTTATATGGCATATTTTTTCTGGCAACTGTGCTTCAGTGGCTGCGTCCAAAAAAACTGGGCAAACAATGCCTACAAGGTCAACGTATGGCAGTTGTTTAAAGAGAACAGTAGATTACTAGCCAGCAAAGCTACCTAAGCTAAAATGTCCCTCAAATCCCTGCAGACTTCTGTCCCTCCAATACAGAGCAGTATCACGCAGATTACTAGCCAGCAAACTTACTATCATCTGTCCCTGAAATCACTAACAGCTCTCGCCCTACACTATCTCTTCCAAGCACACACAGGCAGATTTTTCAGATACATTTTTGCCCTTGATCCCCCTCTGGCATGCCACTGTCCAGGTCGTTGCACCCTTTAAACAACTTTAAAATCATTTTTCTGGCCAGAAATGTCTTTTGTAGATGTTAAAGTTCGCCTTCCCATTGAAGTCTATGGGGTTCGCGAACCGTTCGCGAACCGCTCGCAATTTTGCGCAAGTTCGCGAATATGTTCGCGAACTTTTTTTCCGACGTTCGCTACATCCCTACCAGGTACAAATACTATGTTCCAGGCCAATATTCCTTAATTTAACCAGTAACCTTTTGTGTGGCACTGTATCAAATGCTTTAGCAAAGTCTAAGTAAATCACATCCACTGCCATCCCAGAATCGAGGTCTCTACTTACATTCTCATAAAAAGAAATTAAGTTAGTCTGGCAAGATCGATTACGCATAAAACCATGCTGGCACAAACTCATAGTATTATGATTTGCTATGAAGTCCAGTATCTTATCCTTTATTAACCCTTCGAAAAGCTTTCCTACCACTGACGTCAGACTAACTGGCCTATAGTTTTGAGGCTGAGAAAGGGATCCTTTTTTGAATAGAGGCACCACATTAGCAATTTGCCAGTCTCTCTGCACTATGCCAGATCTCAATGAATCCTGAAAAATTAAGTAAAGAGGTTTGGCAATCACAGAGCTAAGCTCGCTAATTACCCTGGGATGAATACCATCTGGCCCTGGACCTTTGTTAATCTTAACATGTTCTAGTCTCTTTTGAATTTCTTCATGTGTGAACCATGCATCATTAATTGTATTACTAGAATTGGGACTGTTAAGAAGGAAACCTTCACTTACTGGTTCCTCATTTGTGTAGACAGAGGAAAAATATGAGTTCAGAATCTGCGCTTTTATTTTGTTTTCATCAACCAGCTGATGTTTTCATCAGCCCCCTCTGATAGTAAGGGTCCCACCCCTTCCTGCTTCATTTTTTTACTATTAGCATATTTAAAAAATAATTTTGGATTTTTTTTACTGCTAGCTGCAATATCCTTTTCTATAGCAATTTTAGCTTGCCTTATAGCTTCCTTGCATGATTTATTGGCCTCCTTGTACCTTATAAATGTTTCGGCTGTACCAGCTAACTTGAAAGCCTTAAAAGCACGTCTTTTCTTACCCACCTCAACACCAACACTTCTATTGTACCAAAAAGGTTTTGCTTTGCAACGACGTTCCTTACTTACAAGTGGAATATACTGACAAGTATATTTATTAAGCAGCATTTTAAAGACATTCCATTTTTGTTCTGTGTTTAACCCTGTGAAAAGCATTTCCCACTTAATATGTTGCAGAGATGCCCTTATACTGTCAAAGTTTGCACGTCTGAAATTTAGTGTTTTAGTTACTCCCTTATAGAATTGCTTCTGCAACAGAATCTCAAAGGAGACCATGTTATGATCACTATTCCCTAAATGCTCACCCACACAAATGTTAAAGATGAGTTCAGTATTGTTAGTTATTACAAGGTCCAAAAGAGAGTTATTCCTAGTAGGTTTTTGAATGAGCTGGAATAAAAAGTTGTCATTCAGCATATTTACAAACCTACTAGCTTTTTCTGTCTTAGCAACCCCATTACCCCAGTCAATGTCTGGATAATTGAAGTCACCCATAGAAACAACTTGACCCAGCTGTGAAGCTGCTTGTATCTGCAAGTGTAGCTGGGCTTCATACTCGACACTTATACGAGGTGGTTTATAGCATACACCAATGATAATTCTTTTTGTTACCTTTTGCCCAGTCAAAATCTCTACCCAGAGTGATTCTATACCCTCACCAGTGCCAGCTATTGTTATTTCTTTAGCGCGTGGCTTTGATTCAGGCTTTACATACAAACACACTCCTCCACCCTTTTTAATCCCCCTGTCCCTCCTAAAAAGGGTGTAACCATTTAAATTCACAATCCAGTCACATGTTTCATCCCACCAGGTCTCAGTGATACCTATTATATCATAATTTTTAGAGCATGCAATTAATTCCAGGTCTCCCATTTTACCTGACAAACTCCGTGCATTTGCCAGCATACAGCGGAGGTTACTACTTTTACTTTTGAAATTTGCATTACTTAGTGAAGAATTATACGTTAAGTTAGTATTATTCTGTTTTCCTTGTAACAGAGGGACCTCCTTAGCTGGTAAACTGTATGCCCCCCTCACTCCTCCCCCCATGACCCCTTACTAACCCCACTGCCCCGTCTACCCTAGCTTCCCCATAATTCTTTATCTCACCCACCCCCCTTGCCTAGTTTAAACACTCCTCCAACCTCTTAGCCATTCTTTCCCCCAGCATCGCGGACCCCTTCCATTGAGGTGTAAACCGTCACGACTGTATAGGTTGTACCCCAATGAAAAATCGGCCCAGTGCTCTAGGAACCCAAACCCTTCCTTCCTGCACCAAGACTTGAGCCACGCATTTAGCTCCCTAAACTCCCGCTGTTTTCCTAAACTTGCACGTGACACAGGCAAAATTTCAGAAAAGATGACATTGGAAGACCTTTCCTTGATCTTAGAGCCTAGATCCCTGAAATCATTCTTTAAGGTCTTCCATCTACCATTTATTTTGTCATTAGTACCGATATGCACTAAGACAGCTGGGTCATGCCCAGCCCCACCCAATAATTTGTCTATCCGATCAACCACATGCCGAACCCTGGCACCAGGTAGACAGCAAACTGTTCGGTTGTAGCGATCCGGACGACAAATTACCCTATCCACTTTCCTAATAATTGAGTCCCCTACAACCACAATCTGCTTAGGCCTGACTCTACTCTCCTCTCCACCACTACTAGAGAAACTGGTCTCCCGGCTGTTAGAGAGATCAGCCCCATCTAGAATTGCCAATCCAGAGTTCATACTCCCATCATCTTCACACAATCTGGCAAATTCGTTGCGATGTATAATCTCCGGATCAGCCTCCATTTTCCTTTTGCCCACCTTAGATTTTCTAACTGTCACCCAGCTAGCTGCCTCAATATCCTGCTGCTGTTCTATTCCCCCCAAACTATCTGACCCCGCTAGGTCCTGCTCAGTGACCAAAAGACTCCTTTCAAGATTGTCAATCGACCGCAATGTTGCAATTTGTTGCTCTAGTGCTCTAACGTGAGCCTCCAAAGTGGCAATTTGCTCACAACCACCACCAGAGGTAAGCATTTTGGATCTCTTGTTCCAAATCTGCATACATATGGCAGACTGTGCACTGAGTCAGACCTTCAATCTTGCTAGCACTCATTATCCCAGTTACAGATCAAAACAGGAAAAAATAAAAATAAATATATAAAATAAAAATGAGGGTTTAGAACAAACTTTTGACCTAGTTTGAACCTCCTTTAGTTTTCAACTCCAGTGTTTGTAACTCCACTTACAGATCCCCCACTTAAGGAGCAAACACTTAAGAGAAGCTAACACTAGAGCAAGCTCCACTGGAGTGCCAGGGGTTCTATAATAGTGTTGTGCTATAGTAAATTAGAGTGGCACCGTCTCTACTACAAGCTTACTTTCAAATATATTTGTGCTACGGATGAGACTTTTTTCTCAGGTGCAAGCCCTTGCAACAGTGTGGAGGCAGGGTGTAGTGCAACTGTAACAAAGTGTGTATGCACAAGAACTGGGCGCCATTGTTTCCTTTATGCTTAACCAGGAACTTAGTTTATTTACAACACAATTCACAATGGAGTACATAGGACATATAGCATATATACTCACAGCACCAAAGAAAACACAGCTTGATCCCTGCAAGCAAGGGAACAGTTACAGCAGTAGTTAAGCAGCAATTACTTTTGGGTTATTAGTACTCGGGATCTTAATCCCTCTGACTCTCCTTTTCGGAGCCTTGAGCTGCTCAACTATATAACCTATTTATCACTCCTAGGGGCAGATTTACTAAAGGGCAAAGTGACTAATGTTAGCAAAAATTCGCCAGCGTGACGTAATTTCATTACTTGCGAACGGGCACAGGCGTACTTCGCTAGCGCCGGAGATAGACTCTAGCGGTAATTCACTCCCTTACGCCTGGCGAAGTTGCACTCTGGCCAAGGGAGGTAACCACGCAAATTCACTAAGTTGCGGATTTTACTGAACTTGACCTCTTGCGCCAGACTAGCCTTCGCCACCTCAAACCAGGTGAACTGCAATAGAGTAGATAGGACTTCCTAAAAATTTTCCAAAAAAAAAGTCCCAAAAAACGCTGGTGACTTTTCATTTTTCAGGGTGATAGGCTGCAAAAGATCGTGAATTTTTCTGGGGTACCCGGCTTTCCCCTACATTTTTTAACATATGACACATAAACTATACAGTGGGCTCATGTGTAGGGCAATATAACAACTCTATTTGATTTTATTAAGGTTTTCCGGCTTTTGTAATGTAATGTATTGGCGGCAACATATATGTCAATTCAACTTTAACTTCCCGCCGTATGCTAGCCCAACTTCGCTTTGCTTGCTACAGTAACACTATCGCTACTTCGTCAACGTTCGGCGCCCTGAACACAACTTTGGATTTTAGTGAATTAGCGATGTCCTGGCGAATCTACGCCTGGCGAAGTGTTGCGATGTGAGCAAAGCGGACGCTAACGCAAATTTAGTGCTTAGTGAATCTGCCCCCAAGAGTGATCTATGAAAGAGTATTGCTATCCACTTTACTAGGGTTGAATCGCCTAGGTTCCACCACCCATTCCCTTCCTGCCTGCTTGGTAAGGGCTAAAGCAATGGACCCAGACCGCATGGTCACCTAGACCTTTTTACTATAGAACAGTGCCATCTACAGTACACTGCGAGAACAACAGGGGCTTACATAAACAGAGCAATGACACAAGTCCACATTAGGACATTTAGGCATCAATAATACTGAGGATTTGCCTGCCAGTGATATGTGAGGGTGTCTAAATTATCACATCCTTACAATATCAAAGTGATTTAAGTGCATATAGTAGGTAATGAATGGCTACATTTGTAGCAACAGATAATTAATTCCAATTAGTAAGGTACTTACTGTATTGACAATTTAAGGAGAAAAAATAAATAATGAAACACAAAGCTTTCTTCAGCCAGTTTGATCAGAATCTCTGGCTAGCCCTATCTTTTATACTTGAAATCAGTGAATTAGTTTATCATATATTAGAGTTTTTACAACAAATCTTCTAATTATTTTGAGAAACAATCCTTCATGTAGACAGATGAAACTGAACAGCCTGCAGAAGTCAATTATATCCTCACAGTATTTTCCAGTAAGTTGTGTCCTGCAGCTACAGAGCTGCCAGTGCTTTTTTAAAGATCTGAAATTGAAAATGTAATTGTATTTAAGCCACATTTGAAACAATCACTTTTTATAGGAATTTCCAGTAAGAAGAACATACAGTCTTTTATGGTAATATTTGACGGTAACAGGATGTGTAGAAGTGAAGTTAACACTGTTTATAAAAAGCAGCAAATTACATGTATCAAAGATAATGCAGTAGTGCAGTGTAAGATTTGTCTTACAATATTTCATTTTACTTAAGGGATCCTCCCACATAGTTAACAAAAGCTATTAATCCTCCGCTCTGTACACAAAAACAAAAGGCACACTGAAATGAATTGATAGCAAGACACATCAGAATATATATATGTTTTTTGGGAAGAAACTTGTCAGATAGGGAATTCAGTAAGCTGAAAAAAAAGTTTTAATGCAGGGATACACCAAGGTACCATGCATTGCCCCAGTGATGCATATCATCACAGCAACAAAATCTTTCATCTGCAATAGTATAAAATTCACGTAGGACAATAAATCAGTTACAGTTTATCGGCTATAGTATATACACAGATGTTAGCAAATACATGCTACTTCTCTGTGTAAATCAGTAGACCAGTAAAAATAAAGCAGCCAAATCATTTTGCATCTCAACACCATTCCCAGTACGCAAGGACATGGGCTATTTACATAACACAGCATATGTATGGCTTGGCAACTCATTTAAATATTTACTGCAGAAGTGGAGCTTTCTAGTTAATCTACAAACAAGAGGCTTTCCAGATTCTAATATGCAATTCCTATTTCTATGCTGTTGAGAACATAAAAATATCTGGGCTCATTGATTGTTTTGAGAAATCAAGATCCAGTGCGATCATGAGCACTTCAAGAGGTTGTTTACTCACATGCAACCCAGTATTTCAGATTGAGTGCCTCATGTCTATACTACTTATACTTGTCTATACTAATACTTTCATTTGCATAGTCTTTTAGCACTTATAAGAAGCTCTTAAATGTTCAAAAGTACTTTAAAAAGGAATAATTAATAGAATGATAGTATTGATATATAGCAACAAAAAAGTGCTGCACTCAATGGGCTCAGTTGCTCTAACTCTAGCCTGTTGAGTGTGGTACATTTTTATTGCTTTGTACACATTTTACTTGAACCCAGGCATGCTGTATTTTTGTTTGGTGAGTGCTCCTTCATGTTTCATAAATCGATAGATGATAGATAGATGATAGATAGATAGATAGATAGATAGATAGATAGATAGATGGATAGAAAGATAGATAGCTAAATATCTAAATCTGCTATCTAAAAATGTTTATGATACTAGTTAAAAGATGCAATATGCTAATGTATATCTTACCTTGATCAAGTACTTTCTTTAATAACTGTATTATATGAAGATACATTCCATTAGCATTGGGAATCACAGTCATTTTGGCGGGGACACATTTGACGGAATGTAGTAAAAGTCAGTAAAGGTAAAAATAGTCACAACTGGAAAATGTATGCCTCTATGCGTACAAATATTCCTTAGCGCATATTTAATATAGCTTTTATTAACCCAAAAACTTTTTAGCAAACACTCGGCCGAAAAGATTTGCGAAACATTTGGCCGAATACCGAACTGAATCCGAATCCTAATTTGCATATGCAAATTGGTGGTGGGAAGGGGAAAACATTTTTTTCTTCCTTGTTTTGTGACAAAATGTCATGCAATTTCCATCCCCGTCCCTAATTTGCATATGCAAATCCTGGATTTGGTGCATCCCTAAAAAAAAGATTGCAAATTTTATAGTTTGCGATAGTTAAAGTGTATTTAATAAAACCTCTTACTGAAAAAGTTATGTTTGTGCCAAAAGATCACGCCACCTTCAAGCAAGTCTCAAGAGCGCACAATTAGAAATTTTAAAAAAAGAGGGAAATTTAATAAAATTCGTAAAGAGCAAATGTATGGTTTAGGCAAATATTGAATATTCCAGAAGGTACAAAGTACTTTTTTAGGACTCTGTTTGCTTCTATTTTTTTTTTTTTTACTTTGATTCATTGCCATGTGATCGGAGCTAAACTTAAAATTTAGCTAAAAAGGGGTACTAGCTGGTAATGTCAAAGTGATTAATTACAAGACAAGATAGCACTATTTGAGAGTTGGAAACATTAACTTGATGAAACTAAAAAGGAAGCTAAAAAGCTAAGGGGAAATATATATTGCCAATTAAATTTGTACAGATGAAGCCACTTGGATTTGTGAGTTAAATGCGTCATGACTCAGGGGTAATTGAAGAAACTGTGTTATCTTAAGTCATCTTAACTCATTTAATGCATTTAACCTTTTCATTAGCATACCAAAGCTCCATTGTTCACAATGGTGAATGCTTTAATTAGATGGGATGTTGTGACGCAGTTTTCTGTGTTAAATGAGATAAATGGGATATCTGTGTTTAGCTATTCTGTGTCAAACAGACAAACCAAAGTGGCTGCATCTGTATATAGTTTGCTTGACAATAAAACATGGGGCAGAGACTTGCAATCTTTGAAAAAGTCAGTATCATAATCTTGAGATCCAAAAAAAACATCAGCTTTATTTTCAAGGATTTCAGTCCATTTTCTTAATAAGTTTCAGGTCTTCTTATAATCATGTTCAGCTCCTTTTTGTATCATAATACTGGCTAGCCTAGTGAATCTACTACTGGGACATTGCTGGACATCCTTCCATTTTTGTCCTACAACAATCCTTTACTGTTGGAAAGTCATATTTTATGTGCCTTTCCACCTCAATAAATTTGAATTTACACTTTAATTTAATTAGGCTTACAGGAGAAGTAACCCTTACAAATGAATATTGTTAAAAATGCCATATTTTATTGCACCAGCCTAAAGTTTCAGCTTCTCGATAATAATCCAGGACTTCAAACTTGTCTCAGGGGGTCACCATTTTGAAAAGTGTCTGCGACTAATCTTGGTGAATTTGACCTGTTTCGTTTTGGTAAATATTTGCCACCGGTGAAATGTCGCCGATGCCCATTAAAGTCAATGCGCGTCAAAAAAAATTTGACACGCGGCAAATTTTTTTTTGATGTGCAGCAAATTTGTTTTTGATGTGCAACACCATACAAGTCTATGGGCATCATTTCTGCAGCTAAACAAGGCAAAAAAGGTCACCCATCCTTATCTGTGACACTCACATGTTCAGTGGGCTTTGTGTAGCTGTTGGGAATCTAAGCTTAGGGGTCATCACAAATTATCAAGCAGATAATGTAATATAAACTGATGCTGCAAGGTTGATATTATGATGCTGCCATTTAGTAATTATTGGTATAATTAATTGCTAATAAGCCTTATATATGTATGACATTTATGCACCTTCTTTATTCCAGCTTTAGTTCTCCTTTAAGAGAAGCACAGCATAGAATCCACTTCATTTAAAACATTCATGTAGGCATTAGAAAAAAAATTGATATTCCAGATTTTTTCCATTTTGGAATGCCTTCTTTACATTTGTCTCAAAATCAAACTTTTCAAAATGCCTATGCCACCATTTCTTGATATAATAAAACATCAGTGTTCTGTATAAAAGCTGTATAAGCGTTTACAACTCTCACCAGACATTCAAATGTAGTCCTCTCATATAGATGAAAACAGAAAATTGGTTTCACTATATACAGTATGTTTAGACCACTATAAGATTCAACCAAAATATATTTCTGCAAATGGAAAAAAAGTAGTGCAGGAAGACTATAAACAATCTCATGATCTCTGTCCATTGCTCCTTCTTTCACTTGGTGTTTCATTCCGTTCTAACCATTCTAAGACAGTCCATAGAATGAATATGAGCCATTGGAAAAAGGAATCCTTTAAATTATTTTCCAAATGTTAATAGCAAAATCAGTTTGGAGGGTCACACTATATATAAAATGTTGGTGCAAATAGATCTTATTTTCTTTATTACTATGAATCAATGTAAATGCAGGAGATCATTAAACCAGAACCTACCGTTATATTTTTTTCTCACTAGTGGTCTGAAAAAAATCTGATTCATAATAAATCTGTCTTTTGGAGAAATGTTGACTAGTAGTGATGGGCGAATTTATTCACCAGGCGCGAAAAAATTTTCTTTGTTTTTAAGTTAAAAAATAAATAAATTGGAGGTATTTATAACAACATTAGAACAATTTTATAAATGGGTAATTTGAAATAAAATATAAAAACGGATATGTCAGATATTATTATATATTTAAATATATGCAGGGACTATATTTAAATCACAAATCTTTTAAAATAGATAACAATAATTATCTGTCATTAATAACCCTAGTTACAAATACTTTATTGTCATAAACATATTTTATTGTCATACTCAAAAGGAATTAAAGCATAATGTACATTTAAAAATGAATTGAGTTAATGGTAGAAAGCTAATATAAACCACGTTGAGAGTAATAGTTGATAGTTATAGAAATATTTACCGGCTAGAGAAATATGTGAGAATCTACAATGGTTAGTAAATTTTGTTATTAAACAAATAAATAAGGTTAAAAAAAATATTTTAAGGGTATTTAACATGTACAATCTAAGGATTCTAAAACTAATACTATAAAAAGAGCTACAACGATTTTTCAATAATTAATGTCCTATATTCTGAGAATAGCGATTTTTAGAATGTTGATTCCAAAGAAAGAAATAGCACAGGAAATCCAGTGTTTAGGAAAGAGACCAGTTGAGTAATTAGTAAGGATCTGTACAATTGGGTAAGGAGCATCATAGTCAAGAATCACATAAGTCAAGACACTGAATAGAATGTATGATGTGCTTGTGGATGTCTGGATAGATAAACGTTCAGTCAGAGAGACAGAGCATAAAAAAGTGTGAAACGCACGTAGTGGATGTTACTGGAGTCCAGAGGGAAAATTTTCTCCTACTGATTGGCTTCTATTACCTCTGTTATCTAATTTCTCCTTAACAGGACTCTGGCACCAAATTCATCTATGATGATGCTAAAATAAACACAATAGGCTGATTTTGCTTCCAACAAGGATTAATTATATCTTAATTTGGATCAAGCACAAGGCATTGTTTTATTATTACAGAGAAATGGGAAATCATTTTTACAATATTGGATTATTTGGATAAAATGGAGCCTATGGGAGACATCCTTTCCACAATTCAGAGCTTTCTGGATAACAGGTTTCCAGATAACAGATCCCATAACTGTATTTTCAATTTATTGCAGAATTGTTTGCAAAAGTATACAGTGCCAGAAGTGGCACTTTATAAAGATATACAAATGTGCATACAGCTGGTACAGTCCATTGTTTTAATGTATGAATGAATTAGTTAATTACATTAAATTAACAATTATAAATCCTGCTTCACAGAAATAGAACAATACTCAGTTGTATGAAACATGATTTTGCAGTGTTTACAAACCAAACATGTTTGATTGAAACCTGCAATTGAAACCTATTCAAATCTATTTTAAATTAGATTTTGGGGTTTCACAGCATTGTAAAAAAGGTACATTTTCATATGAACGAAAGCAATGTTGACTTTATCTTGTAAAATGTTTGCTTATAAGCATGTTCACTAATTTTATTATTGTCAGTGTGTGTCTAGACTGCTAATAAATGTAAGTATTCTTCTGGTAAATATTTCTGTAGACCAGAACAGCACTCATTTAATAAGGTGAGGGGTTCCTGGAACTGAAATATCCTGGAGAATATAGCTTTGTAATGAAGAAAGAAAGAAGAAGAAATTTAGAAGAAAATTGCCCAGTAGTTTGATATAATGTTGAACAAATGACAAGAAACTTGTGTCTGTTTAAACAGTAAGGGGGTTATTTACTAAGCTCCGAATACCCGAAATTCCCCGAAATCCAATAATGGTGTTATAATAGGCTTTTAAAAAAATCACAAATTTTTCGGAATTTATTAAACCTGAGGACTAAAAAGCCTGAATACAAAAACACGGCATCTCAAACCTGTCGTGGTTGTAAAAAAGTCAATTGAAACAGTCCCATTGATTTTTGGTTGTGTTGGGGGATTCAGGCAATTTGACAATGTTTCGGAGCTTTCAGCTGAAAAATCGGAGTTTTCAGGGAAAATTCGTGAAAAAATCGTGAAAATCTGAGCTTTTCCCGCAAAGGTAATTTTCGGGAAAATGTAATAATAAATAAGCATTAAAAACCCGAGCGGCTTCGATCGGAGTTTGTAGCAGCCGATACTGAGATAAATTCGGACCTTGATAAATAACCCCCTAAGTGTTGACTTATTAACCATAAAAGAAAAACAATTGTGCAAGAAGTGCAGGGTGTATATCACATTTCTCTCACTCAGTACTTCTAAGTATTGTAGCATTTGCCACTTAAACCTCTTTCTCAGATTTTGCTCCTCTTTTACTAGTTAGAAGTTAAATAGCCTGACCATTTATTATTGGCGAAAGATGTGATGCCTGGTACAAATAACGTTGCAAACAATATTCTAGTGGTTAAAGCTGGTTTTCTAAGGCTTAACTGGCCATTCAGACACATTTCAGAATAGCATTTTACATTTTTTTCCAGAGCATTTTAATTGAGGCCAATATTGGAAAGATATAAAATTGTGGAACCCATACCAAACATTTGATATCAGTGATGAATTGTAGCCTCAATTAATTTGGGATATCTATAATTCCTTTGGTACGTATACAGGAGGTTTATTTTTATCCAAGCCAAATCTTGACACCAGGTTTTGAATGTTTATTTGACAGCAGACAGAGTAGGGTCATGTGACCCCACTAAAAACATACAGGGTCACATAGTAGGGCCACTGGATAAAGTACCGTTCCTAAGGCAAAAACCTCTCTATTCTGGTCCTAACTTTTCATTACAGGGCCAAAAATGGTTCTTTTGTCAGTTTCGGGTTAGCTTCCCTTGTAACTTACCAGTTTTGTAGGATATTTTTTGTAAAATTAGCATATGCTTTCAGTGATACATCAGTATAGAAATATTATTCCGAAAAACTATGTGAGTAACTATGAGCATGTATACTTATCATTCTGTTGTATCCACTTCTTCTATTCCTCTCTTTCTTCTTTATTGGGAATATTGAATATATATTTTTATGGCTGCAAACAGTGTTGGAGCAGTGTTTAGCAGGATGAGGGACCACTGACACCTGGGCCCACCGGGACTTTTCTTATCCTAGTGGGCCAGTCCGACACTAATTGCAGAGACGTTATTTATTGACCAGATGTCTAAAAACAGAACAATACTGCACATAAGAGATTCTTAAAAAGTGTTTTAATAACTTCAAGGAATATTACGTGAGACTTAAAGGTGTGAATGCACCTTACATATGCTAGAAACAATGTAGTTTATGAATTGAGTGCACCTCACCAAAGCACCAGAGCCCTATAGCATTAATGATCCATGTTTTCTACTCAGGCACAATGTATGCTCTCTCGCTTCTTTGATGCTGTCAATCACCTAAGCTCACAGACAACACATTTAGCAAAAAGTGGAATAAGCATACCATTCGTCAAACTTTCATTTTATCTTTGATAAATAGTCAGCATTTGATCCATTACTAAATAACCTCCCATCAATTTAGAAGCAAATAATTATAATAGCCTATGCTTTAGTACTGATTCAAAGTGCTTAAAGCACTGATTTTTATGCAGCTATACAAAGCACATGTTAACTAATTAGTAATGAGCCTGCAGCAAGGTAATTTTTTCTGAAACCAGCTAGTTGGCATTCTGAAAAGTGTACTGAGAACAACATTGAAGATCTAATCTGTGTTTTTTGTTTTACCAAGGCTCAATAAAACACACAGAAAAGTTAAATTACACACACAATTGTTTTCAAAATATTATTTTCTTAATTGTAATATGTTAATAAATCTTAATAAACAAATCAATAAGGGGTTATTTATCAGTCCGAATGTTGAAAACTCGAAAAAGTTTAGGTTTTTTACTATAAACCAAAATATTTAGTGGAAAAAAAAACTTTTTTTGGGATCTATTAAAGCCCGATGCTGCAAAAAGTCAGAATCCGAAAACCCAGCACCTCAGACCTGCCGAGGTTGTATAGTTAAGTTATATTTGTATAGTAAGTTAATGGAAGAGGTCCCTATCCCATTTTGAAGTTTCTGTAGTCTACGCTGGAATTAGCCTGAAAATCTGACTATTTCACACTTTTCGGCCAAAAATCCAAAAAATCAAGCGCAAAAAAAATCACATGATTCCAGTTTTTGCTTTTTAAATAATAAAAAAAGTCCAATTATGGATTCTAGTTTGGTCAGACTTTTTTATTTAAATAAAATTCAGATTTTGATAAATAAGCCCCTAAATGTTTAGTTAGGAAAGAAAGAGAAAAACATCAGACAATGATAAAGAAAGGGAAGTTAGGTTTTTTTAAAAATAAACTCAACAAGATCTATAGCCACTAGACTCACCACATAATAAAGGAAAAAATATATGTTTTCCTTTTTTTCTGAAATTTAAGTTTGAACTGTTTTGTACTTTTCTTTCAGCAAGGGCAACTAAATAGACAAGTGGAAAATTAAATGAAACACTTTGGGAATTTGGGTTGAGAGTATCTCTGAACTTGTAGCTTGTATGTGATGCTTCTGGGATGGTTTGGTACAAAGCTTTGCACATTTTTTTCAGTTTCCCCATCAGACAAAATCATTTACAAAACAAGTTAAAAAAAATAATCAAAAGATAAGAAAAGAAGATCTCCATTTACTTTTTGAGGACACCAAAAACATGTTTAAAAGTATATATCTTATACTTGAAACTTATATCTGCAAACCTGGGGATAATTATAAATATATAACCCAATATTAAAAAATGGCATTTCGGAATTGTGATTCAAGGCAATTGCAGGCAACATAACTGATAATGCTGTTGATGATAATCTCTGTTGATACTCTATTGACTATAAAAAAGGACCATTTTAAAATAATTAAGCATTCGCCTATTTCAGACCCCCTGCCAAGTAATTGTATTTTTTCAATAAAAATTAGCTTTATTGTTAGTAGTAGCATTGTTTAAAACAATAACGTTGTTTGCCTCCATGTGCAGTCGGCAAAATTGAAAATACAATTATCTGTTTTTAAAATAATAAGAGATTCGCCTATTTCAGACTGCTTGTCGGGTATGCATTTCCTATCCCTTAGTAAATAATACCTTTGTCATTATTATTAACATTTTTGAAAGCAATGCAATTTGTCAGGTCTAGTGACAGCCCCATTACTAAATGTTAAAATTGTAAAGGAGTGTATTGTAATCTTCCCCTGTTACATTCTCAGAATTTTCTCATAGGATTGCAGGTGATTGGAAAAGTGGATATCCAGAGAATGCACTGTTGATGGAGGCTTGGTGTAAGGTTAAGAGCCACTGTTGTAAATAATTCAAAGCATGTTGTCTGTGCTCAAGTTATAAGAAATAAAATTACTTTTTTTTTAATAACATAAAGTTATATTACCATAAAGCTGCCTCTCTAATATTAAGCAGGGGGCACATTCCAAATCACATTTGATGGAAGAGTAATGTTAAAAAATAAACACTTTTTTTAATTTAAAATTTATATTCTCTATAAATTATATTACTAGCAAAAAACAATTTCTTGGCAAAAATACTTCCTATTTTATAGGAGAAAGCTTTTCATACCACAGTCCTGTAGACCCCCGTTTATCTTCCTGTGTAAGAACTAAAACCATTGTATTCTATACAGTTTATCTATTGTGTAAACTTGAATGGCTGCTCCCATGGGTACACATTAGTATATTTATATACAGTAAACTGTGGTAGTGTTTCTGAAGCAGATGCATCATTTTATCAGTAGGGATGTAGCGAACTGTTCGCCGGCGAACAAGTTCGCGCGAACTTCGACTGTTCGCGTCCGCCGCAAGTTCGCGAACGTCGCGCGACGTTCGCCAATAGGCGTTCGCGTCAAAATCGTTCGATCGTTCGACCATTCGACCGCTAAAATCGAAGGATTTTCGTTCGAATCGAACGATCGAAGCATTCGATCGAATGAAATCATTTGATCGAATGGCTTCGATCGTTCGATTCGAACGAAAATCCTTCGATCGAACGATTTCAATCCTTTGATCGTTCGAATCGAACGATTTTCGGATGTTCGAAGTTCGCGAACAGTTCGCGAACTGTTCGCAAATTTTGCCGGTGTTCGCGAACGGCGTTCGCGAACACATCGGCGGCGGTTCGCTACATCCCTATTTATCAGTACAGAGTAACAGTACATGACTTACGTATGACTCAATGTCAGCCCCCAACACCTTCCAGCCCCCCTCCTATAAATACTCAAGACAATAGTTTTGGGTGAATAGGCCGCAGCTTATTTTATTCCATAACCTTATTCAAGTTTATGCAAAGTATCCACCAAACCAAAACCATCATTCTTCTTATAACAAATGAGTAACATTTTGACATGTGTAAAAACAGTAGCCGCTGAAGGCTGCATATACAAAAACTGAGTAACATGTTGACATGTGTAAAACAAAAAACTGCTGAAGGCAGCATATAACATTTAACAAAAGCTTGCAATAACTTACAGTATTCCTGTTAACCAACCCGTTCTCCAGCCTAAGGCTAAGCCTCCATCACGTATTTTCATGCCTGCTGTGCCTCCTTGCCCCTAAGCCATACGAATCTGTGCAGTGAAAAATTTGCGAGACGCATTGAATTCAATGAGCGTCAAAATTATTTTGATGCGAGTCAATTTTTATGCTCACAACTATTTTGACGTGCTGATTTTTCACTGGCGAATTGTAGCTGTAGTTTCACTAATTAATTCACTTGCAGCAAAACATGCTAATACACTGCAAATTTGTGTCTGGTGAATTTATTCGCCCATCACTAATGAATAGCTGTTTTTTCAATTTTTAGCTGCTATTATAGCAGAAAAAAAGTTCAGAGAAAATGAATTTTCGGAGAGGTGAATCAGAGGTTCCCTGGTACTTTTGTAGAATTCACTGATAATGTATGCCACCTAAGGAACCTTTGGGTACATTTTTAATTCACTTAATACGGTTTTTATATTTTGGTCCCTATGCATTGTACATTTTCATTTCTCCTCCCCAATTTGACTTGAATTAGCCAAGTTGACAAATCATATTCTTAACATAAAAAGTATACTTTTTAAACTTTTTTTCATGTTCTTTTAACTGAAAACATTATAGAAATGTTCTATATTGCTTTACATTAGGCACTAAAGGCCTAATTTCTAGTAAGATGACAGAAGAAACATTGTGACTAAAATGATCAAAATCTACTGTGTCCTATATAAATCCCACTGTTCTTCTTTATCTCAGGTTCAATGGCAACCTTTTCAAAGCCTTTCAATAATGCATAGCTGAACAAATAGCTATTTTGAGAGAAAAAAAATACAGAGATTACAGTGTTTCTATCTGCAATTGTAAAATGCCAGATTTGATTTGTTGATTGTACTTTATTATAGCTTTATTTTTTAAGAACATAAGTTAGAGAAATCAATATGTACCTCACTTGTTAACTAGGAAATGCATCTATCCATCATCCTAATTTAGTAGAACCCTGATATTACCAGATATTCTTTCTGGGGGTCCAAAAAAAACATTAGATAAAATACAAAATGCAAGAAGGAAAGATTGGGGCTTACCTGCAATGTAATATATGGGGAAACATCATTGGCGTTATCTATCAATCATTTATTTATCTCTGTATATGTTTTGTCCACACAAATGAGTTTCTGGCTATTCAGAATTAAAATAGTTCATGTTTAGAGTCAATAGAAATAATCACAGGCAAATGCATTTACTAGCAACGTTAGAATCTTTAAATGCATTTATGAAGCATATTTTTTGTAATATATAAAATAATAAATATAAAAAAGAAACAAATTAATAAGACTAACATTTTTAGCACAACACTATTATTATATATAACATATTCAGTATATATAAACTCACTTTCCCTTTTAATTGTGTATATGAAATTATAACAAATTTATTTTTTTTCAAGGCAAATGTTGCCTTGAAAATGATGCCCATAGACTCCAATGAGTGAAAAAATTGTTGCACATAAAAAAAAATTGTCGCACCACCTCGCACATCAAAAATTATAGACTTCAATGCATTTTGGAGAATTTTATCCATCTTAGGAATTTTCAGCGAAGTGGGTCAGATTTGCCCATCACTAATTTTTGCTTTTGTTCCTTTCGCCTCTATGAACGTGTTCCAGTTTGTTATCCTGCACAAGCTTATGCTGTTTTTATTCTGGCTAGCGATATCATTCCTTTTTACTTCCAAAACTCCTCCTAGTGTTAGTTATAATCTCCTTTAAAGAATCTGAAATAATAAAGAAAAACACATCTAATTAAATCAGGAGCTAGTCCATCTTGTCCCACTTTTTGATATGAGCTCAAATATTTGATATCATGTAGAAAAGGCGCATAACAAGTAATGCTTTTCCAGACATAGATATACATTCATTTTTTTAACAGATATACCTTATTTCACAGCAAGTAGATGGTCTGTGCTTGCTGGAACCTTTTCCTCATCCTCCCTGCTTAGGCTCACAGTGTAATACAACCCTTTCCTCACTTTTTTCCACTGAGAAGTGATGGATTCTATGACTTGAAATCCCTTTACCTTCTAGGGAATCTGTTGACCGCCCAATATGGAAAGCAGAGACTTCACTTTCCAAAATGTATCACTTTACAATGGAACATAGTGAGGCAGGGGTTGCATTACATTATGGTGATCATTTATAAATATTGGGCAAATTTGCATCTAGACATTAACCCATGGCAACCAATCAGATGTTTGCTTTCATTGATTTGCATTTAAAAACTACAAATCTGTAGGGACAGAAGCTGCATTTAATGAATATAAACACTGTAATAAATGTTGTAAATCAGCAATCCGGAAGGCTAAGAAAAGAAATGAAGAGTTAATTGCGGTGGAGGTGAAAACTAACCCTAAAAAGTTTTTTAAATATATTAATAGTAAAAAGATGCAGGTTGAGAGTGTTGCTCCATTAAATAATGGTACCAGTATGGTTGTAACAGATACAGATAAGGCAAATGTGTTAAATCAGTTATTTTCTTCAGTGTATACAATAGAGGAGTCTGGGTTCACAGGCTCACTTACTGCACGAATGGTTCAGCTCAATCTAGTCAGTGGCTGACTCAGGATATGATTCAAAAAGCTTTAATACAAATTAATGTAAACAAGGCTCCAGGGCCTAATGGCATACACCCCTGGGTTCTAAGAGAGCTTAGTTCAGTTTTAGACCAGCCCTTATTTCTGATTTTCTCAGATTCACTGTCATCTGGTATGGTGCCTATGGATTGGAGAAAAGCTGATGTTATTCCAATATTTAAAAAGGTATACGATCTCAGCCTGGCAATTATAGGCCAGTAAGCTTGACATCTGTGGTGGGCAAATTATTTGAAGGCTTGTTAAGGGATCACATTCAAAATGTTGTCCTAATGAATGGCATTATGAGCAACAATCAGCATGGCTTTATGAAGGATAGGTCATGTCAGACGAATTTGATTGCATTTTATGATGTGGTAAGTAAGATTCTGGATAGTGGGGGGGGGCAGTAGATGTGATCTATTTGGATTTTGCCAAAGCGTTTGATACTGTGCCCCACAAACGACTGCTTTCTAAACTAAGGTCTGTTGGGCTTAATGAAGTCATTTGCGCGTGGATAGGAAACTGGGTACAGAGAGTGGTTGTTAATGGGACATACTCTACTTGGAGTAAGGTTCTTAGTGGGGTCCCCCAGGGCTCAGTATTGGGTCCACTTTTATTTAACTTGTTCATTAATGACTTAGGGGAGGGTGTTGTAAGTAATGTATCAGTGTTTGCAGATGACACAAAATTATCCAGCCCAATTAATTCCATCCAGGATGTGGCATCCTTGCAACATGATCTTGACAAACTGGCAATCTGGGCAATCTGGGCAGCTAAGTGGCAAATGAGATTCAATGTTGATAAATGTAAAGTCATGCACCTGGGATGTAAAAAATATCCAAGCCACTTATACCCTTAATAGGACTGCAGTAGGCAAATCCATTATGGAAAAGGACCTTGGAGTCCTTGTAGATGATAAACTTGGCTGTAGCAAGCAATGCCAGTCAAGGGCAAATAAGGTCTTGAGCTGTATTAAAAGGGGCATAGAGTCAAGGGAGGAGGGGGTCATTCTTCCACTGTATAGAGCACTTGTAAGGCCCCATCTAGAATATGCCGTACAGTTTTGGTCTCCATCACTCAAACAGGACATTATTGTATTAGAGAGGGTACAGAGAAGGGCAACTAAGCTGGTAAAAGGTATTGAACATCTTAGCTATGAGGAAAGACTGGCCAAATTGGAGATGTTCACGCTGGAGAAGAGGCGCTTAAGGGGTGATATGATGACTATGTATAAATATATAAGGGGATCATATAATAATCTCTCTAATGCTTTATTTACCAGTAGGTCTTTCCAGCTGACACGAGGTCACCCATTCCGAAGAAAAGAGGTTCCGCCTAAATATTCGGAAGGGGTTTTTTACAGTGAGAGCTGTGAAGATGTGGAATTCTCTCCCTGAATCAGTTGTACAGGCTGATACATTAGATAGCTTTAAGAAGGGGTTGGGTGGCTTTTTAGCAAGTAAGGGAATACAGGGTTATGTGAAATAGCTCATAGTCCAAGTTGATCCAGGGACTAGTCCGATTGCCATTTTGGAGTCAGGAAGGAATTTTTCCCCCTCTAAGGCAAATTGGAGAGGCTTCAGATGGGTTTTTTTTTTGCCTTCCTCTGGATCAAATGGCAGATAGGTAGTTAATAAAAAAAAAAGGTTGAACTCAATGGACATGTGTCTTTTTTCAACCTTACTTACTATGTTACTATGTTACTATGTTACTATCTACCTACAGCTGGCTGAAAAAAAAATGATTACTGATTGGTTTCCAGTAGCAAATAAACCCAGTGTTTATAAATAAACCCTTTAGAGTCTAGGGGGTGGGGGACTGGTCCCTGCAATCACAGTACACTGCAAGGACCAGTACGTGTAAAAATAATTGCATTTATTTTATAAAGTTCTGGAGTAGTGCTTATTCATGTATTATTCACCTGCCATTTGAATTTGTTAGCCTGCATTATGCAGTATGTCTGCACATGTGCATTTCCTGTACAGGCATACTCTGCAGCCATTTGCTTTTAATGCAAATCTGCATTTATTATTTTTATGTACTTCATCACATTACTAATTTTTTTTATATAATAAGTAAAGGTTAAATATTAACATCAAAGAAGACATATAGGATGAAAAAGCCATCATTTTGTAGGCAATTATGAATAATACATGTAGCTTCACATTAGGCTAAAAACATCTCTCAAAATGGCCCCTTTATTGGAGCTCCCCATAGATGTTCACTGGTCTCTGTACGTGTTTTAAATGAGGTGTAGGCATATGTAGGATAGCCAGTCTTCGCCCTGCAGTCATACAAGCAAAAACAGGCTCCAGTTCCCTATCAAGTCAGCCTGTTACTGATTCCAATCCTACAGTGCCTTGTGCTGAGTGCTGCTGGCTCCTCTGCACAGCCAGAGAATTCAGCAGACAGGAAGTCGAACAGATAGGCGAAACTAGTGTGTTTTCTTCAGAAATTTTCAATAAAGTAAACAGAAACACAACTTTTTCAAGAAAATTCCTTCTATATCTAAAAGAGTAAAATGCACTGGTACATAATATGTCTCCTTTAATACTGAGGTCATTTCTCCTGCCAACAAAATAACTGCTCCAAATAATTTTAATCTTTGGTAGTGATGAGCGAATTTTTTCACCAAGCATGGATTCCACAATAAGTCCTCTGCAATTTTTTAATTGGCACTGAGACAAAAAAATACCACACTGATGCATTTGGAGTGAGGAAAAAAAAGTTGCGTGCGTAAAAAAATGTTGTCCCATATTGACTGCAATGCATTTTGCTAATTGGGACAGATGTACGCATCATTAATCTTTGTTCAGATTTGTTTAGTTTTGAATCTGCCGAGTCCTTACATTTCATAATAATACAATACAAAAGCTTTCTGTGCTGAAATTTAGCAAAAAGCCATATTTTGCTAAATATATCCTTTAAATATGAAAGATCAACAGTGGCATCATGTGGTCATAACATTTAACAAATGCATCTCTTAGAAATATTCTTAGGGATATAACTCAGCATTGACTGAATCATAACAGAATGACATAAAGTAAATGCATTTCTGCTTGTTGTTATTGGTGCAATAATCTGCTTTCTGTATAACCATCTTTATTTGTATTATAAGTATCTACTCTTTTTTTAGTAGAGTGGATAGACCATTATTAGTTAGGCAGAGACCATGAGTGTACAGTATACATGATTTGCTTGATCTCATATCTAACTCCTAATTAAACAAATCATACTTGTTTTGTTTATGTTGATATCAAATGAAATTGTTAGCATATAGCATATGCTTCCTTAAGATAGAATATATCATATCGAGATACTATTTAAATGTAGGTATTGTATAGCTTTAGCGCCACAGAGATGTTTTGGGCAGACTAGCTAAATGTACTCATACACTGGCTGAAGTAAACTTTCCCTTACTGATTTCTAGGGGACAAATTAGGGGATTAACACATGGGGAGCATCTAAATCCCATAATATTCTGAAATTATTATTCTGTTTATATGAATTCAAGAGTTTTCTTTGCAATATATGTAATTTATCCAGTAACATGTGTGTTAGGTAAACACAAAGCAAATATAAAAAATATCAAATGATGTAGTAATAGTCGACTTAACTGTAACCGGCTGAAAATTATTAAAGGAATTCTTATAAAAGTGCTTGTATTAAAAAACCTTATGTTGCTCAAAAATTAATTCCAGCCATAATTACCTGAAAGCTTGTTGTTTTTTGATTAGCCCCATGAATTTCATTATAATTCTAACACAAGGCTCCTAAATCCCCTTCAGTTGACTATATTTCAAAACATGGTTAACATTACGATGATTTACACTCAGAGGGAACCTCCACATCTATAATGAAGGCTGTGTAAGGACCATTCGGGATTTGAACATTTGGGACTGGGGTTGCTGGATTTTCTGTGCACAGTCAGGGCATTTACCAAGTGAACCACTGGAGGCTCTTTGGGCTGTCTTTTTCCTGTGTTATTGTGATCCTGTATCTTGTTACGTTTCCAGTTTGTCTCCTTCCTAGTCTCCTCCCTTCTTGTTACCCTCATGTGTTTTGTATTCCCTAACCTCTTGCCCTTTATAAACCACGCCCTGAGCTTTGAGTCATTAGTTGTAATGTGAAGGTGTTTGAATCTGTTTGTTCATGTGATGCCTTGTTCCAAGTTCATTGTTCCTGTGATTCCAAATTCCAGAGTCTTGTTCCTATGTTTTCTTCCAGTTTTTCATTGCCTGCCTGGTAAAGACTTTATTTTGACTTTTCTTCTGATTTTGACCTGATTCTGTGTTCATCTTCAGTTCCATTAAAACTTGCAAATTCACCATGCCTGCTCCAAGTGTTTGTGGCTATTTCCCTGGGCTTCCACCACACCCACTATCTGGTGTGAGACCAACTCCCGTTACAGCGGCTTCCCGCTGTGAACGTTACAGGCTGGTATGATAGAACAGTATTGTGGTGTGTTATTTTTACCTAGAACAAGAGTTGTGTTGGCTGTACAGTAATGATGTAAAGAACAACCAGGCAAACATAACAGTGGGGATCATTTATCAACACTGGGCAAATTTGGCTATGGGCAGTAACCCATGGCAACCAATCAAATTGCTGCTTTCATTGTTCTACTTGCAGCTGGCTTTAAAAAGCTAATTACCGATTGATTGCTATAGATAACTGTCCATGGGCAAATTTGCCCAGTGTTGATAAATGAGTCCCACTGTATATCAGTGCATGCTCATTTGAGTTCTCTACAAAATGATGGGAATCTTTACTCATTTCATAGTATGGATAGTCAGAGGCAGATTTGATGTGACAATTGTGAGAAACAAGTCTAATTATTTTATGTTTTGTCACCAGGGTCCACTGATTTTTTATTTTTTTTCCATACTTGCAACTGTTTTGTCTGTGAATTAAAATGGTTTACAAATGTCAAAAACCCTTGTGAATGTGGAAAAAATCAACCAGCAGTTTTAAATTGAAAATTGAACAATGGATTAAATTTGAATTGGATCCTTCTACGACTAAGTCTCCTATGGTGGCGCTAACCACTCTGCACCTTACTGGGGGAAACTAGGGCTGCTTAACATCCTTGGCCTAGGAACCAACTATGACAAATGCCTATTTCTAATTCATGGTGACCCATCCTCTGTTTTATCTACAGTAACCTGCCTACCACAGGCTCTCAGCAGACATCAAACCTCCTAACAAGGATCCATCAAAAATTCTGTATATTTCCTTGCATATGTATCTGGAGACTGATCCAGAGGACAACAATTACATTCTCAAAAATCGCAGTTTAAAATGTCAAAAACTGTGGAAAAAAAAATCAACCAGCAGGTAAAATATAGTTTTTATTGAAAATGTGGCTTGCATCTGTCTACTACTAAGTCTCCTATGATGGTGCTAACACATCTAATACTTCTCCAAAAACTAGCTGAACATCTGCCATTTTAGTCTCATGACAGATAAACCTGTGGATGATTTAGTACTGATTAGTTCTGATTACAAAATAGTTTCAAATTATATAAATGCCTCTAACCTACTTTCAACTCAACCAATCTCTCTGATGTCATCACCCCCCCTCATTAATGAATTACATAACCATTTTTATAGTAAAATAGTGTTTAATGGGTTCATACTGAAAGAAACATCCTTTCCTCAACTCTCAATAAATGCATTTTTGTGACTTTGCCCTTCTTAGGATGAAATGGTCGCTAGATGGGTTTCTGTATAATTCTTAATAGGTAATTGATGTAGCATTGTATAATTTACGGAATAAGAACAGCAAAGATTTCAGCTGGATACACTGACCTCCGCTGTAATGAATGGAAAAGTGCATTTATATCCCTTATTTTTCTTCCTTTAAGTTTAATATCACACATATAATTTCTACACTGGCTGAAATACAATGGTGTATAAAATGAGAAAAAACATGTGCTTTTTCCCATACCTTACCATACCCAAAGGTGCAGGTTAATAGAGGCCGCAATCTGGTTGGGGTTAACAGTCATTTTTTTTAAATAAAAAATGTCCACCTGTGCTGTGAGTAAATAGAATGAATCCAGCACACGAAATCTGCTCAAGGGTTATTACCATGTGGTTGGTAATTAAGGTTTTTTTACTTATTTAACGGTGAAGGTGGGAGGCACAGATCACCTGACGAAGGGGTACGCCCCCAAAACATTGTAACTTGTTTGGCTTGGCATTAAATATGGGTAATAACCCTTAAGCAGATTTAGTGTGCTGGATTCATTCTATTTACTCACCAATTATTGGAGGTGCCGTCCTATGTTCCATGCACCGTGAACGTGAAAAGAGGGACCAGGTGTGCATCTGCATTTCGTTTGGCACCTGTGCTACGACACTCGAACCAAGAGGGAGGTCCCGGTATGAGCATCCATACTGGGGCACATGCATGCGCATAATGAGAAAGGGCCCTTTTTAACTGCAGAGAAAATAAGGAATGTGACATTATTCTAACACTCTGATCCTACACAGTGGTCATTGAAAAGATACAGTGTGACAATGTGGACACTAAAATACACAGCTATTTTTATGGGTATTTTAAATTCTAACAAAGTATTGTGTAGTTTTTTTCCTACAAACAAAAAAAGGAACATTAAAATGATGTTAGAATGACAAAAAATTATAAAAGGTATGGGATCCATTATTCAGAAAGCTCAGATAGGCTTATAGGCTCTATTTTATCCAAATAATCCACATTTTTAAAACTGATTTCCTTTTTCTTTGTAGTAAAAAAACAGTACATATTACTTTATCTAAACTAGCATAATTAATCCTTATAGAAATTATTTCTATTAGATCTGGATAACGGGTCCCATACCTATAATATACTTACAACATATTTAACCAAATTTGGTTTGAACGTTGTAATATTCAAAAAAAACTTTTTTATTTTAAAGCAAACAAGCTTCCTGCCACTTGCTGCATGATCATTTCGAGTCACCCTTTCTCCAAAGTAGAGCAAATAGTGTAGCTCATTTAACACATAAATATCATCAATAAAAAAAATAAACACAAATGCAGAATTATATTTATCTGGTAAGCTTGAAGGGTCTATTGCCCCCCGTTTTGAAGCTAAACTAACTTGATATCTCTTTATGTAACACAAGAATGTACTGTTTCCAGGGGCTACAAAAAATGTAGACCTTTAGAGGGGAATGCTTTTAGTGCAACAGAATGCCTAACATTCCTTACTTTTAGTTTGTAAATTGTCACATTTTAAAGAACCGTAATCTGTCTTTGTACTCTGAAAGCCAACAATAGCAGAGTAAACTGACATGCTATAAAAGTGTGACATCAATAAAATGTGTGACAGTAACATTATAAATTTCTGCTTCAATTATAGCCTCTCTGTGTTTTCTAGATTTAGCCATATGATGGATACGCACATGCAGGCTATGCAGTCAGTAATTGCACAGGGAATTCTGATGCCTGTTCATTAGCCATCTATATTTATTTTTGTGTGAACCAGTATTATTTATACGGAAGTATCTTATTTTTGTTCCATTGTAGCTCAATTCATTTGATTAGATTTTTGCAGAAATAGTAACAAACTGAAATACTGTAAATGTCTGATTGCCTTGGCAATTTGACCTGATGTGAAGACCTTTGACCTACCAGAAACAACATGAGCACATGAGAGCTCATTCCTTTAGAGCTGATTTTCTTTTTCTAAGAAGATGTCCAGAAGGCTTTCCTAAGAATAAGGAAAAGAGTTAAATGAAAATAAAAATGATTATTTGGACACCAAAATGCAGCATCTAAACCTAGTGGAGATACAAGCATCCTTTTTCTAGTCATATATGGGACATTTTATAGTTACTAGCTGTGGTTTTAAAGAAACCACCATGCCCAGCTTCTCTCCATCTCTCACCTGCTGAAAACCATATACTACACTAGTATACACTATACTATAATTCTATTTCATTTGTAAAGGGTGCATTTCAACATCAATTAAAAATCAAAATGACATATCCAGCTTCAAATGTATGTAAAATGTATGTTCAGCACTGTTCGATCTTCCAAAAGAAAATTGTAGAGTACATTCATATGAATCTTGATCTTTCACATAAAAATCCTAGCATTTTTTCTGTATGCAGTCAATATTAAGGGTCCTATATGAGGAAATGTTTGCAATTAAAATTTTCCAGGAAAAAGTGTGGATATATAAAGTGGGACCCAAACCTTTAAGGCTACTTTAAAATGAAACATTAGCAATCAAACTGTTTTGCCACCAATATTAATTAATGCAGCTTAGTTACGATCAAACTGAAAGATCAACGGCCTCCTATCTAGGGAGAGGGTAGGCCATGGTTGTTGAACCAACTCTCGGATTTATTGCCACTGGTTAGGAGATTTGTTTCCACTAGTTCAAGACTTCTGCTTGCTGTACTCCACTTGTGCCTGTTGACTTGTTCGGCAGATGGCATAATATATAATGGGTCAGGAATATTTTCCCAAGCCTCGGTCCAGAGTCACTATTTTTAAAATGTAACCTACATTTCTGAGCTTTTTGGATCATGTGTTTCCAGATATTAAAGGAACAGTAACACCAAAAAGTTTTTTTTAATGGAAAGACAATATACCGTATATACTCGAGTATAAGCCGAGTTTTTCAGCATCCAAAATGTGCTGAAAAAGTCTACCTCGGCTTATACTCGGTAGGGATGTAGCGAACGTCGGAAAAAAAGTTTGCGAACATATTCGCGAACTTGCGTCAAAAATGCGAACGGTTCGCGAACGTCGCGAACGTCGTGAACCCCATAGACTTCAATGGGAAGGCGAATTTTAAAAGCTAGAAAAGACATTTCTGGCCAGAAAAATGATTTCAAAGTTGTTTAAAGGGTGCAACGACCTGGACAGTGGCATGCCAGAGGGGGATCAAGGGCAAAAATGTATCTGAAAAATACATTGTTGACACAGCGCTGCATTTTGTGCTGTAAAGGGCAGAAATCACACTACATTTCTAAACCTGTGTAATAAACTGCTTTAAAACGTCCGGCGTCTACATGCCAATCAAGTCGTGTAAAGGTTACAGCCTGTTCACACGCAAAGATGAAACGCGGTGCTTACTGCAATGCAAAAAAACGCAAAGAGCTTTAATGAATGATACCGTCAAGTGAGCAAATAATAGTTGTTAATTACTAGTTGAGCTTGTCACCTCCAGGATGTTGGTCCTGTTGGTGGCAATATTTCTGTAGTGGTGTGTTTAGCAGTCACCGTGCTTGTGCGCACACTACCTGCCGGTCGAGGCGTTCTTTGAGGGTGGATCCAGAAGGGTTCTGGCGCTGCCTTGGACTGAAAAACATTTGCATGTCTGACGTTACAGAGTGGCCAAAGTGCTTTGTCCTTGCAGGTGCGCTCATGGCAGGATTACTGGCACCTCTGCCCCTGGAATGTTGATGAGTTCCTGAAGTGACATCACCCTTAAAAGCATTGTACAACATGTTTTGCAGGCTGGTTTGTAAATGCAGCATCCTTTCGGACTTGTGGTACGTTGGTAACATTTCTGCCACTGTATGCTTGTACCGAGGGTCTGGTAGCGTTGCGACCCAGTACAGGTCCTTCTCCTTAAGCCTCTTGATACGGGGTTCCTTCAACAGGCATGACAGCATGAAAGACCCCATTCTCACAAGGTTGGATGCAGAGGTATCCATCTCCGCTTCCTCCTTATCAAGGACTAAATCATCCACGGTCTCCTCCCCCCAGCCACGTACAAGACCAGGGGTCCCCAAAAGGTCACCACAAGCCCCCTGGGAAGCCTGCTCCTGTTGGTCCTCCTCCTCCACAAAGCCACTTTACTCCTCTGACTCCACTTCTGACACCTCTCCCTGCGTTGCAGCAGGTGCCTGGGTTCGTTCTGGTGATTCCGACCAGAAATCGTGCGCTTCCTGCTCCTCGTCACGCTGGTCTACAGCCTCATCTGTCACTCGTCGCACGGCACGCTCCAGGAAGAAAGCAAAGGGTATTAGGTCGCTGATGGTGCCTTCGGTGCGACTGACCATGTTTGTAACCTCTTCAAAAGGGCGCATGAGCCTGCAGGCATCGCGCATAAGCACCCAGTAACATCGGGGAAAAAATCCCCAGCTCTGCAGATCCAGTCCTACCACCCAGTTCAAACAGGTATTCATTGACGGCTCTTTGTTGTTGCAGCAGACGTTCCAACATGAGGAGCGTTGAATTCCAGCGAGTCTGGCTGTCGCAAATTAAACGCCTGACTGGCATGTTGTACCGCTGCTGAATGTCAGCAAGGCGTGCCATGGCTGTGTAGGAACGTATGAAATGGGCCAACACCTTCCTGGACTGCCTGAGAACGTCCTGGAATCCTGGGTACTTTGAGACAAAACGTTGGACTATTAAATTCAGAACATGTGCCATGCAGGGCACATGTGTTAAATTGCCCAGTCTCAGTGCTGCCAACAGATTGCTTCCGTTGTCACACACCACTTTTCCGATCTTCAGTTGGTGTGGGGTCAGCCACCGATCGGCCTGTGAATGCAGAGATGACAGGAGTACAGATCCGGTATGGTTTCTGCTTTCCAGGCACGTCATCCCCAAGACAGCATGACAACGGCGTACCTGGCACGTCGAATAGCCTAGGGGGAGCTGGGGGTGCACAGGTGTGGAGGAGGAGGACCCAGCAGCAGAAGAAGATGAGGTAGAGAGCGAAGGAGGAGTAGAGGTGGTGGCAGAACCACGTGCAATCCGTGGCGGTGACACCAACTCCACTGTTGTTGTTGAGCCACACATTCCCTGCTTCCCAGCCATTACCAAGTTCACCCAGTGGGCAGTGTAGGTGACATACCTGCCCTGACCATGCTTGGAGGACCATGCGTCAGTAGTCATATGGACCTTTGGCCCAACACTAAGTGACAGAGATGCGGTGACTTGGCTCTGCACATGGTGGTACAGGTGTGGTATTCCCTTTTTGGAAAAAAAATTGCGGCTGGGTACCTTCCACTGCGGTGTCCCAATTGCTACAAATTTGCGGAAGGCCTCAGAGTCCACCAGCTGGTATGGTAAAAGCTGGCGGACTAAGAGTGCAGACAAGCCAGCTGTCAGACACCGGGCAAGGGGGTGACTCACAGACATTGGCTTCTTACGCTCAAACATGGCCCTCACAGAAACTTGGCTGGAGGCAGATGACTGGGAACTGGTGGTCAAGGTGGAAGGCGGAGTGGAGGGTGGTTCAGACGGGTCAAGGACAGCAGAGGTAGAGCAGTAAGATGCTGGACCAGAAGGAGGGTGGCTTTTAGTTTGTCTGCTGCCTTTGAGGTGTTGCTCCCAAAGTGCTTTGTGCTTGCCGTTCATGTGCCTTCGCATAGAAGTTGTACCTATGTGGCTGTTGGGCTTCCCAAGACTCAGTTTCTGACTGCACTCATTGCAAATTACAATTTGTCAGAGGCACACACATTAAAAAAATCCCACACTGCTGACCTTTTTGAAGCTGGCAATCTGGCGGTAACAGTAGAAGTTGGCGGCGTTGGCGGCAATGGCGGGTGCGTTGGCCGGCTGACCACAGGTGCCGATACATGTTGTTGCCCTACTGTTCCCTGCGAGCTGTCCTCCCTGCTTCTTCTAAGTCTTATTCTCCTCCTGCCTCTCTGACTCTCCGTCTCTCCATCTGAACTATCCTCCTCTTGCTCTCTTCTACTGGGCACCCACAAAACATCAATCTCCTCATCATCATTCTCCTCAGATGCATCAATTTCTTCTAACAGCTCACAGAAGGAAGCAGCAGCGGGGACCTCCTCATCACTCATTATGTCCATCTCTGTTGTGTTCTCTGCCAGAATTATAACTGGTGTAACGTCCTCATTTCCTTCATCTTCTTCTGCCAATAATGGTTGCGCATCACTCAGTTCAAGAAACTCATGTGAAAATAACTCCTCTGACTCCAGTGAAGAAGGGGCGCCGGTGTTGGAGGAAGTGTTACATAGTTGGGGGTGCCCATAGCAGTGGAGGATGAGGATGTTGTGGTAAAGTTAGAAACGGTAGAGGATGGGGTGTGCTGTGTAAGCCAGTCAACTACCACTTCAGCATTTTGGGAGTTCAGGGTCATTGCCTTTGTAAAACTGGGCAATTTCCTAGGGCCACAGGATAGCATAGCAGCACGGCCCCTAGTGCCTCTGCGTGGCGGCCTGCCTTTGCCTGGCATTTTTTTTAAAACAACAACTCAGGTGGTGTTTCTGGAGACGGTATTATTGATATTTAGACAGATTGTGAAAAAGCTCACACAGCTAGATGGCAGTTGTTTGAAGAACACACTGGGCAAATAATGCCTACAAGGTCAACGTATACACTACTACAGCAGTGGATACGGAATATATTATTGCTGCTTGAAAAACGTCAATCAGGTGGTGTTTCTGGAGACGGTATTATTATTGATATTTAGACAGAATGTGAAAAAGCTCACACAGCTAGATGGCAGTTGTTTGAAGAACACACTGGGCAAACAATGCCTACAAGGTCAACGTATACACTACTACAGCAGTGGATACGGAATATATTATTGCTGCTTGAAAAACGTCACTCAGGTGGTGTTTCTGGAGACGGTATTATTATTGATATTTAGACAGAATGTGAAAAAGCTCACACAGCTAGATGGCAGTTGTTTGAAGAACACACTGGGCAAACAATGCCTACAAGGTCAACGTATACACTACTACAGCAGTGGATACGGAATATATTATTGCTGCTTGAAAAACGTCACTCGGGTGGTGTTTCTGGAGACGGTATTATTATTGATATTTAGACAGAATGTGAACAAGCTCACACAGCTAGATGGCAGTTGTTTGAAGAACACACTGGGCAAACAATGCCTACAAGGTCAACGTATACACTACTACAGCAGTGGATACGGAATATATTATTGCTGCTTGAAAAACGTCACTCGGGTGTTATTTTTGGAGACGGTATTATTATTGATATTTTGACAGAATGTGAACAAGCTCACACAGCTAGATGGCAGTTGTTTAAAGAACACACTGGGCAAACAATGCCTACAAGGTCAACGTATACACTACTACAGCAGTGGATACGGAATATATTATTGCTGCTTGAAAAACGTCACTCGGGTGGTGTTTCTGGAGACGGTATTATTATTGATATTTAGACAGAATGTGAACAAGCTCACACAGCTAGATGGCAGTTGTTTGAAGAACACACTGGGCAAACAATGCCTACAAGGTCAACGTATACACTACTACAGCAGTGGATACGGAATATATTATTGCTGCTTGAAAAACGTCACTCGGGTGTTATTTTTGGAGACGGTATTATTATTGATATTTTGACAGAATGTGAACAAGCTCACACAGCTAGATGGCAGTTGTTTAAAGAACACACTGGGCAAACAATGCCTACAAGGTCAACGTATACACTACTACAGCAGTGGATACGGAATATATTATTGCTGCTTGAAAAACGTCACTCGGGTGGTGTTTCTGGAGACGGTATTATTATTGATATTTAGACAGAATGTGAACAAGCTCACACAGCTAGATGGCAGTTGTTTGAAGAACACACTGGGCAAACAATGCCTACAAGGTCAACGTATACACTACTACAGCAGTGGATACGGAATATATTATTGCTGCTTGAAAAACGTCACTCGGGTGTTATTTTTGGAGACGGTATTATTATTGATATTTTGACAGAATGTGAACAAGCTCACACAGCTAGATGGCAGTTGTTTGAAGAACACACTGGGCAAATAATGCCTGCAAGTGCACTACTATTGGTGCACTACTATGAAGAACAGCAAACAGCACTGGACACATTAAAGAACAGTAAGATGAGTAGAATAAAAAAAAAATATATGTATATTAAAAAAAAAAATTACTCGGGTTGGTGCTGAACTACTAGGAGCAGCACAGTAGCACACCAGTCCCACTCCCCAACACAGCTAGACTAATAGCACTGGGCTCTTATAGTAGCAAAGTAAAAAAACAAAAAAGAAAATAAAAGCAGTCCTTACAAGGACTATTGGGTTATTACAGCAGTCAGCAGATGAGATCAGAAGAGATCAGTGCCCACAGCAGCTACATACAGAGCACTGCAGTAGAAGGTAGATTACTAGCCAGCAAAGCTACCTAACCTAAAATGTCCCTCAAATCCCTGCAGAGTTCTGTCCCTACAATACAGAGCAGTATCAAGTAGATTACTAGCCAGCAAACTTACTATCAACTGTCCCTCAAATCACTAACAGCTCTCTCCCTACACTAGCTCTTCCAAGCACACACAGGCAGAATGAAAAAACGCTGCAGGGCTTCAGTTTGTATATGGAAGGGGAGTGGTCCAGGGGGTGTGGGGGTGGTCCAGGAGGGAGAGCTTCCTGATTGGCTGCCATGTATCTGCTGGTCTGGGGTGAGAGGTCAAAAATAAGCGCCAACTAAGGCGAACCCAAATTGGCGAACGTCGCGCGACGTTCGCGAACATTCGGCGGACGCGAACAGTCCGTGACATCCCTAATACTCGGGTCAGCGGGCAGTAGCTGACATTGCAGTCACTTTTAATCATTCCTATACCAACAGTTCGTTTGGGGAGGGACTGCAATATCCCACAGCGCCCTCTGTTGGTTATATGAAAGAATAACAGTGCGCCCTCTGTTGGTTATATGAAAGAATAACAGTGACTGCAATATCACACAGCACCCTCTGTTGGTTATATGAAAGAATAACAGTGTGCCCTCTGTTGGTTATATGTAAGAATAACAGTGACTGCAATATCACACAGCGCCCTCTGTTGGTTATATGAAAGAATAACAGTGACTGCAATATCACACAGCGCCCTCTGTTGGTTATATGAAGGATTAATAGTGATGGCAATATCACACAGCACCCTCTGTTGGTTATACGAAAGATTAACAGTAATGGCAATATCACACAGCACCCTCTGGTGCTACTACTATGGTAGTGGGACAGTGGGACAATGCACACAGTAATCCGTTTGGCAATTCTCTGCCACCATCAACTTTGCAAAGAAGTCCGGTTGATCGCTGGGGGGGTCGCTTTGGCGGAATGTGCACTGCTGGGAGACAGGGCTGTAGTTGTGTCTAGGCTTATACTAGAGTCAATGGGGCAAATTCACTAAGATTCATAGTTCGCCAGGCGTAGTTTCGCCAGCGCTCCGCAAATTCACTAAAATCCGAAGTTGCGCACAGGGGTAGCGTAAGGTTGCGAAGTTGCGCTAGCATTGATTTGCTAAGTGAAGCGAAGTTACGCTAGCGAAGGTTAATTTGCATACGGTGCCAAATTCAAATTTCAATGGAGGAATACGTAGAATCACTACAAATGCCTGGGAAATCTTCAAAACATCAAATACATTTTTTTTTTGCCCTACACATGTGCCCACTGTATAGTTAAGTTGCCATAATATAGAAAACACGCCAGCGTTTTTTGGGAGTTAGAAAAAATGTGAACTATTTTGGAAGCAATCCCTATCTACTCTATTGCGCTTCGCCTGGTCTGAGGTGGCGAAGGAAGTCTAGCGTAAAAGGTAGCGTTCAGTACAATGCGCGCGTTAGTGGATTTGCGTAGTTACGTCCGTAGCGAAGTAACACTAGCGAATTTACGCCAGCGTTCGTTAGTGAATTTGCGAAGTAACGAAAATGCCCAATGCTAGCGAATTGACGCTAGCGTTCGGCGCTTAGTGAATTTGCCCCAATACATTTTCCCAATTTTTGTAGGTAAAATTAGGTACCTTGGCTTATACTTGGGTTGGCTTATACTCGAGTATATACAGTAATGTAGTTTTGCCTTGCTCTGGCAAAACTGGCATGTTTGCTTCAGAAATACAACAATAGTTTATATAAACAAGCTGCTGTGTAGCCATGGGGGCAGCCATTCAAGCACAGAACACGTAGTAGATAACAGATAAATTCTGAAGAATCCCATCGTATGGTAAAGATTATGTTATCTGCTGTGTATCTTGGGCCTTTTCTCCTTTTTCAGATTTGCATGGCTGCCCCCATGGCTGCACAAAAGCTTGATTAAATAACACACCTGTTTTACCAGTGCAGCACAACAGTACATTATATTTTCATTACTTTAGGACACTTTCATTTTTTGGTGTTACTGTTCCTTTAAAGCCCATTATCTGTACTACTGTAAATACTCTTTACTCTGGTCTGTTCTTGTCATTCTGATCTTGTAGATATTGAATGATTAAAACACTCATGGTTTATATCTACAATAAGATCTGTTTTGATGATGCGTATGATCTAATTGTACCTATGAGATTGACAGAGCAAGCTATACCCAACTTGTGCTGGATTACATAGTTAAATCGGGTTGAAAAAAGAAAAAGTCCATCAAGTCCAACCCCTCCAAATGAAAACCCAGCATCCATACACACACCCCTCCCTACTTTCACATAAATTCTATATAACCATACCTATACTAACTATAGAGCTTGGTATCACAATAGCCTTTGATATTCTGTCTGTCCAAAAAATCATCCAAGCCATTCTTAAAGGCATTAACAGAATCAGCCATCACAACATCACCCGGCAGTGCATTCCACAACCTCACTGTCCTGACTGTGAAGAACCCCCTACGTTGCTTCAAATGAAAGTTCTTTTCTTCTAGTCTAAAGGGGTGGCCTCTGGTACGGTGATCCTCTTCATGGGTAAAAAGGTCCCCTGCTATTTGTCTATAATGTCCTCTAATGTACTTACATGTCCCCTCACAAGCGCCTTTTTTCCAGAAAAAACAACCCCAACCTTGACAGAGGTTTAGGATTACAACTAAAGACTTGAGTTAATAGATGTTCCACCTATATGGCATGCATCACCCTTTGAATGCACAACTGAGCTGTGCAGTAAAAATAAAGATTAGACTCCAAATATGTTGAATATCTGTAGACTCACCACTAAAGGTGCTAAGCCAGAGGGAGTGGTGAAATCAACATCAGAAATTGAGGAGGCATTCTATAAATCCCAACATTATAGGTCAAGTAAAGTTAAAAATATTTTTTATTGAGTTTACATGTCCATAAAAAGACTTGTGAATTTTGTGCTGAAACGCACTTAGTCATAGGCATCACCTGTTCCTTTGCATCTAGTACTGAGCTGCACAATAGGGCACAGTCAGTAGGTAGGGGTGAATAAAATATTTTGCCATGTTTTGCTGCGAAAAATCAACCATAGACTAATGTATAGTAAAAAAAAAAGTGGAGCAAAAATGCCCTTTGACTTCAATGTGTTTGGCAAATTGTTTGAAACAGGTCAGATTAGCCCATCACAACCAGTGGTCCAATGAGCAAAAACCAGGACATTTTACCAATTCTTTTCACTTTGCACATTGCCTCTTGTCAAGTAAATGTGGCACAAAAGTGTTTACAAAGAAGACTGGCAAAGGGATATACTTCATGCTAAATAACAGAATCTCAATTGAAGTAAACATGACATTTGTCAAATATGTGAAATCTTAAAAATATGGCAATAATTATTTTCCCCAAATCAAACGTCTTACTCGTTATAGTGCTACAAAAACACTATGCAGTGCTGAATTTCTGCTTCATGCTTTCCAGCTAATCACCCAGAAAGCACATTAATTAGATGCCAAACAGCAGAAGAGGGAATCAGCATACTGTATTTATTTACTGAATTAATTGGAACAAGATCAGTAACTACCTCGCTTTTGCTATTTCTCTCTTTGCAGTAGCATTTACAGGATTATCACTAAGTATTTGAGATTATTGGCTTCACTGATCTATAAGAAAAGTAAGACATCCTAGTTTTAATTACCCTGAAAACTAATAATTATCACCTGCCTGGAAGTAAAAGTGTATGTGTTGCAGTCAGATGTTTGGCTTGTTTACGTGTTCTCAGTAACAAAGTAAATTTGATGGCTGAAATAAGATTTTTTGCATTTCCCAGTTTGAAGAATTGCGTATGAGATACCTAATGATAGTTCTATGAATATACAGAGGACTAGCCACAGATAACCAGTGGCTTGATGACCAATATTTTTATAATTAAAAGTTGCATTTAAAGTAAAAGAATGGGGTTCCACGGCCCCCCTTGTGATGGAAATATATTAGTTAAAATTGATTAATCAATTACTAGACCAATTGATCCCTGCTTCCCACACATCTTATGCAGTGGAGCAACAGAACTACAATACTTATAAGGCTATGGACACACGTGTGGATTTTCGCTGCAGTCCGTGGCGCGGTTTTTAAAAAGCTGACCGTTGCGTGAATCCATTTTGGTAGCAATACAGCCCATTGGGTTCATTTCAAGTTTACATGGTGTTAAGGTTTAAGGTATGGTGATCCAAATTACAGAAAGATCCTTTATCTGGAAAGTCCCACGCTTTTTGGATAATCAATCCTATACCTATATGTCTAAATCGGTGTCTGCTCCATAAGCCTGAAAGTAATAATTATTTGTAAAACGTGCAATAGGTTTCCGTTGGTCCTGTCCATGTGATATAATGTTCTTTTGGGGACCTTCTAAGGTTCATATCTGCACATTTGCAACTGCTAAGCAATGTACCTAGAAGGGAGCAGTGTTTGATCTGCAATTGTAAGACTACACTAAAGATAAATAGATACAGCAAACAAATAACTGACCACAAGTTGTTTTTTTTTTTTGTCCTAGTATTTTCATGGTATATGATTTTCCCATTTATCAAAGGTCAAAAGCAACTGCTGCAGAAAAGAAATAATAAAAAAAAAAAAAAACATTTTACCTACTCCAGCTATTTGTCAAACTTCAGTTTACAAGTTTAGTTGACTAAACTTTTAACCTCATTTATTATGTCAACGTCCATAAAGCAAGTATACATTGACGTGTTATTGGCAGTTGGATATGCTGTAGATTAGTGAAGTGTGCAGACTATATTCTATTCTGTGTGTACTGTTTGAAGTTTGTAATATATGTTTGGGATAATGCATGGTCCATGGGATACATCTAGGGGTGCATTAGTAGTAAGCTTTGCATCTCTGCAAAACAATAATAAACAGCACATTTTATTGTATGCATTGTCTTCAGCAGACTTTTTGCTTTTGTTTCCTTTTTTTACAATCCATATCATTAGCTTCTAAATGAATGTATAAGCTAAGTGGGCCACACAACTGGTTACTACCTCATGAGGGTAGAATATATAATAGTACATAATGCACCATTGAACAACTCAATATGATATGTTAATTAATATTGAAATGTAAATTTATGCAATTGTATGGCAAAAATTTCTGAATAAAGAGTTAAAACGACTTCTGTTGTAGCACTAAGGAGAGGTGACACAGATGTGTGCCTAACTGACAGCAAGGGGAATCGAGTAAAGACAACATTGCTGAATGCACAGTATATCCCCACATATCCACAGGAAATTTTGTCTGTTGGAGCAGCGACAAGCAGAGGCGCATCTGTTAAATTTTGTTAAGATGGGAGTGAATTGATCCATATGAAAGGTACCAAGTTCATTTTCAAGAAAATAATAGACTTGGCATGAAATCCTTGGTCATTGTAATTATGATGATCTTATAAAACTATTAGGTGTAGTAGAAGAAATAAAAGATTTAGGGGAAGGTTGATAAATCTAACCTAAATTGTGAAATTTGTACCCAATGAAAATTTGTTTAGAACAGAAACAGAGTCTGACTCCTGTGCCAAACACTCACTTGAGCTCTTACACACTGATCAAAGGGTGATTCACTATCACCCTTTGATAAATCCCATAGAAATTAATGGAGAGAGGTGGTATTTCACTCTGCGGACTGTTTGAACTCTATCTTCACTGTTTGATAAATCTACCCCTAAGTGTATAAGGTCTGATAATGACATGAAATTTATGTCAAAGAATTTTAAGTCAATGCTCAGTAAGAAGAGCATAAGACATGAAGATTTAATGTTAATCGCCTTCCTGACATTTAAGTCAAAAGAAGAGTAAAACTTGATTTGTACGATTCTAATTAAATTTGATTAAAATTTTTGAATCTGGACTATTTGATCGAATTGTAGACATTAACATTTTTTTCTTAAATAACCTCCCATTCGAGTTGTGTGTATATTCGGATTTATTAGAGTAAAAAAAATTCACATAAATTCAAAATTCGACCTTTGATAAATCTGGCCAAAAGTATAAAAAGGGAATTTTTGTAGGACATGACAACAAATAGTCCTTCATATCTGGTGTATTACCAAAGCACTGAAAGGGTATTTTTTTTTTTTTTTTTTTTTTAAAAACAGACTAGTAAAGTTCATCACAAAGAGTGTGAGTGAGAGACCAGCTCAAACTGATCTGTTGGTGATGATGACATTTATAGGGAAAGGAGTGTATGCCCTATAGCAAACCCAAATCCAAGGGAGGTCCCAGTATCTGAAGCTGAGAGTGCAGAGGGCAATGATAATGGCCAAATACAGGACAGCCATTGTACAAAATACCCCAAAAGGGACAGAAAATCCCCTCAGTACTTGTATGACTGTACTAAAGTCAGATTGTAGTGATCGGATACTATTACAGAGCACACTTTTTAGAGAAGCCATAGATTCATCCCAGTCACACATATGGCTTAATGTAATGAAAGATTAAATAGATTCACTAAACGGCAATACTTTCACACTGAACACCATACCAGAAACTAAAAATGTAGTGGGGGATAGATGAGTCTATGCAATAAAAAGCAATGTACACCGTAGATGGATCGGAAACATACAAAGCTAAATAGTTTTTCTAAATGCTACAGGAAATGTAAGGAAAATCTAAAACTTGAGGCATATAGGCCTCAGACCTAAATGACAGAAGAAGCACAACAGCATAGTGCTTTGATTTCTTGGAAGTCAAGCCATGAGGCTGAATATATAGCATTGGCTGCTACCACATAGGAGAGTTTATACTTTGTGCACTTGCTCAAAGAAATGGACAGTAACTGGCAGATTTACTAAGGTTTGAATTAGAATTTTTACTTTTTTTTTTTTTTGGTCATAACTTGCAATTTTGAATTTAAAAGTACATACTTGAATTTGAAAAATGATGGCCATAGACACCCATGGGAGAAAAATGTCTTGAGTCAAAAAAAAATTGCAGAGCAATATTCAAGGTTTTTTCTAATTCAATTCTAATGTTCGGGTTGGAAATACTCCATCGAATTTTATACATTCTAATTTTTCATAAATAATACATAATATTTTGAATAAAATCTGATTTATTACAGTTTTAAAAAAAATCACATTACTTTAAAATTCGACCTTTGATAAATAACCCCCTAAATGTCGATATGAGACAGTAAGAATTTTTGATATTTGCGATAGCTCTCACAAATAAACCAGTTTGCCAACAAAGGTGGAGTTATGTTAATATCAAATACCATTTTATTTAGATCAGTACTAAGTGAGGGTAAGATAACTGTTTAGTGTTGCTTCACTATTAAAATGATAGCGTATATTATGACTAAGCCAGTAACAAAGTTTAAGCTGGGAGACTTTGTGAGTTACATATTTGGAGTATAAAATAGTGTACTATACATTTATGCTAAATAATTCTTTCTGTAGTATAAGAACAAGTGAGGGTGTTGAGCTGTGTATTAATGAGTGCGCTCTCATACTGATACAGTGTCATGAATGAAATTAAGACTTCAACTTGTAAGAGAAGGCTTGCATCCATCAATGGTCATTTTAGATCATATAAATAATATGCTTACTTGTGTTTGTGCGTGTCTCAATATCCCTATGCCTTAATAGACATAAGATGCATTTATATATCTATTTCAAAAAAGACTTGTAGGATTAGTGATTTAAACATGTTAATTGTGTGTTCACCTATTCATAATTGTTCAACTTCATCATTTGGGCACACATAAATTTGAATTGTTAAAAATATCCTACTAATTAAAAATGGCTAAATGAGATCTGTGTAAAATTGAATATACTGCCTACAGCCACTCAGGTTGGAAGTCTGGAAAGGTCATACCTTTAATAAAATCAAGAAATAGAATGACCTAAATTCAATAAAGTAGCATATGTAAAAATTCAAGGTCATTTAATTCATTAATTTAACAATTTTAGCAGTGTTTATATGCACTGACAGAAGAAACTGTGCATTTTCAAATTAGTTTTTAAGAACTGAAAAATAAAAATATTGTATCAAGTGAATTTGGCAAGATGGACCCTAAACCATTACAAAATGTAATAACAGAAATGATTAATTATAGCCTGTATAATAACTATCACTGAGGTTGAGCTAAAAATAAAGATAAACCAATTTGTTTAAAAAACCATTTCTTTATTTAGAAGCACCTATCACTGCAGTACAACATGAAATTACACTGTATATATCCGAAGGAACCCAATGTAGATATGAGGAGAACATACAATGTACTAATTTCATGCAGAAATCACCAGATGAAGATCAAGAAGTGATGGGCGAATATATTCGCCAGACACAAATTTGCGGCGATAATGGGATCCATTATCAGGAAATCAGTTATCCTTAAGGTTAAAAATTATGCAAAGGCCGTCTCCAGTGTGCAGTTTAGGTATGTACTCACAGATGTTCAGATTATTTCCTAAGCCCTTCAAATTATTTTGGTCCCGATCAGCATGTATTCTCTCACGCCACCGTTTTAAAAATGAAGTAGTGCCATAGCATAAAACCTTTTTATTTTGTTGAAAAATGTACTAAAAATTCACTCACAATTGTGGTATATCTACGAGCATCTAAGTTCCCCAGTCAGTATTTCACCGGCACTCCTCGCGGTTGTGCCCCGACCAGCTTTGCTTTTCCTCCACATGTATACTTTTGGGTGCTTGGTGATGATGTTGGGTCCTTGCGTCTCGCTCTGCGTGCCGCATTTCGTCTGTCGCCCAACTTCTTCAGAGGCTTCTATGGTCCTAGTATGCATGTCACATTCCTTATGTGGGAGACCGTTGTCATGATCATCTTTCATTGTCACACTTTTTGTCCATGGTAACCCTCCCCTTCTGATACTTCACATTTTTACAATCTCAATGGCAGTACTTTTGGCCCTTTTTAAAAGAAAGAAAAAGAAACCCCACCAATAGTTATGATTCTAAAGTTGTCCAAAAGATTCTAAAAAGTAATGTATCCCACTTGTTTAATAACAATAGTTCCTAAAGAATTGTAATAAGATTTTAGAGTGCCAGTGCCGCTATAAATTCATCCATAAATAGAAAAATTCATTATTTTAAATAAAGTGCAGAGCAATAATTTAGAATATTGGACCCAAAAAAAAGAAAAAATAAATCAATTGATTTAAAAAGATTTTTTATACAAATGACCAAAAATGGTAGTGGGTTAAAAATGCAGTCACAATCCGAAGAATTAGATGGTAAAAAATGGAAAGAATAGATGGTGGAGTTGTCCCTTAAACTAGATACCTGATTTTTTCTAGAGCCTGGGACACCACAAAGATAAGGCAGGACAGGGTAACCGGGGCTGTGGCCTTGGTATTTAGCTTGCCCTAGATGTTTACAAGAGGCTAGGTAACCCTAAAAAGCCACACACCGTCGGCCCCTTAGAAAGGAAGGAAGATTGCAAGAGGTTGTATAGGATAAGAGAGGATTCGACCCAAAGCTTTCTTGCCCCCACTTCCGTTGAAAGAACCCAGCCAAACTATTATTGGTAGATCAGTTTTACAGAAAGATTCAATTTGAGCACAAGAGGATTACTAGAAACGCCAACGTACGTTTCGCTGAATAGCTTTGTCACGGCGAAAATGGCGAGTCTCACCGGTGTGCGTGTAGAAATAAACTTCTGCAATGCGCGTCACTGATCTCGCCTGTCGCGTGATTCGCGTCATTGATCTCGCCTCTTGCGAGGTTACAGTTATCACGCATGCGCCGAACTTAGTTCTCTTACTTCTCGCCGGCATACTTCATCTTCACACTCCCACTCGAATCAGGATGCGCATTGGTGTACTCCTACTATGAAGTCACTTGCGGGAGTACAAAGATGGACTCTCTCAGCCATTATACTTGATTCTAATCATGGGTTAAGAATTCCTAATATCGATTTCAACTATATAATAAATTAAAAATGATATTTATTTATTTATTTATTAAAACCATATTAATTAAATAATTGCCAATCTATTGTCTAGTATTATAAATTAAAAGACAGATAAAAAAGTTTTATTATTTGTATAAAACCCATTGGGGGAGAAACAATTTTTACCCCTTGTTACCAGGGTCATATATATATCCCTATAACTAAATAAAAGCAGTATATAAAATATTTTCGTTCATTCCCTATGGAGCAATAGTGTCTAATTTGAATATCCAATAGCTCTCTCGTCTTAAAAGCGCTTGCTCCAGATCACCTTTACGCACCCCTAAATTAATTTTCTCTATCACCCAAAATTTCAGTACTGTTGGATCCATATTATGATATTTTAAAAAATGATGGGCTACTGTAGATACTGTTTTATCTTTCTTAATTGCATTTTCTGCAGTTCTTATTGTGCTACAGTGTTGTTGTAGCCTCTGTTTCACCATTTGAGATGTCATTCCGATGTATTTCTTATGGCATGGGCATTCAATGCAATAAATCACGCCTTGTGTCCGGCAATTTATATAGCTATTCACCCTATGATGTATGCCAAACCGATCTTCAAAGGATTACATTTTTAACATTTTGTTGCACATGTTGCAATTTCCACAGGGGAAACAGCCCCAATTTTTTTGATTTGTTCTAGAGTCAGATATCTGGAAGTGGCTTCTTGTAAGGATATCTTTTAAGTTTGGACTTCTCCTATAACATATAGAGGCTCTTCCCTGTAATGAGCTTTCCAATATTTCATCCTCTAAGAGTACGGGCCAGTGTTTGTTTAAAATCTCCTGAATTTGAGAGCTGCTAGTATTGTAAGTGGTAATGAATCTTACAATATTATTATCCTGCGTTTTTGTTTTGACTTGCAGGAGTTCTGATCTCACTTTTGGCCCTATTCATTTACTGTCTTACAGCAAAACTTTCCTTTAAGGAAATGAAATGATGATTTTAATGAATCCATTGAACATAATTTCTTTTGCTATAACGACAACTTTTACCTGCAAACATGTGGGACTGCCATGGAAACGAGATTTGCGCCCGGCTACGCAAATCTACACATGGGATATTGGGAAGAACGCCATGTACTCCCGGAGCTGAGTCTGGGTGGGAACCAGTTCCTATGGCGGCGCTACATCGATGACATTGTAATAGTGTGGAAAGGAACAGAAAGTGACTTGAAACAATTTGTAATGAATCTCAATAATATTGACCTAAATTAGAATTTTCTCTGACATGTAGCACAGAATCAATACAATTTATAGATTTGGAAATATATGTAAAAAACGGGCATATTAATTTTAAAACATTTTTCAAAAAAGTAGACACAAATAACTGTGACACCTACTAGTAACCATCATCCAAGACGGATAGAGAATATACCATATGGTCAGATGTGCAGACTGAAAAAAACTGCATGGAGGAGAAGGTGCTAACAGATCAGATGTCTTTTTAAAATAAGCAGTTTAAAGAAAAGGGTTACAGTAAAAACTTATTAGAGAGATCTGTAAAGAAAGTGGAAAAGATAAGTAGAGATGAACTACTGAAACCAAAAAGAGAAAAAGAAGCAATAGAAAATAACATTGTAGTCTACCTATAACCCCCTAGTGGGAGGGATTGAAAGAATTATTTAAAAAAATTGGAGTATATTAAAATGTGATGAACTAAAACAAATAATCCCACCCAACCAACTGTGGTATTTAAAAGGGCAAATAATTTAAAGCAAATTCTAACACGGAATCACATCGAAACAGACATTATAAAAAAGAAACAGAAAGAAGAAGAATGGGCAGGTTTTTATCCTTGTGCCCTATGCAAGGCATGTAGATATGAAAAAAAAACAATTTACCTCCACTGTAACCAAACAAGAACAGACTATAAAACGATGTATAAGATGTACTTCAAAAAATATAATCTAGTGTTTCCAATGCCCATGTGGCTTGAGATACATAGGCAAGACAAATAGGAAATTACGTGATCAAATTAGAGAAAATATAAATAGTATAGAAAAGGGAAAAGAGACACATGGTGTTTCTAGACATTTTAAACAATACCACGAGAAGAACAGCAAAGGCATGTAGTACTGGGGAAAAGAAAAAAATAAATGAAAAATGGAGAGGTGGAGATATTGTAAAAGATACCTTACAGAGGGAGAGCAAATGGATCCACCTCCTAAAAACACTAGAACTGAAGGGATTGAACATAGTTTTTAACCTTAGGGCATTTTTATGAAAATCGAAAATAATTATTAATTGCTGTCTATGTTACATTGGTTTTATACTGGTTTTTACTGTTTGTATTATTTATTATGTATATAAAAATAGAAATGAAACGATGGGAAAATGAATTCATAACAATAGAACAAATAGGTCTGAATATCAAATTATATTACAAATTCGTAATTAATGGAGTCATTAAAATCATCATTTCATTTCCTTAAAGGAAAGTTTTGCTGTTAGTGAAAGATTGTAAATGAATAGGGCCAAAAGTACTGCCATTCAGATTGTAAAAATGTGGGGTATAAGAAGGGGAGGGTTATAGGGAAATACTGACTGGGGAACTTTGATGCTCGTAGATATACCACAATTGTGAAAAACAAAATAAAAAGGTTTTACACTGTCACTACATCATTTTTAAAGCGGCGGTGTGAGAGAATACATCTTGATCAGAACCAAAATCCATATTATCCAAAAAATCCCAAATTTTAAAAATGATTCTTTTTTTTTCTGTACTAATAAAACAGTACATTGTACTTCATCCAAACTAAGAAATAATTAAGTCTTACTAGAAACAAAACCAGCCTTTTGTGTTTATTTAATGTTTACATGATTTTCTAGTATACAGAAGGTATGAAGATCCAATTTACATAAAGATCCATTATATGGAAAACCCCAGATCTCAAGCATTCTAGATAACAGGTGCCATTTCTGTACATTTTGTTCAGGAATTGTTCAGTATAAAAATAAAAACTGGGTAAATAGATAGACTGTGCAAAATAAAACATGTTTCTAACATAGTTAGGCAAAAATGTAATGTATAAAGGCTGGAGTGACTGGATGTGTAAAATAACTTTTGTTGATCTGTAATCAATATATAGGGGAAAGTTGCTTAAAACTTATATTTTCTTTCTTTCTTCTATGCTTATAACCCTTAAATAAAATAAATGGCTAATTTCGATACATTAAGGGGCAGATTTACATAGGGTCGAATATCGAGGGTTAGTTAACCCTCGATATTCGACTGCCGAATTAAAATCCTTCGACTTCAAATATCGAAGTCGAAGGATTTTGCGCAATTCGTTCGATCGAACGATCGAAGGAATAATCATTCGATCAAACGATTAAATCCTTAGAATTGAACGATTCGAAGGATTTTAAGCCATCGATCGAAGGATTATCCTTCGATCAGAAAATTGTTAGCAAGCCTATGGGGACCTTCCCCATAGGCTAACATTGGCCTCGGTAGGTTTTAGGTGGCGAACTAAGGGGTCGAAGTATTTTTTAAAGAGACAGTACTTCGACTATCGAATGGTCGAATAGTCAAACGATTTTTAGCTCGAATCATTCGATTCGCAGTCAAAGTCATAGTCGAAGGTCGAAGTAGCCTATTCGATGGTCGAAGTAGCCATATTCGACCATTCAAAATTCAACGTATTTTTTCTTCTATTCCTTCACTCGAGCGAAGTAAATGGGCCCCTTAGGGTCTCACTTACTATGGGTCGAATATCGAGGGTCAATTAACCCTCAATATTCGACCATCGAAGTTAAATCCTTTGACTTCGAATATCGAAGGATTTACCACAATTCTTAGATCGAAGGAAAAATCGTTCGATCGAACGATTCGAAGGATTTTAATCCATCGATCAGAAATTGCTAGGAAAGCCAATGGGGACCTTCCCCATAGGCTAACATTGGTGCTCGGTAGGTTTTAGGTGGCGAAGTATCTTCCACAGCTGGGTCAAGAGAATCTACCCCTCATGGCTGCAACTATGTGTATATATATATATATATATATATATATATATATATATATATATATATATATATATATATAATAATAGATAATAATAAATATATAATAGTTTTTCTTAAAATATCGAGCTTTTCTTTTTTTATAGATATAAAAGACTATATAGCTAAAAGACAAAGCATGTATCTGTTGTCTCCTTTTACAGAGAACTAGCATTATACTAAATAGGAAGCAAAAATACATCTTTCAATGTATTCACACTCTCAGAGAAAAATGGGTAATTGAATTTAATAAAATGGTTTCAAACACAATTACACACTCTTCAAATGATGCTAACTAGAGCTTTGTATTTTTATTTTAAGTTTTATATGATTTCATAAATTTAATATAATTTGCATGACACAGAAACTGTGTAGGAGAATGCATACCTCAAATACTAGTAAAAGGACTGCCTGTGACTTTGAAATGAAAGAAATCTTTAACATTTCCATAACTTTGCAAAAAAATGACATAAATATATGAAATTGTTTTAAAAGGGTCATGAAAATTCATAACCTGTATCTTGGCTGAGAATAAAAAAGATATGTGAGGATTTGTTCATTGGAGACAGCAAGTCCTCCATTTGTAGAGTGAAAAGAAATCTGAATTTCTAGTAATATGTTTGTATAGAACAGACACAACAATAACATCATTCTTAATAAACATTTGCCCATGTTAATATACAGGTGCCACAAAAAATGAACTGTTTCCTTAGATAAACCAACAACCCTGCATGTTATATTAGGAGGAATAACTGTAAAAGTATATTCCAGTCAAAAGCCAAGACGTCACATAAAATGTCCCACAAATTGCATTTTTCATTTTTAGTTGCTGTGGATTTGGTCATTCTTCATGGTAGAATTGTTCTTAAGTTCCAACAGCTCTACTATCAGCAGTCTTCTAGGCATGATGTGTAGCTGCACAGCAACTTGTAACGAGACTCTTATGAAAAGGTTTCTCTATTTCATTATAGTGAAACAGAAGCTTTGTCTGCTAAACAATAGTTTGCTATTAGAAACATTTGCTTTTTACTATGTAGTTTCTGAAGCCTCCAGAACTTATTGCACAGGTGAGTAAATACTAATTCTATGAAATTATATACACATTTTTTAACTCCAGAGAGAAGCACTAGTTGTATCACTTGTTGCCTCAATCGGAAAAAAATGCATAAAGCTTCAAAACATGCATATGAGACCTGGGCATACATTTGCCCTCACATGTGTATCATTTGCAAAAATAATAATATAATGATTGGTGTAGAATGTGGAAAGGGAGATATGTTCTTTATTATTTGAGTCCTTATGTCTCTTGACACGCGGCATAGGGAATGGGAGGGGATACGCTTATGTGCTTCCTCCTTACATGCCTAACACCGACAGCACTTTATTCAAGGGGCGAGTTGTAGGTCTCTTCACTCCAAAACAGAGTGCAGAGGGCTGTGGCCATTCTGCAATAGCAGAATGCAGTGCACTCTGTACACTGCATTCTACAAATTAAATGAACCCTTACATCTCACTATTTAAAACCATGTAAGGAAACAAACTAGGACCTGGCAAGATTCCCCTAGATTGTGGTGATTGGCCAATCCCGAGTCAAAGTGACATAGTACATCCCTCTAACATCACAGCTGTCAAGATCCCTATACCTTCTTCATTAAATTGTGTGTGTCATTGGTAAAACAAATACATTTCAGTTATCAACCCAATATTAATACGTATATGAAAGAGACTCGTTTTACTGTATGGCAATTTCGCAGTATACATGGTTCACTAATATGTAGTGTCCCCATTAATATTACAATTATAGATTAGATACCAGGCATTTTATCTTCATTTCGAGAAATATGCTGCAAAAACTATGTTCCCTCTGAAATACTTGATCCCTGTACAAGATTAACATAATCAGTGTCCACCCCTCTATTAAACCACATTCAGAGTAATTATCTTGCCAACTGTTACCATCAAAATGCATGTCAAATCTCTTTTTTCAATCAATCTCTGTTAATAGTGCTGGGAATCCTGCAGTTACTAATGCAAAGAATTCCTGTTAAGCCAATTTTCAATTGTACATTTTGGTTACAATGATTACACAGAATTTTGCTGACATCTGTTACTGTTCAGTTGCTTCTGAATGTGATATTCTTGGCATTCAACCCATTTCCAAAACAACTGTATTCAAGAATATGGAGACCGTTATTTTTGTACCACCACAAGTAAACCACTTTTCTACAACACTTTGATTCCTATTATTGTTTGTATTTTATTTTTTTTCATATTTTTGGAGCATATTAACAAGGAGATCATCAAATTGTATACATACTCCAGCACAACCAAGAGCAGAGAAGGTATTATGTGGGGGCTGATTTATAAATGACTGCGCTGCACACAAATTAACAAAACATAAAACAGATGTTCATTTTAGTTGCTTTTTCTTGCATCAAATGTTTTTTTACAACACTGGGTGAGATTCAATTCAGTGAGAACATTTTTTTCTCATAGTTTATCATGCAAAAACTCATTAATGAGATTCAATTTAAGTAGATAAAACGTTTCTCCAAAATATCTATAGAAATAAGTCAAATCAACTGGACTTGCTGTGTTTTTCCTTGAAGACATTTCACCAGTCATCCAACTGGCTTTCTCAATTCAGAATAACCTTGTAAATATTCCTTTGAGAATATATCCTTTGGAATGTTGCTTCAATCAGCATAATCTGTTTATCATAATCCACAATGTCATGGTCAGGTGTTGATTGCATTAGCATTATTGGAGCTTTGATGTGTTATTAAACCTTCCAGGGAGAGGTGCCAAAACAGCATTGTATGTGGCAGACAATAGATGTTGCACCCCCCGCCTCTTTTCAAACTTGTTTATTTCAGATTTTACATTTATTGCTTCTTTAACACCTCTTTTGAACCAGTCGCTCTCCCGGTCTAGAGTCTGAATTTGGCAGTCTTCAAACGTGTGTCCTTTTTCTTTTAGATGTAGATACACTGACCAGAGGAACTGTCTCTTCTGTGCTGTGCCATATGCTGGAGTAACTCTTGTTTAGTTTCCCCCACTTACAAATCAGAGCACTCCTCACTGCACTGCATACAAAATGTTACTCTTCTTGTGCTTTGGGGTTGGGTCTTTTGGGTGAACTAGTTTCTGCCTCAGTGTGTTGCTGGGTTTAAAGCAGATAGGGATTTGGAGTTTATTATGACACCCCAGCTACATATGGGAGGACCACGTTTTTTCTCCTGTCCTGTTTTCCACCTTCACCAGTCGTCTTGGTGTTGTTGCTTCCTTTTCTACCAGTTTTCACAAATGCCCAATCTGGATACCCACCTGTCTTCAGGGCCCCTGGTGGGGATCTTGTCTGCTCTGCGTTTTGATGACCCCCAGTTTGTGATCTAGTGAATGGTGGGAGTCAAACAGCAGGTACTGGTCTGTGTAGGTAGGTTTCCTGTAGACCTCTATTTCCAGCTTTCCACCCTCTCTGACTCTTATCAAATGGTCCAAAAAAGGCAGTGTGTTATCTGTTGAAATATCTTCAAGGAAAAACACAGCAAGTCTAGTTGATTTGACTTATTTCTATACATATACCATGACCTGGATGAATGAGATCTTCACAAACATTTTTCTCCAAAATAATTTTTTAGTCTCATAGACTTCAATAGAGTTTTCACATGATAATCAGGGAGTTACGTTTTTTTCTGAAATGAGTTGCATCTCAAATTGAATCTTGTCTATGACTTCTCACATGACAAACCTTCTTCTCATTGAATTGAATCTGGCCCTATGTTTTATATACAAGATCATTTTTTTGCAAAGAATTAGATGAGTTTTTTTAACAATTACCGACCTACCAAAAATACAAGCATTATTATATTTTAGCATTTTTTACTTTTTATTTCACTGACCAAAGATGCTATTGTTCATAAATACACTCCTTAGGGGCAGATTTACAGTGTTTACCTTTAACCATCAGACAACCATTAGTTACTGATCACTCTGATTGCACTGGCTTTCTGCAAACATAGAAAAAAAATGTGTTTTTTTAATAATAATGTAAAGCTTTAAAAGAAAATACTATGTTTAAATGTCATTTTGCAGCAAGCCAGAGCAGTTAATTAAAGAAAAAGCAAGAGAGATGAGGAACTCGCATATTTTTTCATCAGTCAGTTGTCTGACAGCAGATAGTCAAAGGTAAGTATATCTGCCCCCTAGAGTAACTTTATTTGTGACTCGTTTGTTATGCTTAAAGTACCAGTGGACAGTAAAAATGTATGAGCTGGAAAAATCATCAAGATGCCTTTAAAAGCTCATCCTTCAGTCATAGCAATGGGTAGTTGGGTATACTGACTTCGGAGGATATCAATGTAGTCTTAGCAGCAGGCAAACAAAACATAGTAAAAGCCTGCTGCCATTGCTAAATGCAGAGAGGGAACCTCTATCACACTGTCAACTCACATAGAATATTATAATGAAAACTTTCTAGGTTACTTTATTAAATCCATATATTTATCTGTATGTATATAAATGGCTTTTAAAATAGCATGAACATTCTAAAGAGGATACCCCCAAAAAAAGTACGATCCTTTTCAGCCTATCACCCTTAAAAAAGGAAAAGATGCCAGCGTTTTTTGGGACTTAGAAAAAAATTCAACTTTTTTTGAAGCAATGCCTATCTACGCTATTGCAATTCGCCTGGTCTGAGGTGGCGAAGGCAAGTCTGGCGCAAGAGGTAGCGTTCAGAAAAATGCGCAAGTTAGTGAATTAGCGTAGTTACGTCACATTCGCCATATCGCAACTTCGCCTGGCGTAAGGGTGCGAAGTAGCAATAGAGTAGGTCCAATTTGCTAGTGAATTTTTACGCCGGCACCCATTAGTAAATAGGCAAAGTAACGAAATGATGTCACAATGGCGAATTTGCGCTACCATTACAAAAAAGACCAATTTAAACACTACACCCACATTGTTACTCCTCCCTCAGTGACATCACATGTTAACCCATCAATTATTTGAAGTCAGGTGCAATTCCCATCCTAAAATCGTGTTTGTCCACCAGGGGAACTGTGCATCTTGCAACACACTGCAACATTAAGAACAATGTAACATTTAAAATTTTACCCTTGATACTAAAAGGCAACATTAAAATTGATACAATATTTTATTAACTCATGCTAAAATTACTTGAAAAATAGGTACTACTCTTTACAGAGTCTGCCTACCATATGTATCCAAAGCTGTGTCACTATTTTAGAAGCTATTTCATTTTAGCTGTCTTTTAGACAGTACATATAACATTACTTTTTACAGACCTTTTTTGAGGTATAAGCAAGTACATTCAAAATCAGTAAATAAATTGTTCTTACCGTACCTACACATAAATATATAAGGAAGTCAGGATCAAAGGAGTCTAGAAAGAAAAAATCCATAATTCAAATTAATACGATTCATAAAAAACACTTTACACTCCACGCTTCATTTAAACCTTTTGGGGCCAATGCATCCAGCCTCATGATCCACTTAGCTTCTCTTTGGAGCATTTTTTGTTTAAAGTCGCCCCCTCTATTTAATGGTTTTACTAATTCTAAGACTGCCCATTTCAGCTGTCCATGTGTGTGTTTAGCCAGGTTAAAATGCCGTGCCACTGCTGTGTCGGTCTGTGTGTTATATTTAAAGTTCCGTATATCATTTTTGTGTTCTTTTATTCTAGTCTTGATGTTCCTCACTGTTTGGCCTACATATACTAACCCACATGGGCATTTCACCATATAAATTACACCCTTAGAATTACAGGTAGCATAGTCATTAAGTTTAATTTTAGTGCCTTGTGTCGGATGATCAATACTATCACCTTTTATGATCGATGCACAGCAAATACAATTAAGGCACGGGAATGTACCTTTCTTAGGTGTCCCTAGGAATCTCTGTTTACTCTCTTTTACTGGAGCTGCTGGACATAAAACATCCCGAATACTCCTGCCTTTTTTGTAACAGCATAAAATAGGTTCTGCAAACAATTTCCCAAACCTACTATCTCCTTGTAAGATTGGCCAATATTTTCTTAGTACTTTTTCTATTTCTTTATTATGTTTCACATATTTAGAAACAAAAGGAATCCGATTAATAGTATTCTTTCCTTTAATATTTTTATTTATATTCTTATTTGTATTGGAGGCTAGCAAATTTTCCCTTTTCATAGTACCTACCTCACTCATAGTGTGTGCTAATTTTAATGGAGAATAGCCCCTTTCCACAAATCGGTCAAAAACAACCTGACTAGATTTTTCATAGTCAGAGTCTCGAGTCGTAATGCGTTTAGCACGCAAAAATTGTCCCTTAGGTATTGCTCTAATCGTGTTTGGACTATGGAAACTATGGGCATGTAATAGACTATTTCTCTCTGTTTCTTTCCTATATAGGTTCGTAATGATTTTCCCTTTATCAATAGTCAAATTCACATCTAGAAAATTCAATTCCTGTTTTGACACCTCCACAGTAAATTTAACCGTTTTGTGTCTCTGGTTCGCTTCCTGTATCATTTCCACCAGCATATCTTGGGTACCTTTCCACAACAGTAGAATATCATCCACATATCTCAGATAAAGGACAATATGTTCACTATATCTATGTTTTAGGAAAAAATCACCTTCCAATTTGTGGACAAAGATATTCGCAAAAGATGGAGCGACCGACGCCCCCATTGAGGTCCCCTGTTTCTGCCAAAAAAATTCAGATTCGAACATAAAGTAATTTTTTTGCAATACTACTGTTAAGCAGTCTAATAGAAAATACAGTAATTGATGCTCTATATTTGTCTCCAAAAGGGCCTCCTCTACACACTTAATCCCTTCCTCCTGAGGGATAGAGGTATATAGACTTTGTATGTCTATACTTGATAATATAATGTCATTAGGGAGAGTCGGTAAGGCTGCTAGTCTATTTAAAAGATCTTTAGTATCTATCAGACAGTGTGTAATATTGGTCACTATGGGTTGCAGAAAAGAATCGACAAATTGGGCCAAAGGCTCTAGGACAGACCCAATCCCAGAGACAATAGGTCGTCCTGGCGGATTTTCAACAGATTTGTGTATTTTAGGCAACAGATATAGAACCGGTATTTTTGGGTAATCTGTAATCAAAAATTCATATACATTTTTTGGAATAATATTGTTATGAAAAGCCTCCATAACCATACCATCCACCATTTCTTTAATTTTTGTAGTGGGATCATTCCCTATCAACTCATAGTGTCCCGGGACATTCAGCTGTTTTTTTGCTTCATTTAAATACATTATACGATCCATTACAACAGTTGCTCCTCCCTTATCTGCCTTTTTAATTATAATGGAATCATTATTTTTAAGGGAATCTATAGCTTTCTTTTCTTTCTGAGACAGATTAAATGTTTGTTTAGACTGCATTTGTTTCTCCCACAATTTCTTTACCTCAGATTGAACTACATTTTCAAATGTGTTGAGGGCAATATTTTCAATTTGTGGAATAAAATTACTTTTTTTAGAGAAACTACCCATTAGGTCTAATGTTCTCTCAACTGGGGAAACATCAAAAAAATGCATTTTTAATTTAAGTGTCCGTATGAATTTCTGAAAGTCAATGGCCCATTCTGTAAAGTCCCCTTTATATGTGGGCACAAAACCAAGTCCTTTGTTTAACACCGAATGTTCATCTTTTGTAAGTGTATATGACGAAATATTAACAACCAAATTTACCTCCTTTGCTGTCTTGTGCGTGGGACAAATTCTTCCCTTTGCGGTGGATGCCTGTAATTTTTCCGAGGTTGTCGACTGTCGGTAGGTGGATTTCTGCCGCAACTTGAAGCGCTGCTTTCTTGGCTGGAATCTAAAAAAGCACCCCCTCGTGAATCTGCAGAATGATCTCTACTTGCTTCAGTAGGCGCACGATACTCCCGATCTCCTATGCGTGGATATAGCTGTTCTGCCGATCTCCACTGATCCCTTCTTCGGCCATACACGGTATACTCTGGAGATGCTCCATATCGGCCGCCATTCTTGCCTCTGAAGCTCCGTGGAGCGTGCAGTCCGGTGCGCTGTTCTATGCGATCCCACCGCTGCTTGTAACGCTCCTCTCTCCACGTGTAGACCCGATTCTGCAGGTAATCTTGTGTGTCGCGTTCAAACTTCGCTGCTTTCTTTTCCATAATAGCGTTGTGTAGTTTTTCAATAATCTCAGCGTGCTCGCTAAGAATACTTCGTGCTGACTCCTCCGTCCCAGCCCTCTTCACTTCCGTTTTCATTTTCTCAATTTCATCACAGACTGGCTGAACTTTAACTTTGAGTCTCTCAATAGTAAGTGCCATTAAATCGACACTACGTTTATTGCAGATTTCCTCCCATCTTTGTTGGAGTACTGGATCATCATCGCACAGATTTGGTTTTAAATCCACTCGTAAGCCTCTTGGGATTCTCTTGGCTTTTAGATATCGTGCTAAAGCTGTAATATGTGTGGAAATATTAAGCTCCTTTTTTTGCAGGTTAAGCAATGTTCTTTTCAAATCTGTATTGGGTTCAGCATTACCCACATCTTCAGTTACAATTCCTGCTAAAATTTGTTGTAGCTCTGCATCGCTATATGAAAATGTACTTGCCGTGGGTTCACAGTGTTTTTCCAGGGACATCTTGTCCTCCACAGGGGGTCGTAGAACTCTGGTGTCGGTAAATGCAAGAATGAAGATTTGTTCAAACGATCTCCACCTGTGTAGCTCACTTTCCTACTTAGGCCACACCAGCCAGGCCAAACTTGTACTCATGCAGAAAATTGTAGGATAGGAAGGAGCATTACAATCCGCAGTCTTAGCCGCAAAATTCCTTTATTGTCACAACATGTTTCGGATCATCATGGATCCTTTTTCAAGTGAAAAATACAAGTACAAAAAAGACCAATTTAAACACTACACCCACATTGTTACTCCTCCCTCAGTGACATCACATGTTAACCCATCAATTATTTGAAGTCAGGTGCAATTCCCATCCTAAAATCGTGTTTGTCCACCAGGGGAACTGTGCATCTTGCAACACATTGCAACATTAAGAACAATGTAACATTTAAAATTTTACCCTTGATACTAAAAGGCAACATTAAAATTGATACAATATTTTATTAACTCATGCTAAAATTACTTGAAAAATATTTACTACTCTTTACAGAGTCTGCCTACCATATGTATCCAAAGCTGTGTCACTATTTTAGAAGCTATTTCATTTTAGCTGTCTTTTAGACAGTACATATAACATTACTTTTTACAGACCTTTTTTGAGGTATAAGCAAGTACATTCAAAATCAGTAAATAAATTGTTCTTACCGTACCTACACATAAATATATAAGGAAGTCAGGACTCGAGACTCTGACTATGAAAAATCTAGTCAGGTTGTTTTTGACCGATTTGTGGAAAGGGGCTATTCTCCATTAAAATTAGCACACACTATGAGTGAGGTAGGTACTATGAAAAGGGAAAATTTGCTAGCCTCCAATACAAATAAGAATATAAATAAAAATATTAAAGGAAAGAATACTATTAATCGGATTCCTTTTGTTTCTAAATATGTGAAACATAATAAAGAAATAGAAAAAATACTAAGAAAATATTGGCCAATCTTACAAGGAGATAGTAGGTTTGGGAAATTGTTTGCAGAATCTATTTTATTCTGTTACAAAAAAGGCAGGAGTATTCGGGATGTTTTATGTCCAGCAGCTCCAGTAAAAGAGAGTAAACAGAGATTCCTAGGGACACCTAAGAAAGGTACATTCCCGTGCCTTAATTGTATTTGCTGTGCATCGATCATAAAAGGTGATAGTATTGATCATCCGACACAAGGCACTGAAATTAAACTTAATGACTATGCTACCTGTAATTCTAAGGGTGTAATTTATATGGTGAAATGCCCATGTGGGTTAGTATATGTAGGCCAAACAGTGAGGAACATCAAGACTAGAATAAAAGAACACAAAAATGATATACGGAACTTTAAATATAACACACAGACCGACACAGCAGTGGCACGGCATTTTAACCTGGCTAAACACACACATGGACAGCTGAAATGGGCAGTCTTAGAATTAGTAGAACCATTAAATAGAGGGGGCGACTTTAAACAAAAAATGCTCCAAAGAGAAGCTAAGTGGATCATGAGGCTGGATGCATTGGCCCCAAAAGGTTTAAATGAAGCGTGGAGTGTAAAGTGTTTTTTATGAATCGTATTAATTTGAATTATGGATTTTTTCTTTCTAGACTCCTTTGATCCTGACTTCCTTATATATTTATGTGTAGGTACGGTAAGAACAATTTATTTACTGATTTTGAATGTACTTGCTTATACCTCAAAAAAGGTCTGTAAAAAGTAATGTTATATGTACTGTCTAAAAGACAGCTAAAATGAAATAGCTTCTAAAATAGTGACACAGCTTTGGATACATATGGTAGGCAGACTCTGTAAAGAGTAGTACCTATTTTTCAAGTAATTTTAGCATGAGTTAATAAAATATTGTATCAATTTTAATGTTGCCTTTTAGTATCAAGGGTAAAATTTTAAATGTTACATTGTTCTTAATGTTGCAATGTGTTGCAAGATGCACAGTTCCCCTGGTGGACAAACACGATTTTAGGATGGGAATTGCACCTGACTTCAAATAATTGATGGGTTAACATGTGATGTCACTGAGGGAGGAGTAACAATGTGGGTGTAGTGTTTAAATTGGTCTTTTTTGTACTTGTATTTTTCACTTGAAAAAGGATCCATGATGATCCGAAACATGTTGTGACAATAAAGGAATTTTGCGGCTAAGACTGCGGATTGTAATGCTCCTTCCTATCCTACAATTTTCTGCATGAGTACAAGTTTGGCCTGGCTGGTGTGGCCTAAGTAGGAAAGTGAGCTACACAGGTGGAGATCGTTTGAACAAATCTTCATTCTTGAATTTGCGCTACCATTAGCCACTTCGCTCTTTAGTGAATTTGCCCCTTTGAGAGCTGCTACAAAGCAGGGTGTAGTTGCAAGTGAGAAAAAGGCCCAGCTCAAAAAAACCCAGACTTATACATTTTGGAGCACACTTTTTTTGATTATAATGTGATAATCATATGTCAAATTTGCATTTTGGTTTGTCTAGTGTGGACATTAATCTGTGTAATCTGTGCAATTATCTAGAGAGTTGTATGTAAAAACTCTTATACTATGGATTGAAAGAGTTAACTGTAGGGTTTCTCAGGAGATGGAAATGGACGTGACAGCCCCAGAGGCTTAGAGTAAGAACTTAGTTAGTTTTGCAAAATGGCATGTACAGGTAACATAGACAGTCTTTAGTTGAAGTCCACTAAAACATATGCTTAGCCGATTCTAAAGTGTTTTTATAGTCTATATGCTTAGAAAGTGGATGATCATAACTGAGCGCACAAAATCATAAGTTACTTATATAGATACTTAAAGGGACCTATTTATGAAGCCTCAGTTTTTTTTGGACCAGTTTTTTAGGGGAAAAACTAAAATGTTTAGAGGAAAAAACCCTTAAATTATTATGTTCCAAAGCTGCTAAAAATCCAAAACATGATGAAATCATGTAAAGGTCAATGGCAGTTGGTCCCTTTAACTATATGAAGATGTTTGTTTCTTTCTTGCCTTCATGATCTTCAAGGGTTTCCTGCTGATTTTCTTTTGATAATCCGAAAAAGTCAAGTTTTTTTCTGGGGTGTCAAATTAAAAAGTCGCTTAAGTCGCATGGTTTTGTTACAATTTTTTGCCGCACCTGCTTTTTTTTAATTCTGATTTATTGGTAAAGTAAGAGGATTCGGGTTTGGGAGTTTGGTCCCATTTTTTTTTTTTTTTTTTTTTTTTTAAATAGTGAGAAAAAAATCGGGTTTTAGTAAATATCTCCCTTACAGTTTTTTTTGTAGAAGATTCTTCACAGGGTAAAAATCTGTAATGGATGGATTTAAGTCTTGGCTAAATGAAGATATTTTAAGTTCTATTGAACACAACTGCACAAATATGCCTTTTCTCCTGAGATGATTTAATACCCAAAAGTTTGAAGTCTCTTACATCACAACCTTCCTTAAGTGTGTGTTAATTTCCTGAACATTATGGTCATAGAGTGAAAGGCATAATTAGATCTTCAGATACAGCCTAATATTAATGTAATCGTTTGGTAAAAATTACATCCTTTTTAAATCAGTCCCTATGATCTTTTATTTATATCTGTTACCAATTTTTGATTATACAAAATTCCTTGAATCTTTACTAAAGTTGAAACCATAATGTTCAACACTGACATAGTTAGAACTAATTTACTCAGGAAACCATGTTTTTAAAAATTATCACAGTTTTCGAAAGTAGGCAGTAGGCAGGTTCTCCTACTGTAAGATTATAAAATGTTTTCTTGCTGAGAGATTCCTCTCCATGCCATAACTTTTCTTAAGTCATAGCTACAATGAATCTTTCTTCTTATTTGAGAAATCCATCAGTATTATGGAACCCACATCACACAAGGTACAACAATGATGAGTGACAGAAGCATATCTGCTTATAACAAGATGAGAAACTAAACAGAGAAAAAAATCTTGACAGGGAAAATAGAATGAAACAAAAAATAAGAAGGGTGAAGTATCTACTAAAGGGAAGAAGTCAAAATTACTTTTCAAAAGAGGCATAGAAAGGCATAAGGAACAAAGAAGTGTAGATGAGAAAAGAGAACTGCAGATGAGAGAATTGGAGTTGAGAGGGACAAATGGAGACTGAAAAAAAATGACACTTGATAAGATAAAAATAAAATGTGTGGGGAAGGAACCACTGGAAGATTTTGCAACAGGTTAACATGTATGGCACGTTGAAAATTAAGGAAATGTGGGAATACTAACACTGTTAGTACTTACCACATCAAAGTAAACCCCACACGGTGGTCCCTACCTCTGCTTAGTAGAATTACTTGGAGTAAATGTCTCCTGAACCTTGGTTTCAATCTGAGGGCTAGATCCTCCCCCGCCACCTGCTTTTGTGGCTTTTGAGAGAGAGAGAGACTGCCCAAGCCAACGCCCATTTAAAAAAAAAAAGTGTGATAATGGAAAGACAATAATGAAGGCAAAGTAAAAACAGATAATAGATTATTTGACCAAATCAGTAGCACTTCCATTGTACTTAAACACATTATAACTTAGCCTTAAGAGTGCACCCACAACCTCCCTTTTTGTATCCAACAGTTTTGCCTTAACAAGATTTTTGTATATATTTATATTAAAAATTAACAGCATAGACTGTTGTTGTACCAACTGTAAAAACTAATTATTAAAATATGAACTATGAAATTATAGGTATTTATATTAAATTATTTTGTCAATTACAACCAGGAGTTTGTCATACAGTATGCATAAGATATATTGATAAAAATAATTGTTATATATACATTATATTATTACATTATGCTATAAATATAAAATATGTGACATATTACTGTAGTACTTATTACTAGAATAATGAATAAAACAGATACTTCCAGTAAAACTTCTTACAATTTTTACAGCATTTTAGTTCAATATCAACTGGCATTTTTATTACACCCAAAGGATTATGTAGCTGAGTGGACTGTGAAAATGTACAGGAATAATACAAAATTATTCTGCCAAAGGAAAGTTTGAGAATCAGAAATCCGAAATTTTAATTTAAACTGAAATACTTGTATTCTGTAAGTGCTTTCTCATTAGAACGCTTAGTAATTGTCAGAGTAATATATATATATATATATATATATATATATATATATATATATATATATATATGGCTTTGTATTTACTCTGACATTTTAAAATGAAGAGCTTTCAACTTAAATATTTTGCAGAGCACTTTGTAAATCCCTTCAGCTCTTTATTACAGTTGATATCTCAAAACTGCATGTAAATATACTAAAACACCCAATAGCAATTTGTTGATTACTAATCAGTGTTAAGTCTGTCTGTTGTCAATGTGGAGCTTGTGATTAGCAAAAGGAAAATTTAAAAAAAGAGCTAAAGTTTTGTATTGCCTTTTTAATGCCTTCAAAAAAAAATTTTTTATGTTTATAGAACATTTCAGCAATGACCTTAATTTGGGATTTAGCATTTGGGATTGTTTCCACTGCCATTTAAATGAGACTGCAAAAAAAAAGTATGTACTGTATATACTCGAGTATAAGCCGAGTTTTTCAGCCCCCAAAATATGCTGAAAAACTCTACCTCGGCTTATACTCAGGTCAATCGCAAAAACGGTAGCCGGCGTCCAAGAATATTCTCCAAGAATATTCGCCGGAGTCCAAGAATGGTCGCCGGCATCCAAAAAATGAGAAAATGAGAAACCCTCAATTTTTTGATTGAAACTTACCAGAAGCTGCTGCATTTCTCACCCTAGGCTTATAGTCGAGTCAATAAGCTTTCCCAGTTTTTGGAGGTAAAATTCGGTACCTCGGCTTATACTCCGGATGACTTATACTCGAGTATATACGGTATCCTTTTATGGAGTCCCTCTTCACTTTAATTTTTTTAAATCATGCAGAACTACAATGGAATTATTCGCAAACATTGATTCACAGAAAAAAATGCATCTTACTTTTAGTAGTAATCATACTCACACATTGACTGTATCTTTCCCTGCAGACCAACTCACTTTCCACTCTTCCCTGCACATATAGCTTGTCTTCAGAGATTTATGCCTATGCACTGGAACTGAGATGAATAAAAAAGGAGAAAGTGAAAGTATTGGGGGGGGGGAAAAGAAAAAGAGAGGCAACAACATAAGTTAAGAAAATAATTTTAACTCCCTCGTTGGGGGCAGTGTCTATCTCTGTAATGCAGGACAAAACAACTGTAAATTTCAAAGGAGTGAGTATGAAAAGATAAGTTATAGAAAAGCAGGGAAAATGTTTAGAAACAATATAGAATGCAGTGGCATAACTACCAGGGATTCAGGGGGTCACACCTAGGCTCACACCCCCTCAGCACCCACCAAAACCACAATAAATTATATGCCAGGTAACAGGGCAGGGGAAAGTTTGCAGTGCACACATCTGGAGGATGCTGGTGATTCCAGTGGGGCTGCTGGAGAAAGGAGAGTGATATCAGAAAAAAACTATGATGAAAAACAAGAATGGGAAAGGCTGGAAAAAGAAAAAGTCATACTACAAGTGGGAAGGAGGTAGAAAACATAGATTACAAAAGTGTAGCACAATATACACTCCACTACCAATTTCTTAGTCCCACCCATATGCATCATGTTAATCAATTAGGAATGTGTACTGGAATGGAATGTGAAAGAAAAAATTATGCGTCAGTGGGACCAGTTTGGGTTCCAATGGTGTTGCATTTGTTGCATTATTTGCATGACCGTGTAACTATTAATCATGTGGTTCCCCTATTTTGTTCGTTCTAATATGTCTCAAAGCATTAAGAGTGAAAAGCTTGTTCCTGTTGCTACATAGTCTGACAAAAATAGACTCTGTGGCTCTGTATTACTGCAAATGCTCTGATATGCAAGCAGTATTTAATAATTTAAATGTATTTCCTCCAATTCACCTAATCATATCAGATATCAATTTCAGCACTTTTAATAAACAAAACACTCATTCTGACAGGAAGAACATATCTACACAGTTTAAAATGTAATAGACTTTTCAAATGCATATTGGTTTATAACAAGGTCCGATAGAAATCCCAATGCATAGAAATAGGTTGATAGGCAAAACGACTGCATTAACTTCAAAGTGCAGAGAAAGTGAAATTGACAGTTGCAGATGAATTAGGTTTATAGCTGTCTTTCTTTCATCGCTTAATTGTGATAGTTGGATAGAAATACTGTTTATTTGCAGGCACTTTGACCTATTCAGTTGCTAATTTTCTAAACCTTTGAAAAATATGTCATTTAAAATAAGTTGAATGCTGCAACCTTTACAGTAGAAATGACAAATAATTGCTTCATACTCTATTAAGAGTATTCTCACAAATACATTGCTTTCGGTACAACCGCCTTTATGGCTGTTTGTGCTATTGGTGCTTAACTGCAGATAATTAAGCTGTCTATAGAAATGCTATTATTCTCCCAAGGCACTGACAGTGCAACACAGCTCTTACTTTTCAGGTTAGAGCATTGAAATATCACATGTAGTTTTAAATTTTAGGATGACGAGATTTTAAACAGTACTGTCAGATTTTGTAGAAAGGAAATGTAATTTGTTTTTTTTTTAAACTAAACATCTCTTAGGAATATAGCCAATAATATGGGTTTAAATGGGTATGTCATAGCAGGGACAATGTTTGTGAAAATTCTAGTAACTAATAATAAGCCTTTAGTGGTCACCTATTTTAAAGTAAATATTTACTTGCTGTGGGTTATTAGGCCTGTAACAAATAGTGTAATTTATATTATATTACCCCCTGATTGTTCCTATATTCAGTTTTGGCATAATTCAATAGGCAAGAAAAATTACATATGTTACTGTTTTTAGCTTACTTTTCTTTGAAATATGGAAATCTAGTTTAAACAATGGAGAGATTGAGGGGATAACGATGCTTTTTATCACGTGCATTTAATTGTTTTTTTAATCAACTATGAACGTTTTTTTGGGGGGAGGATGACCCAATGAAACCTTCTGTATTGACTGATTGGCACTAAAAGGGTGCATGCCTACTATATACCTACTTGGGGGTATATTTATCAAAGAGTTAAGTGAGAGGTTCGCCACAGTCCTCTAGAGTGAAATAATGCCTCTCTCCATTCATTTCTATATGATTTTAAAAGTGTATTTATCAATTAGTGGAAGTGAAAGTTCATCCTTTGATAAATATGCTTCAAAATCCCATAGAAATCAATGGACTGTGGCAATCTTTAACTTCCCTCTTTGATAAATATACCCCTTTGTCTGTTCAATATTTTATTAATTGATGCCAGACTTCTGTTATGTATAGTATCCAAAGTCCAGAAGAAACCCAAAAGTCTTGGCTCATTCTTCTGTCTATAACCACCACCTTTTGCTTCGGTCCTGGGCAGGCAAGGGAAACATAACGTAAATTGAAGGAAGAACAGGGAACAAGGAGTGTAGTTGTGTAATAAGTCGGGTCTACACCAATCAGGCAAAGCAGAACAAAATCAGGAGACAAGAGGATAGTTGTGGTCACAGGCCAGATCAAACACACCAGTAGTGAATTAAAGAATCAGGATCCAATAGAATAGTCAGAAACAGGCAGCAACTAGACATGGTCAGGGACAGGCAAGGTCAAGAACAGATTATTCACACATGGAAACGCACCCAGGAACTATTGAAAATAGACCTACATTGGGCAGTGTGTTACAGTCCCCTTTAAATATTCAAATTTGCTCCAATGCATAATGACATCAGATGCAGCGCTGTGTCAAACCCAGAGTGACGCGTCATTTAGGTATTGGCACACAAGAAGGACGAATGCACCAGGCATCCCGCCACACCACTGGATCACCAGGTATTCTCACAACTCAATTCTCAGTTTCTTAGTCCCACCCATATGCATCATGTTCAACATTTAGGAATGCGTACTAGAATGGAAAGTAAAAGAGAGAATTCTGTGTGTCAGTGGAATCACTCAGGTCTTTTATATTATATCACTCCCTGACTGTTCCTATATTCAGTTTTGGCACAAGTCTATAGACAAGCAAAATTACATATGTTACACTTTTTAGCTTAATTTTCTCGAAATCTGAAAATATAATTTTTTCAATAGAGAGATTGAGGGGATGATGATGTTTTTTACCACAAACATTTAATTTTTTTTAAATCAATATAAACAAGTGCCTGCTTACTTAAAGGAAAACTATACCCCCCAAACAATGTAGGTCTCTATTAAAAGATACTGAGTAAAACAGCTCATGTGTAAAACCCTGCTTCATGTAAATGAACCATTATCATAATAATATACTTTATTAGTAGTATGTGCCATTGGGTAATCATAAATAGAAAATTGCCATTTTAAAAAATAAGGGCCGCCCCGGAGATCGTAAGATTCACTGTGCACACATACAAACCACATGTAAGGTCACATGACAGAGTTCTGCCTTTTGCTTCCTCACTTCTTCCTGTTACAGTTAGTGTTGTAGTATTTCTGGTCAGGTGATCTCTGAGGCAGCACAGATAGAGTCACGAAATGGTGGTTCAAGGCAAGAGATGTAAAAGGGCAATATTTATGTAAGTATATATTCCAGTTTGGTAAGATTCTTTAATATGTCATTCAATTTGATATAAACTTTCTGTTGCTTAAGCATTTTGGGGGTATAGTTTTCCTTTAAGGTAGGCATGTTCAATAATGTAATTTGCTCACACAATAGGGCACATCTAAATTAGTAAAGTGCAAATTTGAGTGCAATCATCATGGTTTTTTCACATAGTGCAACTTTTTTCCCAAAATGTCAGCAACATTGTGGTCACAAAGTGGTGATGCTCTTAATATAGTTGTACTGCACCTACTGCAATTTTGACAAGTCACCAAAATTAATGGCAACTCCACATGAGAAGACAATAAGGAACTCTATGCTTATCTTAAATACAGGGCTCTGTTATGCTCCAGAACTCTGCGCCCTTTGCTGAGTGTCCTGCACCCTTTGCTGAATAAGGTAAGAACTACTGGTTTGCCAGAATATTTAAACAGATCTTGTAACTGTAGTTCACATGAGGAATTATCCTTAAAGTGCTAACCAGTAGTTGTTAGCAGTTCCTAGATTTCACACATTGGGCTTTCAAATAAATAAATAAAAAAAAAATATTTTATGGTTTGTACCATGTGGCTGTGACCGCAAAATTCATACAGACAAATACAAGGTCCTCTGTACTCAACAAATTATCAATATATTTAGGACAGGGCTGTCCAACTGGTGACCCCCCCCCTTATATGGCCCTCCACATCAAAGTCTGCCTGCTGAGTCTGCTTACAATATGTAAGATTTAAAAGGTATCACTACAGAGATTGACTGCATTGTTTAAACCTCAAATTCACAATGTAATCCCCTGTATTGTTCACACCTGTGACACCTCTATTGTTCACACCCCCACAGCCCTGTACTGTTCACACCTGAGACCCAGACTGAAACTGCCCACATTGTTAACCTGCTCACACCTTATTCAAAATGCTAATGGGGCACCAGCACTGTGTCACTGTATGTAGTACATATTAGACTGGTCCTGATTCCTGTCTCCTGCTCTGTTCTGCCTTCTCTATGCTCCTGTGTATAGAAGTTGGACAGCACTGATTTAGGACATTGAGACATTTTGTGCATAATGTACTTGGCCAGCTTTAATATACAGCAATATGAACAAACAACCCCTGTTTAGTTTTAAGGGGAGGGCAAGTTTAAGTAGCTTAATGCACAAAATCTCTTAATATTGATAATGGGTTGAGTGCAAAGGACCTCTTGTGTTTGTCTGTATGATCAGGTCTAATTCACATTGCTCCCAGACAGAAGAGGACACTTCCTACTACAGGTATAAGATCCCTTATCCAGAAACCTATTATCAGGGTCGGACTGGGGGGCTGCTGTCAAGGGCCCCCCATCCGGACCCATATGGCATGCCTGCGCTGCCGAGCGTGTGCACGCCGATGCGTGTGTGCGCACCACACCCCCCTGCCATGGCGCAGATTGTGCACTTGTGCTCATGCAAGCTTCATTTTACGGGCTAGAAACTACCTGCACACTTTGTTTTACAGGCGGTAACGGCAGGAAGCACAGTGAAATTCGCGGATCTGGGTGAGCGGGGCCTACCGGAAAGCGTGGAATTATGGGAAGGTTGTGCATCAGCAGACCGGAGTGGCCAGACCCTTGTGAAAGTTGGTGCTGTGAGGACTAGCTAGTGAATAGCATTGACCAGTGAGTTAACTTAGTAGTGAAAGATAGAGAGGACTAGTGATGAAGGACAGCCAGTTGTCCCAACAAGAAGTAATAATGTGGGCTAGAGCCCTGAAGTGATTGTACACCAGAGAGGAAAGTGAGCATTCAGGAGTAGGTGAGCGAAGGGCCTACGTTAGAAGGTTGGGCCATGTATGTGAGGACACTGCAGAGACCGTGGCGGATAGCCCCTGATAGCTAATGACACTTCTGCATTCCATAGGACATGGCCCTGGAGGCTTCAGTGGGGGAACAATGTGGAATACCATTGTGGGCAACCAGGGCCTCTGTCTGCACTGTAAGCTAAACCATGTAGAACACCAATAAAACTTGTTTGAGTTCATCACATCCACTCTGACGTGTCTCATTCTGCAGCAAAGGCCTAGTACTGTTAGACATCTATGTGACAGGAGCCTACTAGCCATGTCGGGCCCTGTTACAAACTGAATCCAGAAAAAGCATCTGGATGTTGAATGACAGCTGTTGAGTTGAAGCCTGCCTAGCAGTATAAATCTGCAAAAAATAGTAAATCATTGCACATTGCTAAAGTTCTCAGAAAAGCTAGGTTACATAAATTATTATCTTTGCATTTAGATCCTCTTTTAAATGTTTACTGCACTTGGTTTTTAAAGGATATTGGTGAATATCTACTACTGAATAGTCATACATTTTCTCCATGTAACAGCAACAAAATGCCTTAGGCACAGTGTACAGTATTTTGCACTGAAAAAGTTGCTGCAAAACAGCCACATACAGATGCAGCCACTTTGGTTTGTCTGTTTGACACAGAATAGCTAAACACAGACATCCCATTTATCTCATTTAACACAGAAAACTGTGTCACAACATCCCATCTAATTAAAGCATTCACCATTGTGAACAATGGAGCTTTGGTATGCTAATGAAAAGGTTAAATGCATTAAATGAGTTAAGATGACTTAAGATAACACAGTTTCTTCAATTACCCCTGAGTCATGACGCATTTAACTCACAAATCCAAGTGGCTTCATCTGTACTCCAACATATCCACATGAAAAGTCTGCAAAAAAAACCTTGGCTATTTACTTCAATGCTTTTTAAAAAATTTCAGTTTCACAAATTTTCCAACAAAGGAACAGACAGGAACGGAATCATTCCTAAAACATAAGGGCCTGTGATCCACACCATTTGGGGGCTAGCCGGGAGTGGGCATTTTACTGTTTTTGAAATTAAAGAAGTAACAAAACCTTGTAGAAACTTAAAACTTTTCCCAATTATAAAGAAGAGCTGCTTGTTTTTTTCCCCATGTCTAATAACTAAGCAGCTATATAATGCCTAGATCTACACGAGTCAGGCCTCGTGTCCCTTTGCTGTGCTCATGACTAGCCACTTGTGCTGCAGTTTAGTCAATATTTATCATTAATTTGTTTTTCTAGTGTTTCTCCCAGATTTAAAATCAAACACAGAAACACACAGTTCAGAGGTTTGTGAAGCTTATCAAAATGCTATGGTAATTAATTAAAAAGCAGAAAAATAAGTCTGAATCCTTAAACCCCACTTGCAATTTGCAATGGATATTAACCATTTAGAGAGGTTTTATGCACTGCTGCTAACACTCTATAAAGCAAATGAAAACATTGTGCTAAATTAACACATTTCCCTGCACTGATAAATGTGTTAGTTTGTTAAAAACACTTTCCTCACTGTGAAGAAGAGTTTCATAACATTCAGGAAAGTGCCGATGAACGAAGAATCCTTCCAAGTCAACTGAGGGCAAATTCTGGCCACTTTTTTTGGACTGCTTAAAGGAATTGTTCAGTATAAAAATTAAAACTGGGTAAATAGATAGGCTGTGCAAAATGAAAAATGTTTTCAATATAGTTAGCCAAAAATGTAATGTATAAAGGCTGGAGTGACTGGATGAGTAATAGCCAGAACACTACTTCCTGCTTTGCAGCTCTGTTGGTTTCCTCTAGTTGGATCAAAAGTAAACTCACTGAACAGTTATGTCCCACATGCGCCCCCTTAAAGTCTGAAAAGCAGTAAGTTGTGTTCTGTTCTGCCAAAAATCTATAAAGGCTGGAGTGAGTAGATGACTATTACTTAGCCTTTAGAGTGCTTCCACACCCTTATTTTGTACATTCATCTGCTATTACCCTTAGTCTGCATTTACAACATCGTGCCACCATTTCTAGAAAGTGTGATATTATTTTTATTGTTTTTTCCTGTGGGGCTTTTGGGGGCAGTTGATGAATATCATTTAGTGCAACATTGTCAGGGGAGGGGAATGTATTTATATAACAGATAGGTATAGAGCACACCTAATAAGCAACATGGGGTGAGGGAAAAGAAGGACTTGGTCAGGTCAAATGCACCAGTTACATTTTTATTGATTTGCATTTTAAAATACAGATGACCTTAAAAAGGTTTACAGGGTGATCCTGTTTACATTGACACATCTATTCTAAATGTTGACATACTGTAACTGCTTCAGCATTTCTTCATGTCAAATCTCTTACTAAATTTTACAATATGCCAAATGAAATAGTCTGTAAATAGCATAAATGTATTAAGGCTGGCTGGCAAAAAATTGGCTTGATTTTACCAGAAATGATTGCAAAAGCATGAAAACAATATATTCTTGCATATGTAAACCCACCATTGTATCGTACTACTGCAGGACATACTGCACATGCTTTATGTATTCATTTCTGCTATTTCACACATCAAAGTCCACCTCACTAGTGGCAACACAACAATAAGTAATTTATTTAGTGATTAGATGGCAAATAATATTTGGACAATTTTTTGCAACAACTCACATCACAGGACACCAGTGCAACCTTGCTCTAGGCCTTTATAGCAAAATCACCAGTATCAAACTTAATTGTGAGCAATTGTGCACCTTAACCTCTGAATTAAATACAGTATGTATTACAGTTCATATGCCTCATTCATTGGTTAAGGCTATTCATATGTCCCCAGTGGTATAAATCTGCGACACTCTTAGGGGGTTATTTATCAAAATCAGATTTTTTTAATTAAAAAAAAGTCTGATCAAACTGCAATCCACAATTTTGACGTTATTTATTATTAAAAAAAAGCTTTATTTCATCGGATAAATACTCGATAAAATCGAGCGAGAACCGGGATAGTATGATTTTTTTTCTTGAAAAGTCTGCATTTTTCAGGTTTTTGGCTTAAAAGGTAAGATTTTTGCGCTAATTACAGTGCAGACCACAGAAACATCATAATAGAATAGGGACTAGGGATGTAGCGAACGTCGGAAAAAATGTTCGCGAACATGCGTCAAAAATGCGAACGGTTCGCGAACGTCGCAAACCCCATAGACTTCAATGGGAAGGTGAATTTTAAAAGCTAGAAAAGACATTTCTGGCCAGAAAAATTATTTTAAAGTTGTTTAAAGGGTGCAACGACCTGGACAGTGGCATGCCAGAGGGGGATCAAGGGCTAAAATGTATCTGAAAAATACATTGTTGACACAGTGCTGCGTTTTGTGCTGTACAGGGCAGAAATCACACTACGTCACTCAGGTGATGTTTCTGGACACGGAATGTGAAAAAGCTCACACAGCTAGGTGGCACTTGGTTAAAGACTGAGCAAACAATGCCTGCAAGGGCAACGTATACAGTAGTGGATACGGAATATATTATTGCTGCTGTAAAAACATCACTCAGGTGATGTTTACGGACACGGAATTATTATTGTTATTTAGACAGAATGTGAAAAAGCTCACACAGCTAGGTGGCACTTGCATACCTCCCAACTGTCCCTCTTTTGACCACTCAACCCCCTGTCCCTCTTTTGTACTGGAAAGTCCCTCTTTTCTCTGCACTGAACAGCCAGAAAAAAAACAGTTTCTAACTTAATTGGCTTTTGGCAGAGAGCTCAGAACAGCTAACAGGTGCAAATAAGATACTTTGTAACAATTTTGACTCTGGTTGGTGCTGGTAGTGGTGAACTACTAGGAGGAGCAGCACACCAGTCCCACTCCCAACACAGCTAGACTAATAGCACTGGGCTCTTACAGTAGCAAAGTAAAAAAAACAAAAAAGAAAATAAAAGCAGTCCTTGCAACGACTATTGGGTTACAGGCAGCAGTCAGCAGATGAGAGATCAGCAGCAGGACAGCTGCCCACAGCAGCTACATACAGAGCACTGCAGTAGAAGGTCGATTACTAGCCAGCAAAGCTACCTAACCTAAAATGTCCATCAAATCCTTGCAGAGTTCTGTAAAGGGCAGAAATCACACTACATTTCTAAACTTGTGTAATAAACTGCTTTAAAACGTCCGGCGTCTACATGCCAATCAAGTCATGTAAAGGTTACAGCATGTTCACACGCAAAGACAAAACGCGGCGCTTACTGCAACGCAAAAAAACGCAAAGAGCTTTAATGAATGATACCGTCAAGTGAGCAAATAATAGTTTTTAATTACTAGTTGCGCTTGTCACCTCCAGGATGTTCGTCCTGTTGGTGGCAATATTTCTGTAGTGGTGTGTTTAGCAGTTACCGTGCTTGTGCGCACGTGCACGGTCAGGCAGAGGTAATTCAATGTACAGTGAAGTGAACCAAAAAACACTGATTCTGCAGTGTGGGCCCAGTTTTGGTCTACTTTATTGATCACCTGCGGTGACCATAAAAGATGCGATTTTGCCACTGTTGCAGAACCCTGAAAAATTAGGCATGTGTACTTTCCTGAAAAATTATGTTTTTTTTGTCGCAGCCACTGAAGCACAGAGGCCAGAAAACATATGCCATATAAATGCTGAAAATATTAATTTTTTTTTGTCGCAGCCACTGAAGCACAGAGGCCAGAAAAAATATGCCATATAAATGTTAAAATATAATTTTTTTTGTCGCAGCCAATGAAGCACAGAGGCCAGAAAAAATATGCCATATAAATGCTGAAAATATATATTTTTTTGGTTGCAGCCACTGAAGCACAGAGGCCAGAAAAACTCAGGATTTACCTGTCCAAAAAGTTTTGCTTCAAATGAAACCAGTAGGGTTTGCACCCTAGTTTGTAACGGTGGCGGAGGGAGGAGGACGCTAAAGGACAGCTGTGTGTGGAGTCATGCGGCGTGCAGAGAAGGACAGCTGCATGGGGAGTCAGAACAAGTCTTCCGGCGTGCAGTAACCCTCCGAGATCCACGCCTCATTCATTTTAATAAAGGTCAGGTAATCCACACTTTTGTGACCTAGGCGAGTTCTCTTCTCAGTTACAATCCCTCCTGCTGCACTGAAGGTCCTTTCTGAGAGGACACTTGAGGCGGGGCAAGACAAGAGGTTCATGGCAAATTGTGACAGCTCTGGCCACAGATCAAGCCTGCGCACCCAGTAGTCCAGGGGTTCATCGCTCCTCAGAGTGTCGATATCTGCAGTTAATGCCAGGTAGTCCGCTACCTGCTGGTCGAGGCGTTCTCTGAGGGTGGATCCAGAAGGGTTCTGGCGCTGCCTTGGACTGAAAAACATTTGCATGTCTGACATTACAGAGTGACCAAAGTGCTTTGTCCTTGCAGGTGCGCTCGTGGCAGGATTACTGGCACCTCTGCCCCTGGAATGTTGATGAGTTCCTGAAGTGACATCACCCTTAAAAGCATTGTACAACATGTTTTGCAGGCTGGTTTGTAAATGCAGCATCCTTTCGGACTTGTGGTACGTTGGTAACATTTCTGCCACTTTATGCTTGTACCGAGGGTCTAGTAGCGTTGCGACCCAGTACAGGTCCTTCTCCTTAAGCCTCTTGATACGGGGTCCTTCAACAGGCATGACAGCATGAAAGACACCATTCTCACAAGGTTGGATGCAGAGGTATCCATCTCCGCTTCCTCGTTATCAAGGACTACATCATCCACGGTCTCCTCCCCCCAGCCACGTACAAGACCAGGGGTCCCCAAAAGGTCACCACAAGCCCCCTGGGAAGCCTGCTCCTGTTGGTCCTCCTCCTCCACAAAGCCACCTTCCTCCTCTGACTCCACTTCTGAAACCTCTCCCTGCGTTGCAGCAGGTGCCTGGGCTCGTTCTGGTGATTCCGACCAGAAATCGTGCGCTTCCTGCTCCTCGTCACGCTGGTCTACAGCCTCATCTGTCACTCGTCGCACGGCACGCTCCAGGAAGAAAGCAAAGGGTATTAGGTCGCTGATGGTGCCTTCGGTGCGACTGACCATGTTTGTAACCTCTTCAAAAGGGCGCATGAGCCTGCAGGCATCGCGCATAAGCACCCAGTAACGGGGGAAAAAATCCCCAGCTCTGCAGATCCAGTCCTACCACCCAGTCCAAACAGGTATTCATTGACGGCTCTTTGTTGTTGCAGCAGATGTTCCAACATGAGGAGCGTTGAATTCCAGCGAGTCTGGCTGACGCAAATTAAACGCATGACTGGCATGTTGTACCGCTGCTGAATGTCAGCAAGGCATGCCATGGCTGTGTAGGAACGTCTGAAATGGGCCGACACCTTCCTGGACTGCCTGAGAATGTCCTGGAATCCTTTGTACTTCGAGACAAAACGTTGCACTATTAAATTCAGAACATGTGCCATGCAGGGCACGTGTTAAAGTGCCCAGTCTCAGTGCTGCCAACAGATTGCTTCTGTTGTCACACACCACTTTTCCGATCTTCAGTTGGTGTGGGGTCAGCCACCGATCGGCCTGTGACTGCAGAGATGACAGGAGTACAGATCCGGTATGGTTTCTGCTTTCCAGGCACGTCATCCCCAAGACAGCATGACAACGGCGTACCTGGCACGTCGAATAGCCTAGGGTGAGCTGGGGGTGCACAGGTGTGGAGGAGGAGGACCCAGCAGCAGAGGAGGAGGAAGCAGAGGAAGAAGACGAGGTAGAGAGCGAAGGAGGAGTAGAGGTGGTGGCAGAACCACATGCAATCTGTGGCGGTGACACCAACTCCACTGTTGTTGTTGAGCCACGCATTCCCTGCTTCCCAGCCATAACCAAGTTCACCCAGTGGGCAGTGTAGGTGACATACCTGCCCTGACCATGCTTGGAGGACCATGCGTCAGTAGTCATATGGACCTTTGGCCCAACACTAAGTGACAGAGATGCCGTGACTTGGCTCTGCACATGGTGGTACAGGTGTGGTATTCCCTTCTTGGAAAAAAAATTGCGGCTGGGTACCTTCCACTGCGGTGTCCCAATTGCTACAAATTTGCGGAAGGCCTCAGAGTCCACCAGCTGGTATGGTAAAAGCTGGCCGGCTAAGAGTGCAGACAAGCCAGCTGTTAGACGCCGGGCAAGGGGGTGACTCGCAGACATTAGCTTCTTACGCTCAAACATGGCCCTCACAGAAACTTGGCTGGGGGCAGATGACTGGGAACTGGTGGTCAAGGTGGAAGGCGGAGTGGAGGGTGGTTCAGACGGGTCAAGGACAGCAGAGGTAGAGCAGTAAGATGCTGGACCAGAAGGAGGGTGGCTTTTAGTTTGCCTGTTGCCTTTGAGGTGTTGCTCCCAAAGTGCTTTGTGCTTGCCGTTCATGTGCCTTCGCATAGAAGTTGTACCTATGTGGCTGTTGGGCTTCCCAAGACTCAGTTTCTGACTGCACTCATTGCAAATTACAACGCTTTTGTCAGAGGCACACACATTAAAAAAATCCCACACTGCTGACCTTTTTGAAGCTGGCAATCTGGCGGTAACAGTAGAAGTTGGCGGCAATGGCGGGTGCGTTGGCCGGCTGACCACAGGTGCCGATACATGTTGTTGCCCTACTGTTCCCTGCGAGCTGTCCTCCCTGCTTCTTCTAAGTCTTATTCTCCTCCTGCCTCTCTGACTCTCCGTCTCTCCATCTGAACTATCCTCCTCTTGCTCTCTTCTACTGGGCACCCACAAAACATCAATCTCCTCATCATCATTCTCCTCAGATGCATCAATTTCTTCTAACAGCTCACAGAAGGAAGCAGCAGCGGGGACCTCCTCATCACTCATTATGTCCATCTCTGTTGTGTTCTCTGCCAGAATTATATCTGGTGTAACGTCCTCATCTCCTTCATCTTCTTCTGCCAATAATGGTTGCGCATCACTCAGTTCAAGAAACTCATGTGTAAATAACTCCTCTGACTCCAGTGAAGAAGGGGCGCTGGTGGTGGAGGAAGTGTTACGTGGGGTGCCCATAGCAGAGGAGGATGAGGATGTTGTGGCAAAGTTAGAAACGGTAGAGGATGGGGTGTGCTGTGTAAGCCAGTCAACTACCTCTTCAGCATTTTGGGAGTTCAGGGTAATTGCCTTTGTAAAACTGGGCAATTTCCTAGGGCAACAGGATAGCATAGCAGCACGGCCCCTAGTGCCTCTGCGTGGTGGCCTGCCTTTGCCTGGCATTTTTTTTAAAACAACAACTCAGGTGATGTTTCTGGAGACAGTATTATTATTGATATTTAGACAGAATGTGAAAAAGCTCACACAGCTAGGTGGCAGTTGTTTGAAGAACACACTGGGCAAACAACAATGCCTGCAAGGTCAACGTATACACTACAGCAGTGGATACGGAATATAGTATTGCTGCTTGAAAAACGTCACTCAGGTGGTGTTTCTGGAGACGGTATTATTATTGATATTTAGACAGAATGTGAAAAAGCTCACACAGCTAGGTGGCAGTTGTTTGAAGAACACACTGGGCAAACAACAATGCCTGCAAGGTCAACGTATACACTACAGCAGTGGATACGGAATATATTATTGCTGCTTGAAAAACGTCACTCAGGTGGTGGTTCTGGAGACGGTATTATTATTGATATTTAGACAGAATGTGAAAAAGCTCACACAGCTAGGTGGCAGTTGTTTGAAGAACACACTGGGCAAACAACAATGCCTGCAAGGTCAACGTATACACTACAGCAGTGGATACGGAATATATTATTGCTGCTTGGAAAACGTCACTCAGGTGGTGTTTCTGGAGACGGTATTATTATTGATATTTAGACAGAATGTGAAAAAGCTCACACATCTAGGTGGCAGTTTTTTGAAGAACACACTGGGCAAACAACAATGCCTGCAAGGTCAACGTATACACTACAGCAGTGGATACGGAATATATTATTGCTGCTTGAAAAACGTCACTCAGGTGGTGTTTCTGGAGACGGTATTATTATTGATATTTAGACAGAATGTGAAAAAGCTCACACAGCTAGGTGGCAGTTGTTTGAAGAACACACTGGGCAAACAATGCCTGCAAGTGCACTACTATGAAGAACCGCAAACAGCACTGGACACGTTAAAGAACAGTAAGATAAGTAAAATAAAAAAATATATATATATTTAAAAAAAAAATTACTCTGGTTGGTGCTGATTGCTGAACTACTAGGAGCAGCACACCAGTCCCACTCCCCAACACAGCTAGACTAATAGCACTGGGCTCTTATAGTAGCAAAGTAAAAAAACGAAAAAAGAAAACAAAAGCAGTCCTTACAAGGACTATTGGGTTACAGGCAGCAGTCAGCACTCAGCACTCAGCAGATGAGATCAGAAGCAGTGCCCACAGCAGCTACATACAGAGCACTGCAGTAGAAGGTAGATTACTACTAGTCAGCAAAGCTAACTAACCTAAACTCACTGTCCCTCAAATCCCTGCAGAGTTCTGTCCCTACAATACAGAGCAGTATGAAGTAGATTACTAGCCAGCAAACTTACTATAAACTGTCCCTCAAATCACTAAACAGCTCTCTCCCTACACTAGCTCTTCCAAGCACACACAGAATGAAAAAACGCTGCAGGGCTTCAGTTTATATATGGAAGGGGAGTGGTCCAGGGGGTGTGGGGGTGGTCCAGGAGGTAGAGCTTCCTGATTGGCTGCCATGTATCTGCTGGTTTGGGGGAGAAATGGCAAAAAAAAGCGCCAGCTAAGGCAAACCCAAATTGGCGAACGTCGCGCGACGTTCGCAAACATTCGGCGAACGCGAACAGTCGATGTTCGTGCTAACTAGTTTGCGGGCGAACAGTCCGCGACATCCCTAATAGGGACCTCTGCCATTGCCTTATACACAACCTCGGCAGGTCTGAGATGGCGGATTTTTGGATTCAGGCTTTTTGCTGCATCGTGCTTTAATAAATCTTGAAAAATTTGAGTTTTAAAAAAATCGGACAAATTTGAGTTACAGATGCAGCCACATTGGTTTGTCTGTTTGACACAGAATAACTAAACACAGATATCCCATTTATCTCATTTAACACAGAAAACTGCGTCACAACATCCCATCTAATTAAAGCATTCACCATTGTGAACAATGGTGCTTTGGTATGCTAATGAAAAGGTTAAATGCATTAAATGAGTTAAGATGACTTTAGATAGCACAGTTTCTTCAATTAACCCTGAGTCACGACGCATTTAACTCACAAATCTAAGTGGCTTCATCTGTATGCCCCAAAAAGCCAGACCATAGTAAATAGCCCCCTAAATCTTACTTAGCACCCTGTTTCTTATTTGAGTCTCCAGGTTATGCTGTGCTATTTGTATGTAGGGGTGGGCAAATTTGACCCGTTTCGTTTCACCAAAAATTTGCCACCGGCAAAATGTTTTTTTTGATGCGCGTCTTCTTTTTTATTTTTTTTTTGTCCCACAACGCCATACAATACTATGGGCGTCATTTCCATGGCGAAACACGTGGCGCCAACCCCAATTTGAATGCTGGGAGTTTTAATTCAGCTGTGAACAAAAATAAGACAAAAATGCGTAGTGGTTAATAGAATGCCTGATAGATTTCCATCATATATTCACCCATGAAATCTGAACATAACATTCAGATGCCATTTTTCAGAAGAATTGTAAACAGATAGTTCTTAGGTCTTCCTTTATTACATAATGAACACAGCACAGTTTCTGTCTCAGAAGGGCATTTTCAATCAATACAGGGGGGGTGAACAATTGAATTTCCAGTTGTTTGGTCATTATTTTAGCAAATACTGGTACTTAACAACACAGAAATCCACACTTAAGCCTGCTGAAACCCCTTTGAAAAGGTGCTGCTCAGTGATTCAATATGAATAGCCTTTTCTGTTGAAATTGTAAAACCATCTTACAGCTCTTGAAGATAGGACAATCCTATCCTATTGATTAGTACACAGAAGCACATAAACAACCAGCTAAGTAAATATCTAGCTCTTTTATGCATTGCTCCAAATTACTGAAAAATGAAAAAATGGAGTTGCCTTATGAGCTAAGTAAGTGCTTTTATAATCTCGCCTTCTGAAGTACTGATCTATATAGAATAATATTTAATCCAAAATGCATTATTTAAGCGTTATGTGTTGTAGTACTCTGGAGGTTACAGACCTGGATTTCCTGATCTGATATCTGTACCACCTGGTAATAGAGATTTTGGATATGTAAATGTCCTGCCTACTGTAGTTCTTGCCTATCTGACAGACACCTTTAACAACCTAGAGCTGTTCAAATTATATTAAAGTTCATACAAGCATGTAAACAACATAGGAACTGAATAAGGGCATTTTGTATGGACTACATCTAACTGCCACAAAGTCTGCTATAATTAATAACCCGTTATCCAGAAATCTCCAAATTACCGAAGGCCATGTCCCATAGATTCTGTTTTATGCAAATAATTCAAAATTTTTAAAAAAGATTTCCCTTTTCTCTGTAATAATAAAACAGTACCTTCTATAAGATCCAAACTAATATATAATTAATACTTACTGGAAGCAGAACTATTGGGTTTATTTAATGTTTACATGTTTTTCCTAGTAGACTTAAAATATGAAGATCCACATTACAGAAAGATCTGTTATCTGGAAAGCCCCAAGTCAAAAGCATTCTGTATAGCAGGTCCCATACCTGAAGTTACAAAACGGTTACAACTCATAAAAACTGCTGATTTAAATTGACCATTAAACCAAATAGAAGAATGTTGTCCTGACTAAACAAATCTGTAATTCCTACCTTTACAATAAGAAAGTATCTCCAGTGTTGATATATTGTTTTCACTTTGTCTGTGGTGAACTATGAACTTTCATAAATTATATTTCATACTTACTGTGCTCTAGTGTGATTTTGTTTTTTCGGCTAAAAGGTTGATAAGAAGCTTTGGTTCACTACAAAGTAGGGATGCCAAACCAGTCAGGTCTGATTAAATTTCTGCCTTTTTCCTCATTGTATAGATTCGCAGGAAGGTAGGGCATGAAGAGACAAAAGTCAGAACATTTTTATTTAAGGGTAATTTCAAGCCCAATAAAAAGACAAATCTATTTATAACATAATAACAAAATGTTACTGTATCTGATTGGTTCGATTTCCTGTGACCTTCTGGATATGTACAATACAGAACAATGAAAACAACAGCTAAAGTGCTCAAGTAGTGTTGGAGGTAGGAGCAGAGGTAAGCCATAACGTTTAAAGGAGAACTAAACCCTAAAAATGACTGCTTAAAAATTCCATATTTTACATACTGAATATTGATGGTACCAGCATAAAGTTTCAGTATCTCTAAGCTTAGGCGCCGTCGCAAGGTTACAAGCAGAAAATGAGAGTTGTCTGTAATATAAGCTGATGCTATAAGGCATTTTAATTAAATTTTTCTTAAATAAAGACTTGGCTTGATTTCAGCACATTTTATAGAAATGATCAATTGTCATTGCCACATAACAATATATTTTTTTTATAAAACAGCCAAAACCTTTTCTATAAATTATGTACAGTATGTATGTCTGTATACTATTATTTAAATAGAGCTACTTATGTACACAGCACTGTACATACAGATAACTTCAGGGGTCAATACAATAAGAAAATACAAATAATGTGCTAGATTTTAAAGGGTCCCTGCCCCATAGAGATTACAATATCAGTGGGTGGGTAAATTCAAGGCACAAATAGAAGTGTAGGGAACCATAGGGTTTACATTCCCTATGACTTTATATCCCTTACAATATCCTCAATGCCTGTTGTGAATTGGCGGTGTCCCTGTGGAGGAGATATCTGGCGAATTGTCGCTAGCGATGGCCACTTCCCTCTTTAGTGAATCTGCTCCTGTGTCACGCAGTCCTTGTGTTTAAAGCTCCAGGGCTTTCCTTTATAATATAGTCAGTTATCCAAATATTTAATCTATAAAGGCTGGAGTGACTGGATGTCTAACATAACAAAACTTTCTCTAACTCTGAGTTAGTGACTTTAAGGGGAGCCACATGGAACATAACTATTCAGTGAGTTTGCAAGTGATCCTCAGCATTCAGGTCAGATTCAAAAGCAAACAGTTATGATTAGGGTTGGGCCAAGCAGACAGGGAGCCCTAGGGACCCTGGTCAGCTACATCCCCCCCCCGGCGTTTGAGTGAACCCAGACTATGGGTAGGCAGAAGACCTTTGAACAGGTATCTGCCCAACATCCCCCTCCATTGTTGCTCACTAGGCAGATGACTTTTCTGTCTACCCCTAGTTCCGGCCGTAGTTATGACCTATGTGGCCCCCCTCAATTCTCTGTTTGGTTACTTCCTGGAAACCAAGGGGCAAATTCACTAAGATTCTTAGTTGCGCCAGGCGCAACTTCGCCGCGCTTTGCTGCACTTCGCCACACTTCGCCAGGCGTAGTTTCGCCAGTGCTCCGCAAATTCACTAAAATCCGAAGTTGCGCACAGGGGTAGCGTAAGGTTGCGAAGTTGCGCTAGCGTTGATTCACTAAGTGAAGCGAAGTTACGCTAGTGAATGTTAATTTGCATACGGCGCCAAATTCAAATTTCAATGGAGGAATACGTAGAATCACTACAAATGCCTGGGAAACCTTCAAAACATCAAATAAAAATTTTTTTTTGCCCTACACATGTGCCCACTGTATAGTTAAGTTGCCATGAGTTAGGAAATGTAGGGGGGAAGGAGGGGAGCACCAAAAATTTTTTCGATCTTTTTCAGCCTATCACCCATAATATAGAAAACACGCCAGCGTTTTTTGGGACTTAGAAAAATTTTTAACTTTTTTGGAAGCAATCCTTATCTACTCTATTGCGCTTCGCCTGGTCTGAGGTGGCGAAGGAAGTCTAGCGTAAAAGGTAGCGTTCAGTACACTGCGCAAGTTAGTGAATTTGCGTAATGTCCATAGCGAAAATTCGCCAGGCGTAAGGGTGTGAAGTAACACTAGCAAATCTACGCCTGCGTTCGTTAGTGAATTTGCGAAGTAACGAAAATGCCTGACGCTAGCGAATTGACGCTAGCGTTCGGCGCTTAGTGAATTTGCCCCCAAGAGAGCAGCAAAGCAGAAAGTAGTGTTCTGGCTATTATGTTAGAAATCTCCTCACTCCAGCCTTTATAGATTGCATTTTTGGCCAACTAAATATATTAGAAACATTTTTTATTTTGCACAGCCAATACTAAATTTAGATTTTTGTTGTGACTTGAAATGTGCTGAGTTTGTTTTATATTGTCCTTTTCAGTATGATTTGTTTGATTTAGAATAAACCCTGTATGTCATAGTTAAGGCTTTGTATGCCTTTTGAAAATATGAATCATAGTGAAATCATGTCCCAAAGGGAAACATAGAAGGTATCTGTTCAAAGCTATGAGATATAGATATCGTTAATCAAAGTTTTCTCTGCATGCTTTCATTTTTGCTAGCCTTGCAATTGTCTTCTTTGTGATCTCTTAATTAATAAACGATAACTATCATATGGAACATAGCCTTTATTACACATTTTTCATAGTTTTTATAACATGTTTTATTTTTTATTCCCTATAAACAAGTATTCTCTTATTTTGCAGATTTAGAAACTTAGTTGTGTTACTACTGGATTTTTTCAGACCAAAGAAAGATAGGTACCGTATATACTCGAGTATAAGCCGAGTTTTTCAGCCCCCAAAATATGCTGAAAAACGCTACCTCGGCTTATACTCGGGTCAAGCGCAAAAATGGTCGCCGGCGTCTAAGAATAGTCGCCGGCGCCCAAGAATAGTCGCCGGCGTCCAAGAATAGTCTCCAAGAATATTTGCCGGCGTCCAAGAATGGTCGTCGGCATCCAAAAACAAGACGCCGGCACCTCTAATGGGAGCAGAAACCCTCAATTTTTTGATTGAAACTTACCAGAAGCGGCTGCATTTCTCACCCTCAGCTTATACTCGAGTCAATAACCTTTCCCAGTTTTTGGAGGTAAAATTAGGTACCTCGGCTTATACTCGGGACGGCTTATACTCGAGTATATACGGTATGTTTTTCAGAATGTCCAATGACAGCCATGGGTCAGGTGTGAATGGCTGTTTGAATGGTTGGTTGAGTAGTCAGTGATGTATTACTGCAAAGGTGCAAAACAATTTGTCATTTTATGTCAAGATCTGCTGGGAGTAATTACAGTAATACAAATTACTGGTACCTATAACACATTCTACCCATTCTATCAGCTATGCCCAACTTTTTTCATGTAAATGAACAACGATGCATACAGACACCCATAGGAAATTAATGTGTTTGACTGATCAGATCATACGTTCTGATAAATTAGCACATCTATCAATTTATATGAATGTCAATTTTGAGAAAAAATGTTGCCAAATCCTAAATCAGATTGAGCTAATGTGAATCCTTTAGAATGTCCAAGTTACATTTTCTATATATCAGTTACATTAATCAAAGATGGAGCTAAAAAAGTGTAGTTTGGATCCAGTTTATTATTCAGATCAAGGTTTTGATATACAGTGAAATCAATTTTGCATACCCTGATTTTAAGTGCCCCCTCATTTTACACCGTTTTGTCTTTTTGTTTGCATTTCCTTGATTTAAAATTTTTCCCAGATTTTACATTATTTTCCCCGCTCCCCTGAAAAATATAAAATTGGAGTTCTACTGAATTTAAACAATTTCCTATCTTTTCTGGAGTGAAAAATACAAGAGTTTAAAAACAGTAGACCAGGGGTGTCCAAACTTTTGGCTCGCAGGGCCACATTGGAAAAATAAAAATTTGTCTGGGGCCACACAACAAACACATTTGATTTGTAAAAGTAAAGGAAATGCACAGAAAAGAACTACAATGCCAGTTGGATAACCAGATGGAGCTATTCACTGGGATATGGGACACCTGGATATTAAATAAGACTTATTATATTATTATTACTAACTGTGCAATGGGCAGAGTCCCCCCATCTCCTAAATCCTATGCAACATAACGTTTCCTCGGGAACCAAGCTGGGCCGCATTCATATGCATCCTGGGCCGCATGTGGCCCTTGGGCCGCAGTTTGGACACCCCTGCAGTAGACATACAGTATCAGGATTTTTTTCTACTAAAGAATATTATTTTCATAGTAGTTACATTGTTACATAGTTAAATTGGGTTGAAAAGAGTCCTTTAAGTTCAACCCTTCCAAATAAAATATACATACTCACACAGACACCACCATACACTCTAGCCTTGGATATTATGCTTGTTCAAGAAATCATTCAAGCCCCCTCTTAGAGGCAGGTCATTCCAAACCTAACTGCAATCACTATGAAGAACCACCGACGTTGGTTCAAATGAAACTTATTTTCCACTAGTCTAGTGTGGTGATCCATTTTATGGAAAAAAGATCTCCTGCTATCTGTCTATAATGCACTCTAATCAGTGCCGGGCCATGCTGGGCCGTAGGCAGGCCCGGCAGTCACGGCACCTGTCTAGTGTGTGCGTGCACATTCACAAATTTGAGTGCGAATGCGCAAATTTGTGTGTGCGAATTTGCGTGCGCATGCATGAATTGAAGTTTGTGCGCAAAAAGCGCGAAAAATGCATAGTCGGGCAGAGAAGGGAACCGGACTTGGGGTAGGTGACAGAGGAGGTACGTGCCTGGCGCCCTCCCAGCTTTGCTCCCTAGGCACGTGCCTACTCTGCCTAGCCCTAGTTCCGGCCCTGACTCTAATGTACTTATAAAGAATAATCATGTCCCCTCACAAGCGTTTTTTTTCAGAGAGGAAATCCACAATCTTCATAATCTAGAGTCCAGTTCATCGACTGGAGTCCAAAACTGCACTGCATACACTAGGTTTGGTCATACCAGGGACCTTTAAAGAGGCAAAATTATGTTTTCATCCCTTGAGTTATGCCCTTTTTTATGCAAGACAGAACTTTATTTGTTTTAGTTACTACAGCATGACACAGAAAAAAACCCTATATCCTTCTCAATTTAAAAAAAAAAAAAAACGCCAACAGACTGGCATTTAGGGGCACATTTACTAAGGATCGAATTTTGAAGTTAAAAAACTTAGGTCAACCATTGAATTTGATACTTCGATATTCGAAGTATTTTTTCGATCGAAAAGGGCCGTTTTAGAACAAAGTAAAAATCGTTTGATCGATTAAATCGTTCATTTGATTCGAACGATTTTACAAAGAAAAATACTTCAACTACTCAAAACTTAGCCAAACACTCAGAAAGTTTATAGGATGTCCCCCATAGGCTAAACAGCAATTCGGCAGGTGTAAGGAAGTGTCGAATTCAACGTTTTTTAAAGAGACAGTACTTCGATTTTCGAATGGTCGAATTTGTGAAGTATTTTCAATTCGAAACAAATTTTGGCCTATTCAATGGTTGAAGTACCCAAAAATTACTTAGAAATTCGAAGTTTTTGAATTCGAAAATTCACTTTGACCCTTAGTAAATGGGCCCCTTAGTGTATAACTTGCATTTATATTATGTCTGCCAAAGTGCATAACCTTGCATTTATCAGCACTGAGTCTATTTTCCAGTTTTCTGCCCAGTTTTCCAATGTAGTCAAATCACTCTGCAAAGTGGCAACAGCCTGCATGGTAATTATAGCTCTACAGAATTTAGTATCATCAGCAAAAATGGAAACCGTATTTTCAATGCTTGCCTTAATAAACACTTTAAAAAGCAAAGGTCCAATTATAAAATGTTCCATCTAGCACCACTCTTTGTAATCTATCCTTCAGTCAGTTCTCTATCCAAGTACATGTACTATGGTTTAGGCCAATATTCCTTAATAGGACCATTAACTGTCCATTAATGTACTATATCAAAAGCTTTATCAAAGTCTAAGTAGATTGCATCCACTGCCATCCCAGAGTCGTGGTTTCTACTCATCTCCTCATAAAAGGCAATAAAATTAGTTTTACACATTAAACCATGCTGGAACAAACTCATAATATTATGATCAAGTCAAGTATCTTAACCCTTAATACCCATTCAAAAAGCTTTCCTACCACTGATGTCAAAGTAACCAGCATACAGTTTTGAGGCTGATAACGGGATCCCTTTTTGAATACTGGTGCCACAATTTGCCAGTTTCTCTGTATTATGTCAGGCTTCAATGAATCTTGAAAAATTTAGTAAAGAGGTTTGGAACTCACAGGGCTCAGTTCATTTAGCATCCTGTGATGAATGCCTTCTCATCAGTGCAAGATATTGTAACATGGCTTCTGATGGGTAGGACTTGGAGAGTAGTGAAATGGAAAACCGAACCTGGTTAGGGTGAGAAGAGCTAAAAGGAGTCAAAAAGCCCTTCACTAGCAATTTACATGCAAAATGAAGCCTTCTGAAATCAGAAGGTATTAACTTGTCTCATGCCATACACACAGCTACTCTGCAAGTCCTACTCCCTCAGAAGCCATGTTCCAATATCTTGCACTGATGAGATCTAATAAGATCGAAACAGGCTGTCTGCAAGTTTGGATATATGGCTCTGAACCAATAAGCTGTATATGTGCTATAAACCAGTGGTTCTGGATGCATAGTTGGCCAACGGGATATAAAGGAGTCATTTGTATGTCTCTGCCCATGATGCCTTATAGAAGAATCAAAACTCTTATTTTGGTATCTAGGCAGTGCTGTGTGTATGGCATGAGACAAGTAAAGAGGGTAAAAGTTTCCCTCTTGTTATTTCCATTAAAACATTATACTTCACAGCATGACTACTGGATCAAGCATTCTGTCCACTAACCACGCTGTCGGATCAGTTATTTTGTTATTTCGATGATTTTCCTAATTGTATTTGATTTTTTTTTTTATCTTTATTGCAGTTTTATGCTTGCATTGTTTTTCCTTGTGTCAATTTTAGCATTGTTTACACTTTGATCATTTGGGATAGAAACACATTTTTAGCAATTCTGTGTTCGTCAGAATGTGTACTTTCCAAAAATATATGTTTTGGGGGGTCTTTGTACTGTTAGGGGGTCTTACACAGAAGAAGCCATGTTCCAATATCTTGCACTGATGAGATCTAATAAGATCGAAACAGGCTGTCTGCAAGTTTGGATATATGGCTCTGAACCAATAAGCTGTATATGTGCTATAAACCAGTGGTTCTGGATGCATAGTTGGCCAACGGGATATAAAGGAGTCATTTGTATGTCTCTGCCCATGATGCCTTATAGAAGAATCAAAACTCTTATTTTGGTATCTAGGCAGTGCTGTGTGTATGGCATGAGACAAGTAAAGAGGGTAAAAGTTTCCCTCTTGTTATTTCCATTAAAACATTATACTTCACAGCATGACTACTGGATCAAGCATTCTGTCCACTAACCACGCTGTCGGATCAGTTATTTTGTTATTTCGATGATTTTCCTAATTGTATTTGATTTTTTTTTTTATCTTTATTGCAGTTTTATGCTTGCATTGTTTTTCCTTGTGTCAATTTTAGCATTGTTTACACTTTGATCATTTGGGATAGAAACACATTTTTAGCAATTCTGTGTTCGTCAGAATGTGTACTTTCCAAAAATATATGTTTTGGGGGGTCTTTGTACTGTTAGGGGGTCTTACACACATTATATGCAGTCAGGCGAATTGACAGCCGAGAAAATTCTTATGCACTATCTTCATTTGAGGTCCGCACGTGCCCACTTGCTTTGGTATATCTATGCATATTGGGAATCAAACTGTTCAGTAGACTCTTGACGTCAATATTTAGGGTGTTTTCCATTTGTATGTAAGAAATTGGGTGAGATAAATGCGACCAACTGCAATATTTGTAGACAATTTTTAGAAACGTCATTAAAAAATGCCGCATTTAGCGTAGCTTTGCAGTATGTACGTTTGGAGTAGAAAGACAGTTGAAGCAAAGTTGTATTCGGCAGAATGTGTACTTTCCAAAAATATATGGTTTTGGGGGGTCTTTGTACTGTTATGGGGCACATCATAGGCAGTCAGGGCGCTATGTTCACAGAAGGCTAATTGACAGCTGAGAATTCTTATGCACTTTCTTTATTTGGGGTCCGCACGTGCCCATCTGCTTTGGTTTATCTATGCATATTGGGCATCAAACTGTTCAGTAGATTCTTGACGTCAATATTTAGGGTGTTTTCCATTTGTATGTAAGAAATTGGGTGAGATGAGTGCAACCAACTGCAATATTTTTAGGCGATTTTCAGAAATATCATAAAAACCGCTGCCTTTAGCGTAGCTTTGCAGTATGTAAGTTTGGAGTAGAAAGACAGTTTTAGCAAATTTTTATTCGTCAGAATGTGTATTTTCCAAAAATATATTGTTTTCTGGGGTGAACATAATTTTTGGTACCTTTGCCTGTCGCAAAATGCTGTTTATGTGCTGATTTTGCAGTATCTGGAATTACAGAACTCGTATGGGGTGTCTTCTTTCTGGGGCCACTATACGCCACATACTTAGGTGTACCTATGCATATTGGGTATCAAACTGTTCAGCGGACCCCAGACTTTCATGCTTAGGGTGTTTTATCTTAGTATATAATGATATGTAGGAGAAACAATGCTTTAGATTTGGAGTATTGAGGAGATTTTTGTATATGTCATAAAAATTGCAAAATGTAGGAAAGCTTTGCGGCTTGGTACTTTGGAGTAGAAAAACGTACATACCCATTTTAGATTCGTTATATAGGCTTTCTATAAAATATAGAAAGCCTACTAAGAACATTCTAACACTTCCATAGAAAATGGCAATCGGTAATACTGTTGCTACATACCTGATCATTAAAGTATGAAACAAGGAAATGAATACATAACACATTACTTTATTTGGTATGTTTTAAAGTTTTGCACATAGCTTAGGTACATACCCATATACATACTTGTCCATTATTGATTTCCACAAACTATATTTAAGTAGTCCCACTGTTACCTTTCCTATTAATCTTCACTTCTGTCAGTTATCAAAGTTTTCGGACCATGTCAGCATTCATTTTTCAGAGCACTGAAATGTACAAAAGGGCACTGAAGCATTTATAGCTTCTATGAAAGTCTAATTGTAAAACCATTTACTACTAAATAAATTATAATAAAGTGTAGCTTAAAATCGAACCATAGTTGTGGGTGGTATGCAATCAGTAACCAGAGAGTGATGCAGCCTTGAGTACTGATGAGTGATGTACAACCATTTCTCCAGTATTCGGTGGAGGCCACAAAAAATGAGTGAACATTTTTTAAGCATTATATGCCCACCTCCCCCTTTGAAGGCCTCCTTTTTGTATCTGTGCCTACCAGGGTCAGACTGGGGGGGTCAGGGCCCACCGGGGCTGGCACATCAGGGTCCCCGCACCACCCAAGGGCCCCCTCCCCAGTCGCAAACCCACCTCTATCCCTCTCCCGCCCCCCTCACCGGTGTGTACCTACACATCTTTATGCGGGCACGCAATCGGGTGGGTGGAGGGGAGGAGTTCAGGCTCTTTGGAGTGGATCTGGGCCAGTGGAACCCACGAGGGCTGAGGCCCACTGTGTTTTTTTTCCTGGCATCCCACCAGCCCAGTCCGATGCTGGTGCCTACTACCACATTTTAGCTAAGCTCCAGAAGTATAGTTCCACCCTAACAAAGTAAGTAACTAAAAGAGAAGATTCTGCCTCTATGCATGGTACACCGACTCAATTGATTCATTTTGTCTATGGATCTATTTAATGTGATACAGTCTACAGATTTTTTTTTGCCTTTTTCTCATTTTTTTAATTTTTCATCCATATCTCAAAAATTTTAAATGTTTAGTATAACATCTACACATTTGTTTTACTACCACTATGCTCACCACATCCGTTCGATACAGTATTCGTGCTGGACTAGAAGATTAACAGAATGGTCTTGTATCAGATTTAAAGGAACAAGAATATACAAATTTAAAAAAGTTAATAATGTTCAGCCATTAAAAAAAAAAAAAATTCCCACTCTTCCTTCTTCCATCCACAAATGTTTATGTATCCACCATCATCTGATCCTCTTGCAATATATCTTTGTTAAACTAAGGCCAAAATTAAATAATGTTATTAAAGAATCCAATTAAAACACTTATTTCAGTGATTACATAGAGAAAAAAATAAAATAATGGACTTGAGAGTAAGAATGTAGAATTTAATTTCACAATACAAATGTAATATATCCTTTCAGTAATCTCTTAAAGATTAATGGGTTCTACCTCCTCTGCTTTCTAACACCTATTTATTAGCTGATATTCATTTTAACTGCCTTGATTCCTTTCACTCTACATTGCTCTCATAAATGAGTCACACTTCACTTAGATATCAAGTATAACTTTTGATTTAATGACTTTCCTTGGTAAGGAAGTCTACTGAAATTGATCACAGAATTAGTGGCAAAAAAAAAAAAATCATCCTGTATTTATGGAACTAACCATATTTATTGTCAAAGTTTGATTGATATATTATAATTTCTGTCAATTGCTTTTATCGTAATACTTTATTTGTATTGTTCTAACTTTCTATCATAGTTAATTAAGGCATATAAATCATGTATCTGCTATTGGTTTGCAGTCTAATTTAAAGTAGATGTGGCCTTTGAATAAACTTTGTGTGTTATATGTATATATACATATGTTTGTTTTTTAATTGATCAACTTTTTCCATCTTGCATTTTGAAATGTTATCTTATATATAAAGGCCATTTACTACGCATTAACCATTTTGCATTTCCAACAGTTACCTTGTATAAAACCACAAAATTAAAAAAAAAAAAGACCAATTGTAAATTGTATTAGAACGCCTTAGCTATATAGGTTTATTCCAAGGGTTACACATTATGCACCAGGGCTAGCAAATAATTGAATGTTTGCTTTTAAATGGATAAATAGTATTTACAGATTGGTTGCTATGGTTTACTAGACCTGCTGCAAACTTTGTGACTTTTATTGCATTGCATCCTGTGAATTTTAATGGGTCCAACCTAGTGAAATATTTTGTCATTATTGGGTTGAAAAAAGGCAATTTTTTTTAAAAGAAAAAACAATTTTGGTGTTCTTTAGTGAAATATTAAATAAACAAATTGAGATTCAAAGCTACAGTTATGAAACTAGATTATCCACTGATATAAAACTACCTGTCTCAGCCAGGGATAGTTCGCTACAGTATGGTTTCTCACATATGCCCTCAGGTCTCACCAGCATTGCATGTTTTCTGAATATTCACAGAGTATATCAATCAAAAGCACAGGTGGATCTGTCACTGCTGCCATCAGCTTAATAATACAACTGTGCTGTTATATTAATATGCAGATAGCATGCTTTGTTGTTGAAGCTTTGTGAAATTCCCACCTCTGCACATTATCTCATCATCTTATTTCAGAGGATTTTTTTTAATATTTGCCACCACATTGCTGCAAAGCTAACTCAAATGCTTTATTTTTCATACCCATGCCAGCATCTCTGGAAATAAACTACCACTAGCAGTAAAGGTAAAAAGGGAGGGGTTACTGCCTTAAATCAACATGAAGACTGAAACAAATTCTGATCCTTAATTGGCATATTCAAATTTTAACACAAGTGTAGGGGCCCATAGGGGTTAATCTGCCCCTATGGCTTTAAGGCCCTACCCTTTTCATTAGTTACTAGGCAAAAGCCTATGTATCCATTTGAGTTTAAGCTCAGTGTTATTGGCCAAGAGGTATAATGACAACTTCCTGCCACACTGCACTATAGTGTGTGTAAGGAGTGGCCTCTTCCTCTTTGGCTGCTGGAGGGTGAACTTGAACAGCCTGCAGAGGAACAATATAGTGGCTACCAGTCCAGATTGCATCTAATTAGGGTCTAGGCATCTTCAACTTGCAGCCTTTACCCTCTCTTCTTTGTTAAATGCAAATACAAGTACGGCATCCATTATCACAGACCTGGGATTTTCCAGATAAGGGTTTTTTCCATTATTTGGCTCACACCATACCTTAGGTCTACAAAAACTCAACAGGATTGCTTCCCATCAAGGGCAATAAAAAAGTGCAATAAAATGTCCAATAAAAAAAACAGTAAAATAATAAAAAAAGTGTGTGAGTTTTGATTTGCATGGCCATAACATATTTTTTTTAAGTGAATTTTAAATGAATTGCCTTAAGATGACACCAATGTTCATACAGCTTATAATACACTGCAAACATGTTGCCATCTGGCATTTCCCAGATTTCCCTAATTACATACTGACGCCTTTCTTTGCTAATTTATAAATTTTAAAGACGACTATTATTGCAACATGTTTCTTTAAAAACGATGCTCGACAAGCCCATTCTTACTTATACATTCTGGATAAAACTTGTGATTAAAATCTATTATATGGCTATAAATCTAAGAACCCTCTTCCTTTGTATCCAAAGTCAATGTGCAAAAAACACTGATGATTTCAGTGCTCTAAAACAGCTACTGTGTGTTATACACCCTAGTATAAAAGCCAACAAAAAAAAGAATTGGTGATTGGAAATGACCCTGTCAGAACACAAGTTCTAAGGTGTCAGAATAGGCACAGAGTAATATGATATAAATAAAAAAGTTAACCTTATCTTTAAATTAAACATAGCACACAACACATGAGTCTGTATGAGCTACATAGCATTAAAATGACAATTAAGATCACTGCCTATAACTGGAACTACTATGCAAAATGTAAGCTGAAGCAAAAGTCTGCATTTAAAGAACTGTTTTTGTAATGAAGATAATAGTGCAGATAAAGTAATTTTCTATGTGGTATGGGTTTAAAGAAAATCTTTTGTAAAGAATGTGCTGCATTTTTACATTTGTTGCTCCCTACCATTACTCATAAGCTTAAATGATTTGCCCTCAGATCTTGTTTCTCTAGCTACCCACGCTTACAGATTGTCTTTCACACCAGTGGATGGACCTTCTTAATAAATCTTTATAAAATATCTTATCATTTTTGCCTCAACGGTCAGGGTGGATACACCTCAATAGTTGACTACTGCCACTAGTGGATGAAAGAGCCCTAAGGATTTCAGTAGTTTTGTATTTTTTATATTTACCATGTTGTAACTACTGTTGAAAATTCTGTATAATTTGTATTCAATATTCTAAACATTTTGTTGCCTTCTTATTAAATACTTGTTTTAAGTGCTTGTTATGACCAAATAATACATTTTCATAAGGGATAATAAAAAAATAAAGCCAGGTAACTTGTTTTTCATTTGTGTTCCCATAACAACTTAAAATAGCTAATTAACTTGATATTGAGGGTTTTGTCTCAGTTATTTCAGCTTTGTAACTAAAAGAACAAGTTCATTGTTGAGAGAACATCTCTGACTGAGCCATACACTTTTTATGCCCAAACCACTTAATTAAGACTGTATAAAAATAGTTTGTCAAAGAAATTAGGTGCATATTTATATATAAAATTATGGTCAATTCACCACTTACAATGACTAGTGTCTCTAGCAGTGGTGATTATATGAGAAGTTGAGGAAATGGAAAGAAGAAAGAGTAGGAACAGGGGAGAAAAGATTATATTGGATGAAGAAATATAATCCAGTCCTTACAGAATTGTATCTATCTGTATAATGTTAGTAATAGCTTGTATACCAAAGATCTGCCATTGAGCTATTAGATAGAACTATATGGGGGAGTTGGCAGTAATCCCATTTCATTTCCATTGACCTTCACTCTGTGGGACAAGTTATACAGTATGCTATAGCCAGCATGCTCTATTTAGAAACATGCAATTCAGTTTGACTGAATCCTTTAGTAATAATGATTTGAGTGCTGAACATTATTTTAATGCAAGTTCACTTGATACACAATGGAATTCTACCTGTTATGAGTTTGCCTTATTCTGATATGACTTATCAAATTGTTACCTAAATTGGCAATGGCTTGCTTACTTCTGCTTCCTTGCAGCATACTACTATATGCATTTCTTATAGCTTTACACAAGCATGCCCTTGTGAAGGTTCATGAAAATAGTTGCTTATTTTTATTCTAGCCATGTGTATGATTAAATGATGCACAGTAATAGTTAAAGTACTTGAGAAATTGCCAGAAATTGAGAGTAGAATAAACAGCATGACTAAACCCCAAATATGACTTGTTTGCTGTAAATCACTCTAAAAGAGCATAAAACAGAAAGGATCTTGTGAGTTATGCAAACTCGGAGATACTTTGGAAATTAATTTGTTGACTTTTGTTTAACTTCTATATTTTGGAGAAACCTTTGTTGAATGTTAGATATATTTTACTTAAATTATTTTGTATATATACATTCATCCCACACTTTATACTCTTAAGCAAAATGTCAATTCCATTCCTTTATAATAAAATTATCATAGACACTATATTCGGTAGCAAATATTCAATAGCCAATCAATACAAATGTAATGCCTGCCCACTGTATATGCTCAACATATGCACAGTAGAAAATGTATACTTAAAAACTGGCTTATCAGAGTTACTGAAAAATATTTCTATAAAATTATTTATCATGTCCAAAAAAAAAACCTAAATGCATCCCCCAAAATTACCCAATATACAATCATCAGTAAATGAATAAACTTATACAAAAGTGAATCGCTTGCCCAATATAAACATTTAATTAAGTATTACAAATAAACAGACATAATCATTAACATATATGAATAATGATGGGCGAATTTCTCCCGTTTCGCTCCGCTGGACAATTCGCAAAACAGCAAAAAATTCACGAAAAATCTTGAAATTGGTAAGTTCATGAAAAAAACGTGAAATTCGAACGTTTTCACAAAAAAAATCTTGAAATTCTGACATTTTCACACAAAAAATCATGGATTTTGAAGGTTTTTACTAAAAAAAATCATGACATTTGAAGGATTTCACAAAAAAATCGTGAAAATCACATTTTCACGAAAAAATTTTGAAAATCGGAAATTGACGTTGGAGAAACGCGAAAATTCACACCGAATTCGTGCCTGACGAATTTATTCGCCCATCACTACATATGAACAGTGCTGATGAATTTATTACTTTAAAATAAGCTAATAAATAAAAAGTCCCATAGTAAACACTGGACAAGTACATCTCTGGAGCAGTTCCTCCTTGGTTAGCCAAATTAAAAAGGTCCTGTATGTCAGCACTGGGAAGAATTATTTGGGAGAGGAACGAGAGGAAGTTATAGTCTCTTGGCTTTGAGTAAACAGTAAGGAAAACTTACCGGTGTTCTGGTCTGCTCCGACGACATGGACAAGATGGCGGCACCCAGGCGTGGCACGTTCTGATGCCAATGTGTCAAAACGTGTTCAGCCCCACGACGACGGCACCTCAATCCACGCATCATCAACACGCAACACGTGACACACAATGCTGGCGTCAAACGCCAGAATCAGAAAACTAACCAGGAAGTGCGCACTTGCGCACATGAGCAGGAATAGAGGCGCACCGGGAGGTAAGCGAGGAGTCAGATCACCTGAAGCGTCTTACAGTACCCCCCCTTCAGGAGAACCCTCCGGGGACTCCCATAACCATTTACCCAAGACCTCTCTTCAGGCCCAAACCCCTTCCAGTGCACCAAATACTGAATGTTGCCTCTAAATCTTCGAATACAAAAAGGGGGGTTGTGGGTGCACTCCTAAGGCCATATAAAAACATATTTAAGTACAATAATCCCCTGTCTAAATAATTCAATGAATATGCAAGTGCATGTACAGTATTTAAAAAAGAAAAACAGGGTTTTTTTGTTACAAAGTTATGATCATAAAGTTGATAAGCCACCATACCACATCAAGGTAAACCCCATATGGTAATCCCTAACTTGTTTACCTGTAATCAAAATATAAAAGGTCATATACCTCTCTGCTTAACAGCATTACTTGGAGTAAAAATATCCTGAGGCTTAGTTTCAATCTGTGGACTAGATTCTCCCCCGCTACCTGAATAAGCGGCATCTATATATACAACTTTACTTTGCCTTTAGTATAGTATCTTCATTATCACATTTTTTGGGCGTTGGTTTAGGCAGTCATCCTTTTAAAAGCCGAATATGCAGGTGGTGGGGAAGGATCTAGTCCACAGTCCTTGGACGGCACCTACACCCACCTCGGAGGCATCCACCTCTAAATTAAATGGATAAGCCGGATCAGGATGAATGAGTATAGGAGCTGAAGTGAATAATTGTTTGAGCTTACAGAAAGCCTCTACGTTAGTCCATGAAGTCTTGCATGTTTCTTCTTGAGCACTGTAATGGGAGCCACGGTCTGAGAGAAGTTCTTTACGAAATTACAGTAAAAATTGGCAAAGCCCAAAAATCGCTGTATGGCTTTCAAGCCTGTAGGAACTGGCCAGTTCAGAACAGCAGGGACCTTGACTGGGTCCATCTCAAAGCATGAAGGAGAAATAACGTATCCCAAAAAGGAAATACTGGTCTTGTGGAATTCACACTTCTCAAGTTTGGCATAGAGACAGTTCTTTCTTAATCTGACCAAAACCTGTTTTACTTGAGCAATGTGATCTGAAAATTAGGAAGAGTTAACCAGAATATCCTCCACATATACAATGACACAAGACTGCAACAAATCATGAAGAACATCATTGATAAAATCTTGAAAAATGGTGGGGGCATTGCATAGGCCAAAGAGCATGACTTAGTATTCATAGTGACCATACAGGGTATTGAAAGCCATTTTCCATTCACCCCCCTGGCGTATGCGTATCAAGTTGTAGACTCCCCATAAGTCAAGTTTGGTAAAGAATTTGGCTCCCCTTAACCCATCAAAAATTTCCAGAACAAGTGGAAGAGGTTACCGGTTTTTAACCATTATCTTAGTCAATTGTCAATACAAGGTCTAAGACTGCCATCTTTTTTTCTGCTCCCGCAGGTGAAATAAACTTCCTGATGAAGCCTTTGGATAAGTTTTTCAAAATGTATTCCTTCATAGCTAGTGCTTTGGGAACAGATAGAAGGTATGTTCTTCCCCCTAGGAGGAATAGCATCGGCTAACAAATCAACTGGACAATCGTAAATCCGATGTGGAGCTAGAATCTCAGCATTTTTTTTCCGAAGACATCTGTGAAATCTTTATACACATCTTGAAGAAGACTAGCGGTTGCAGACAAAGAATAAACAGAAACTGGGACAATGAAGGAGAAAATACAATTTGAGCGACAGAACGAGCTCCAAGCGGTGAGTTCTCCTGTAGACCAATCGAAAGACGGATTATGTAACCGGAGCCAGGGGAACCCCAAAATTATGGGAGATTGAATAAAATTATATTATAACACTTTATAGCCATTTTAATAAAGCACTACAAAATCTGTGAATTCTGTGTTTTTCAATCAATAAAGTGCTGTATAGTGATTATCATCTTCCACATGCAAGAACACTTGCATATCACAACTCCTACAAGCACCCGTTGTGTTAGCCAAATTTATTTTAATGAATGTAAAACAAAGTATTGAGTATTTTATTAGTTGCTTATATGAAGGTCAAGCAGTGTTGAGTGCCTGCAAAAGTTCTATTTGTGAGGATAATGGAGTTGCAACTGGCAGCACATTATTGACTGATAAACACAAAATTCACAGACTTTTTATGAAAATGGCCATAAAACTTTATAATAACTCATAATAGGGTTTGAAAACTTTTTAATGTATTTAATGAAAGTTCTGTTCCTCAAGTTTAAAAGGGTAGCCTCTTTTTTTTTTTTTTTTTTGTTCTATTCTAGGCAAAAAAAATCTCTCGACTCAACAAATGTCTATAATGCCCTCTAATGTGATAATAAAGAGTAATCTTATGCCCTTGCAGGCACATTTTCTCCAGACAACACCAACATCAGCCTTAATAGTCTATCCTCATAGTGTAATTTCCCTCTCCCACTTCAACTGCATGTTTCTCCCCTTTTTTCAGCTCATTAAGATCTTTGTTAAAGACTAGGGTCCAAAACAGCAGTGCATACTCAAGGTGAGGCTTTACCATGGTTCTATAACAAGGCAAATGTTTTCTTACATTTTCTTGTATTTTCAGACTTAACTATTATGGTGGTATGAGCCAATAAAAATGTTTAGTCTAAATACTTTGCATTAACCTTCTGCTACTGTGTTGCTTTAATCACATTCTACTTTTAATTAGCAAGATGTAGATGGGAAGATGGATTCTTCCCATTACATTCTGCTTCCACTTTGCAAGCTGTCCAATAAATAAAGGAAAATACAAGCAATTACCTGTGAACAAGCAATGCTGCTTTCACAATTAAACAAAGGAGACACTTTGGGTCTCACAGTTTTGGTCATTATATATATATCTAATGGAATGAGATAAGAACTAGGTTTACTGGACATATCCATGAATTTCCATTATATTAAATACTAGGATTCATTTATATTAAGGAACTCACTGCTCCGTGCATGCTAATTTATAAGTAATAAAAAGTCTCCACTTGTTTTTTTTTTCTTCTGTCTATTTATCAAAAAAAATCAAGAATTTTTTTGTAGCAACACATTTCGGAGCAAAACCTGCTGAGTTCAATTCCGAAATTACATTTCTTAGTTGCTTTACCCTGTCTAAACTTTGCGCTATGCAAGAAGAATTTTCTTGAGCATTTTCACTTCCCTAAAATTCAAGTGACAAATAATAATGACTTGTACATGGAAAAACAAAATAAATACATTATTACTCAACAATTTTCAAGTAAAAGATTAATTTAGAAAAAACAAGAAGAAATGTGATATTCTGATAAATATCCCCTTGAGATAAATAAAATCTTGATTTCACTTTTTGTTATCAAACTAAATGTGGTCGGAACATTTTTACTCCACTGGAACATTTAGCAAATGTGTAGTGTAATAAAACAATCAATATAATAATATAATCAATTACACTGCACATTTTTATGCCATTTATGTATTTTATTACATTGTGCCCTATGGATTTTACTTGGTAATTTTATTACCCTGATATAATTAGCATGATAACATGCTGGTTGAATATCAAATGAAAAAGATACAACAGATACAACAAAGTGACAATAGCACGTTTGAAATCCCATTTAATAGCTTCAACTATTTTTATGTCTTCCTTTGTAGATTTTACACAAGGTTCTTTGCAGAAAAATCTAGAATCTAGAATCAGAGTCTATGTCTATGAAAGTGAGTGGAAAAGAAGGCAGAAGAGAAAAAGATAAAAATAATTTAAAAAGGAAGAGGGTAAACTTGGAAAAACATTTGAAGAGATATTCGGGAGAGACAAATTTAGACTGAGAGGCTAAAACTGCTGCAAAGAGTAGAGTAGAGCAATACTAGAGAATGGAGCTTCTTGCTACTCCAGTCAGTCCCATTGCATTCTGGTCAATATACAGTGCTATTACGCATGTTAATAAAATAGGTTTACATGAACCTTGGCAGTAAGCATATTGTTAAATAAAAATGACCCAACATGCACTGGGAGAGGCAGGCCAGGTACACTAGGGGAAACTCTAGGGGAAACTCGGTTGAGAAACTCCCTCACCTGGCAGCGCCCCACTAGTTACCAGGGGCGGCTAAATGCAACTTTAAGAGCCAAATTTCCAGTTGTTATACCAGAAAGTTGTCTCTTCTACTGCAGAGAGCAAAATTGTGTTCTCAGTGCTAGCCTCCTGGACCCCCTCCAGCGCATAAAGGTGAGTGCACAGGGGAGGCAGCAGAGGGGCCACGATCACCCCTGCACCCAGCTTTTATTTCAGCCTAGATACAGAGCAGAAAGTTTAATCAACATCTTAAAATTATACATGGAGGATACATGCAGGAGATGAGTGACACTATGGGGCAGATGTATCAAAGTGTAAAATAAGCGATCACCACAGAAAAATCACCCATTTTTAATTCTAATTCTATGGGATTTTAGAAGCATATGTATCAAATGGTGAATGCTAATTTTCACCCATTGATAAATATACTTCTAAAAATCCCATAGGAATAAATGGAATAAATGTTTTACAGTCTGATAAATCTGCCCCTAAATGTCTTCAATATGAATATAAAAATAATTTGTGATGAGAAAACATTTACAAATTGAATTTAAGTTAATAAGTGCAACATTTTTTTTTACGCATTTTTTCTTGCAGCGACTTTATCTCTGCAACTTTTTTTTCTTGGCAACTTTTGGTTCAAATGCATTTAAGTCAATAGGCGTTTTTTCTCACTCCAAATGCATTCAAAACAATTGGCGTTTTTATCTTTTTGTCTTGGATACTTGTCTCAGTGAATTTTTTTACGCAGTGAATTTTTGCCACAGCTTTAGTGAAAAAATTGCAGATGGCGAAATGTGGAACTTCGCAGGGAATCCAAGCCTGTTGAACAGTCCTTAAAGTGTTCAGGTGAAGTTTCCCATTAAGGTCCACCTGCTCTGGGCCGTTGAGAAAGCACTTCCTAGATGTTCAATGGAATAGATATGAGTAGGTAAGATTTTTAACTCCCAAAATAGACACAGGTAAATAAACAAATCAAAGCAGAGCACAGTTTGTATGCTACCAGCCATTGTGGTTTGTGCAGCATGGATTCGTATGCACAATGCACCTGCAGCAAACAAATGTCCATCTGTTTCAATGTCTATATCATATGGGGAAATGCCTTTTCAGCTAATAGGTTTACTTTAAACTGACAAAAATGGAAACTGAACAATGCATATTCTTTAAAAAAAAATTAATAATAAGCAATTACATGCTAATTCATAGATTATCAAAAAACAGAACTTTCATTTACAATTTATAATTTGAAAATCGCTAAGCCTTAAAGACTAATCCTCCCCCAGTGTAGCTTTTTTTCTGTGGGAGTGATAGTAAAGGCCTTTATTAAAAGGTTAACTTTGGTTGTGCTGTAACTACACTCCTCAGAATTAATTCTATCAACTACACATATACAAATACCTACAGTATTTATGCCCTCAGTTAAAAATACTCCTGAAGGCTTCTAAAACTAAAATAACAGATGTTACTGTTTGTGAGATAATAATGATACAAATCTATTTTAAAAGCATGCATGCAATAAAGTGAAGAGAAATAATTAGATTATGGATTTCAATCATTCTTCCTTATCCATATACCCTAACAACTGTAAATATGACATGACATTCTGTATGTAGAAGATGTTGAAATTAATATAATAAAGTAATGTATGAAGATTGCCAATACAGAGAATGATTATTTTACTATTTAATGAACATTTTTAATAAGAGACTATTCTATAAATAAAAAAATATATATATTTAACAAACAAGGGAAAGTTGTGCTCACCACTAACAGTGCAATGAGGGTGTGACCACAAAATACACATAAGTATTTGCAAAGTTCGGAGTGCTCGACCCTTCAAGAAAACCCTGTGCAAGGTATCAGGTGCTTACTCTGGTTGGCCCCTTGCCTGCCCACTGGGTCCAGCATACAATGTAGAAAGTAATCCAGCACCACACTGATTTTTGGTATGATAAGTGGTAATTTGTTTATTTAGCCCACATATATACAAGGTAAGGGCAACGTTTCGGACCCCACTGGTCATTTGATTCATTAAGAATTCTATTGCTTCATTATACATTTTACAAAGGGACTAAGTTTTACTTGCAACTTACTAGCTGCTTTCAAAGCAAAACTCCCAAACTTGGCTGCCCTTTTATTAGACACCAGTGGGATCACCTGACTATAGCTGGGAAGGGTGGGAGCTACAACATGGAGCTGGTCACTGCTCCTTTATAACTATAACAAACAAGGGGAAGTTGTGCTCACCACTAATTTTTGAAACCATAAGGCGGGGGTGCAATGAGACTGTGACCACAAAATACATATAGACAAATACAAGAGTCCTCTGCACTCAACCCATTATCAATATATTTAAGTATAATAAAGTAATGTATGAAGATTGCCAATACAGAGAAGGATTATTTTGCTATTTAATGAACATTTTTAATAAGAGTCTATTCTATAAATAAAAAAAAAAATAAAAACAAATATATATATATATATATATATATATATATATATATATATATATATATATATATATAATCTTTTCATGGACCCGCACTCCAGTTTATAGTGAATTAATTTGCAAATTGATTCACTATAAACTGGAGTGCAGGTCCATGAAAAAATTTCTGAATATTATTTGACCCTGCACCCACATACTGTATACAGAAACAAATCTGATCTGAGTATGGCTGCTTACAACAGACTATATATATATATATATCGCTAGCAACATCACTATATATATATATATATATATATATATATATATATATATATATATATAACTCTAGAAATAGAGGCGATTAAAAAATGTATGTTTGTTATATAACTTCCTGCATCTATTATTAATACTATAAAATATTTTAAACAGTGCACTTCAGTATATATTGTTACGCAAATATAGATGGGGTTTTGGTTTCTCTGTAATTTAATTATGTGCAGAAACAGTTATCATTATCATTTGATACAGGAAGTTACAGATAAACCAGAACCCACATATATTTTTCTGGAGTTGCTATCAATATACAGTATAGGGATCTGCATGGCTTTATAGCTTTTAGAGCATTAATAATAGATGCAGGGAGTTAAATTAGAAAACACACAAATGTGCCCCCACGTGTAATTTGCACCCATAAAAGAATGAAAGCCTTAAAAGTTAGACTCTTGTTTAAAACTGGCTTTAAAAAAAAATTAAAAATAGCTTTCAATGTGAGTTGTTCAGGAGAGCAAGGAGGGCTGCAATCAGGACAGGTGGTATGAAAGGTAGTCAGGGCATGCGGATAGGATGTTATTGGTGGTCTAGTCAGCAGCAAAGGCAGACAAGGCGGAATGGAGGATTGATCTGTGGGGAAAAACTGACACTGAAAAATGTGGGCTCCAAAATGATCAAAAGCCCCTCTTAGGTCTGCCCATGTAGATTAATATGAGTAGACCTGAAAGTTGTAAAAATAATAATGCATTCTTCAAATTCTACATAGTATACATATTTAAGTGCCTTGTTAAAATGTATGATTTATCCCCTTTAGTACACACTGATTTCCTGATCTTTTCAGAACGACCTAAAAATGTGGAAGTCAAAACATATAACATTTTCCCATATATCAGTGCCATTAAGGACCAAAACTATAGTAATTTCCAGTGAACACAACCTTTACTATATAAAGCCTTCATGATACAAAAGAAGAAAACCTACCTGTCTATCGCTCAAATTGCTTTTTCTACAGCTGAAAAGGAATCAAAGCAGAGTAGCTTCACCCTAGGAAAGTGGTTTGCTCGGTGCAGCAGCAGCACCTTTCTGTTTTATACAAGTCTATAATGGCTTGTAAAGGAATATTTATTGAGATCTGGGACTGTGAAAAATCTCAGCACTGTCAAAACTTTTTTCTTAGCAGTTTATTAAACTTTTTCTTCCAGTATCAGAATCAATAGAAATGTGAAACTTGTAAAATCATGCCATCATCTCTAATAGCATTTTACATTTTAAAAAGCTACTTAGTTCAACTAAGATGTTGAAGGCAATAAGCATAGTTTGCTTCTTTGCATCTATTTTAATGTCATTTTATATGAGAATACTGCTGCAGTGATCTGAGCTAGGGATGTAGCGAACAGTTCGCTGGCGAACTAGTTCGCGCAAACTTCGACTGTTCGCGTCCACCGAATGTTCGCGAACGTCGCGCGACGTTCGCCAATACGAGTTCGCGTTCGATTCGAACAAAAATCGTTCGACCATTCGACCATTCGATTCCTTCGACCGCTAAAATCGAAGGATTTTCGTTCGAATCGAACGATCTAAGCCATTGGATCGAATGAAATCATTCGATCAAATGGCTTCGATCGTTCGAGTCGAACGAAAATCCTTCGATCGAACGATTAAAATCCTTCGATCGTTCGAATCGAACGATTTTCGGATGTTCGAAGTTCGCGAACTGTTCGCGAACTGTCCGCATTTTTTGCCGGTGTTCGCGAACGGCGTTCGCGAACACATCGGCGGCGGTTCGCTACATGCCTAATCTGAGCATAGTAGCACAAGGTAGATAATGACATTACGACTGTGACCCTCTTAGGTTTCATCTAGGCATTATAGCAACTGTTATTTAGTTCAATTAAATATTATATCCAAAGAGTATCCAGACATTTTGCATGCCATAGTTTATTGATTTTCCTCTGTCATGCCTTAAGGCAAAATCCTTGCTATGCTTCAACATGAAGCAGAGTCTGCAACTTGTATGGGGGAATAATGTTCTATTTAGATGTCATAAAGTCTTGCCTTGCAGAATAAGCCAGTGAAAAATAGCACAAAGAGCTGATTCAAATCACGTTATCTTTTATTAGCACTTTATTCTTTCTGCTGTGACAATATTTATGCCCTGCTCTTCTATTAAATGAACTACCTTCTAGCAACAAAGATTTTAAACCAAGAATTTGCAGCCTTTATTCCCATCCCACTATTCTCTGGCAGATGATGCTGTTTTAATATATATAATAGTTGTTGAGGTTAAAAAAAAAATTTAAGGTAAGGCACTCGACCATAAATGTTTTGTTACAAAAAAATTAGTTTGATATTGGATTATATTTGGACCAGATTTCAAATTGTTAGTTGTTACTTTTCTCTGCTTTAAAGAAATAGAAGAACATTTTCAACAATGTACAGAAGAAAATTAAACAACCTGTGGAAGGAAGAGTACATTAAAATGTTTTGCTTTCTTGCTCAATGGCCTTGAATACGTTCAGAAAAAATATATGGAATGCTCAGCCATTTTATGACCAAGCTGGAACAAACTGATTTTACACTACAAAAAGTTAAAAAAATCCAAGGTTAAAAAGCTATAATGTTTTCCTCTTACGGGCATTCACTTGGATCATGGCATTGTGATGTATTACTGCTCTTACTTGCAACTTTTTATACTTTCCTAAATACAGGAACATCAAAATGTGGTGAGTATAAAACTCTTATCCATAAATGTAGAAACCAGTGAATTAAAATAAATACACTTTGTTACTGACAAAGGTGAGATGAACAATAATGTAGATGTGAGAATATGAATTACAACTTATTTGGGTTTCATTTTGAGGTTTAAAACTAAATGCGTTGCAAGCATAAATTTTAATATTTAGGCCTCATTTCTGACTACTTACCTATTGTAACAGACATTCTCGAACCCATAAGCCATAATATGGTATATTTAATAGTATTAGATACCTCTGAGATGCATAAGTATACCTTTACTGCTTACTGTGACCAAATATGTTTCCTATGACCCCAAAGCTGAGTTGCAATGATCTGAGTGCAGAAGATTTGGGGTCTCTAAGGAAAACTATATGGGCACAGTAAGCAGTAAAGGTACTACCTATGCATCTCAGAGGTATCTAATAATAACCTCTTTCACAGGGTCCCTGCTCCCCAACCTTTCTAAAGGGGTTTTCCCATTAGGGCCTAACATTCTGCCTTGCTGATCCCAGGCTCAGTGGACATCCACCCAGATCAATTGCTGCAGGCCAAAAAGGAAGACTACCTCTTGCCAAACACATATTACAGTGAGACAGGAATGGCCATCAACCTAAGCACCAATGAAATATAAATGTAAATTAGTACAATGGTTACATGGGCTTTTTTCAGCAACAAGGGGAATTAGGAACTGTAGCGAATTAAAACCTTAGGGACTGTTAACTCTATGGAGTCCATACACCATGTTCCTATCATAGTTTGGCCCCATGAAAGTGATATAGTGGACAACTAACCATCACGCATTCAATAGCCATACAATATGAATATTACGTTATCCTTTTTGTGCTTAGCGTTTATTGCCCTATGCTGAAGTTAAGAAAAAAAAATGTTTAATGTACTTAGGATTTGTCTCTACATTTAAACCGAGTGGCCTCAATGCATTTTATAATCCCTTTGTCTTTGATATATTTATGTTACACATTTATATAAAGAATTGTGAAGAAACATAACCAAGTATTTGTTGTTTTTATGGAGGGACAAAAGAACTGCCAAATGCCGTCATCCCATAATACAGATAGTATGAAAATTAAAATAACAAATAACTGATTCCTGCAAAAGTCTGAATATGCATTGCACCTCTATACCCCTGATTAACCAGAGCAGTTGTCAGGGGAACTCTAGGGGAAATATAGGAGAACCTTCATTTACATTTTGTTTATATCAATGCATGTTGTATTGAAAATAATGTAGGATGCTATAATTTAAAGAGTGAAAAATCTCTGGAGCTGTCTTTTGACAGTTTCTTTAACATCAAATTAAACTTCAATTCAATGTATACATTTGGGAATGTATTTATTCTCCATGGTAAGTCTGCAGAACACTATTAATACATGTACAAAAGTGGAAATGCAATGATTAATTTTATAGCTGGTCTTTTATTACAGTGTTGGTGACAAACCTCATTCACCTGTAATCTTCATAGAATATTCAGAACAAGTAGAAGTTTACTCTAGGGACAATAACTTTGTTTTTTATTTTTCCTTTGTTTTTGGCTAATGGGGATTTCAAGGGGTGAATGGATAATTTGTTTCCTTTTGCTTTGTACCTAGCTTTTCTGTCTCAACCTTCAGTTTTATGCCTTGCCTATAATGTAATTTTCTCCTGTGCTGTTTCATGGATCTCCAATTGAGTTAAAGTCACCTAGAGTTAGAATGGGGGCAAGTTTAGCTTGGACCACTTAGGTTTTCACATAAACTGTACAGAGAGATACCACGCCATTATATTTAAAATCATATTTAATACAATAACCAGTACAAACAAGGCATTTTATTATTATTCTAAATTCTGTAGTGGTATACAACATACTGATTACGTTTAAAAAAAAAAAACAACTGATAACCAATACAAGTGGTAAAGAGGGCCCTGCCCAAAAGAGCTTGCACTCCAAAAATGAAGAAAATGAAATAGAATGATGGTAGAAGGGAATTTATTAATTAGTTAAATAACCTATGAAATGGAAGAATGACAATACAATTCATAGATCTCTCAACAAGTTAGTTTAGTGAAAACCTCAGTATTTTAGGAAAAGAAGGGCGCAGACTCAAAATGAAACTTTATTTTGAACAAAAAAAGAAGAGGCATACTATAGTGCTTTTCTCCTTCCTAGGTACAAGTGACAACAGGATAGATAAATGTTAAAAGACTAAATTGATATTACCAGAAAATGTATGCTGATTTTAGTGGTATTTGAATAAGTTTTAATTGCCCTTTTCAAGCCTTTTGATCCTCATCTGACCTAGGTTTTATGTTTTATCCTCTTTGGGTATATTTGGGGGTTTATTTTTGGTGATGTGCTGTTTTCTCCATTCAATCCCATTCTTTTGGTTTTAGACCTTTCATTCAGTTTCCAAGATGAAACTTGCTTATTTCAATTGGGTATAAAAATTATAAAATGCACTTACCAAAAATTACATATAAATGTTTCATTTCCACATGCTTTCATGTAAAACAATCTCAATGATATATAATGATAAGTTAAGAAACTGTGCCAGCAAATCTGGTACGGAGGCACAATTTTAAAGGAGAAGGAAAGGTTAAAATTAAGTAAGCCTTATCAGAAAGGTCCATCTAAATATACCAGTAAACCTCCAAAGTAGTGCTGCTCTGAGTCCCCTGTCAAAAGAAACACTGCATTTCTTTCCTTCTATTGTGTACACATGGGCTTCTGTATCAGACTTCCTGCCTTCAGCTTAAACCTCATCGCCCTGGGTAAGAGCATGCTCAGTTTGCTCCTCCCCCCCCTTCTCTGCTGTAATCTGAGCCCAGAGCAGGGAGAGACTCAGGCAGGAAGTGATGTCACACCATTTTAATACTGCAGCTCCTATCCTAAACAAACAGAGTTTCTAGAGCTTTTTACTCAGGTGTGTTAAAACATTCTACAGAATAAATATAGCATTCTAGCTTGCACTATTGCAGCTAATCTATTGGCAATAAAATGCCTCTGTAGCTTTCCTTCTCCTTTAAGCTAAAATCAGAAACATAATGGGGGAATGTAATAAAAGTCGGTAAGAGAAAAAAATATTCGCAATGGGAAAAGTTATGCGCGAACAAATTTTCCTTTGTGAGACTTTGATATAGCTTTTGCAAACCCGGAAACTATTCAGCGACCTCTTCTGACAGTTGAAGAAGGTTTGCAAATTTTATAGTTTGTGCCAGTGCGCAGTGAATGTAATATAACTTCATACTGAAAAAGTTATGTTTGCTCCATTTAAAATTTGCAATGCAATAACAGTTTAAGGTGAATATTACATTATGAAATGCAAATTTTTATTCTTATTTGTGTAAATTGTTTTTGTTTTTCTCTTTGTGACTTTTATTACATTCCCTATTGGAGTTCAAGTCTAAAACATTCTTACTACACTAATAAATACCAGCAATCCATTGTGTTATGGTAGGTTTTAGAGTTAACTGCAGATGGGCACATGAATATAAAAGGACTTTGCCCTTTTCTATGCTTTCATATAATTTTAAATAATATATAAAACAATTAATATCAATAATGTCATGTGTTTGTAATACTGCCTGTAGTATGATGATCTGTGCAATATAGTCAAAATAAATGTGCAGTATAATAATTCAAGTTACTTTTTCTTTGAAACATGCAAATCCTTGCTATCACAACCTGCCTTCATATTTTCTAATCCTTTAAAATCTTATTTCCATGGAAGTCTCTATACACTGGTATAAAAGTATTTTCTACAGAGAATTCTTTTATATTTGTATGCCTACTGTTATTAGCATTATTCTTGTTGCAGTAGATGTGAGATTCAATAACTTAATTATTTATTACAGATGTAAATGATGAATTGTCTGGATAATTTTTCAGTGCTCATTTATCAGACCAGTGAAGGATAAAGTTACCATCAGGTCAAGAATTATTACTGTGTTATGACATTTATGCTTAAAACTAAAGATTAAAATTCTCTCGAAGCAGACCATATAGATTTTACATAGTCATTCTAAGAAGCAACTTCTCAGTTCTTCAGTTTTTATTAATGAGCCCCAATGTGTCTAGAGTGACCTTGTAATATTAGCATAAGTGTGGACTACACTTTAATGCAGGACCTGACACCCAGTAACTGAGAAAATGCTTTATTTTTTTAGGTAATAGTATACTCACATCCAACTTGCATAGTCCAAGTAAAGGAATAGTTTTCCATGTGAAGTTGGGGAATGTGAAAACAATGTGGAAAGTTTTGCAAAATTTTTCACAGTATTTTCACATATATATATATCCGGAATCTTTCAATCAAATCTGGGTGCTGGATCCAAAGTGTTGTACAGTATATATGTATATATGTATGTATGTATATATGTATGTGTATATATATATATATATATATATATATATATATATATATATATATATATATATATATATAAAATAAAAGGACACTACTGACTTTTTGAATGTCATTAAAAGCATTGATTTGCATGTTAATGGTTTACTGCTAGTCACTATGGACGTACAAAATCTGTATACCTGTATACCACATGATTCAGGTATTGCAGCAGTTGAGAATCTTATAACAGACAATTCCAGTTATGATGGTCCACCAACTGAATATACCTTGAAATTACTTGATTTTGTCCTTCGGAAAAATTACTTTAAGTTTGAGCATCAATTTTATTTACAACGAACAGGAACCGCCATGGGTTCAAGGGTAGCACCAGCCTATGTGAATGCCTTCATGTATGAGTTTGAAAACAAGCACATATATGGTCACGAAACTTTTCGAACGCATGGTAGCTTTTTTCGGCGCTATATAGACGATATTTTTTTTCTGTGGACCGGTACATCAAAACAACTGGAATTGTACGTTGATTATCTTAACAAACTGGATACATCTGTCAAATTTACTTTGAATTACAGCTCACAAGAGATCAATTTTCTTGATGTTAACTGTATAAATTCAATCAGAAATTGTATACACGCCTGTACACTAAAGAAACCGATAGGAATACGTTACTGCACTATACAAGCCACCACCCTAGGCATCTTATTGAATCACTTCCCAAGTCCCAGATGATGTGAGTAGTACGTATAGACAGTGACCCCAAACGGAAAGAGGTGGATCTGGAGAAAATGGGGCAAAAGTTTCTGGATAGAGGATATCCGAATACACTAATCAGGGAAACCATCAACACAGTATTGGCCATGAATCAGGAGGATCTATTAAGTACTAAAACTAATCGGGTTATGGCTGAAAACAGTCAGGACATGTACTATGTCAGCACATACAACCCCTATAGTAGTGACATAAGGAAATCTATACTCAAACATTGGGAGATAGTATCCAATGATGAAAGCATAGGCAATAAAGTCCCTCGTAAACCTAGATTCAGTTACTCTAGGAACACCAACCTTAAAGAAGTCCATCGGACCCGGTGGGTAAATATACCCAGCCCCAAGCCCAAAATTTTTTAAGTACCCATCCAGGTGTGTACAGATGCACAGGATGTGTGGTATGTGGCACATTGATATTAGGGTCAGAATTTAGACATCCAAGGACTGGCAAAAAATATCACAATAAACACAGGTTAACATGTACCTCCCCTATGGTAGTTTACATCATCAGATGCCCATGTGGTCTAATCTACTGTGGTAAGACCATCAGGCCATTAAAGGATAGGATTAACATGCACAGGGCGAGTATCAGGGCAGCATTGGATACCAATCGTAAGGTAGACCTTGGCAAACAGGATATTGCCCAGCAACCAGTGGCTAAGCAATGGCGGGAAGCAGGACATGATCCATCCCAGTTCAAGTGTATGCCTATCGATCGGATACGCAAGCCCCCCAGAGGAGGGGATCTTGAGAAACTACTACTGAAAAGGGAGACATTTTGGATATACGAATTAGACTGTGTGACACCCAAAGGTCTGAATGGACAACTCCAATTGAATTGTTTTCTGGCATACGTAATCATTGGTTTCTTTACCATTTTGCTACTTGGGGCTATACATGTTTTCAACGCCTTTCCGTTTCTCCAATTTACAGATATATAATATATCTCTGGGTCTGAACTGAACACTTCCTACTCTGTAAGTAACAGTTGTTTTTCTTTAATTGCTTTTATACACTAGGAAGTTTTTTGTTACTATGAATCTCTTTGTTACTATGTATCATTTTTATATGGACACAATTGCTACCAGCATTTCTGACACTATAGGGCACTGGCAGTGCGAACCATATTATTGCACCATGTTCTCCAAATGAACTGAAATGGACACAAAGACTTTATGGACTCAAATTTCACTTTGTATTCACTGTATGACCTCATGTTGGTGCCATAATTCACCCAGGGGGTGGGTATTTAAGCCATTGTTTGTTACACCACATTATCCTTGAAAAAGGTCCCCAGGTGGGACCGAAACATCGTATAAAAATGTGTTTTGCTTGAAATAAACACTACTACTTCAAATTCAAACAGTGTGTGCTGATCCATCGTACAACATATATATATATAGATATATAGATTATATGTATATCTATATATATATATAGATATATAGATATATATATATATATATAGATATATAGATATAGATATATATATTTATATATAGATATATAGATTGGTCTATTGGTCTAGAAGGTCCCCATAGGCTAACATAGCACTTCGGTAGGTTTAATTGGGCGAAGTATTGAAATCAACGTTTTTTTTAAAGAGACAGTACTTTGATTAATGAATGGTCGAATATTTAAACTATTTTACTTCGAATCGAATTCGAAGTCATAGTATCCTATTCGATGGTCGAAGTATCCAAAAAATGACTTCGAATTTCAAATTTATTTACTTCACAAATTCCCGCGAATTCACTTCGACCCTTGATAAATCTGTCCCTAGATGTGCATTATGCTAGTTCTCATGCAAAAAATATCCATGTACGGCTTGGGAGACAGGACTGTAGGCAAATATGTCTGCTTAACCTACGCAGAATACATCCCTTCATCAATAAAATATTTCTCACCCTTAGCCTCACATACTTTAAACCACCAGTCCAAATACTTTTACTTGAAACCAATTTAACCATTTATCAGCTTGTATAGAAAGATCTTGAATCCAGCTGTATTTGTATGTAACATTTTAGGATTGTATAATGTATAAATGTAAATTTATATTTAAATAGTGCAACTAGTGCATGCAGCACTTTACATCCCAACAATACATTATTAGAACCAACAGGGTTCAATACAGTAATACAAACTAATTAATACAAAGTGCCGTTACAGTACAGATGAAATGCTAAGGGGCCGATTCACTAAATTCGAGTGAAGGATTCGAAGTAAAAAAACTTTGAATTTCGAGGGTTTTTTTGGGCTAAATCGACCATCGAATGGGCTACTTCGACCTTCGACTACGACTTCGAATCGAAGGATTCGAACTAAAAATCGTTCGACTATTCGACCATTCGATAGTCGAAGTACTGTCTCTTTAAAAAAAACTTCGACCCCCTAGTTCGGCAGATAAAAGCTACCGAAGTCAATGTTAGCCTGTGGGGAAGGTCCCCATAGGCTTGCCTAAGTTTTTTTTGATCGAAGGATATTCCTTCGATCGGTGGATTAAAATCCTTCGAATCGTTTGATTCGAAGGATTTAATCATTCGATCGAAGGAATTCTGCGCTAAATCCTTCGACTTCGATATTCGAAGTCGAAGGATTTCAATTCCTAGTCGAATATCGAGGGTTAATTAACCCTCGATATTCGACCCTTGATACATCTGCCCCTAAGTGTTACAATGACAAGTGGGATGATGATTTGGATAATGTGATCTTAGCTGTTGATTGTGAAATAAAGGGATGGATTTAGGCAATATTGCTTACAAATAAGTGACAGGTCTTGACAATGGTCTTAACATGATCGGAATGGGAGGAGTCAAATCATGCTCCATACTTATGTGCTGAGTTGGCAGGGTTAATGAGCATGCCAGGGAGAAGAATCAGCTTTAGGTGGAAAGAGTATTAGTTCAGTTGCTTCTTCCTAGTGGACATTTCTAGGAGACAATTATCAATGCTAGGAGGCAATTTTCAATTTATTGGATATCATTAGCATACACATTTTATCTAAAGCCAAATGAGTGAATGAGATTTCCCAAATGTAGAGTGTTCAGGAAGAATAACAATGGACCAAGTACAGAGCCTTGTGGAACTGGAGATGAGGTTATGTTAGCATAAGAGACAGTGAAGGATGGTGGAAAAGTTAATAAGAAAGCCAGGATGCTGGCTGATTACTGATACCAAGCAAAAATGAATGCAGAAGTAAAAAATCTGCCATATCAAATTCAGAAGAGAATTAGAATCTAGAAAAAGCCATTGGCTTTGGCAACCTGAGCATGATGTTTAACTCTGCACAATGCCCTTAACCTTGTCATATAGATTGTACACAACACATTAATGTTTACACAGTACAGGAAAGATATATATTGGTTTAGATGAAGTATTCCAGTTTTGTTCAGCTAAGCTGGTATTTAGGTTGAGCAATTTTGTACAGCTCCATTTGGTACTTAATGTAGCTGTGCAGGTTTACTGACCTATCGCTTCTTTGCATTCTCTATGCAGCATTCACTATACTTAACATTTTTCTTGAGCAAGGTTGAACTGAATGTTTCTTGTTGGTATCAAATGGGGATTGTAAAAAAGGTATATCCTTATGAAAGAGTAAGCAAATCCATTTTCATGAGCTCAGCTAATCCATTTTCATGAGCTCAGCTAAATATTAATATAATTAAGTAATGACACAAACCAGTTATAAACAAATTACTGTTAACACATGCTTGACAATAAGAGAAATGTCTGCAGCTATCATTACTGCTGTAATCATTTTGGTAGGGCTAAATTAAAAATAATAATAATATTCTTTAAACTGCTTCCAAATTGCTAGGTAATGAAGAACTAGATGTGCAGAAAATATAGAGCAGTATAGTACTACTCACTAACACTACTTACATAAACAAAACCCACACATTTTAATTCATTTCTTTTTCATCTACCTGTGCTTCAAAAATTCCACACAAAGCTGTAATTTATCTGATAAACTAGTTATAGGCAATATTCACCTGGCCACTCAACTAACTGTTCAGGAATATGAAATCGATGACTATATTAAATAGCAAGCACAAAGTTGACCTAGATGCAGTAACCCATAGCAATCAATAACATATTGACTGTTTATATGTGACCTATAAATGCTAGGAATGCTGGAATGATACCCAGTGAGGGGGTTATTTATCAAAATTTAAAATTTTCTCGCTATTTTCTGAAAACCACTCTGACCAAATATACACTGACTTATTCCCCTTATTTAGCAATACATTTTCACAAAAGTTCCTTGTGCAGGAAAAGACTTGATAAAATTGTGAAAAAAATCTGAATTGTACAAATTTTGCAGATTTGATGCTCGAAACCTGGGATTTTTTTTTTTTTGGATTATTGACTGAAACCACAAAATCTTTTGTTTATTGAACAAAACCCAGCACAGATAAGGATATCTTCCAATTGTAAAAGGGATTGCCATTGACTTCTACATAAACTCGGCAGGTCTAAGATGTTTAATAAATCACGAAAAAATTTACGTTTTTTCTACAAAAAAAATGTTTGATCCTGAAAAAATCAGACTTTAGTAAATAACCCCTATCTGTTACATCCTACAGGTTTCCCTAATGCAGGAGTTTTCCGTTGTTTAGATGCTAGTTATATTCTTCTTTTTTCTATATAAAGATTTTATTGCTGCTCACTAAGTGGCCCTCTCAGTCTACTGTTTTTGCATTGGCCCCAAAATGGTACTTGCTCAGAAGAACCCCAGGACAGGGCAGTTTTCTGCACCACCCCAGGATATCAGGTAAGTGATTACAATTAATTTGTGGGTACCTAATTTTTGGCATCCCTAAATGATTTTGACTTTCTTTCACTCTTTGGGGCTCATTTACTAAAGGGCAAATTGTGGATGTTTAGCGAAAATTTACCAAAAAAGACAATTCACCAAAACATTGCCTGTTTACTAAATGGCAAAGAGGACAATTCGCTAGCAAAAAAACCTCAGCACTAGAGATCTTTCACGCTATTTCGCCAGACGAATTTTTGCTCTGGAGAACAATCGTTAATCTGCAAATTTCTCAAATGTATTCCAATACATAACCCTTTTCGTCAAAGTCAACATCGCCGGGTTCTACCTGGCAAATTGTTAAGATGCAGCTACATCCTCAACATTACTATGTCGGTGACATCATATCTTGTATTCAAAAAAAAGTCATACAAAATGAAAAAAAAATGTTTTTTTCATTTTTAAATGTGGGATTATTTTTAAAAATTGTAACTGTTAAATGTATATTAATTGCACTTTTTGTAACTATTTAAAGCATTTATTTTAGGGTAGGCTCATATCTAGGACAATAAAAGATCTCTTTTTTTCTTATTTTGCTTCCTTGGACACTTTTAATAATAAGTGGCCACATCAAACAATTTCACCAACATCACTAATAAATACATACATATGACCTATGGCCTATATGTAGCCACCATATTTAAACTGGTGCAAGCATACAGTAAGTATGGTAACGAAGTTTCACTAGGAAGAAAGTAATGCTAGAGAAAATTTGCTAAGAAACTTCTCTCTGACGTCTTTATGCTAGCAATTATACGCCAGCATTCATCTGCCTAGACACATTTTTGTCATTTTGCTGGCTATGCATAGTTGTAGCAAATTAACACCTGGCGTAGTTGAAATATGGACAAGCTTTCCAAAGTGAAAATTTGGACCTAAGTAAATGTGCCCTTTTGCCTGTTATTTATTAATAATTGATATCATCCCTTATTTCCCATGTTTTATAACATGGCAATGACCAAATAGAACACAGCCCACTTTACTTCCTGTTGTGCTGGAACAAGATAAAAAAAACAGGCTCATTTCCAGAAGAAGTTGGTCTTCCCTGATGAGGATGGATAGAAAGAAGAAAGGTGAAGCGAAGCAACGTTTTCAATCAAGTTTGAAAAGTGGTTTGAGTTACCACTGCACCAAATCAGACCACTTCCTACCAAAGATATTTCAAATGCAACCAGGTCCACGTACAGTGTAATAGGTCAACCATTGGGTCATCATATTGTGTACAGATCTCTGTGACTTTGCATCTTCTGATCTGCTCTTTTTGAAATGATTACACTGTGCTTACCATAAAAAAATTTTTTAATAAGTATGGAAAGTCCATGATTATAACTTGTATTTCAGATCTTTACATCCTGTAACACCAATACAATATTTAGTAATATACATTATACATGTCAGTAGGTGATAGCTGCATTAAGCTACTGGCTATAAATATGTCTGCACCAGTTATGAGATGGAGGAATAAATTATTCAATTTCTAAACCTATAATGAACTTACAGATGAATAAAAATGTCTGCACTGTGAGACACCAATAACAGCATTGGGTGACTAGGAGATAGCTGCATTTAAAATCAAGTGGAGCATAATACAGACTACTAATCATGCAAGTGCTGAAAACAGCTACTTAAAACGACCAACATGGATTTTATGAGTACTCTTGGGGTTTCTATTTAAAAGCTCTGAACTGTTCTGCATTACAAGGGTTTGTAGTTTTCTTGCAGAGTTACTTAAGATGCAACTTTCAAGGGCACCAAAAATATAACAGAAGAAAACATGCTTAGCGACTGGAATATTATCTTTTGAAACTGTTTGCAAAATGTACCGTAGTGTTCTTTCAGAACAGGGGGAAAAAAGTAGCTGCTTTGAGAAAAGTAGCAATTTAATTATGTTAACTACCTTGAACAAGTACGTCTAGCCATCTTTCTTTTTTTAAAAAGGGGCTATTCACCTTCAAACACTTTTTTTCAGTTCAGTTGTTCCCAAGAAATAGACTTTTATTTCCTTTTTGTATTTTTTACCATTTTTCCAAAATGTCCCTGTCTCTGGTGTTTGAGTCTGGCAGCTCAGTAATTCAGGTACAGACTCTAAACTGTTACAATTTTGCAACATTTAGTTGATACATTTCTCAGTAGCATCTCTGGAGTATTAGCAACTATTGTATCAATTCTAACAGCTGCCTGTAATGAAACCCAGAGATTCTGCTCAGCAGGAGATGTAATGTATCAACTAAATGTATCAATTTAGAACAGTTTAGAACAGTTTACAGAGTCATCGACCCCCCTCCCCAAGCTGCTTTAGAAGGTGAAAAATTACACTTTACATTTTTCAATATTAGAAAAACGGTCACAAATAGAAAATTGAACGTAACTGAAAAAAGTCTATTTCTGGTGAACTAGCTGAAACCAACTGTTTGAATTAGTCTGCTGACTGGATAAAGCAACTTAAAGCAAACAAATCATCTGAAAGGGATAAGTATTTATTAACTGCTATTTTATATTAAGGTTTATATTTAACTACTGTGGTTTTATTTTTTAAAGGTTTTTTTTTTCTTTTCTGTCTTGGGTGCTAAACAGCAAAGTTTGGTGTGCTAGTGTGCTTACAGCAAGTTTGTCACAACCTGCTTTACTTTGCAGTTTTCCCTCCATTTGAGGGGGTGGGGTTTGATTAGTTGCACCTGAACAGACTGTATAAATAGAACCCCTGGTACTCCAGTGGAGCTTGCTCTAGTGTTAGCTTCTCTTAAGTGTTTGCTCGTTAAGTGGGGGATCTGTAAGTGGAGTTATAAACACCGGAGTTAAGTGGGGGATCTGTAAGTGGAGTTATAAACACCGGAGTTAAGTGGGGGATCTGTAAGTGGCGTTATAAACACCAGAGTTGAAAACTAAAGGAGGTTTAAACTAGGTCAAAAGTTTGTTCTAAACCCTCATTTTTATTTTATATATTTTTATTTTTTTCCTGTTTTGATCTGTAACTGGGATAATGAGTGCTAGCAAGATTGAAGGCCTGACTCAGTGCACAGTCTGGCATATGTATGCAGATTTGGAACAAGAGATCCAAAATGCTTACCTCTGTGGTGGTTGTGAGCAAATTGCCACTTTGGAGGCTCACGTTAGAGCACTAGAGCAACAAATTGCAACATTGCAGTCGATTGACAATCTTGAAAGGAGTCTTTTGCTCACTGAGCAGGACCTAGCGGGGTCAGATAGTTTGGGGGGAACAGAACAGCAGCAGGAGGTTGAGGCAGCTAGCTGGGTGACAGTTAGAAAATTTAAGGTGGGCAAAAGGAAAATGGAGGCTGATCCGGAGATTATACATCGCAACAAATTTGCCAGATTGTGTGAAGATGATGGGAGTATGAACTCTGGATTGGCAATTCTAGATGGGGCTGATCTCTCTAACAGCCTGGAGACCAGTTTCTCTAGTAGTGGTGGGGAGGCCTAAGCAGATTGTGGTTGTAGGGGACTCAATTATTAGGAAAGTGGATAGGGTAATTTGTCGTCCAGATTGCTACAACCGAACAGTTTGCTGTCTACCTGGTGCCAGGGTTCGGCATGTGGTTGATTGGATAGACAAATTATTGGGTGGGGCTGGGCATGACCCAGCTGTCTTAGTGCATATCGGTACTAATGACAAAATAAATGGTAGATGGAAGACCTTAAAGAATGATTTCAGGGATCTAGGCTCTAAGATCAAGGAAAGGTCTTCCAATGTCATCTTTTCTGAAATTTTGCCTGTGCCATGTGCAAGTTAAAGAAAACAGCGGGAGTTTAGGGAGCTAAATGCGTGGCTCAAGTCTTGGTGCAGGAAGGAAGGGTTTGGGTTCCTAGAGTGCTGGGCTGATTTTTCGTTGGGGTACAACCTATACAGTCGTGACGGTTTGCACCTCAATGGAAGGGGGTCCGCGGTGCTAGGGGAAAGAATGGCTAAGAGGTTGGAGGAGAGTTTAAACTAGGCAAGAGGGGTGGGTGAGATAAAGAATTATGGGGAAGCTAGGGAAGATGGGGCAGTGGGGTTAGTAAGGGGTCATGGGGGAGGAGTGAGGGGGGCATACATTTTACCAGCTAAGGAGGTCCCTCTGTTACAAGGAAAACAGAATAATACTAACTTAACGTATAATTCTTCACTAAGTAATGCAAATTTCAAAAGTAAAAGTAGTAACCTCTGCTGTATGCTGGCAAATGCACGGAGTTTGTCAGGTAAAATGGGAGACCTGGAATTAATTGCATGCTCTAATAATTATGATATAATTGGTATCACTGAGACCTGGTGGGATGAAACCTGTGACTGGATTGTGAATTTAAATGGTTACACCCTTTTTAGGAGGGACAGAGGGATTAAAAAGGGTGGAGGAGTGTGTTTGTATGTAAAGCCTGAATTAAAACCATGCGCTAAAGAAATAACAATAGCTGGCACTGGTGAGGGTATAGGATCACTCTGGGTAGAGATTTTGACTGGGCAAAAGGTAACAAAAAGAATTATCATTGGTGTATGCTATAAATAGGGATGCACCGAATCCAGGATTCGGTTCGGGATTCGGCCTTTTTCAGCAGGATTCGGATTTGGCCGAATCCTTCTGCCCGGCCGAACCGAATCCGAATCCTAATTTGCATATGCAAATTAGGGGCAGGGAGGGAAATTGCGTGTCTTTTTGTCAGAAAACAAGGAAGTAAAATTTTTTCCCCTTCCCACCCCTAATTTGCATATGCAAATTAGGGTTCGGATTCGGTTCGGTATTCGGCCGAATCCTTCGTGAAGGATTCGGGGGTTCGGCCGAATCCAAAAAAGTGGATTCGGTGCATCCCTAGCTATAAACCACCTCGTATAAGTGTTGAGTAAGGCCAGCTACTCTTACAGATACAAGCGGCTTCACAGCTGGGTCAAGTTGTTGCTATAGGTGACTTCAATTATCCAGACATTGACTGGGGTAATGGGGTTGCTAAGACAGAAAAAGCTAGTAGGTTTGTAAATATGCTGAATGACAACTTTTTATTCCAGCTCGTTCAAGAACCTACTAGGAATAACTCTCTTTTGGACCTTGTAATAACTAACAATACTGAACTCATCGCTAACATTTGTGTGGGTGAGCATTTAGGGAATAGTGATCATAACATGGTCTCCTTTGAGATTCTGTTGCAGAAGCAATTCTATAAGGGAGTAACTAAAACACTAAATTTCAGACGTGCAAACTTTGACAGTATAAGGGCATCTCTGCAACATATTAAGTGGGAAATGCTTTTTTCAGGGTTAAACACAGAACAAAAATGGGAAGTCTTTAAAATGCTGCTTAATAAATATACTTGTCAGTATATTCCACTTGTAAGCAAGGAACGTTGTTGCAAAGCAAAACCTTTTTGGTTCAATAGAAGCGTTGGTGTTGAGGTGGGTAAGAAAAGACGTGCTTTTAAAACTTTCAAGTTAGCTGGTACAGCCGAATCATTTATAAGGTACAAGGAGGCCAATAAATCATGCAAAGAAGCTATACGGCAAGCTAAAATTGCAATAGAAAAGGATATTGCAGCAAGCAGTAAGAAAAATCCAAAATTATTTTTTAAATATGTTAATAGTAAAAAAATGAAGCAGGAAGGGGTGGGTCCCTTACTATCAGAGGGGGGTCAGCTGGTTGATGAAAACAAATTAAAAGCGCAGATTCTGAATTCATATTTTTCATCTGTCTACACAAATGAGCAATCAGTAAGTGAAGGTTTCCTTCTTAACAGTCCCAATTCTAGTAATACAACTAATGATGCATGGTTCACAGATGATGAAATTCAAAAAGAAACTAGAACATGTTAAGCTTAACAAAGGTCCAGGGCCAGATGGTATTCATCCCAGGGTAATTAGCGAGCTTAGCTCTGTGATTGCCAAACCTCTTTACTTAATTTTTCAGGATTCATTGAGATCTGGCATAGTGCCGAGAGACTGGCGAATTGTTAATGTGGTGCCTCTATTCAAAAAAGGATCCCGTTCTCAGCCTCAAAACTATAGGCCAGTTAGTCTGACGTCAGTGGTAGGAAAGCTTTTCGAAGGGTTAATAAAGGATAAGATACTGGACTTCATAGCAAATCATAATACTATGAGTTTGTGCCAGCATGGTTTTATGCGTAATAGGTCTTGCCAGACTAACTTAATTTCTTTTTATGAGAATGTAAGTAGACACCTCGATTCTGGGATGGCAGTGGATGTGATTTACTTAGATTTTGCTAAAGCATTTGATACAGTGCCACACAAAAGGTTACTGGTTAAATTAAGGAATGTTGGCCTGGAACATAGTATTTGTACCTGGATAGAGAACTGGCTAAAAGATAGACTACAAAGAGTGGTGGTAAATGGAACATTTTCTAATTGGACCAGTGTTGTTAGTGGAGTACCGAAGGGCTCTGTACTAGTCCCTTGCTTTTCAACTTGTTTATTAATGACCTGGAGGTGGGCATTGAAAGTACTGTTTCTATTTTTGCAGATGATACTAAATTGTGCAGAACTATAGGTTCCATGCAGGATGCTGCCACTTTGCAGAGTGATTTGTCTAAACTGGAAAACTGGGCAGAAAACTGGAAAATGAGGTTCAATGTTGATAAATGCAAGGTTATGCACGTTGGCAAAAATAATATAAATACAAGTTATACACTAAATGGCAGTGTGTTGGGAGTTTCCTTAAATGAGAAGGATCTAGGGGTCTTTGTAGATAACACGTTGTCTAATTCTGGGCAGTGTCATTCTGTGGCTACTAAAGCAAATAAAGTTCTGTCTTGCATAAAAAAGGGCATTAACTCAAGGGATGAAAACATAATTATGCCTCTTTATAGGTCCCTGGTAAGGCCTCATCTGGAGTATGCAGTGCAGTTTTGGACTCCAGTCCTTAAGAGGGATACAAAGGAGCTGGAGAGAGTGCAGAGACATGCAACTAAATTGGTTAGAGGGACGGAAGACTTAAATTATGAGGGTAGACTTTCAAGGTTGGGGTTGTTTTCTCTGGAAAAAAGGCGCTTGCGAGGGGACATGATTACACTTTACAAGTACATTAGAGGACATTATAGACAAATGGCAGGGGACCTTTTTACCCATAAAGTGGATCACCGTACCAGAGGCCACCCCTTTAGACTAGAAGAAAAGAACTTTCATTTGAAGCAACGTAGGCGGTTCTTCACAGTCAGGACAGTGAGGTTGTGGAATGCACTGCCGGGTGATGTTGTGATGGCTGATTCAGTTAATGCCTTTAAGAATGGCTTGGATGATTTTTTGGACAGACATAATATCAAAGGCTATTGTGATACTAAGCTCTATAGTTAGTATGGGTATATTGAATTTAATTAAAAGTAGAGAGGGGTGTATGTATGGATGCTGGGTTTTCATTTGGAGGGGTTGAACTTGATGGACTTTGTCTTTTTTTCAACCCAATTTAACTATGTAACTATGTAACTGAAAAAATTGTTGGCAGGTGAACAACCCCTTTAAGGGAACACAATGTGTTATGTACTTGTCGAGAAACATGTCAAGTAATACCAAGAGCTTAAAATGAAACATAGAGTGGCAGATTTATCAAGGGTCAAAGTGAATTTGAGGGAATTTTCAAAGTAAAAATATTTGAAATTCAAAGTAATTTTTAGGATACTACAACTGCGACTTCGATTCGAAATAGTTTGAATATTCGACCATTCGATAATCAAAGTACTGCCTCTTTAAAAAAACTTCAACTTCAATACTTCGCCAAATTAAACCTGTCGAAGTGCTATGTTAGGGGGGGTTTAGGTAAGTGAGAGAACCAATCCACACACATAGGATAAAATCACTGTCCAGCTTTATTTGAGTAATTAAAACAAACCGGCATCTATTACAGATGTACTCCTACTCTATGACATGTTGGATCACCTGACGCGTTTCATCTCTGAAGTGCCAGAAAGAGGCATGAAACGCGTCAGGTGATCCAACATGTCATAGAGTAGGAGTACATCTGTAATAGATGCCTGTTTGTTGTTTTAATTACTCAAATAAAGCTGGACAGTGATTTTATCCTATGTGTTTGGATTGGTTCTCTCACTTACCTAAACCCCCCCTACATATGATGTCCACTGGATGGAGACCAGTACGAGGAGATCAACACACCATTTGGACTGGACACAATGAAAGAGTGGCTGCAGCAGGGGCATGCGAGTTCTTTTTTCTTCCAAATCCTTGAAGTGCTATGTTAGCCTATGGGGACCATCTAGAGCAGTTTTCTAAGTTTTTTGAAGTCGAAGAAAAACCGTTTGATCGATCACTGAAATCCTTCAAATCGTTCGATTCGAAGGATTTAATCGTTCAATTGAATGGTTTGACTTCGACCGCAAATGGCCAAATGTGATGAAAAAAACCTTCGACTTCGATATTCGAAGTAATTCAATTCGATGGTCGAATTTCGAAATATTTTCAACTTCGAAATTCGACCCTTGATAAATTTGCCCCCCAATGTATATAACATTCTAATAAGCTCTTGGAAAATATATATAGTATAAAAGATCTGCTACAAGTACAAAATGTGTTATCACAGAAAAAGAATCCAAGTGGTGTGATACAGTATAATCCACAATTTTAGTCATTACATAAATCAGGACGAGGTCAAAAACAGAAAGAGTATGTGAAAAGTTTCTTGATACTTTCATGTGGATTAGATGTTAGTGTACTGATTACAGCTTGTTCCACTTATTTTTGGCAGATTGATTTCCTCTTCCAAGTTGGAGTTTAGTGAAAAAAAATAATAAAATGAATAAATAAAATAAGCTTCAGCTGTGAAATATTATTTAAAGTTAATAGGCCATACATGGAATGAATGTACTATGCAAGCCACATATTATAAATCTTTTTTTTTACAGTTCATTAGTTTCATTTTTCGTTGCATACACATAATCCATCAGAAATACATATAGGCTAATACCCAATTTAAATCTTCAGGTTAAAAGCTTGCACAACATTGTGTCAAAAATGCATTGACCGGGAGAAAAGTGATATATTGATTAAAATGTCAAAAAAAACTCACTCAAACTTATAGACCATTCATTAGATCATAATGCAATTATATGTATTATAACTGTTTCTTCCTGACATCAAGAAGTGGTGATTATAGCTTAAAGGAGGCATTAGCTCAAACATCTGTGAAACCATAGGTCATCTTAAGCATACCAGATTTTGTAAAAATTGTGGACAAGACAGAATACACAGGTAGAAGGGCTGATCGGATTGCACTTAATTTAAATGCAATCCGTTTCCAATCAGTGCAGGTAAGCAACTTGATTTATGGAAGCAGTGCTCAATTTTTCAGATCTGATGTTTATCTGACAAACAAAATACTATATATTGTCTTCATATGCAATTGGTTAAAAATGTCAGTCTCTTGGGTTATTTCTTGCCGATCCCTTCACAGTCTCTCAACTGTAAGAAAAAGTCCAGAACAAATGTATATGTATTCCCAAGGGAATACTTAATTATCTGATTTTAATTACATTTTAATAAAAACGTTATCACACTATCCTTGGTTCCCATTTCTGGTCTGGAGTCTGGAAGGAGCGGTGACTTGGAGGAGGAATCCAAAAGGGATTTTCTCTACATGAATAACGCCACAGCAGTGGTTTGTAAGTAGGCAATCCGCACAGAGGGTGGAGGCACTTTATCCTTACAACACAGTTTGCGGCATAGGAAGAACACCTTCTCTCCTTATACTTACCTTTGACCTATTGTCCTTTTCTTAACTAACAGCTGCCCGAAGGAAAGGGGGAGCACACTTACTAATAAGTTATCATATACACAGGGTGATATCCCTTTTAAATGGACGTATTACGCTATGCTTGTTTTTAATTTCTGTTGCCACAGGCGCTGATCTCCTTATATATATTCCCTTGTGAATACATATACATTTGTTCTATATATTGTCTTCCTCTACCAATGGTTAAGAAACCATTAATAATAATAGTAGAAACCAAGAGCACCACCTTTGACTGATGCATTGCCAGCATTTTCTGGCTGTACTTTTTATATGCTTGGATCTTTTGATAACTTTCATGGCATTTATAGTTTTAGAGGAATAGAGTTTAATTGTAGTTTAAAAAACCTTTAAAACCAATAACATTTGACCTTTTATAAACAGGTGTCCAAAGTTTCTAGTTTCAATCCTCAAGTTTGTATAAACTGTTACTAGTGCCTTTCTCTAAATCTAATGATGATTGAGCTTTGAATGCCAAGATTGGGGTCTGTTATTATATTAAAAAAATTATGATAATAAATACATTTTACAGACATAATATCAAACTTGCAGGCAGCCCGTTTTAAATATGTTAGAACTCATCGATGAGAAAATTGGAAACAATTACAGTGGGAACTAAGGACAGTGGTCCAAGTGTAATGCCACCCAAAAATGGGGATTGTGCCATAAATATCATTTTACCCACTGACTTTATAGTTTATAGTACGTGTGAGTGGTGAATTGTATCCTTTATTCTTTAATCTAATATTTCTGCTTTAATCTTCACCTTTCCTTTCTTTAAAGTGCTGTACTTTATGTGCTGTACTTGAATTTGCAGCTGGTCTATTGCTTACAGTATTTGTATATCCAACTGTCTCCAACATTTTACTGTACTAAAGTGTACTATTCATTTATAAATCTATTAGTAAAAAAGTAAGCGTTATAAAGCTTATTATGGCTTGATCTTCATGTTTATGCAATTTAATGTCTGTACTAAGCTCTGCAGTATTGTAACTTGCAACTTGATGACTCCCTTCCATAATCAGGGAGAGTGAAACCAGCATACTGAAAGTAAACTGATTCATTCGGCAGATAATGGAGGAATAGTGTTCCGCTGTGCATTACAATTTCAGAACACAAATTACATTTTGTTAAAAACATAGTATTTTAATGCACTGCTCATCATTGTGGCAAGACATTATCAGTTTAATACCTGGTGCCATTTTCCCTTGGTATAAAATAGAAGCTGAAGCAATCATGCTATCAATTAGAAATTCTGCTATACTTGATACAGAACAGAAGTGGGAGTATAAACTTAAATTTGATTTATATATTTTTTCTGTTATGATTCTTTACTGCCACCAAGTGACAACTTACATTGAATCTTTCAACCTGTGCACAATGCTATTTAAAAATCATAAACTAACAATTCATCCATCATCCCCTGTGATTTAAATCCACCATCACTATTAGAAGAGAATAGGTAACATTTTTATTCTAAATATAAAATTATTAACATGCTATTATTAAACTTATCATTTGATCAAAATGATAAGTGAGAAACTGTTTTACAGGTATTATACAGATACCTACTTACCTGGACTATACTGTACATCATCATCTATCAAAGCCCTTCTTTGGGAAACATGTTTAACCTTGGGATCTTTCCAAGCTTTCTATTGTTGCAGGATATATGATACAGTGGGAATAAGGACAATAATTCAGAAACATTGGAGATAATAGAACCTGCTCATCATATCTATACAAAGATAATACTTCTTCCACTAATAAGGTCCTTTGGGGTAATGTAATAATAGGAGCAAAGTTTGCACTAGTTCTTGTAGCCACACCATTGAAACATCCTGGTTCTTCCACATATGTGTACACCATGTTTTTAGAGATGCAGAAAGTTAAACACCATGACGCAGTCCAGATGTTGTATTCTATACATAACTCTTTGAGTGTAATATGAGCCTGTTTTCTTTAATATTTAATAAAAAAGTTAAATACTCTGTATATTAGTGTAACCCTTTCCTTGACACACTTCTTGAGATTTCTTTGCATATGAAAGATAATGGGAACTGGGATTTACAGCATGCAGTGCCTCCACCAAGTGAGCACTGAGGATCACCACTCAGGGGAAATTCAACTAGGAAAATAAAACACACAGTTTTTAGTAAACCAAAAGAAACTTTATATAAAGAATAAAGAAAAGAATAGATTATACAGTGCAATGCAATATTCCTACTAGGGATGCACCGAATCCACTTTTTTGGATTCGGCCGAACCCCCGAATCCTTTGTGAAAGATTCGGCTGAATACCGAACCGAATCCGAACCCTAATTTGCATATGCAAATTAGGGGTGGAAAGGGGAAAACATTTTTTACTTTAGGATTCGGATTCAGTTCAGCTGGGCAGAAGGATTCGGCCGAATCCGAATCCTGCTGAAAAAGGCCGAATCCTGGCCGAATCCCGAACCGAATCCTGGATTCGGTGCATCCCTAATTCCTACACTAGGGAAACGTGGTTCTTTTTAGTAACTAGCACAGTCTCTTTCCACTCCGGTTGGACTTAAGGGGGTTATGTACTAAACTCCGAATTCAAAAATCATGAAATATTCGTGCAATACTCCAAAGTTTTCAGAGTTTTCAGGTGAAAATTCTGAAAAATCGTGAAAATCTAATGGAAAATTTTGCAAAAAATCATGAAAAACTGATTTTTTTCCCATAAAGCAAATTTTCAGTAAAATTGAAAAATAAATAAGTGTAAAAAAAAAGCCTGAGCGGATTTGAGTTTGTAGCAGAAAATATTGAGATAAATTCAGACTTTGATAAATAACCCCAAAAATGTCCCTTTATTCCCCAGGTAGTGTTACTTGCCCCAATGTATCTCTTCTTTGGGATAGAGGCTGTAGCTTCCATATGGCAGGCTCACAAGAAACACCTGTCCTCACACCAAGGACACTCAAGGATTGCAACTGGCATCCAACCACTGAACGGAATGAAGGACAACCTTTCCTTCTAGGCTGATACTCAGATCTGTCCAGCTGAGCACAATACAAAGTTTCACTTAGTACTGCAGCTCTATCACATTACATGCTGCACTGTCCCTGCTTTTTCTCTCAGACTCTCTCTGGCTCTGGCTAGATGTTGCAGCAGGGGCTTTTTGGCTCCAAAGTTAGGCACTCCCCTGGCTCCTCCTCCTCTCCCAAGGATGCACTGGGGCACCCAGCCAATCAGATGGCTCTCCAGCCTGTAACCAGGCTATCCTTGCACTATATACATTATTTAAATCTTGTTTCCTTAAGTCTTTGCATTATCCCAAAATCATGTGCCAAAAATGGGGGACTTAATGTTCATACCCATGCAATGGTTGCTAATTTGGATGGTAAGGAGGTAGAAGGAATGTGGAGTATGCAATGGCACGTAGGAAGTGCAGAATGTAAAGTGAAAGTAATTGCCTGCCCCGCATACATGCATAGAGGTGGGACAGGCAATAATGATTGACAGATGAGATATTTAAATGCGTTTAAAAAGGTATGGATGTTTTAATAAAAAACAAATTTGGGTTTCAAGTTCAGGTTGAAAGGCTTTTTATGTCTGTGTGAAAGATCCCCTTAAACAATACATATTAAATGGGCCCTATACACCTATTTGAACATAAGGCAAGTAAATAGTGCATACAAATGTTATTTGTGCTTTAAATTTTTTTAAAAATCCATATTTTCTCTATTTATATAAAAAAATAATTAAAGCCATTCATGTTTTTTACCCATGCTACCTCCTCTCATTACCTCTGGTATAAGAACACCAGACCTTCTTTCAACAAGATGGGCTTTTTCTAAGTGGAAAGAGCACGTGAGGGTGTTGTTAAAATATACCTCTATAATGTCAAAAGTGTAAAATAATAGAAAAAGGATGCCAGGGGTTCTTTGCAAACAAAATAACAACAGGCATTATTTAAAATAAAGTGCCACAGGCACTGTTTCAATTGGGATTAAAAAGGTAGAGGGACTGTATGTGCAGTGCACGTTGACCCCGCCCAAAATATAAGCCACACCTACCATTATTATAAGCCTCGCCCACCAATACTTGATTACGGACACTTTAATTCAAAACAATTTTGCATCTTCCATTTTTATAACAACACGACAACTTAGTTTAACAGCAATAAACAGTTCAAACTAACACTAACCCTAACTTGGCACAATGGCACTAACATGGCACAATTGCAATTGTATGTATTATACCCCCAGAATTCATAGCACCATTGCAATTTCATTTATAAATACCCCCAGAATTCATAGCACAATTGCAATTTCATTTATAAATACCCCTAGAATTCATAACACAATGGCAATTTCATGAATAAATACCCACAGAATTCATAGCACAATAGCAACCACTGGCATTTTAGCTGTTGCTGAACCACAACTCCCATCATCCCCTCCCAGCACAACGGGATGATGGGTTTTGTTAGGTGTGAGTGATGCTGATGCTCTACCCAAGAACACCCATCAAAGGGGAGCTGCATGAAGGTATTGCTGCTGGGAGCAGGGGAAACCCTAACTTGCTCCTTAGTTAGCTGCATGTTTCATAGTTTAACCCTTCTGGCCACAGATGATATTCACACTCCCTTTATATTAAATGGCAGCATTATTTTTAAAAAAATTCTGTTTTACTTTAGGGGCATTCCCTGGGGGGGGCTAATTATTTTACTTATGAAACATATACACTTTTTCTAGGACAACCAATTTCTAAAATCTGTAGAAAGTCCAATTTCTCCTGAATATTCCAGTACCCAGTGCTTGACTTGGGATTAAACAGCTAACTGTTACACGAAGAAGCAAGTTAGGACTTCCCCTGTCCCAGTACAGGCTCCCACTGGCAAATCACTTTATGCAGCTCCCCTCTCCCTGTGCTGTCACCCACCCTCCTTTCTACTGATCTCCCCCTAACCCACACTGTATGTCTGACCTGGCTCATTCTAAACAGCTTGTGTCCCAGAATTCCTCACGCTTTACTTATTTTGGCCCACGTAGCTGATTAACAAAATACTCTCCCCCGGCTCCCTCCTTTCTCCACCTCTGCTGCTGTGTGTTCCAGACATGCTTAACCCTCGCCTGCCTGTCCTGTCCATCCCTGAGAAAAATGCCCACTGCTTCCTGTGGCTGCTATTGATTGCAGGACATTGCAGCAGCCAGAGTCAGGGCAGGAAACAGCAGTGGTGGTGGGTAGACCCAGTCCAGGCATGAGTACAGGTGCTCATGCAGCCCAATCTTTAAAGGAATGCACACTTTACCAGTGCTACCAAGATGAGGGAAAAAACTCGCTCTGGTATGTTGACCCTTGCCATCCAGCCAGAGGGGATGCAATTCAGTGATAAAAAAGATTTGGCGGGATACCATCCCGCCGCATCCCGCCCCAATTCCAGCACTGGCCACAGGGTTGATAATACTCACACACATGAGGTAGTAGTAACAAATGCCAGGTACAGTCACAGGTGTAGCAGATACAGACACAATGGTACCACTGTAAGAATAGCAGGGGGAGTTGAATTGTACAGTTGTCAGTACCTCATGTGGTCTGGATCCCTACAGTAGACGTGGAACAGGGATATAACAATAACCTAATTCCCTTGTCAGTACTGGGGTCCCTTCACTACAAGCCTGGGGGAGAGCTACTCCCCTCTACCCCCTTGGTGGAGCTCAAAGTTATTCTTGATAACTAATCTCACTGACTCACTCCTCCTAGAGAGTGCTATAACAGTAGCTATCCTGCACACTAGCTAACCTCATTCAAGGGGTCCCTTTTCCACGGCTTCTCTAAAGGGGTTGTCCCTTTAGGGCCTTATTGACTCCAGGCTCAATGGACATCCACCCAGATCAACTGCTGCAGGCCAAAGAGGAAGGACCTCCCCCTGCCAAGCACATTGTAACAGTGAGAAAGGTAGGTCATAAACCTGCAGGCCAATGAACTGGGTATGCAAAATAAGTAGAAATGTTCACATGGGTTTTAACCCAGCAACAAGGAAATGATGCACTGGAAGGTAATGAAATGCCTAAAGAAGTGCCTGAAGTTGTTGATTAACAACATTTTCCTCCATCCAAAATTGCTCCGAAAAGCCAAATGTCTAGTCTCACAAACCAAATTCCTGTGATTTAATTAATTAAATAACTCACAATAACTAGCATTTTTCTGCAATGGTTGCCTAATAGATAGAGAATTTCTGAATACCTATGTGACGTAAAAGGAATTGGTGAAAATGTTGGATCACAAAATAGCCAATGAATGCAACAGACTGAAGGCAAGTTATGGTAAAAACTGAGAATGAGTGCTATTTGCTGTCTTGGATATACCTGGAACTAGTGATGTGGAAAATTTGTGGCGAATTTCCGACGCCAACGACAATTAAACAAATGCCCATTGACTTTGATAAGCGTCAAATTGTCGGAATTATGGCCAGCATTGCTTTTGATGTCCGTGAATTGACGCAGATGTCAAAATTCACTTTTCGTGAATTTTCTGCCATTTCGTGAATTTCGCTGGAAATTTGCGCATCATTATCTTGAACTGTAAGAAAAAATTGTGGGCCCCATATACAGCATTATTGCAATTGTCACCTACTACTGAATAAGGCTTGAACCATGCTAATCATAAGTAGTCTGGTACAGCACTTGCTCTGCAAGAGGTAACCTGAGATTTAAATGGTTTATTGTGACAGTTTGGGATGTACAGGGTGGCACTTGTGTTAAGGCATTGAAAGGTACCCTACAGCATATTCTAGGGCACGCGCACGTAACAGGGACAATCTCCTTTTAGGATATAAAAGTAAACAGAATTTATCATCCTTGAATAAGAAATATAAGAAAAACGATTCCAAATGTAAAAATATTTATTTCAGTACAGAATACAGTGTAGAATATGATGATATTTGTCGTATAATACGTAAGCATCTTCCGATTTTGTTCAATGATTCAATTTTGAGAAATATTTTGTCCGATTGTCCTCTGAAATTGGTGTCAAGGAAATCGCCAACTTTGGGTAATAAACTTTCCCCAAGTCTAGTTTCCAGTCCTTTGGTTCCATCGTCAAGTAATTGGTTACATGCTAAAGGAACTTTCAAATGCGGTAGATTTCCTTGTAAAACATGTAAGGTGATTACAGTTAGTTCAGATTTCAAATCAAATACTACTGGGAAGATATTTAACAACACCACATACAATAATTGCTGCAGTAGAAATGTAGTGTACTTGAGTGCAAATCCTGCAATAAACAATATGTGGGTCGCACGACTCGTCCACTTAAGGACAGAGTCAGAGAACATCTTATTGCGATTGAGAAATCCGATCCTAAATCGCCTATAGGTAAACACTTTAGTCAATGCAGTGGACACGGTTCCTCTGATTTGGGTGTAAAAATTATTGAGAAAATAAAGCTCCCTCTAAGAGGCGGTGACCCTATTACTTTATTGAACAAATGAGAGGCCTTCTGAATTTTTACCTTTAGTACAAGGAATCCATGTGGCCTCCACACTCGCTTTGATATTATGTATCATTTTTAAGTTTCACTTTTTAAACTTTAAGCACTTTGCCCATTATGTAATTATTGGTGTCTATTTGTATCTATTTATAGTAATGTGTGTAATGATTACAGCTTATGATATTCGCTTTAACCAACAGATGGCGTGGCATTCATGTACTATTTATAGAGCATTTCCATGTATTGTTCCTCTATGCTTATGATTAAGGGCGCATGCGCCCGAAACGCGTCAAGCTTGTGTGATGTGTTCTCGCTTTTAAATGGATTAATAAAGAATTTGGATTTTTAATGAAGCAGTGTGCGGAAAATACAACTTTATCTTTCTTTGAAATATACGGCCTGGGACGCCAAGGTTTTTCCAGCACCTGATGATATCCAGCATGGACTGCCTGCATCTCTATAAGAGAAAGACGCGGTGAGTCTGAGCGGTTTACTGTTTTTTCACATTGAAAGGTATGTCAGTATGTAACTGTCATACACAGAATCTAATTAGCTCATTAGTAATTTGCTTGATAGTCAAGTATTGTTTAGTAAATTGATTCGGGCATCACTCATTGTTTGAAATACTTTCTTCAATATGATTCAGCACTTGAAAAAAGAACATACATTTTAGTTAATATTTACAATTTATCAATAAATACACACTGAGTATTTTCTTTGTCTCCATATAGCAGCCTATGCAGGTTTCTTAATCAGCTGCTCCAACTGCTGTCCATATACTGTAGCTGCGTATTCAGGTGTTGATGTTTAAACATTGATTACCTAGAAATAAAGTTGTTAATAAAATATATGCATATATAAATACAAAATTTGCACTCTTGGAACCATTTGTCAGCCTAACAATGAATAAATGAAATAAATGAAAAATGTTCTCAACAATCACATTTAGATAATATTTAACAATTATCTTTCTTGTAACCTCGCATAGGGGAATGTTGCCAACAAGTGTACCTAAGAGGGAGGGGCCCGCCTGTTGTTCCTCCTAGGTACAACTTTCCTCTGTAACTTATGCCCCTTCCACCGGGTCCCACTTTGGCCCCAGACCTAACCCTTGTTAAGCCATACACTTCATACAACTAACACCGAAGCCCCTTTCGCTGTAACTCTACACCAATACCACCCCTGCCAGACATCCCCAATGTCAACCATATTGACAAAAAATAAAAAAATACAATTCTCAGGATATTCCTTGGAAGTGACATTGTTACGATTTTTAAAATACTGTCAGTATAACTTAAAAACTGTAGTGCTGAATATCATGTTCCATGACATGCATTGTGCCAACATTTTAGAACAAAAATAGTATTTTTGTCGCATTCTATTTGAAAGCTAGTTAACCATCTTGCATCATTTAAAGCAGAGCTCAACACCTGTTTCCTCTGACCTGATTGTCTTATTTTTCTCTTCCTCTAAGCATTTTAATTTTCCAGAATTGAGCAATTCTGCCAGCACCTGTTAGCAATCTAAACACACAGCAATGAAACAGGACACAAAATGCTTTAACCTTCCTGTGGGAATTAGGAAGCTAAGATTGGAAGCTACAATTAGACACTGCCTAATTACAAAACAGATAAAGATCTAACCTAATGCATCACGAAGTGAAGACAGATATAGGTTGCCATGATCTTTTTCTGCAACTCGGAGCTGTCCAATTATGGCTTCATAGATTTCGCTGTATGACATTGTCATCTTAATGTTATATGAACGTTTAATATTGTGTATAATTATCATGCTGTGTTGAAAAAGTTGTACAGCACTGCTATGCCCACGTCTGACACAAGTGACTAGAGATTAAGATTTAAGAAAACTGCCAATGGTGATGTGTACTATTTTATATGCTTATATGCCAGGACTAATTTAGTACTGAAAGAGACTACTAATTAGCAACAATTATGTTACCTTTACAGGTAGTAAGTTGTTTGCAAACTGTCAACCTTATTTTACTTGACCATATTACTTTAAGTTTTGACAGACGGAACAAGAATTCCTTTAACGAATTGGGATGGGCGAATTTTTTCACCTTGTTTCACCGCGTAAATGACGCCCATAGATTTGTATGGTGTTGTGCGTCACAAAAAGGAAGCACAACAAAATTATTTTGCAGTTTCGGCAAAAAAAATTTGACTCCCATAGACTTTAATGGGCGTCTGCGACAATTCGCTGGTGGCGATTTTTTGGCGAAACAAAATGGGTCAAATTCGCCCATCCCTATTAACGAACTAAAGGGGAAATATACTCACTGGTCATGCAATGATGACATATGGGAAAACGGCATATTAATACATTATTTCAACATTTTCTGATGTTCTCAGTACAACTAGCACTTTTGATGCTTCGCATAATCCTAGTAGCAGATGGGTGCATTAACATTAATCAATTAATTAACTTTGAAAATCAAAATTTAATTAACAATAAATTCTCAAAGTAAAGCTTAGCATAACTATCCTAGTAATCTAATTAATAGCATTTACACTGAGCTTAAATTTCCAAAGGTGACCTCTCAAAATCTTTTGCATGTTACAGGATAATGGCTACCTTAGATCTTCAGTTTTAATTATCAGTGAGAAGCAAGTCAATTTGCATAACATGTCATAATGTCAAGTCTCAGTGGCATGGAAAATTGCTATTAAATAAATAACATTCCCTTAGATTCAGCTTATGATGACCTCCTTGAAATTAAAAGGGGATCTAAACACTTGCTCTACCACAGTTTACTAAGATGTTGCTGGGCTACGTGTGGCAGCACACATTAACAAAGGTTACAGCATACTGAGAGAGCAACATCAGCATGGGCGTCCACAGAGGGGGGCAAGAGGGGGCAGTACCCCCCCCCCCTGGGACTGTGCACATAAGTTTCCACCTGTTCATGCATTGGCCCCAGCTTACTGTGGTTTCTGTTGCGATCCCTCGAAGATTTTTCTTCTATGCAGCAGAGTTTTCTTTTAGCTCCTTCCCTAGGTGCTTGCTCCCCCCTCCCTTGTCACGGTGCTGCCGGATGGTATTACTTCAGGCAGCTGTGACAGAGAGAGAGAGCAGCCAGGGAGCATCTGATTGGCCAGTAGCACAGATTGCAGCGCGGGAGAAAACGAAGGAAGGAAAGCCCTATCTATTGCAGTCTGCAGCCTTGTACTTGTGAGTTCTGGGGGTATTTATACAATTACTTACCCCTGTGCCATCTGTTTGTGTGTTCTGCTGGTATTTAGGTATGTACTTGCCCCTGTACCATCTGTTTGTGAGTTCTGGGGGTATTTTTACAGATACTTGCCCCTGTGCCATCTGTTTGTGAGTTCTGGGGGTATTTATACATGTACTTGCCCCTGTACCATCTGTTTGTGAGTTCTGGGGGTACTTATACATGTACTTGTCCTTGTGCCATCTGTTTGTGAGTTCTGGGGGTATTTATACATGTACTTGCCCCTGTGCCATCTGTTTGTGAGTTCTGGGGGTATTTATACATGTACTTGCCCCTGTGCCATCTGTTTGTGAGTTCTGGGGGTATTTATACATGTACGTGCCCCTGTGCCATCTGTTTGTGAGTTCTGGGGGTATTTATACATGTACTTGTCCCTGTGCCATCTGTTTGTGAGTTCTGGGGTATTTATACATGTACTTGCCCCTGTGCCATCTGTTTGTGAGTTCTGGGGGTATTTATACATGTACTTGCCCCTGTGCCATCTGTTTGTGAGTTCTGGGGGTATGTATACATTAACTTGCCACTTTGCCATCTTTGTGTGAACTAGGGTTGCCACTTGTCAGACAACCGGTATTTTGAAGGGTTGCCCGGGTCAAAACTTCCTGGATGGTTTTTCAAATTAGGGAAACTGTGCAGGATTCCCTTGATTGACCTGGCGATTGGTTGATCGCTGTGGCATAGCTGCACCCCCTGATGGCAGTGACACACCCACCTATCTCACAGGCCCGCCCACAGATGCCTCCTTGCCCCACCCTGGAAAATGTTCTGCGGACACCCATGAACATCAGGCTTGTATTGGTAAAGTAATATTGCTAGATTAAACTTTTCCCATATTCTTCAGGGCCTAGCTCTGTTTTTTTATGTCTAAAACAGAAGTTTTCCTCTCACACCACTGCAAAGGGGCTAGGGTAATTTGTTGGGTTTAAGCTATACACACTACATTAATGTACTATAGATCTAAGGGGTAAAAAGTATCCACCTTTCTAAGATATGTATGTCTTCTTTCACTTTAGTGAAACCAAAAAAATATGTTGGTATTTGGATAAATAAGCACAGTCATATAAGGGTCCATTCACATCTGCACACACAGTGGGTGATTTGCACTTTTTCCCGCAATGAGTTACGTGTTGCGTACAGTTGCATTCTCCGCACTTCTGTATAATTGCGCCCTGTGCAGATCATTCAGACTTTGCTTAAAAATATAATTTTTTTGTTAAAATATTATTCTTCAAAACATTAATGTACATTAAAAGTTACCTATAGCTCATGTTGATCATTTTTCACTGATAGATCTGTTTTTGTAAGTTATTGTTACTTGAAGTTCCTAAACCTGACTGTTTTGCCAACCTGAGTTTCTAATGCTAACAGACTGCTGAAGCTCAAATATGGCAGCCCCCTCAGAGGGGAACACGGGATCAGATGTGTAATGTAAGAGCATCTACAACTACTTTTATCGAAAAATTATAGATCACATGCAAAGACAATGTTATGGTAGATGTAAAAAAAAAAAACATGTCATAATGTCAAGTCTCAGTGGCATGGAAAATTGCTATTAAATAAATAACATTCCCTTAGATTCAGCTTATGATGACCTCCTTGAAATTAAAAGGGGATCTAAACACTTGCTCTACCACAGTTTACTAAGATGTTGCTGGGCTACGTGTGGCAGCACACATTAACAAAGGTTACAGCATACTGAGAGAGCAACATCAGCATGGGCGTCCACAGAGGGGGGCAAGAGGGGGCAGTACCCCCCCCCTGGGACTGTGCACATAAGTTTCCACCTGTTCATGCATTGGCCCCAGCTTACTGTGGTTTCTGTTGCGATCCCTCGAAGATTTTTCTTCTATGCAGCAGAGTTTTCTTTTAGCTCCTTCCCTAGGTGCTTGCTCCCCCCTCCCTTGTCACGGTGCTGCCGGATGGTATTACTTCAGGCAGCTGTGACAGAGAGAGAGAGCAGCCAGGGAGCATCTGATTGGCCAGTAGCACAGATTGCAGCGCGGGAGAAAACGAAGGAAGGAAAGCCCTATCTATTGCAGTCTGCAGCCTTGTACTTGTGAGTTCTGGGGGTATTTATACAATTACTTACCCCTGTGCCATCTGTTTGTGTGTTCTGCTGGTATTTAGGTATGTACTTGCCCCTGTACCATCTGTTTGTGAGTTCTGGGGGTATTTTTACAGATACTTGCCCCTGTGCCATCTGTTTGTGAGTTCTGGGGGTATTTATACATGTACTTGCCCCTGTACCATCTGTTTGTGAGTTCTGGGGGTACTTATACATGTACTTGTCCTTGTGCCATCTGTTTGTGAGTTCTGGGGGTATTTATACATGTACTTGCCCCTGTGCCATCTGTTTGTGAGTTCTGGGGGTATTTATACATGTACTTGCCCCTGTGCCATCTGTTTGTGAGTTCTGGGGGTATTTATACATGTACGTGCCCCTGTGCCATCTGTTTGTGAGTTCTGGGGGTATTTATACATGTACTTGTCCCTGTGCCATCTGTTTGTGAGTTCTGGGGTATTTATACATGTACTTGCCCCTGTGCCATCTGTTTGTGAGTTCTGGGGGTATTTATACATGTACTTGCCCCTGTGCCATCTGTCTGTGAGTTCTGGGGGTATTTATGCATGTACTTGCCACTGTACCATCTGTTTGAGTTCTGGGGGTATTTATGCATGTACTTGCCACTGTACCATCTGTTTGTGAGTTCTGGGGGTATGTATACATTAACTTGCCACTTTGCCATCTTTGTGTGAACTAGGGTTGCCACTTGTCAGACAACCGGTATTTTGAAGGGTTGCCCGGGTCAAAACTTCCTGGATGGTTTTTCAAATTAGGGAAACTGTGCAGGATTCCCTTGATTGACCTGGCGATTGGTTGATCGCTGTGGCATAGCTGCACCCCCTGATGGCAGTGACACACCCACCTATCTCACAGGCCCGCCCACAGATGCCTCCTTGCCCCACCCTGGAAAATTTTCTGCGGACACCCATGAACATCAGGCTTGTATTGGTAAAGTAATATTGCTAGATTAAACTTTTCCCATATTCTTCAGGGCCTAGCTCTGTTTTTTTTATGTCTAAAACAGAAGTTTTCCTCTCACACCACTGCAAAGGGGCTAGGGTAATTTGTTGGGTTTAAGCTATACACACTACATTAATGTACTATAGATCTAAGGGGTAAAAAGTATCCACCTTTCTAAGATATGTATGTCTTCTTTCACTTTAGTGAAACCAAAAAAATATGTTGGTATTTGGATAAATAAGCACAGTCATATAAGGGTCCATTCACATCTGCACACACAGTGGGTGATTTGCACTTTTTCCCGCAATGAGTTACGTGTTGCGTACAGTTGCATTCTCCGCACTTCTGTATAATTGCGCCCTGTGCAGATCATTCAGCTGGGCTCATGTTAAAATAAGTGCATGCAGGAAATAAATGCATATATATGTTTTTTTTAACCTGTCCTATCCAAAGTTTTAGAAACATTCTGCCTGCCTGCTTAGCCATTATAAGACACCCAATAGGTAAAATAAAGAATTTATTTTATGTGTGTAAATAGTTGGGTAATGTGCAGGTTTAGCCAGCAGGTGGTACCAAGTCCACCTGTGGAGCCTAAAATTTCATGGCCGAAATTTTCTGGCCTACATGATGGAGGGCTGATAATGGAAGCCAGTGTTGACCACTTCCTGCTTGTAAACCACACCCACTTTAAACCACATCCATGTTACCACAAGACCATGTCCACATTAATGGGGGTAGCACATCAAAAAAAAACAAATGGTTGGTGCTCAATGCAGGGATATCACTCGTCAAAGTTAAGTGATATTAAGACCTCCCCTTAAATCCATATCTCCCCCTCCCTGTGGATAATACAGCACCCCCCAGCAAATGATTAAAAACCTTAGGTTCCCTATCAATATTTTTCAAATGCTAATAAACCCCAGAAGGCAGAGTATGGCAAACACAGGCAGAGTATAACACACCCAAGGACCATAGGGCAGGCAGAGTATGGCACACGCAGGCAGAGTATGAATCAGATGTGTCTGGAAAGCTGAGCAGAGAAAACAACTTGGAGACTTTGCTTAAAAATATAATTTTTTTGTTAAAATATTATTCTTCAAAACATTAATGTACATTAAAAGTTACCTATAGCTCATGTTGATCATTTTTCACTGATAGATCTGTTTTTGTAAGTTATTGTTACTTGAAGTTCCTAAACCCGACTGTTTTGCCAACCTGAGTTTCTAATGCTAACAGACTGCTGAAGCTCAAATATGGCAGCCCCCTCAGAGGGGAACACGGGATCAGATGTGTAATGTAAGAGCATCTACAACTACTTTTATCGAAAAATTATAGATCACATGCAAAGACAATGTTATGGTAGATGTAAAAAAAAGGTTTGGTTTCTGGTGTCAGTATATCTTTAAGATTGCCTCTGAACAACCCCCAAGGCTATATAGAGCCAGGGTCTTGCTAACTGGCTTAGGAGAAGCTGAAGTCATGTATCAATATTGAGTTAATAGCCAGTGTCTCATGAATCTCTAATAGGAGCTTATCAAAAATTATATTGATCCTCCAGCACCTACAAATAGGGCAGCTGCGCCAAGTTATTGACAAGCTGTTATTTTCTGCTATCTGGCATGGGTGTGCACTTCACCACTGATGAAGAGGACATGAGACCTTGCAATAAATGACCAAGTGGTAATTGATTGCACCAGTTAAGTTGTCTGTGTGCATCTTTTATATGGTTTTTTTCCTGGAGTAAAATATCCAAGTAACAGTGAGTGTATTGACCCGTATCATTTAAATTCTGGCAGCTTTCAGTCATCAGAAGGGTAACCGGAAGAAAAAATAAAAAAGGCATGGATTGTCGTCGTTGGACTATCCAGGCCAACGGGGTTAACATCCAGCTAGTAGGTGCATTCACTGAGGAAGTAGTCAAGGCAGAGGTCCCTCTAGGCCAAACTGGCTTTACTGGGCCTTGTTGTACCCAAGCTCACTGAAAACATCCAGCTGGATCAACAACCAGAAGCCAAAAAGGAAGCTACATCCCTTCTCATTCACTAAACCAAAATGTGAAAGAAAGTGGTCACAGTGCCTCCTGGCAAATAATACAACTAGGCAAATTACAACTAGCTACATGGGCATCTGCCCAGCAACCAGCGAGATCAGGAAGTGTAGGGATTTAAAGCCAATAGGGCACATTAACCCTATGGGTCCCTATATAGACAAATGTTGTATTTATGCAATTGTAGACAGAGGTAGAATTTTATGTGTTAAGTTGCGGTGTGATTTGCGGGGGGAAAAAAAGGGATAACACCCATTTCCACACAAAATGGGAGTACAAAACAGAAACTGCAATAGAGCAGTACTGCTAAATTGAACATTTCTAGCATTCACTAAATTCCTTATCACAATGAATTAGGTACAATAGCGCATTCTTAATCTCTTGTAAACACGTTTTCTTCCTTGCACATGTAGCACATTGAATTGAATGGAGCACAAAGTGTGTTTGAGTTCAACACACTAGTGTGAAGATGCCAATTCCTTCAACAAAGACCCTGCATGTGTATTTGACAACAGTAGATGTCTACCAACCATGGGTAGGCACTTTACATTCTGGTTGGATCAGTCATATCTGACAGAGTAGACATTCTGTGTATACTTTTTAAATAAAGCCCAACTGAATGGGCTAAGAGGGTTTTCGATCACTAGCAATTAGGCACACTGCTGCAGACCCTGCTCTTGCTCGCTGCTATAAGGAATAACTCAAAACCTAAAAAAAAAGTGCAAAAACAATTAGAAATATGTTTTACAGGCTTTTTAATAGTATGCTATTTAATTTGCAGGTGTCCCTTTGAAACGCAACTCTAGTGGATTTCATTCCCCCGTGGCAGATACTCTCATTCCAGACCAAAAGGTATAGGTATTTAGTGTTTACACACAACACTCCACAAAAACAGTTGGAAAGTATGATATTATTCAAAGAAGGTTTTCTTGATTACCTGAAAAAGGCAGTTTCTCTGACTTACTGCACAGATTAATTAAAGCATGTCCAGAGGCTGTTTTTATGTTTTGAAAGCCATGTACTGTAGTTAGTGATGCATATCATATCAGAATAGCTTCAGACAAACTTCAGGTAGAACACTATACTCTCGAACAGCAAATTCCTTTGTATTAAAAAAAAGGGTTTTCTGACACTGCCAGTGCAACCTAATTCTTTTGATTTTTTAATATTACATTTAAATTTTAAATTAGATTTTAATTTTAAATTTTATATTTATATTTTTTAAAATCTACATATTATAGCCCTGACCAATTACAACTTTGATTTACAATTTTATAATTATAATTTTTAAATTTTGTAAATGTGGTTCTCCATATTACAAAGAGCTTCTCAGATACTGTTAATCAAATCGGTTCCTACCCCAGGGGAGCTTACAGTCTAAGGTTTCTATCCTATTCACAAGGCATACATGAAGGTTAATTTTATCAGGAGTCAATTATCTTGCCTGTGTGTATTGGAAACCTAAGTACACCAAAGAAACCCACACAGGCATGAGGAGGAAATACCTAGCATATAATGCCATGGTTAAAATTAAACAGCTTCATGCTACAAGGCATTGACCAATGAAAAGTGCAAATAACACATCCACATAATTGGCCAGTCAAATGTATTTTCTATGAACATTAGACCAGCCTTTTTTGTCGGCCTTAGTTCTCTAAAGCATTCCTGTCATCACAATTAAAAGGATTTACAAATGCCTTAAAAGAATGTGTAATAATACCGAAGTCGGATCCCACCGATTAATTTAACAATATAGAAACCCGGGCATAGTGCTCGATATATATAACTGGTTGTCTGGTGGTTGTATGATAAATACATATGCATTACAGTATTTGTGGAATAATTTGATAATTAATAGAAATTCATGAATTGTATATCTGAGAACTACTATTATCCAGAAAGGTCATTTATGTAAGACATGTATTTTCAGGTTGCTTCACCTCTAGTCAAATTCCTAAGAGGACACACGTACCCTAATTGATCTATCTGGGTATTAGGGACTTTACTACACTTAAATTCAATCTAAAACACCAGTTGCTCCTTTTGTTGATAATGTACTTGTGCAGACACAGGCTTGTCCAGACACAGGCTAGCTAGAGAAAAATTTAATACACATGTACATTTATGTATTGTAATATATATGTTCTAAATATTACAATTGGTACAAATGATTATATTTCTAAAACAATTAAATATACAGAATGTTTTAAAGAAAATATTTATGTTGTCAAATATGTTAGTACAGGTATACGGCAGTGTAGCATTTTTAAGAATGATAACATATTATTTGAAATGCATTTTATTTTATTATAATAAAGTATTCTTAATGGACCACAGACATTAGACTTTATATCTTACATTACTGAGTCCATCTGTGGGGCTTTCAGTTATTTGCTTCACTTAAAATGCAAAAATAAACTCTTAGTATGCTGGCATAGCAATTTATATCTGGTCTCAACTCCCACAGCTGTGTCTTAAATTAAAAGTCTGATTGCTCAACTTGTCAAATTATAGTATATGAATACTGTTTAGTACAGTATTCCCCAACAAATACTTAAAATTCTGTGTAGGTTAACAATGGATGTAATTAAATTTTAATACAACTCTTTGAGCAAATTAGTCATATGTCACAAAAAAACTGGGAAAACGCAACATTTCATTAAATGCATTGGAATGCAACATTATATTGCAGCTATGATGTTTCTGCTCTACAATAACATATGTTGTTCTAGATTCCACTATGTCAGAACAGTTCCTCAAAGAAAGAAAAAAAAAAGCTCCCATGGTGCCAAGTTCTTCCAAACACAGTGCCTGGACAGCTCTCCAGATAGAAATGGGGAGAACTGAGAAGAGTTCCAATCTCCTTGGTTGATGTGAATGACAAGGCAGTAATTATGACATCTACATAATTCTGGTGCAACAGACCATTTTTTTCTGGCTAACCAAAACAAGTGGCAAAATTCTAGCACAGATTCCTAAAAAATTGTAGCCCTCATCTCTATTATGGAATGGAATTAAGAAAGATCAGCAAGCCTTCGCAGACACTGGTGCAAATATTAATATTTATAAAAAAATAAGATTACCATGGAAACATTTAAATTATTACATTGCTGAGATTATGAACTTGCTTAAATGAGCTGAATGTGTGGCTTTACTGGCCACCTTAAAGAGTATTTTAGATTATAAAATAGAGACAGATGAACAATCTTTGTATAAAACTGCATAAATAGGATCACTGTATAAATAAAGGATAATAATAATTGCAATTGACTGCTGATGATTTATGCATGTGTAACAGGAGACTGCAGTATAGTATGCAGGCATGCAGCCAATTGTACAAGTGAAAGATGATGTAAATAATATTGACAACTTTTATTTATTACAGGACAAAGAAAGATTCACTGGGGGAGAGTAAATCCATACACTACATTTTTTTCCCATGCAGGTATTCTTTTTGAGAAAAAATAAGACAAAAAACTGCACCAGCCCTTTTTCAGGCATACTTATCACTAATTGACACTCACTCATGTACAGCAGAATACAATCAGAATATATTACTCTACTATGCAGTTGGAAGTCCAAGCCAGTGATGCCCAGGATAAGATTGCAGCAAGCAGGTGCACTTACAGCTGAAAATCTTGATATAGTCATCATCAGCTTCCAGAGGGTTTTTAGGTCCACTTAATTGGATCAGTTTTCGGCTATGGAACAACTTTTTGCCTCTAGGTGGAGTTAGGTCAGGCCACATCCAGTGCTAGGAGGCTGTGGTATAAGTTGCCTGATTGAAAAGTGTTCTTCTTTTCTTCAGAGATGTAAAGTTCAGTGATAGGTTGGCATGCCAAAAGTAATATTATCTGCCTATCTTCTGAGAGGTCACAGCGGTGTAGTAGATTACGTTGCATTTAAACACTAATGGCATGAATGGAACACAGAGATTGGATGGCTTCTAATTCAGAGTTGTTTCTAGATACCAACATAAAGGGTGACTTTATTGGTAGAACCTTGGAGAACAAGGACCTGTGCTTCCTCAGTGAATACAGTACAACCTGTAGGCACCTTCCTCTTAGTTTGTGCATCAATCACACCTAAATTAGGGAGCACATTAAGGTGCAGTCTGCAAAGGAGTCTTTACTTATCTTATGCCATAGGGTTGCATTGTGCCCACCAGCTCTACATCAGCAAGAACCCAATCACAAGTGCTTCTCGAATGAGGGTCCTATATAAGTTCCCACCCCTTTTGCTTTGGCTTTTGAACTAAAGCCTTTTTAAATGACCCTTGATGTTAAATCACATTAGGTTCAATCTATAATTTGACCATTTCTTGAGAGGCGTGCAGTTTTTTAAGAAAAGTCTAATACACATCTGCTGGTGCTTGTTTTTAGAAGCCATGTACAACTAGAACATCTCAGCAATAAAACTGATAAGGCAGACATTTTTATTTAGACAACATAAAAATATAACTGTTATATAAGTCTTGTTTTTTATCTACTGCCTTGGCAATATTTTTAACTAAAATCTTAAAGCAGAGAGATCAGTATGGCCCAGCTTGTAGTCCTGAAATGAATACAAATAAATAAATATGTTCCCTAATGAAATAGCCCTTAGGGTATAAATGAGGATATGACAGAGCCCCTTCTCAGGCGAAGGGAATTTGAAAAAAGCCAATAGTGCAATAAGTAAGGGAACACAGTACAAACTGAAGGTTGATGCTTTCATTCCTGTAATACTTAAGGTGCAGCGAGTCATTGATAAATGAGTCTCTTAGTCTCAGAGACAGTTTATACTACCTGGATCATTGTCTTGCCTGACTGCTTGGAACCTAAAGTAAATGTTTATTACCAGAATAACCAAAGAGTGCGATTTCACAGAAAGTGCATTTTAAGAAAAAGATTTTACTATGAATTAAAAAAAAAAGAAGAAGAAGTTGGACTATTTCTTTGATTCTTGTTATGCATTTTACTGATCACATACAGGCTGATTTATTAATCATCAATATTTTTTTTACTGCTTATGTAGTCATGCACACATTCTGCCGTATTGAAACAGGTATCAGGTGTGATAAATGTGTCAGTTTGTTAAATCTTTCCCGTCATGAAAAGTTTTTAAACCTTTTAAAATAGATTACATTGCGGTGGTTCCATCTAGATCTATCATAAATTAGCCCCTTTGCCTATGAAATAAGAACATACATATGATAAGGTGAAAACCATTCCCCTTACAATTTAGAATAGAAGTTGTATGGAAGAGTTATGCAACCTGTGGCCGCTGTTTTAACTAAAGCAATTCATATAGAGAAGCAGAAATTGATTTGGGGATTGTGCCCACAAGTATTTGGGCTACTAACAAAAGCATCATCCATTTCCCTAGTGAATATAAATAAAGTAGTTTCATTGTGTGTAAGCTGAGAGGTATAACAATTAGCCTTAGGCAATTAACCTCTATATAGGAAACAGTAAGGTATTGGCATTAACCATGAGAATTCTTCCCAAGACAGTTTTTGGACAATGTGCAAGGTAGATTTTACAGAATTTTACAAAGATGATTGCGACAATAGTGAGTATATTATTATGGTCTTTAACTTGTAGGTCCCACTATAATGGAATGAAATGGATGTAATGCATCAGTGTGAAAGACCAGTGCTTCCATAAAATGAACAGACTATTTGTCAGTTGACAAAGCAAATTGTATTCTACTGTATGCTGGGAACTTATGCAAGGGATCCCTGGGAAAAGAAGTAAGATGCCAGTGCAGTGCTTTCTTAGAAAGATCTCCAAGTCACTGCATTTATTATATAAATGAAGAACCAGCTAAGGGAAAATAAGTGTTTAATTTACTGTGAGGTGCATAACATGACTGAATTAGCCAAGTTCCTTTAATTCCCTTAGTATTTTCATAGAAAGTAAAACACTGTTGTTATTTTCTACCATAGTTTTAAAAATGCTTAACTGGCCCCAACCACTGCTTTTAAGCACCCAAGAAGAATAGTCCCATAGCATGAGAATAACTGCTATATGAAGATGTGTTGATCTAAAGACCATAAAGAATATTTGAACTAGGAACTAGTGATGGGCGAATTTATGCCGTTTTGCTTTGCCGAAAAATTTGCGAAACGGCGCTGGCGTCTCGTTTTTGACGCCGGCGCCCGTTTTTGACGCCGGTGCACGTTTTCTCGATGCCGGCGCCCATTTTTGACGCCGGCGCCAGTTTTTGACGCGAATTTTCGCAGGCGTTTCGTGAATTTATTCGCTGGCGGTGAATCGCGCAAATTCGCAGCGAATTCGCACCTGCCGAATAAATTCGCCCATCATTATTTGGAACTATTTTTTTCTGGTTCCCCCATTTCTGGATAAACTAGCAAGCAAGAACTGAGAGAATGGTTGAGCTTGGTGGACAAAGAGAAGTGACAAAACGTCCATCATAGCTCAGGTAATAATTTTTCTAATATTAAGTAAATTCACAAAAAAAGTAAATAATAAGACAAAAGGAATAATAAAATAGTACTACAAGCAAACGATGGAAACTGGAGATACTGGAGAAACACCCTGTGCCTGTAATGCAAGCAAAGACACAATGAATACGCAGTATTCAAAATATGAAAAATATAAGAAAATACATACAGTATAACAATAAGTAAGAGGAGGTGCAGTATATGAATGCATTCAGTCAGGTCATGACACACAGTAGTAGTTAAAGGTGTTTGTGGATTGTAGAAAACTGTTATTGGCATGTACAATATGTTACCTCCAGACCTAAAATGTCAACACATTTTACATCTACTTTATAACTTGCTGATGCTTTAAGTATAAAGTATAAAAGCCCTGGATTGCACATTAAAACATTAAGGGGCATATTTATCAAGGGTCGAATTTCGAATTGAAAAAACTTCGAAATTCGAATCCAATCCAATTTTGTTCAAATAGGTCAGTTTTCGATGGAATAGGTCCATATTCGGCCAAATTCGAATCATATGAATCGATTTGATTCAATGTTTTTTGATTTTTCATAGTTCACCAATTGACTCCAAATGGGTTCTGGGAGGTCCCCTATAGGCTAAAACAGCAATTTGTCAGGTTTTAGATGGCGAATAGTCGAAGTCAAATCATGATAAATTTCGATATTTGGATTTTATAAGTTTTTTCAAATTCGAATCGAATTTGGACTATTGCCTAGTCAAAGTACACAAAAATAGCTTGAAATTTGAAGCTGGTAAATTTACATTCAAAAGTAACACTACTATAGATCAGAACTAGAGCTTCTGAACAGAGATACCTAAAAAAGAGAAACATGCTTTTTAGTACTCCGATCTGACATGATAGTCAAAGCAGATTCATCATTGGCTTTAGATTGGTTATACTTGGCTGCAAAGATGGGCAATAAATGAAATCCTTCTCTCTATCCATCTTACTCTGTGATGCAAACAGAATAGAAATGTCTACATCATTTTTGAAATTGCATTTGGTTTTAAGTTTTTTTTACTTACAGTTATTCTAGCAAGCATGTTACTATATTTTACCTCTATAATTGTATAACAAAATATTTGCAGACACTGGCATGGGATCCATTTTCTGCAAACCTGTTATTCAGAACATTCCAAATTACAAGAAGGTCATCTCTTCCAGACTTCATTATAATCAAATAATGAATTGGAGGCCAAGCTATCTTGTTGAATATAATTAGTGTTTCAATTACTTTTAACAGATTTAATATATGGAGATCCAGATTACAGAAAGACTCCTTATCCAGAAACTATACCTCCCTCTATAAGTAGCAAATAGAATGGTACAAACAACAAAAAGAGAAAAGTGGACAAATGCTTGAAACATTATTCTGAATTGTTCAGCTGGCAGTCTGGAAGAATGCAATTTTGAGCAAAAACACCATGAATACTCTATATTCGAGAGAATACACAGAAGCAAATATAAGGGAAGATTTGCAGATCGAATGTCTTGAGTCAAGCCAAAGTTAATAAAGTCCTTTTAGGTGTTATCTTCCCGTGTTAACACATTTCCTAATGTTTATGTTGTTGGTGTGTTTTTGTTAATTTGCTTTTGCTGGCATAGTCTTTAAAGTAAGGATATAATGAGGGGCCAAAAGAATCTCAAGTTGAACCCCTGATGGCTATAAGGAAGGCAGCTTGTCTGCTAGCTGTGTGAAACCTAGTCTATTCATATTTGACACCAGTTTTTAGCGTAACAGGCAGGCAGTAAAATAATAATCAAAATTACCGTTCCAGATCCAGAAAAGATTTTGCAGGTATGCGTTCCCTCCTTGGAGCAATTTTGGTAAGAGCAATGTTATTTATTTATTGTGCTTACTGGATTTGTCTGTAAAGTGTGGTGCAGACTGCAAGCTACAGACCCAACAAAACTGTATTCCCTAGTTAAACATCAATTCTTCACTACTTTTTTTTTTTTTTTTTTTTAAATCCTTGTGATTTTTTTTTTTGTGCCAACAAATGTCTGCTCATTACCTAGTGCTGAGTTCTCTCCTGGCTGTTTATCCCTTGCCTCTAGATTTTGAATATGTAAATCCCTTATCATTAAAATGTGGTCTGTGGCACTATTGTGACATTTTCATATGCATTAAAAACCGAGCTTCCACTTCATTAATAATTTGGTGGTTTGTAGAATGTACAATTATTTGATAACCATTTTTCATTGTAGATAGTCACTGATTTAAAGTGTCCTTAATGGCTCCCTGGGGCACTTTGGTGTCTTTAATGGTCAACCTCCAGCACAGCCTCAGCTTTAAAGAAAAGCTACAGTACAAAGAAATAAAACATAAACTTAAAAACTCTATGTAATCTTATTCCTATAAAACCAGAATACTTTAAATATGAAACCCATATGCATTTTTTAATTTACATTTAAAAAAAATTGCATTGATATAGTTACAAAGCTTTTTTGCTATAACTAAAGTTTAAACAGAGTAAAATTCATCTCTATGCAACGTGCAATAAAATCAGTAAGAAGTCTCCTGAAATTATAAAAAAAAGTCAACAACATACTGTAAATGTTAAAAATCCCAATTCTACAGTTTGTTAAAGTCATAAATTATTTTCCAAAATGATAGTTATGCTTTTTGAATATTTTATTCTGCATATGACAAAAGCACCCACAATATATAGCTGCTATGTTCTCAGATGCAAAATGTAGAGCTTTTAGCCTATGAAGAAGGTAGGACGCTGGCAAAACAAAGAAGAGTTAAATATATAAGTGAAGAGTTCATGATTTCATTATTTGCACATAACACAAAATATAAAGCCCTGTATCACAGAAGCACCATGATAACTTCTCAAATCAGTATAGACTGCAAGTATAATGAATATGTTGACCGCCATGTTGCTGACACTTAGGTGTTCATTTTTTTTTCTTTTTTTGTATTATCTTTATTTAAATTTTAATACATTTGGTATTTAGGGAGGTGGGAGGGAGGGGGGATACAGAAAGAAAACGAGGAGGGGAAGGGGGGAGAGGGGGATAAGTACCACTTAGAATGACATTATAGTCGTACATATGTTGGCAGGTCAGTCAAGCATTATATCATATTGTTATTCCACTTCCGTATGGCTTAACGATTCTCAAGGTATTCAGTCCAGGGATACCAGGTACTCCAATAAATGCTACTACTATTCTGTTTAATATGAGTTAGCTCTTCTAGGCGTCTAATTTCGTCTTCTTTATTTAACCACTCAGAGAACGTTGGGGGACTAGAAGATTTCCACTTTAGTGAAATCAATGCCTTAGCTGAGTGGAATAAATGAAGAGTTAGGGGGTCTGTTACTACCTTTTCGAAGATACAATCAGCAAGTAGACAGCACCACACGTTTGAAATATCTTTAAAAGGCCTTTATTTAAAAAGGGCTTATTCCTCAGACAGAATTACAATAGCGACGTTTCAGGCGCACAATCGGCTTTTCTCAAGCTACTGAGCTCATGTTAGTGCACACTTTTTATATCATTTGTAACAGTTCCATCTAGTGGCTAATTAATATACAAAGACACAGCTGCATTTCCTTAAAATGAATACATACAGTAGTATACAATGTTGCAACATCAATATATAACAATGTATTGAACAGGTCCATCCATTCAAATCGCCGGGACCAATCCAAATCTGGAACAAAAGATACGTATCAAAAATAAAAATAAAAATGCACTGAAAACTTAAACAAAGTCATCGGAAGATTTTATGCAGTTCGTACTCCCTATTAAGACCAGATGGTGTCAGGGTACCTAGCTTATGTATCCACATGGCTTCCCTTTTTAGCAACTCCTTTAGTCTATCCCCGCGTCTATGCAATATTGGGATCCCATCAACCACTTGAAATTTTAATTGCTGGACTCCATGTCCTTTCTCAATAAAATGACAGGCCACAGCCTGTTCTATCTTTTTGGTTTTAATAGCGGACTTATGCTCACGTATGCGATCTTTAATCATGTGGGACGTCTGTCCCACATATTGTAAACCACACGGGCATTTTATTACATACACTACGAATGTGAAAGAACATGTGAAATGATACGTTTCACTCTCGCAAACTGTGATTTTGGTAACGATCTCGTGATACGTGGCGGATGAAATGATTTAAAATGTAGCATAGTATTTTTGTCAGTGGGCTTAACGTACAGATCTGACGAGAGCACTCTATCTTTCAAAATTACTGAGGTATCCAGAAAGGGATACAGTCCATATGCACACTCAAGGTAAATTTAATATGAGGTGATGCTGAATTGATCTCCTCAAAAAATTTATCAAGGGTCCAACGGGGCCCCGTCCATATTGCAAAAATATCGTCAATGAAGCGGACCCAATGCCAACAAAAACTTTTAAACAAATCATTGGTGTATACATTACATTCTTTGAAATTATTCATGTAAATATTAGTGTAAGACTAGGCCATGTTGGACCCCATCGCTGTCCCCCTTATCTGTAAGAAAAAATCATTCTGAAAAAGAACATTATTGTTTTCCAGGACCATTTCAAGACACTGCAAAATAAAGGTTTTTTTGGGCTCCATCCATCGACTCATCACGCATCAACTCGAGGCGGACAGCCTCCACACCCCCATCGTGCGGGATGGAGGTGTAGAGGCTCTCCACATTGAGAGTGACCAAAAGCGCCCCTTCAGGCACAGTATCAATACGTTTGATTTTTGTCAAAAAGTCACCAGTGTCCTTTAAAAAGGACTTATGTAATTGGACATAAGGATTGATCATACGATCTACAAAAATAGACAGGGGTGAGAGCACTGAGTCCGTACAGGACACAATCGGCCGACCAGGCGGAGACTCCAGTCTCTTATGTATTTTGGGCAACACATAAAAGACCGAAGTCACCGCGTTACTTTTCTGTAGAAACCCTGCTAACTGAGAATCAATGATTTTCAACTCCAGGGCCTCCCGCACCAATTTATGTATTTTGTGTTTGATATCAAACAGCGGATCATGATTAAGGGGTTTGTAAGTAGTGGTGTCTGACAACTGTCATAAGACCTCCTGAACATAAGCAGATTTATCTATTATAACAATCGCTCCCCCCTTATCCGCAGGTTTGATTACCAACCCCTCATTTTGTCTCAATTCCTGTAGTGCCCTGTGCTCATTAGTGCTTAAATTATAAGGACTTAAATGAAAATCACCCCTCCTATATTGACTTTCCAAGGTTGCAACATCCCTTGTAATAAAAGCATCGATAAAAACATTTTCACATGTGGGGATATATTGGGTAGGTGTTTTTAATCCCAGATTTTCTCCCAAAAATATATTTGGTAAGCCATAAGTTTGTTCCCCCCTTAGTTTCACAAAACTGAACCTTTAATTTAATATTCCTGAAAAGTCTATAAAGTTCAAGATCTAATTCAAAGAAGTCCGGGCGGGTTACTAAGCTAAACGATAACCCCTTTGAAAGTACTGCTCTTGATCACTCGATAGCTCAATGCTCGAGATGTTCACCACCGTTAGGGTCTGCGTCGGTTGCGGTGCGGTCGTGTTGTTTGTCCTGCGGTGCTTTCTACCACCCCGCCGTCATCCTCTGATGTGCCGCCTGTCGCTTGCCATCCACCTAAAAAAGAGGAAGTAGTAGAGGCAGATGTTGATCGGGACCTGTCGCGACGCTCATCTCCTCTAAGGCATCCTTGAAGATCTACCATTCATGGGTTGTGATTGACTGTTGTATCACAACATAGTCCACCATGTTATGTTCCAGTATACAAATCAGGTAGACTAAAGGGTTAATATACACAAGTGCAATGTGGTAGCATGGAGGCTTTGCATCTGATGCAACTTAAGTATAACACTGGTTGGAGTCATTCCCAGCATTCCACTTCAGAGTCACATGCTGTGCCTATTGGAGCAGAGCACTGAGGGAAACCTGGAGCTAAAACCTGGTACACAGGTTGCGGCAGCTTCAAGGTTCCTCAGCCTCAATAGGTGCAACTGCACTCAATTTAGAACAGAAAGCAAAGAGGACTGAACAGCGCCAAGCAGAATTATATGGACATACAAAGAGCAATTTTGATGCAAGTACAATTAATGAATGAGGTTTTAAAACTTTGCATTAATGCAACTGCATTTGCTTTCGTAAATGACCCCTTAAGTGTATATGCAGAAAGAGCATGGTCTTACAACTGTGAAGAGTATACACTTGGCTCTCATTCCACATTCCCATTTTCATGACTGGTAAATTAGAAACCAAAATTAGCATTGGTCATGCCCTCAATGCCCCTTCACACAAGCCTCTTAGCAGGGGGAGGGAGGTGAGAATGTTTATACCAACCCCTTCCTGTACCTACCAGCCTAGCCTAGTGGTTCTCCTTTCACCTCCCACCAGTGGTTTCCCTGATGATGGTGGAGGAACTAACAAGCAAAACCTTAAAGGAGAAGGAAACCCTATAGAAAAAAACCCCCGGTACCCTCCACCCCATGTAGACCCCCCTCCCTCCTCCCCCCAGGCTAACTGCCCCTGGGGAAATGCCCCCATACTTTATACTTACCCCTCATCGCAGATTCTGTCAGCAGACTTCACAGCATCCATCTTCAGGGTCCTCGGTAAGCTGAAATCGGTATGTCAGCCGTATGCACAGTTGGAGCAATTTGCTAGTTTTCAACAACTGCGAACGCGTGAAATTGACAGAGGTTGCAGATCTCCCAGTCAGCTTACCGAGACCCCAAAAGATGGATGCGTAAAGTCTGCTGCCAGAATCTGTGACGAGGGGCAAGTATAAAGTATGAGGCATTTCCCCAGGGGGCGTGATGCCCCTGTGAAGCACGAATAAAGGCGTTTTAATACAAAAGAATTTGTTGGTGCTGTCCTGAAGTTCTTGTTGCCCAGGGGCATCACGGCTACTTCAGGACAGCACCAACAAATTATTTTGAATTAAAACGCCTTTATTCGTGCTTCACGCCTTTATTCGTGTTAGCCTGGGGGGGAGGAGGGTCTATGTGGGGTGGGGGGAACAGGGTTTTTTTCTACAGGGTAGACTGTTGACTATTTGGTAGATGCTAAGTAGACTGGCAGGCTACTGGAGGCTCTGTTTGATTTTTATGCAACCAAAGCTTGCCTTCAACCAATAATTCAAAAATAAGCACCCGAGGTCACTAGGAACAACATCTAAGGGATTGATTAGCAACATGCTGGTCACGAGCCATTGGTTGGGGATCACTGATGTAAAGTCACAGAGGGAAGAATAAGGCTTAAGGACTTCGAAAGACTAACCCTCATTGTTTTTGTTTTTGTGTTTGGTTTCAGTGAAGGAAATTGGACTCCTCTAGGCAATTTGATGTGTGAATGGAAGGCACAGTGCCTGGATTCTTTTACTTTGTTTCATATTTTTGTTTCAGTTAGATGCCTGTTTTGATGAATCTGACTGTTTAGAAAGAGGCAGTAGATTAAGGAGTCTCAGATAGCTTCAACTTGATACTCCTAATTACTAACCACAAGAATCATTATTCCCAGTCATGAACACACTGGCATGTCTTATATTATCTAGCATGCAAGGTAAATAAATGGATTTAATAATGGAAATGCTGTTTCATTTGTTTGTTTTGCTGAGTTTATAAAACTCCAATTGCTTCTTCATCATAATTAGATGGAAGCGATTGGCAAGGTTGTATTATAGACACAAAATAAGCTCTGTCATTGTTAATAAATGCCTGGTGCTGTTGTCTACAATTTCTTGAACAGGAGATGCGAAAGGAAACTTCACTGTAGAATGAACTTGTTCTTAACAATCATTTAATTGAAAATAATGATTGGATCGATGATGTGTCCAAGGTATGCATCAATATGAAGCTGAAATGAGCCACCTTAAAGACAGGCCAGAGCCAGAAGATCTTTGCTTGATTAAACTCCTTGTACTGATAGCATGCCAATAGTCCTGGTTATTACATTGCATTAACTATTCATGTTCTCCTTGCTGACATTGCAATTTTCTTGATTTTACACAGAGACCATTATTCCTGTAACTTTGGCACCTATGGATTCTGTCCAGCATTGTTTTTCAATATCAGTGACATAAATGCACATTTTATAAATGTTTCCATCTCATTGTAATACATTTTAATTTGCCAGAAGGGATTCTAATTTCTGTTAGAGTTTGCTGAACAGGAACATGATCTATGCTTAATACAGTACTAAGCAGTGTTTATACAGTATGTCTGATTATATTGTTTATATGAAAGCTTTCATTCGTCCATGTATCGATACACTGCATCGAGTAGAGATAAGTCTAAAGCAACTGGACTGGAGTCATTTTAAAGGAATACTCAGGAAGTCCAGTTGCTTTAGACTTATCTCTACTAGATACTGTGTTTATATAAGTGCATGGGTTTACACTGAATGTTTGACAAATACATTGTACAAAACATGACACACAGATTTGTGTACACATTAAGCATTCTAGTTCATGTAGCTTATCTTGAAGGAACTGATAAAAATACTGAGATGGCCAGTTGTATTGTTCTCCGGGTATTTGCAGCAATGACTTCTTCTATGGATTTAATACAGGATATTACTCTTAACAATTAATATACTAGTTAATACTTATTGGTTAGGACCACAATAGAATGAAAATAATGTTCCATGATCGTACGATTTTACAAAAAAAAACTTTGACTTCTCAAAACTTAGCCAACGGCTCAAAAAACCTAAAAAAAGGGGAAGCTGGCACCAATCCGTCACCCCGAACAAATTTGATACATTAAGTAGAATCCAGGAGTCTCAAAATCTTAGTAAAGTAATACAAAAATCTTTATTTATATCTTGTATAAAAAATAATAGCCTGATGCGTTTTGTGCCCCCACAGGGCACTTAGTCTTAGCCAACAGCTCATATAGGTTATAGGAGGTTCCCCCATAGGCTAAACAGCCATTTGGCAAGTTTAAGGTGGCGAAGTGGCGAAGTCAAAGTTTTTTAAAGAGACAGTACTTCGATTTTCGAATGGTCGAATTTGTGAAGTATTTTCAATTTGAATCGAATTTTGGCCTATTCGATGGTTGAAGTATCCAAAAGAATTTGTATTTTAAAATTCACTTCAACCCTTAGTAAATGGGCCCCTTAGTGATTGGGAAATTTTAACCAGCCATTCAGTAATACTTGACTCCATAGCAGAAGTAATAAAGACACAGGAAAGAAAGCAGTTAGTTGCTAGTACAGGAATAAGACCTGTTATCCAGAATGCTCAGACTTGGGGTTGTCTGGCTTATGGATATTTTCATATTTTTGGATCTTCATACCTTAAGTCTACTAAAAAATATATTTAAACATAAATAAAACTCAATTGAAATATTTTGCCTTCAACGGCGATTAATTATAGTTTGCCTTGAAATTAGGGAGGGCTATGTATAAAAAGTGTTGCAATTTCTACACGGCAAAACCAAAATGTATGTACACCAGGCCCGGACTGGCAATCTGTGGGTTCTGGCAAATGCCAGAGGGGCTGCTATAAGGTCCCATAGAATGTCACTATTTAGTGGGCTGGTGGGGGCTGTTTGGGCCTCTATGTGGGCTGATTGGGCCTCTGTGTCCCTGAAATGCCAGGGCCTATTTTAATTCTCAGTCCGGACCTGATGTACACTGTAAATGGCTTTAAATTAACTGGAATGTGCATTTTTAATCATATCTGAATTGTTTGATTTAAAATGTTACACTGAGGAGCAGAGGGGTAAATGAAAGAAAATGTACTAAAAATTAACGTGAACAAGACGCCATGGCCAGATGGAAGACACTGTTGAGCTTAGTTCAATTTTAGACTGGCCTCTATTTCTGATTTTCTGCCTCTCTCTCTTCCATCTAGTATGGTACCTGTGGATTGGAGGACAGCTGATGTAATTCCTATATTTAAAAAGGGATTACAATATTAACCTGGCAATTATAGGCCAGTAAGTTTGACATCTGTGGTGGACAAATTATTTGAAGGCTTTTTAAGGGATCACATTCAAAATGTTGTACTGGTGAATGGCATTATGAGCAGCAATCAGCATGGCTTTTATTAACCCTTCGACCCTAAGTAAATGTGCCCCCTAAATGATCCCTTCATGGCTTCATTCAGACTTACCTCATATTTCTGCACAACACCCACTATCTGGGTTGGGCAAAACAGATGCAGTTAAAATGTTTGGTGCCTAACTGCTGTGAAGGCGAGTGCAGGAAATTCTTTGTACCCTTGCACACCTGATACGATTGAAAGGAAATCTGAGCAAGTGTGTGAGCCAAACACATTTCTATATAATCTATGACAATATAAACAACTATTCATATTAAGACTGTTTGTGAAACTGATTTATTTCAGTCCAGTTAAATGGATTGTGATAACATCAGTGACTCTTTTTTTAAATGCCTTGTGTCCATGCTTACAGTATCTTCATTCCTTGCTCATGTCTGGTCCTTGCATGCAAATGTTTGATCCTTAAGTCAGTGTCACAAATGTTTCCATGTGATATTATAATAAGCACTGTAAGATTGCATCACTCCTAGTAATATGGTGCTATAGCCCTGTAATTGAACTTTTGCCAGCATTAAAACAAATTTTGTCACCTTCATAAACCCTTGGCACAGCTAATGAAATATTGCAGACATAAGATAATGGAGATTCAGATCTGTAGCTTGTAAAATACTGGAAATATGTTTTAGTTGTACTGCTCTTGTATCCTTTTCCATCATATTTTTGACAGAACAATGCAGATAAAAAAGGGGCTTTAGCCGAAACAACAGAAGCATTACCGGAATATGGGTTGTGTTTTCCATTGTTTGAATCAAGCAAAAGTTAGGCTGAATTTTGAGAAAAGGTTGAAACTGTTGTTTATGTGACTTTTTTTTTTCAACCTCAGCTATTTTATATGTGAAATCATAAAACAGAACATTAAGGGGCATACTTATCAGGGATCGAATTTCGAAGTAAAACAAACTTCGAAATTCGACCATCGAATTTGAGTACTTCGATAGTCTAAGTAATTTTTCCAGCGAAAATGGCCATATTCGATCGAAGAACGATCGGCGTAGAATCGTAAAATCGAACGATTTAACCCTTTGAAACGAACGATCCAAAGGATTTTTCAAAAAAAACTTTGACTTCTCAAAACTTGCCCAAAAGCCTCAGAAAGGTTCTAGGAGGTCCCCCATAGGCTAAACAGCAATTCGGCAGATTTAAGGTGGCAAAGTGCACTGTTGCTGCTGTATAGCCATGGGGTAAAGCCATTCAGCACAGGATACACAGTAGATAACAGATAAACTCTGCAGAATCCCTTTGTATAGCACAGAGCTAATCTGTTATCTGTTGTGTGTCCTTTTCTAGCTTTTAGCTTTGAATGGCTGCCCCCATGGCTACACAGCAGTTTGTTTATATAAACTATAGTAGAGCTTCTGTAGAAAACACCTCCATTTTACTATTGCAGCATAAAAATACATTATATTTTCATGACTTTAAAATATTATCATTTTTGGTGTTACTTTCCCTTTCAATAGATGACGTCTGTATAAAGGAACCCCTTCTATCTGTAACTTTTTCACTGCGGCTTATCGAGGAGTTCATTATCCAGGGAGTTTAACGGATATCTAATGCATTCAATATTGGCATAAAATAAAGAATTTATAACTATTTTTGCATTTTTCGACTAGGGAATAGTCCAAATTTGATTTGAATTTTAAAAAAACTTCAAAAGTTGTAATATTGAAATTTATCATGTATTGTCTCTTTAAAAATTCAGCTTCAACCATTCGCCATCTAAAACCTGCCGAATTGCTGTTTTAGCCTATGGGGACCTCCTAGAACCTATTTGGAGTCAATTGGTGGACTCTGAAAAATCAAAGTTTTTTTGGGGAGCAACTTTGAATCGAATTCAATCAAATGCGCTATTCCTTCAATACGTACGATTGGAATTAGGCAGAATTAGGCAAAAAAAATTCGACTTAATTTCGGTTGGTCTTTTTGAATTCGAATTTTGACGTTTTTTCAATTCTAAATTCGACCCTTGATAAATATGCCCCTTAGTCATATTTGCATAAATCAGGTGATATATCACATGTGTTTTAATTGTGTCACTGTTCCTTGACAGCTGGGGGAAAGTTTTCCTGAGCAATGTTGCTTTAAGCGTAAAAACCTTGTTAATTAGTGATGGGCGAATTTATTCTCCAGGCGTGAATTCGCCACGAATATGGGCTGGCGTCAAAAACAATGGACGCCGGTGGCAAAAACAGACGCCGTTTCGCCATTTCGCAAATTCGCCCATCACTATTGTTAATATGTTAAAGTAGTCTAAACTATGTAGTCTAGCAATGTACGTAGTAAAGTGTGATTGGGCAACAGTGCTTGAATCCCCTTTAACTTTTACCATTCGTTAGATTACTGTATATAGATATTTATTCACTAAAACAGCAGATATCAGCACAAGCCTTATTGAATTCATGTTAACATATTATTCCCCCTAGAATCAGTAAACATTATTTTATCATCTATATTTGTAGGTAATAGTAATTAGCAGGCAATCTCATCTGCACAGATCCTTAAACCGTTGGCTTCTCATCACACCCGGCTTCACTGAACTGTTTTTTTAACATTAACCTACTAATGTGGCCTGGCACGAGGGTAACACAATGCATAGCCCAGCACTTTCCTATTTTCCAGATGGGGCCTCTGCGTAACTCTAGGTAAATATATAGAGCATTTTTCTTATGATTTCTATCTGCCATCAGGGTCCCTGCTTTTGTATCAAATGAACATGCTAGAATAGTCACAGAAGCTTTCACTCACGGCAGAACAAGATCATTGTTGTGAATGCAATCGTATTTTATCTTTGACGCAGGGCTTTCTAACTGTCTGTTGCGTTTTTTTAAAGCAGTAAAACCTCTGAGTCCTGACAAGGAAGGGAGTGGTTCAAAGAAAAATGTATTTTCAAGACGAATAGAAGCAGCACACATAGGGCTGGATATCATTAGTCGAGGTATAGAAATATATATTTGCCTGGTTCCTTTTCTAACACATTACAGAATATACTGAAGTCGTCTTAAATATTTGCTATTAATATATCCCGAAAAACAATTAATGGCAGACTTATCAAAAGTCAAATAGATTTTACTGAAGGAAATGTTTATGTTTTCCACTTTTATAGCAGATCGTTATTTTTTCTCAATTATGAAAGGTCATTTACATTCTGGCTACAAAACTCACAACAAGCTTACTGAGATCAAACTGTTTAAACTATTGGTTTTGATGAAGAAATCTATTCAACTGGTTGGGGTGATGGCACAAAGGGCACTTTGTCGCCAAAAGAAAAATGACCTCTGCTGCGCATTAAAAATATTTCACATTCAGCAAACCCATGTAATTGTGCCTTCCATGATCTTCCACATTTTTTATATACTTTATTTTCAAGTTGTTAATAAATTAGGGAAGGGATACAGAAGGTAAGGGGGTGGGGAGGAGTACAATGAATTAGAAAGCCTGAATAATCATAACAATGATAGACAAGTCATGACAATAAGTTTCCAGCTGTGCAATATGTATAAAATGACATCCTGTTATAAGTCTGTAACAGTTTTAATTATCTATTTTAGGGATAAACTCTACGGGAGATTTTGTAGGATGGTGTTGGCTAGACAAAACGCATTCTACAAGTCGGATGTAGTCACATGGGTCAAAATATAATCGGACTGATGCAAAAATCTGACAGCTGCATGCTACAGTATGTCTTCATCTGACAAGATAAAATCTGATGGTGTCTGACTTTTTTTTTCCACTGAAATACATTTAGGGAGTTATTTATTAAAATCAGATTTTTTATTAAAGGAGAAGGAAAGCTACTGAGGCATTTTATTGCCAATAGATTAGCTACAATAGTGCAAGCTATAATGCTATATTTATTCTGTAGAATGTTTTACCATACCTTAGTAAAAAGCTCTAGAAACTCTCTGTTTGTTTAGAATAGGAGCTGCAGGATTAACATGGTGTGACATCACTTCCTGTCTGAGTCTCTCCCTGCTCTGGGCTCAGATTACAGTACAAAAGGGAGGGGTGGGGGGAGAGGAGCAAACTGAGCATGCTTTTGCCCAGGGCAATGAGGTTTAAGCTGAAGGCAGGAAGTCTGATACAGAAGCCCATGTGTACACAATAGAAGGAAAGAAATGCAGTGTTTCTTTTGACAGGGGACTCAGAGCAGCACTACTTTGGGGGTTTACTGGTATATTTAGATGGACCTTTCTGATAAGGCTTACTTAGTTTTAACCTTTCCTTCTCCTTTAAAGGGGAAACACCATTTTTTCATAGAAAAAAAACCTCAAATGTTTCGAGATTTATTATACCCTAGGCTGCTAAAATTCAGAAGAAAAAATGGCAAATGTCCCTTTTACAATTGGACAATATCATGATCTGCTCTGGATTTCATACAATAATCCAAAAAAATTGTGTTTTTCAGACAATAATCTGAAAAGTCTGAGTTTTCGGGTGCCAAATCAAAAAAAAAATAGTTTTTTTGACAACCGAAAACTCAGACTTTTTTGGATTATTGTCAGAAAACAGCACATTTTTTTGGATTATTGTACGAAACCCAGAACAGATTATAATTGTAAAGGGGACATCTGCCATTGACTTCTACATGACCTCAGCAGGTTTGAGATGGAGTACTTTTTTTATGTCTCTTTTTTAGACAATAATCCTGAAAAAGTTAGTTATCGGGTGTCAAATCCAAAAAAAATCATACGATTCGTTTTTTTTCATGATTGTATCGAGAGCTTATACTGAATTCTTTAAATTATTTTATTGATAAATAAGGTAAAATTGTGGATGGATGTTTGATCAAAGTTGTTTTACTAAAATAATGAGAATATATCAGATTTTAGTAAATAACCCCCAAAATATTGGATGTAGATGCATGAGCAAATAACACCATCTGACTATCTGATTCGACTTTACATTCTTGCTATATGGGTATCAGATTTCATAGAATCCTACAAATCTCCTACTGTTACATCGGTGTTGCATGGTGTTTTGTGCAGTTGCATGGCAAAATCAGATAACATCTGACACACAATATCTGATCAAAATCTCCCATGTAGTTTTACCCTTAGAGGTGAGCATGTGTCTGCATTTCTAGATACCGGACAGTTGTCAGATCCTGCTACACCTCATTTGTATGAAGTTAAGCAATGGTTCCTAGGTGTTCCAATAATTTTTTTGTGTAAAACAGTTGTTACATAGTTATATCGTAAATTGGGTTACAACAAGCCATCAAGTTCAACCCCTCCAAATGAAACCCAGCATCCATATATACACACACTGACACTGACCCCTGCATACACTCACATAAACTATACATACCTATATCTATACTAACTGTAGATTTTAGTATGACAGTAGCCTTTGATATTATGTCTGTCCAAAAAATCATCCAAGCCATTCTTAAAGGCATTAACTCAATCAGCCATTACAACATCACCCGGCAGTGCATTCCACAACCTCACTGTCCTGACTGTGAAGAACCCCCTACGTTGCTTCAAATGAAAGTTCTTTTCTTCTAGTCTGAAGGGGTGCCCTCTGGTACGGTGATCTACTTTGTGAGAAAAAGGTCCCCTGCTATTTGCCAACTTGTTATCCAGGTATAAATAACATGTTACAAACACTAGGGGGCAGATTTATCAAGGGTCGAATTTCGAGGGTTAAAAAACTCTCGAATTCGACCCTCGAAGTAAAATCCTTCGAATTTGAATATCGAATTTGAAGGATTTTATTGCAAATGCTTCAATCAAATGATTTTAATCGATCGATCAAAGGATTTTTCTTAGACAAAAAAAAACTTAGAAAAGTGATGGGGAAGGTCCCCATAGGCTAACATTGCACCTCGGTAGGTTCAAAGTGGCGAAGTATGAAGTATTTTTTAAAGAGACAGTACTTCGACTATCGAATGGTCGAATGGTCGAACGATTTTTACTTTGAATCATTCGAATCATACGATTCGATCGACTTCGACCAATTCGATGGTCGAAGTACCCAAAAAATACTTTGAAATTCGAATATTTTATCATTCGAATTATTCACTCGAGCTTAGTAAATTTGCTCCTATGTGTTATTTCTTTTATTCTCTACCAGAGCAATCCATAGGATCTTTCACATTTTTACATGATTATGTTGGTTTGCCATATGTATCAACACATGCAAGTGGAGTGCAACAAGAGCCTAAAATAAACCTGCTGTTTAACTATTATATCCTATGGGCCAAAAACTTGCAAATATCTGCAAAATCAGTTAACCAATTCAAAAAGATGAGCTAAAATCACAGCCGACAAATCATTGATGTATTTATTCCTCTATATTTTGCAGCTGTTCCGTAACATAAAAGTCAAATCAACTAAATAGTCCATGCTTAACACTTGAATATTTGGTGCTGACTACTCAAATGTTTGTCCTTGGTACTAACAATCGAATTTGCATTTCATTAAATTTTTTTGGATAAATCTGCCCCACGATAATTTATGGAGTTTATTCCAAACAGAGTCTATAGGGGTCATTTACAATATTTGCACTTCTGCCTTGGGTCATTGTACATGACACCTTCATGGTTCTGCCTCCTTATGTTTCTTCTTAGTCAAGACAATGTTTGCGTAAAAGTAATTCGGTTTTTTTTTTTTAAAAAAAAAAAAAACTCACAGCTCTGGGGTACATGGGCCATATGATGTTTAACATGCTGACGCATACAATTTCACCTAAGGAACGGCAATGTACAGAGTACAATTTAGGATTTATCACTGACCGTGGCTTGCCTTTTGAGTGATTTGCCATTTTACAGTAATCATGTCTAATAAACAGAATGGTTGAGAACAAATCTGTTTATGTAAATAACACTCTCCATTTTTTTCAGGGCTCTTTAGTGCAGTTGCTGTGGAAGCTGATGGCAAGTTAAGGAGGCAACGTGCATTGAGACTGTTATTTTAAGAAACATCAAGGGGCACATTTACTGAGCTCAAGTGAAGGATTCGAAGTAAAAAAACATTTTTTTGGGGGTACTTTGACCATCGAATAGGCTACTACGAAATCGTTCGTCTATTCGGCCATTCGATTGTCGAAGTACTGTCTCTTTAAAAAATAGTTTGACTACATACTACCGAGGTACAATGTTAGCCTATGGGGACCTTCCCCATTACTTTTCTTAGTTTTTTTTGGTAGAAGGAAAATCATCCGTTCGATGGATTAAAATTCTTCGAATCGTTCGATTCGAAGGATTTCATCGTTCGATCAAACGATTTTTCCTTCGATCGATCGTAGGATTTGCAGTAAATTTGATATTCGAATTCGTAGATTTTACCTCGAGGGTCGAATCCGAGTGTTTATTAACCCTCGATATTTGACCCTTAGTAAATGTGCCCCCTAGTGTAATGTTTAAAAGATTGCTTTGATCGTGTTGCACATGTTTCAAAAAGGAAACCTATAAACGGCACATATAGTGTGATTTATCAATGCAATCGACAACTCCCAAACCAATACATTCATTTTTTTTTCTCTGCTGTGGATGTCACAGAGGACAATTGTATTATGACCATCTTTTTCGACTCAACATGTTGAACCAGCAGTTTTAAAATAGACATTATTGGTAGGTATATTCTGTGAATATATTTACATTTAAAGGCTTGAGATATGCTTAGTATTGCAAAACATCTTGAATTTCAAACAGTCTATCAGCATAAATGTCATTTCTTATGGGCTAAACGCGGCATGAAAAATGTTTGGAAAGACTAATTTGTGGTTACTTCGAGGTTTCCCTTAGTAGAGTGCATGCAAATTCAAAAAACGCAGGCATACAGTTTATTTTACTGATATAATTGTAATACCTTTAATGGAAACACATCATTTAAATGGTCAACTTTGACCTTTGAAATTCCACATGATAACAAGGACCTATACAAATAATTAGGATGGGGACTTTTTGTTGGGCCGAAAACTAATCAGAATGATATCAGAGGCAAAGTGTTCATTTTTTTCTTGATAGAGACTGCTATTAATTCTTCAGAATTTTGCAGCTGGAGCTTCCTTAAACCTATATTCCTTGAGTGATTTCATCTGTCACATTCACTTGGATGGCACTTGAAATAAAAAAAATCAATACAACAAATTCTGGTAGGATGAAATCAGCATGGCTGAACACTTAATCGGATAAAAATTGCAGCAGGTTACATCTCTCTCTGATTTTACTTTCTGGTTCATCCCTGTATCAATGTGAACACAGCCTTTCAAACCCATACTTGGGCTTTAAAAACATGGCATTTGCAAGAACAGCACATATTATTAAGAAGAAAAGCTTGTCATGACTACCTACACACTTACTAATTCACCTGAAAGCATCCATTTTTGGGAAGGCAAGAGGACAGATTTTGGAACATACTACCTGGAATAAAAAGAACAAGGTACATTTGCACAAGTTTTATAGCAGGATTTATTAACTTTTATGAAGTATATGTCATAGAGATTGGTGCCATATGATTACACTCTCTAGGTGCTTGGATAATAGCCTGCCTGCTTGTGCCAACTGCCATTATGCAGTATTTTCTTGTGTATGACAGATACTAGAGGAATTCTGGTCTGACATTTAAAAAGGGTCGGACGCGGGGCAGCGGAGGAGGAGTTAGTCAGACAGGTAGCACAAATGAGTTTTTTAGTAAGGCCCTATTGCTAACCTGTTAGGAGTACGGTTTGTATTAGCTGCCCTTTACATGCGATAAACAGTTATTTATTTTGGGCCTCACAGTTCAGCCTGCTCTACAAATATGCCTCTGAATATCTATAGCATTTGGCCTCATTTATTAAGGCACTGCAGCAAGCAAATATATCATTTGATTTTACCCCTTTAAAGTTCTGTAGACAACTTCTTATTACCAACTGGGCACAAGGGAGCCTTGCAGATACAAAATTGCAAAGCTCTATTTGACACGGATAGTATTTGCACTATGCCCTTCTGCTATATAGTATAAAATATGTAGCAGAATAAAAGAAAACAACACCTTATGGCCTAGTGACTTAAAACAGTAACTACAGATGAGGACAAAATGCTCATCAACATGGTTTTATTTTGAATTAGTGAACAAGTAGAAAAGGGGCCTATTGAATTTTCAGAGATTTCTAGATAATACATTCCATACCTGTAATAAGCTTATTATTATGATGTATATCATTAACTCTGCCATAGAGCAGATGGCAAGTACAGACATATGTGCCCATTGCTGCTCTTAAATTGCACTTAAATAATGGACAAGTTAGGGGGCAGGACAAGGGATCCCTACATGTCTCTGCCTACCTGCCTCTTATGAATACAGTGCTGCATTCTTCAGTGCAACACAGGTATCTGTGCTCTATTTGTCAGGGCAGAGACCTGTGCCAATTTAGTAGTTTAGTGCAGGGAATAAAGTGCAAAAGACCTAGCAGATTGCATCGTTTTTTTTGGTCTTTGAACACTGTCCTGACAACTTCATGGGAAAGATTTGTTTTCTTTCTTTAGTTGATCAAAACAGAAGTCCCTAAAATTGGGGTGTAATCTCTGATCAAAACCGCCTGGTAAAATAAACGTAAGGTGAATGTAAAAGATCTTTAGGAAAGCAGAAGGGGTTAATAGAGAAAACACAATCCTTGTCATTAGACAACTGAATACCTGTAAAAAATTGTTCTGATAAATAGCAGTTCTACTTTTATATTGTTCAAGTCTATGTATTGCTTTTGACAATGATCACCTGCAGCTTTCTGTAGGAATGATTATTTTATTCTTTTTATTATTCTTACAGTTGTCTAAAGTTCATGGGTAATGCTCACAGGTGATCGGATTGCTATTGTAGTGCTGGTGCCAGTGACCGCTGTCTAATTTCTTTGGAATTGAAAGTAGGAGATTTTTTTTGCCAGGATTTTGTACATGATAATGCCTCCTGTAAGCCAGCACTAAGACATTCAGACATAACAAAGGAGAAAAGAGGCTTCATTTTTAAGGTTTTTTTTATCTCCTATTCAGCTTTATTTTTCTGATTTTTGTATGAACAGTTTAAGAATAGTAATAAATATAACTGGATGACGCCTGCTTTATTACTTGCCTGCCCAAAACATGTCTCTCTTTCTCTAGTTCTTGTCCAATTGTTTTTAAATGTGGTTCTGCATTTACAACATGGATAATGATTTTCTCCCATGTTATCCCATTATCCTGTCAAATGAAAAAAAAAATCTAGGTAGGAATTCCTTCCACCAGCATGTTTATGTTCCTAATGAAGCAGGATTGCTTGTATTGCAAAATGTGTGTTACAGGTATTGTTCACCTTTGAGTTAACTTATAGTATGATGTAGAAAGTGATATTCTGAGATCATTTGCAATTGGTTTTCATTTTTTATTATTTGTGGTTTTTTGAGTTATTTAGTTTTTTATTCAGCAGCTCTCCAATATTCAATTTCAGCAATCTAGTTGCTAGGGTCCAAATTTACCCTATGCATTGATTTGAATAAGAGTCTATATATGAATATGAAGAGGAGAGGGCCTGAATATAAAATTGAGTAATAAAAGGTATTTTATAAAATTGTAGCCTTACAGAGCATCTGTTTTGTGACACCCCATTTGAGAGCTGGAAAGAATCAGAAGAAAATGGCAAATAATTTAAAAACTATTAAATAATAAATAATGAAGGCCAATTGCTTAGAATTGACCATTCTATAAAATACTAAAAATTAACTAAAAGGTGAACTACCCCTTTAAGGCTTCACCACAAATGGAGTAGGTAGACTTAACAGAGAAGCCCACTAATGAAAAATGCATCAGGATGAGTTTTGCTTGAAGAATATTAGACACTATATCTGAGGAGTATACCCACGTATTTTACTGATAACAGTCCTATATTTGAACCATTTCATGCTGGATGTGTAAAATGGACGCTGCTAATGTAAATATGCTTGAAAGTGGCCTTTTATCCACCCACTGTAAAATGTAAAGGATTGTGTGTGTCATTTGTATTTTTCATTTTCACATCAGGCTGAAATTCTATAGAAGGATTCCCTAGTTTATAAAGGGAGAAGCCACCAAATGTTCTGTTTTTTTGATCCCCATGTGTTATAGGAGATGGTGTGAAAGCCCTGCAACAAACGTAGGTTTCCGTAGGTACCCCATATCCAAAAACGTGTTACAGACTAGTAGAGATCAAAATTATCTGCATCCTCTTCTTTTGTCCTTCTACGGAACATCTGCAGCACTTTTTAGCATAACTATGGATTCTTATAAATTGTGATTTTGATCTTTTTGGAATGTGACAACAACCCCAAGGAAAGCATCTTGATCATTTCAAAATGTCCCTTTAATCCATCAAATTGCATGGCACAATATCAGATTTGTACATGAATAAACTGTAACTGTTGAAATCATGTAGCCATCCATCACCAGAGAGATATTCTGGAATATAAAATGCTTTATTTACACTGGTGAAATATTTAAAAAAACTACTTTATCGGTTTTTTCATTTCAACTTCTTGGCTATAGTCTTGGCTATATTTCTGACTCTGCTGCCAGCTTTAAGATTTCTTTAGATGTTTATTTGCAAACTGTTCTTATTTTTTTCAAAAACTGTCCTGTATTATCATCCCATTAAAAAGGTCATCAGAGTAGTGACCAAGAGGGCATATTTAGATGTCAAAATATGGTTAATAAAAGTATATGCTATCCAGCAGGGTCGGACTGGGGGGCCCGAGGGCCCACCGGGACTGCCGTCCCCCCCGCCTGCCATCCAGGGCCCCCATCGCTTTGTTTTCCTTCCCCTTCCTCCCCGTCTCCCCATCTTACCTATTGTCGTGCCGCACTTCAGGATAATTTTTATTTTCAAATTGAGGGGGGATTGGGAGAGGGGGGGTCTGGCCCATGAGGGTCGTGGCCCACTGGGTTTTTTCCCGGTGTCCCGCCGGGCCAGTCTGACCCTGCTATCCAGTGTGAGACTACAATAAAAAGCCCACCAGGGAACCATTATATCAAGGGCCCACCAGCAAGAGCTAGAAACGTTTCTTCCTATAGAGAAAAATCCTGGTATCTCCATGTTTGAGAGGTTCATTGTTCAAATGTAACTGATTACTATAGCAAATAAAGCACTGTTTTTGCCTACTAGATAGTAGTTTACTGAATTCTATCAGATACTACTCATACATAGAGATTTCACAGCAACCTGAGTGACTGCTTCCAAAAAGACACATTCAGGACTAAGGGGCATGTTTACTAACATTGGAGATAAATATTTGGAGAGATTTCTGGAGATGTTGCCCATAGCAACCAATCAGATCTTTGCTGGCTGTTTAAATCTAATTGCTGATTGGTTGCCATGGGCAACATCTCCAGAAATCTCTCCAGATATTTATCTCCAATGTTAGTAAACATGCCCCTTATTCTGGGCAGCTGTGCTCTCCTGCGTGTTCTGTTTGTTGCATTATTGCTAATATAAGCTGTATGAAGCCCAAAGCTGTGTGGCAAAGGATAGCACAGACAGAGGGGCAGCCTCTCTATTCCCATGGTTACAGCTCAGGTTATATGGTTGTTGCTCTCCCATTAACACTGTTCAAATCCTTTCTGAGAAACCACCCCCAGTTCCATATAATTAACAGCCACTTCTTATCTGTGGATATAAATTTGGCCTTATCCATCACAGACTCCTAAACTAATTATTCCCATCTCTCTCACTGCTGTGCTACAAAAAGGGCAAAGGGCCCACTCAGATCACGGGCAACCAGAGAAATCCCGGTGCACCAGCAGGCCAGTCTGACACTGAATCTAATAGATTTACATCAAAGTCTGGTGGATGGGTGAAAACGTGCTTTTCTACTCTTTTCACTAGGTTCAGTATTCTGAAGGTGGTGTCGGTGATAGAGCAAAAGTGCCAAAGGAAATCCAGTTCAATAAAACAGGAACAAGTGGAAGACAATATCCTATCAAAGCATAGGTCTAGCAAGGTAAGTGATGTGACAAGACTGATTATCAAGTGCACACAAGAGTGTAAAATCCATGGAAATAGTATACTAGTTCCCCAGTATAGTATACTAATTCCCCAAGTATAGTCACATTCCAAACTTGCCTGTATCCTTTCCAGAAAGATATAATAAAACTATGCAGAACAGGAATGCCCTTTTAATAAGCACTATGTAGAGGGGAAAGTTTTATGTGCAGCGTCCCTTTAATGTACTCAAGTTTGACTCTGAAGGCACCTTGAAAACTGTCATAATATTTCAGTATCCTGTTGATTAAGACTTTCATGTACTTCAAAAGAATAATGATTCAGTGCAGGGGGAGCCTATACATTTTGCTCATGTCACTTTGTAAATATTAATGTTCATTAGAGCAAATGTGCACTCAGAAGAAATAATGATTTGGCACATTGGGAGCCAATATGTTTACTTATGTCCAAGCCATGTTGTTAATATTGATGTTGAATGCAATGCATCTGTACGTTATATCAATCAGGTTCATTATGCCTCGGCGGTCTTGCTGAAAAATATTGATACTTAAACCCTTTGATTTAGATAGTCTCTGTAAACATGCCATGTTAAGAGCTCTCCACAAGTCACCAGCGGAACATTCCACTTATTTTAATTTACTTGTATGGGCAGTGGAGTAACTAGAGTGCGTTGGACTTCCCTGCAAAAAAATCTTCAGAAGTGTTCGGAGCACTCCCCATCCTCCCGCCTACTTCCTGTCCCGCCTCTGCCCCACCCACATCCAGCTTCTGCCCAGCACACTTCCCACCCAACTCCGTCCACTCCAATCTCCACAGGAAAGAGAGTGACTGGGGAGGAGGGTTTTGTTTATTAGCTATGAAGAAAGCACACCCCGCAGCCCAGGCCCCCCCCTGCCACCGCGGGATCTGCTTCCTATAGTTAAGCCACTGTGTATGGGATTTTTAGGGGCATAATTATCAAAGGGTGAAAGTGAGAGTTTACCCTTTTAAAGTATGCCCCTAAAAATGCTATACAAGAGAATAGGGAGCGAGGGAATTCTGGCAACTTATATCACCTATCGATAGTCAGCTCTCCTCAGCCAATACTCCAATTCCCACAATGCCCTACATATTCGGTTGTTAGAAGTGAAAAAGGAGAGTAGCATGAGTGTGCAAAGCATTGTGGGTCTCGGCATGAAATTATGTGGGCAAAGTTTTAAAGAGACGACTAAGCGGCGGAAGCTGCAGCATCATCATCAGGAAGGAAACATAAGTTAGAAATCCAACAAAATAAACTGCACCCATGAAGCTAATGTCAGGTTATGCCATGTGGCTTAATGGGTGCATATGTGTTGCTATTAATTGACAAAATGCCTTTGTTTAAAAAGAGTAAATGACTGAACAGAAAGAAACTGAGCAACTGAGATTTTTTTTAGCAGCAGCCAAAATATTAGAATTACAGTAAGGTTAATGCAGCTTGATACAGATTTATGTTGAGCAGAAACTGCACCTGATGTTTTTCAAAACAACTAATTGAGATTGAATTCAGGGAGAAAATGAAAATGCTTTGAAACAAATACAAGTTTTTTTGTTTTGTTTCTTTCCTTTTTAATTCCTCATTGCAACATTTTCGTGTGTTACTAATATTGGCTTGTTCTTTGCTGCCATCAAGGGAATTTAAGTGGTAATACACGTGGAAAAAGTAACCCAAGCGCAAGAGAATTGTTACAATTGGAACTGCTGATATTCAGCTTAACAAAGCATATTTAGGATAAAGATATTTTTCAGAGTATTCTAAACTCTGCAAGGTTAAGCTAAATATTCCAGCATTTATTATTGAACACATTAAGCAGCGCCGCTGCGATGTGAATTGCTGCGAATGCTTTTTATGATTTAGTTTCTATGGAAACCATTTTTTAAAAAGCAAATTCCTAACAAAAGGAATATTGAATAGGGAATCATAAGAACTACTGTTATTTGTGCAATTGAAATATTCATTCCAAAAAATGACATTGCAACAATATCATATTGTAGCTCTAAGTATTTTGTCATGGGTATATCTGTGTTACCCCTAGGAATGAAAAACCACAGTGCAAGATAGTTCTTCTTGCATTACAGAATGGTTATCCATAGCTGGTAAATATTTTATTGCTTCGGCATTCATAAAGTTCATCTTTTTCTTCTTGACAGAATGTGCCATAGGGGTATAGGGGTTACATGTGACCTGTAGGAGGGAAGTATTTTTCCATTGGTTTTGTGATATTATGGGATGTCCTGCTGCCTAGTTGGTATATGTGGTGGGATCAGCATGTGCTGGGCTCTTAGTGCTGTACATGACAGACAGGTGCAAGGGCTGAGTGTCCAACTCCCGAGGCTGAAGTAGGCCTCCTATTCTGGCATAAGCTGGGGTACCAGGAACCTGTGAAAAAGGTTAAGTTATTGTTAGTCAGATCCTGTCATAGTACACCACAGAGGTGTAAGATAAGTAGGATTAGTGAGCAAGAGCAGCTCAGTGCCCCAACTTAATAGAAGTGGGGATAGAATCCCTAAAGCAATACTTGCCTAGTGCAAGAACCCCAGAGAAAAGCTGTCTCTCAATGTGGTAATGACTGTGCAAGGTTTAACTTGTAAGAGTGATTCTACTTCATTCATGTTCTACCTATGAAGTGAGGATCTTATTCTATTTGGATGTCTTTTCTGTTGTTGAATGATTGCATAGAGATTTTAAAGGATAACTTGGCATCTCCTAAATCCTGATATTCAATTAGGTTCTTGTTTATGTGGAAACCCCCACTGATGGCCAATTAAGTTTATTCAAAATGAGAGTTATAGTTCAACTATGCTGCCCTTCCTTCATTATATAGCAAGAGTTCAAGAATAAGTTATAACACTTGCTTTGCATGTAATAGCTAGGGGTTTCCCCTCATCCAGCCTGGTTGAGGGCAGGTAAAGGTTAAAATACAGTGTACTCTGCCAAAAGTAGTGCAGAGTACAGCATTGCATTTAAAAATAGCCTTGTAAAGATAATCAATTTACAGAAAACAGAGAAATATACTCCCGATTTGAAGTTTTTCAGAAGTATAGACTTACAACTCAATATATGCAAATGAATGCTTATGTTTCATTCTCTGTGTCTGCAT